>CP054671.1:36103072-37303072 GCA_013348765.1 Carpinus viminea | reverse complement strand
GCTTGGTTTGAAGGTTTTGTTGACTTGGTGTGGTGGGCTCGTTTTGTTTCTTAATGATGATTAGTGGGGGTTTTTTTTTTTTTTTTTTGGGTGTGATTTGGTAGGTTTAGGTTCTGTTGATGAGCTTTTGGATGGGGTTTAGTTTGATGTTTGCTTCAGTATTCAAAGTTGAGATTTTTGGCCATGTTCTTTTGGATGGTTTTTTGATTGGTTTCTATTTACAAATAAACGTATCGTAATGAATTTGCTTGAGTGAGTTCAGGTTGATTTTGATTGGTTTGGAGTTTTTTGGTTTAATATATATTTATAGATTAGCATAATCAAGCAAGTAGCTTTTCCATTTTCTGCTGAACGACATTTGATCTTTGGTTATTTTGGATAAGGTTATGCATTTTAGTAGCTGGATTTTGGATATTGGCTTCTTGCGAGATTTCATTTATGCTTTTACTTCTTTTGTCCGAGAAAAATTGATTTGCAACTAGATTTTTGGCAGCTGATGGGTTAGATTACTTTTGGCTAAACAAAAGACCTTGGATTTTTTCTCCCTTAATTTTTCTTTTAGCAATATAAAGTTAAAGTCTACAATTTTTAGTTGCGTTCATTTTCTCTGATTAACTTTTGTTTGTGAAAAACCCCGTCTCCAATTGACATGTTTGAGTTCTGTGAGGAGTTTCCTAATTCTAAGATCAAGGAGAAACTAGTTTTTTTTACCGTTACAGTCGTCTGGGATTGATTTTTTTTTTCTTTCTTGAAATTATTTTCTTGACTGTTGCATATCGGTGTTTATGTGTATTTTTAGCACTGCCTTATTTATAGCTTGGTTTAGTTACTCCTTAGGTGGCTTTTAAGTACCTGGTGTTACAATTATTTACTTTGTGCCTAGTGAGAGTATGAATATACTTGCCATAGTATCTTATAGAAAATTCTTAGACCTGCTTATCCTTCTTACCCCAAGAAAGAAGTTTGAATCTTTTGGCAACGGTTCCAGACCCGGTCTGTTACAGAAGATTGGGTGACCATGTCTTTTCATAGGTACCTTGGCAATAAAGTAAGCTTAGGAATGCTTGAATCTTAACATTCTAGATATTTATGACCCCAGAGGATTGAGCCCTTGTTGGGTAATGAGAGTAGTTGAATCTTTTTCATAAGTGCTTCAAAGAGGTATAATACTTTGGTTCTAAAATGACACCTCTTTCTTTTAGTAGCATGTGATTTTGTCAGTCAATTCAACTTGTCTGCGGTAATTATTATGGTTTGGGTTTGTTGTTGAATTGGTTAACAACATTGCAAATACCCAAAAGATTTAGGAGAAATTTAGTAATTTTCTGTGATTTTTATCAAGTTCCCTGAAAATGGCTCTGATTGTAATGGTCATAATTATATTTATGCTTCCATTTATCTTTGAAATTTGCTGTTCTCATTGGAAATTTTGATCAATTCAGGACACGTTGGGAGAAAAACAAACTGAGAATAAACAGAAAGATGGAGGCCTGCCTGTGCCTTCAGAAGAGTTAATGAATCCAGATGCAACCTCAGGAATAAGTGAGAACCCTAAAACACCCACTGCTGAGAAGGATAATGCCAGATTAAAACCTTCAAGCCCCGATGAAGAACAAAGTGAGTCTAGTAATTCACAGGACAAACCTCTGAAGAAACCGGACAAGATACTTCCATGCCCCCGCTGTAATAGCATGGACACCAAGTTCTGTTACTACAACAATTACAATGTCAACCAACCTCGTCATTTCTGCAAGAACTGCCAGAGATACTGGACAGCAGGCGGGACAATGAGGAATGTGCCTGTGGGTGCTGGTCGTCGCAAGAACAAGAATTCTGCTTCTCACTACCGTCACATAACTGTCTCTGAGGCTCTCCACAATGCTCGAACTGATCTTCCAAATGGAGTCCACCATCCATCATTGAAAGCTAATGGCACTGTTCTCACATTTGGCTCAGACGCACCCCTTTGTGAATCAATGGCTTCTGTGTTAAACCTTGCTGATAAAACAGTGCGGAGCTGCACTGGAAATGGATTTCATAATCCTGAAGAACTAAGGATTCCAGTTTCTTGTGGAGGTGAAGAAAATGGGGATGATCATTCAAATGGAACTTCAGTCGTAACTTCAAATTCAAAGGATGAGTCAGGCATAACTGCATCGCAAGAGCAAGTGATGAGGAATTGTCAAGGCTTCCCGCCTCAACTTCCATGTTTTCCTGGGGCTCCTTGGCCTTATCCATGGAATTCAGCTCAATGGAGCCCCCCCATATCACCACCTGCTTTCTGCCCTCCAGGCTTTCCTATGCCATTCTACCCTGCCCCAGCTTATTGGGGTTGTACTGTACCAGGCACATGGAGCATCCCATGGCTTCCTCAGGCATCATCTCCTAACAATATGGCCCCAAGCTCTGGTCCTAACTCTCCAACCTTGGGGAAACACTCGAGAGATGAGAACATTCTCAAATCAAGCGACTTTGGGGTTGAAGAACCACCAAAGGAAAACAATGCTGAGAGATGCCTTTGGATTCCAAAGACATTGAGGATTGATGACCCAGGAGAGGCTGCAAGAAGCTCTATATGGGAAACACTGGGGATTAAGAATGACAAGGCTGACACGATTAGTGGGGGAGGACTATTTAAGGCATTCCAATCAAAGACTGTTGAGAAGAATAACATATCTGAAACCTCACCTGTCTTGCAAGCCAATCCAGCAGCATTGTCGAGGTCACTCAACTTCCACGAGAGCTCATGAATTGGAAACTTCTAATTTTGTAATAAGTTCAATGGTGGTGCAAACGGATTCTCAATTTGGCGATGTTCAACTGGTCCATTCAAACTGCCAGCAACCGTGTATGCCATGGGATCATTTTGAGTTCGCCAGCCTCATTTCTCAGAATCGGAAACCAGTCCAACCGAGAATAGCAGAGGAGGATTATCCCGCCATCTCCTCATTAGGAGAAGATAGCCACTTTTAGTTTAGCCATAGGGGCTGATTTCATGAGTTAGTATGTAGGTCCCTTCTGTTTTGTAAGATGGTTTGCTGAGTATTCATGTACATACTTCTATATGAAATAGTGAGTACTAGATCAGTGTGTACGAAAATCCCAGATGTACTTAAATAAATTTGGGAATTGAGTTAAAATCCAATTTCTTGTTCTATTTTTTTTTTAATTTTTAATTTTTTTTAAGAATAATGCTGTACTTTACACCTCTTTATCACACCGATTGACATGATCGTAAGATGCTTAAAATGCCAAGTAAGTTGGTGTGGCATAGAAATCTCATACATCTTATTCTCTATTTGCAGTTGGACTATTTACTTTTATTATTTCATTTAAATATATATTTTTTGAAAGCACTTACATTTCAAAGTCATTTGCATGTTTTTTATTTTTGGTGAGCTATAAGCTACTGTATCAGCTCACTAATTTTTGGACTGAAATAGGCAGCTGGGTGTGAATGTATTGTGGCTAAACTAGATAGAAAAGTTCTTGTAGGCCATCAACTTGGAAGATAATGTTGGATTCTTATCAGAAAAGGCCAAGCACCCTTTCCTTTCCGTTCCAAAAGAATCCAAACACCCAGCACCGAAAAGGTTGAAAGCTGATATAAAGTTTTCCTTTTCTTCACTACTTGTTGCATTTTTTTGTCCTTTTTCCTTTTGTAATCCTTTAAATGTTCATATCTCCATTCAGTGGAGCAAAATCAACAGCAGACAAATAAAATATTAACCCAAACAACCTTTTTGAGTACTCTTGGTTAGTTCTTCACGTATGACATCAATATAATGACAATATGCAAAATTAACTTTCATTAGACCTTATAACTACGGAACTATTTGACTTCATGGCTCTAAAAAGTCATTCACGTGGACATTTTTTGTCATTATAAACAAAGCTTGCCCACCATACGTTATGGTGACGTGAGCTGTTTTTGGGACCCCAGTGCACGTGATTCCATTAAGCCTCCTGACTTATCTTTTTCCTACAGTTCTACTCCTTCTGTTCTGTCTCTGTTTTTTGATGAACTAGTAACTTTCCATTTATCTGACAATAAACTCGTTCTGTTCTGTCTCTTTGCCTCTATGCATAGAGGAAAATCTGCACCTTTTCTTTCCTTCAATATTTTTTTAATTTTTTTTTGTCCCCATTTTTCCAATTTAAATCATATATATAAGGTTATCCTTTATTTGATTTTTCATTCTGATGGTGCACTGTGGCAAGTTGCAGCATCAGTTATGAGCCCAAACTGTTAAGTTGTACATATTTTATTAGGAGTAATGGCTAATATGATATGTTTTAAATGATTTTTTATATCACCTGTTAAAAAAATAACAAAAAAATTATTTAAAACATGCTACGTCAATGGTATAAAATAAGTGTAATAAATAGACGTAAAAAGTAGCATTCCTCATTTAATCAGAGTCTACAACTAATTTCATGCAATATGTATGCAGAAAGAATCATATATAGCGACTTGCTTAGAGATGATCGGTTGCACTACTTTGACCCTGCCCCATAATTTTACAGCAAGAATTAATGCCATGGATAAATTTATAAGCATAATCCCTCATTGGTTTCCTGTACCCTTGGCATTTGGGACAGGAAAGTCAATTCACCTTCTTGTTAAACTCTTCCATGTCATTGAGGGATATTGAAAAGATAAGATTCAAACTTGTGGCAGTGCATGATGACTTGTGATTCCATTTACACTGTCTCTCACGTTTATAAAGTTGAATATTATTAATGCATTTAAATTTTAACAAGACAAAGTGGGTGAAGGAAAGGAACACTTGGCAATTTGGATAGAAAGCAAGACATCCCAACTTGTCTACCTTTTGCTAGTTGGAGAGGACCTAACTTATTTCCCCCATGAACTCCTTCCTACTTTTGCAAAAGAGTTTGTTTTTCTTCCAAGAAACCATATGATCCTCATTTGCATTTTTTTACACGCATTATTAAAAATATATGTAAAAATTATATGCTTCAAAGAAATAAATTTCTTAAAATATTAGCTTGATAAGCTGGATTTGAGGAATTTAGTTTATTAGATATTTTTTTAAAGTATTTTATATAGTGTGTTGTTTGTTAACATTTTTATTTTAAAAACAGCAAACAAAAAAGAAAATCAGAAAAAAAAAAGTTAACAAACAACTTATCACGTGACACGGGCTAAGGTCTCCCCAGCATCCACAATCCATTTGAAGTCTTGTAAAGAATAATTTTAATTTTTTCAATTTTTAAAGTTTATTCCCTTGGTCCAACGGCTAGTGTTTTGAGTCTTATACCAATTGGAGGAGTGCTTCCATTACAGAGTATATTATATGATCATGGGGTTAATCCAGTATGACTGTCAATTATATATATATAAATCCCAAGGTTTGTAGAATGCACCATTAATTAACTTGTTATACAAAAAGCAAGATTGGTTTATGAATTAAATAAAATTTATCATTAGTGCTTCCAAATTGTACTCACAGTTACTAAAAGTATATTGGATATAGGCGATACATTCAGAGATATTCTGGGGGTGACCAGCCACCTTTAGGAATTAAATAAAATTTACCATTAGTGCTTTCAAATTGTACTAAAAGTTATTAAAAGTATCTTTGGTATATGATATACATTAGAGATATGTTGGAGGTGATTGGCTGCCTCTTGCATGGTAAGGGAAGGCCACCTCTTAACAAATTAGGGGTGATCAACCACCCCCTCTTAAAAAAAAAAGTAGTAAGAGGAGTCTGATATTCATTTAATGAAAATAATTATGTGAAAAAAATATAATTTATAATAATATTCTTTAAAAAATAATACTAAAAATTACATTTATACCTCACAAATATTTTACGATACTGATGTAATAATCTAAATCATCGATCGAATAAATCCTTGTTTAAAAAAAAATTTCATAATTAATTAAAATTGTCACGTCTGAAATAAATATCTTTCCAATCGGATAACCTTCTACATTTTTTTCGCAACAAGCAAAAGTGGTTGCCGATATGACATAAATAGGATCCCGGAAACACCGAGTTTCATCCCGTGCTCGTTTATGGGCCTTCTGAACTTATCTGTATAGCAAAAGTCCAAGTGCTGTTAGTTCCGCAGTTATAGCGTCTCGTTGGATCTGAAGCCGAAGCGGTTCCCTAGAAAAACCCAAAAGCTGCTTTTTGTTATTTCTCAAGTCCCATTAAATAACATCCGAGTTTGGATTCAGAAAATCTGAGAGCTACCCATTTCTCAAGATTGTGCAAGAAGTAATGGGTCGATTCTGTTTTCTCAGGATTCTTCTTCTTTCATCACTTCTGGTTCTGTGTTTCTCTCATGGTATCACACTCTTTTTATTGCTCTAGTTCATGTTTTCCATTTCCTAGGAATGAATCTATTTGGTTTTTGTCTTTTCTTATGCCCCTTTTTCCTCTCACGTTTTCCTGTCAATTTAAAGGATTCGGAAAAAAAGTGATGGAGACTGTTCAGCATGAAGATTCCGGTGTTCAAGTTGAGGTTAGTACTTTGTTCCCCCCCTTTCTTTTCACTCCATAATTTTTCATTTTTCTTTAATGCCCATATGGTAAATATTTTATACTTGTCCAGGAAACTGTAGGAGAATCAAGGGAGATGACAGAGGTGATGGATTATCAAGATCCTGGGCCAAACACTAACCCGAAAAATGGGTACATTTTCAGCCCTCCGCGGCCCTAACTCATGAGGTTATCAACAAAAGAATAAAAGGATTGTCAGTCTTTTTTCTTTTTCTTTTTTCTTTTGTTTTATAAAGCTAAGTTTGTGTAGATGAGTTGACAGCGTTGTTGAAGAAGGTGAGAATTGTTTATGAAAGATGTACTTGTTCATGCGTAATTTAGGAATAGGGTGTTGCCTGTTGGACTTGGTTGTTCATCTTGATTTTCTTGTAAATTCGAATTCTCTTTGTTCACCCTTGTCTTCAAGCTATGTGTAATAAAACAGTATGTGAATGCTTTTCCTTATTAAATAGGTTTGGCTAATAAACCAGATTAATTTGTAATAATACCATTATTATTCTTGTCCTTCCCTTCGCATACAGAGGTGCTCATGGCGACCAAACTCCCTGTTGCGATAGCCTCTGGCTAGAGTTGTTGTTTACTGGTATATTTCTGTGTCTAATTTGTCTTTCATGGCACTGTAAAAGACTAGAAGTCTAATTTGATCTTGTATTGGTTCATTATTGGTATAGAATGCTTAAAAGATTAATGTTATATATCAGACCAATATCTCGTTATTATGATGTCATGATAATGCCAATTCACTATTAAATTAACCATTGTTTTCAAGGGTAGATTGTTGCGTTCACGTAAATGTAGTAAGATAGGAGTGCAGTATGTAACATTACTCAAAAGTTAATTTTGAGTAACACCACTTCATTTATGTACTAAATTCACTTGAAAAAATTGAACGAGAATTATCCAAAATACAAAAAGGTGGAATGTAATCACTATTTATATTAATTTGTTTATTGACAACATAAATTGACCAAATTATTGTTTTTAATGGGTAGTTCAATCGGCTAGAAAGCATGTTTCATATAATGGAAGTCATTAGATTGAATTTTTATCTCCTTTCCTTATTTTTGTACGAACATATCAAAAAGAAATGACCAAATTTTTAAACCGGAATAGAATCATATTTTAATCAAATTTTTTAATATACCATTATAAAATTAATACAAGAATAACACTCTCCCTTCTTCCCAGCGATGGTTGAAATACGACTCCATTCTAGTTAAAATATTTGATCATGTTTGGTGATAGAAAACGATTATCCCATTACAACTTCTTATTTTCTTAATAATACTTGTTCCTATTTTTATATAATATTCATCATTTACCACTAAGGACATAGCCTCGGTGCCTTCACATGTTGTCAATCACGGGCCCAACAATTTAAGCTTTCTTTAATTATAAGAATGCCCTCGAGGTGATAGAAAATATAAAATTATATGACTTGGTGGAGTTGCTCTCACGAGGTACATTTTGCAATATGTTGTGGTGCTTCACGTGCATGCAAGTGTACTTTAAGCAATATTAATATATGCTGGGTTTTGATGCAAAAAAAAAAACCATGATATACCTTCGCGGTAGCTCATGTCGTTTTTAATGATACTTTTGTTCCTTGTTTCACCCCCAATCAATTGATCAAGTTTGGCAGCTGCTTTATCAAAATATCTGTTGGTAGATAGATAAGTCCAACTTGCTGCATAATTATTGACATTATATGCTCCCAATTTGAAGGACTAAATGCCGATTTGTGAGGAATCATATTCATGTAAGTTAAAACAATCATCTTCCAACTTGTCAAACAAGTGGTTGCAAGTGTAGGGTCCCATGCGACCGCCCGTGGAGGGGATATAAGCACGGGTAAATGTTGATGTGATTGGAAATCACCGATTTGGCCTAGAGAGATGATAAAATGAAAATTATTGTTGTTATTGAAAAAGCGGAAGCAAAGACAAAGGAATGGTAATTAAGGATGTAATAGAGCTTAGAGATGAAGTTGTCAATCACCCATGGAGGTGGTAGTGAGGGTGGGGGTTTGCTATGACTCACCCAACACATGAGAGGACGGGCCGTAGAAGACTCCCTCTCCCCATGACCACCACCATAGAGTAGGAGTTTCCCATGAACTGCCTCCCCAAGGGTGAAACACCGAAGAACCCTACTACTATTACGTGAAGGAGAATTTCTTGACCGCCACCCTTTATTTATTTATTTATTTTAATTTTTTGTTTTAGGAGATATGCTAATATGTGAAAGATGTATCTTGTTGTAGATTTAGGTTTAGGATATGGGTGAAAGAGATTGTAGAAAAATAGAAACTGATTAAGTGTTAATGCCATAACGTGATTCACTCCACGTAGTTCAATAGCATGAGCGTGTGTTGGACGTAGAAATGGCTCCAATGCCATTAAAGTCATATGCTTCACATGAGAAGACGGGCTTGACCAGAAGTCCCGCTTGCACCCATTGCCACTGCACCCTATAATTTCCCTTCTCTCACGTCCCGTATGTGGAACGAAAAATCACTACAATTTTTCCCGAATTCCAGGGTAAGAATCCAAGGGACTCATCGCCACTTTCCCAAGCTTTTTTACAAGACAATTTCATGAGCGCAATCCGTTTGATCTATTGACCCTCTCAAAGCCCACAAAATAAAATAATAGGAGAAACCACTTTATGGAAGCTGCATGGCATTAATTATAAGATCCACCGCATGGAATGGGCAGCCCACAAGGAAGGCAACAACCAACAACTCCCACTTCCAGGAAACTTCACAGCTTCTTCTTCCCCCCCTTCAGAGCAGTCAACCCAGCTTTGGAAAACCGGCAGATTCCTGGCAAATCCCACATACACATAAACATATCCGGACAAAAGAATAGCAGGTCAGCCTGAGACACGACATTTGAATATGTGTCATTTTAGTTTGTCCTTTCCATCTCCTTTCCTCCAACAATAAATAAACTTCTAAAACGTGGGACTGAGGAAATTTCCTCTTCAGATAACGTGTTTCAAAATGACCATTTCTTCGATCCTTTTTCCACTTAATACCCGAAAGAAAGACTTGCCGCCTCAAACGAACCATTAATTAAGCAACTTCTCTCCAACTTCAATTGCTGACCGCCTTGATGGCTTCAAATGCAATACGTAATCCAAGTCCATATAAAGCACCCACCCATCTCCTGATTTCTCAGGTGCAAACCGTTGTCTAATCTTCTCCTTTCTAACACTAGCTAGGCACGTAGAGACTCGGAAATCTTTTTCTGTTTCTTGCTAAGAATAATAATTTAACTACTGTGTTCCAATGGAGAAGGCATCATCATCAAGCAAAAGAACGCCATATTTGGTTCATCTCCACTTACTTATTTCAATTTACAGCTGGGCACAAGATTTTTTGTCAAGATCTTGGTCTTCTCTCCAATCCCAACTCAACTTTGGTGACTCGAACGTTTGGGATGAGAAGAAGAATAATGAAGTAATTGAGCTGAGCCAGCAGCAGACTTGCTCCAGTGAAAAGAAAAATAAAGGCAGCTTCAGCAGAGGAGATGCAGAAATGGTCATGCGAAAATTGGGAATTTTTGCAGCCCAGAAGGTGAGGAACTTCAAGAGTGGTTCAGTTCCAATGATATTTCAGGGCTGTTTGATGAGAAGGAGCCAAGCTTGGAGGAGGTGAAGGAAGCTTTTGATGTGTTTGATGAGAACAGAGATGGGTTTATTGATGCAGGGGAGTTGCAGAGAGTCCTCTGTGTTTTGGGCTTGAAGGAAGGAAAACAGATGGAGAACTGCAAGAAAATGATCATGACATTCGATGAAAACAGAGATGGGAAGATAGATTTCAATGAATTTGTAAAATTTATGGAGAGCAGCTTTTGCTGAATCACTCTTTTTTCTCCTGAAAATATTTATAAAACTTCCTTGTTACGTGATTCCAATTTCTTCTCCGGTCTTGTTCAATTCTAATACCAATTTCGATGTATTGTTATTACTACAATAAACTATTACTAGGATTATTGTTAGTAGTATTACAAACATACTTTTCATTATCATAGTATTACAATTTGGATCTTGAAAGGTTGTCACAACCAAATGAAACACTACAACCATACTTTTCAACTTCCAAGTACTTTTCAACCCGATAGAGCAACCCTAGTAGATTTTATAGTCCTCCCATATAAGACAGAAAGAAAATCTCGCAAATATGTTCATCTGGAAAAACACAATTCAATATCAAGGAAAAGCGTTTTAAATATGCCTTTGATGGGAATTGGGATACTGCTTTAAGCATGTAGACAAACATTTAGACCATATTACCAATTGACAAAAGAGCCAGCTATTGCTTCTGAGTTAATAGAAGAACAGCGGAAGAAAAAGAGATAATTGAAATAGACAAGTTCTGCTGTTTCATAAAATTAGAAAGTATCCCTTCTGAAAATTGCATGGTGGTATCATATGATAAACACTAGCTACCAACTCATTTGATACCCCAAAAGCAAGAAAACTGTATACCAAAGGAGTTTATCTCCAATTCGGTCGTGGTGTAAAGGACCGTGTTTACACCCACCAATAGGAGCAAGACACCTCAGCTAAAGAGAAAAAAATGCACAAAAACAATCTATACCCAACAGCACCTGATTTTCAACTAAAAAGAAAGAAAAGATAAAGAAGAAAGAAGAAGGAAGTGGGTCTCGCAGGGGGTCTCGGCAGCCTCACCTTGCCGGATCTCGCCGCTGGGTCTCGCTGTCTCGCCGCTGGGACTCGCCAGCCGTGGGTCTCGCCAACCCACGGTTTGTTTTTTTCTTTTTGTTTTTCCGGCCGTGGGTCACTGACCCACGGTTTGTTTTTTTTTTTTTTTGTTTTTCCGGCCATGGGTCTCGTAGCACCTCACCGTTGCTTTGCCCAAACACCTCGTGGCGACCCACCTCGCAACAAGTCGACGACCGGCCACCGAGACCCACGGCTGGGTCTCGCCGGCCGAGGGTTTGGTTTTTTCTTGGTTTTAGGATGATAAAATCCCAAAATGGTTAACTTTTCCTTCTAGGTTTTAGTTTTGAAGCATTATAAACGAGTTTTGTAGCATTAGAATCGATTTTTGAGGCATTAGAAACGATTTTTTAGGCTAGCCGGATTTTTTTTTGGGTTCACCAGAGACAAAAATGGCCACTAGGGGTGGCGGATCTCTCTCCCCCTAGCCGTAGGGGTGGATCGCGGCCACCCCCAGCGGCGGGATCTTTTTTTTTCGCCGGAGAGGGCGGTGGGCGGCGCAAGTGGCAGCGTCTGGGTTGATTTGGTTGGTTGATTAAATGATTGGATGTTTTGATTTTATTTTACATGTGTGTATTTATGTTAATATGATGAGGTGTCAACTTATTATTGGTGACAAAAAAGTGGGGTATTTTGCCGTGACTGAACAACAACACCTCTCATAGCAAAGACATCTCCCACGCTTTCCCAATAGAAACTTCATCAAAGGTATCAATAGAGAAAATAAAACTTTAGTTCCCTCTCCATTTTTCTCAAGCTGATCCTCTTTTTCACTGTTGACGTTCCCACTTGACCTTACTTTAGGGAAGCAGTCTAGTCAGGTTGACACAGAGGCATTATTTCAGTCGTTTTGGAAATGTTTTGCATTGCTCTTGAGCTTAAACAGGTTCAAATCTTGTATTATCCTTGCCAATCAAGCCACATAAAAACCTTTAACAACTCGTGTTCTAGTTTGTAGTGGACAGGCTTTGTCCGTAAATGTGATTCTTATAGAAGAATGTTAGAGGTTCTTGAGTAACTGTGGTGGTGGGTGAACACGTCGTTTGCCGGGATTGCTAGATTGGGTCTTCAGAATTACAAAAGTTTTGTAAATAAGAACAATTTGTAACACAATATTTTTGTAGTAAATGCGTTTGAAGTCGGTTTACCCTCAAAGTAGTGTTACTTTAGAAGGTTATTCAAAAAGTTTTCACCTCATTACCAAAATCTCTGTGTTTGTTTGACATGGAGAGAAGAACCTCTGGGCTCCATAATATGCAGCTACCTCTTCTTGCCATCCGTTTGACTCAAAAGTCATCGAAGCTTCACCAGTCATTTGCTATGGGCAAGCTTCTCACTGTGGTAACTAATATTGGGGTGCCATGAAATAAATAGTTGATTTAAATGAAGAGGATTTTTGTCCGTGGTTCATATCATATACCCTATGTATTTAATCATTTAATGTGGTCTAATTAATGAAGTCCAGGCCTCACCTGAGCCCAAGAATCAGCACGGCTATATATCTTCAACGACGTACTGCATATCAAACGCTGGCTGCCCTGATAATAATGCCAGCCCATGTCCATCTACAAGCATGAGCCAAGTAGACATGCTGTCTACTCAGTTAAATGTAACCTGGAAGCACTCACTGAAATGCTGTCAAATGAAGAGCCGTTACATGGGCCCATTGTATCTTGCAATTTCCTTGGATTAAATCCCGTCACCTTTTTCAGTCATTAATTTAGCCAACCTGGCTAACCATTTCAACAATCAGCTACCCTTATTGTCTCTCACCATAACTTCAGTGGACCTCTACTAATCTCTGACTCGGAACACCTCATTTAATACATCTTCTCACGTGTGAGTTTAAACAATTTTTTCAATAGTTGAGGATCTAATACGTTGAATGTATAATTAAAAATTAAAGGTGAATGGTAGAGACAATGTTTGATACTGTGTTAAATTACTACTTATTTCAAAAACTTTAGTTTAAAAAAAGTGATGGATTTAGTCATTTAATTTATAGTTTGACCGCTCCAAAACGACCCCAAATATGCGCTTGATTGTACTCTTATGACCTGGAGAAGTGGAGATAGTGACGGTGCAACAACCGCAGCATTAGACAGACAATTTGAGCTAGCATCTGCATAAAGCTAGCTTGGCTAGAATATGCTGACGATCGAGTAAAGGCAAATTAAAGAGTATGGGGTCACCATATATATATATATATATATATATATAGCTTGACTATGGTGTATTGAGGCAGCCATTGGTGAACCCAAACTGACCTTTCATCAAAGAATTGAATGACTTTTCTCAAGACCCAAGGCTACTAAAAATGAGTAGAATCTTTACTTTCGTTACCTTCTTTCTTTTCCTATGCAGGAACTCCGTCAGTTGGGTAATGATTAAGCATGAACTTCCAACCTTTATTCCGAGCTCTTTTAGCTAGTTATACACATTCGAATAAGATTGAGAGCTTGAGATGGTGTAATGCAAGTACAATGAATGATATGACAGTAATCATTTCAAGTTGTAAAGTTGATGGTAAAAAAAACATTTTTGTGTCGGCAACAACTCCTATGATATATATCTTGGTTCTTTTGTATAAGCCTAGCGATGTGTCAACATTTTATCTTTGTTTCTACTGAAGAAACATCTTTCTCTTGAGAAAGGTGCACCCACCCTATGCATGTGCGCACCTTATCTCTTCCCTGTACTCACCACTACTCACTCGCATACAAATTTTTTTTTTTCTGAGCGGTTTTGCCTTTTTCTATTTCTGTATTGGTAGGACTCTGAAAGTAGAAAGTGTTGAAAGTGACTCCGAACAGGGAATTTAATACAGAAAAAAGTTAAAACTGCACAATCTCATCCTGTGGATGTTGTTGTTGACAGCAGGCATTTGTTGGCTGAATGTACAATGTTGCATGTGTCGGTGCTTCAGCTTAAGAAGATTTACTCAGAAATACCAAGTAATTAACTTTTCACTTGGAATTTATAGCTCGATATCAGGATTTTGACTACAACTCTCTGTTGTCCCAGCAGCCAAAGACACCTCGCTCCTAGAGAAACCCCCAATTCGTTCTTCCTTCTTGTGAAAAATCATTTTATTCAGCAGTTGGGATATGTTGAGTCTTATTGTGCATTTTAGGTTTTTATCCTGTTTTGGTGGTTTGATTTAAAACAATCACAGAATCATGTCCTCAAGTGATGTACTCTCCTTTCTCCTTTACCACCATTATTTTAGCCTTTTTCAGTGCAAGAGCGTAAAAAAATTTGGTGACCCAACCCTAAGAGACAACAAAGTTCGCACGCATAATTCAACCTTTTCTCTGCCTCCATTCATGTTACACGGGAAAATGCTTTTACCATAGTAAAAGGGTTTTGGTATATAGAAATTCACTTGGTACTGGATGAAAAAGCTATATATATATGGGAAGGTAAACAGTGCCAAGAGTATGTTTGGCAAATGATTTTGTTGTGAGTTTTTTGTTTGAGTAGTAATAAGAAGTTATTGATGTGATATAAAGGTGTTGATTTTTGTGAGAGAACAATGAAAAAAAAATGTTTTGAACAGATGTTTATTCTTTCTAAGAGAAATGATAATACAGGGAAGGGGAGTGTAGAATCATTTGGCAAACGCAGCCCTATTGCTGCAGTATTGGTTTCGCCAGGTTATGTTGGTTAATGGAGTTTGATTACTTGCTTGTGCGTGAATTTTCTTCTACTTAGAAAGCATCAAGATTTAACTGGTTCAGTTTTAGAGGCTTATATATATCCATGATAATACCCAATGGTACTATCTTTTTATTAAATGACTTATTTATACTGTATTACGTAAAATGCTGCCTTAATAGAGTGTAAATGAAGTGTGGTAAACAAAACGATAGTGTAAAAGGAAAGAGTGCATTTATTACATCAACAATAAGTTGGATAATAGTTGAGATCTCTCTTACATTCATCGCCATCAACTAGAGAAACTGAAACTTTGCCAATTACATTCAAATAATATCTCAAATACAGACTTTCTTAATGACCTTGGAGAAAAGACTTCTTTTTCACAATCTTATGCCTTAATAGAATCTCTCTCTCCCTCTATCTCCAGCAGCTAAGTAAGGTCTTCAGGCTTCAAATTTAACAGAGCGAGTCATGAGCTGCAAAAACTTACAATCATATTCAAATGAAAAGGGCCATTTTAAAGCAAACCCTTTTCATTTTGAGCCAATAATTTTGGCCCTATATACTCTTCAACTATATATATGCTCTTTTTTATCTAATCTTTAAGATTTTTGAACCATAACCTTGCCATACTTTAGTAGACATGGTGCAACAGTACATATAATAGAGCCAAAGGGATGTTTAGTAGCGATATTGGCCTCCGGTATATGTCTGTCCGAAGGACCAACCAGCTGGAGCAACATTGTATGAGATCACACTGCGTCCATCGCTGGCTGTGACAACAAAAGACAGGCTTTGTCCATTGAGGTATGCATTGCTCTGCCAGTTTTGACCCCAATTCCTTGACATTTGCTGCCATCTAGTTCTTGAGCCCTTGATGGCCACAGAATGCACATCACCAGCTCCACCAACATTGGTCACTAGGACTAAGTTGAAGTAGGAATGGCCATTGATGGTGAATCTAATACCTCCACTTCTCCTGCACCTTATCCTGCAAAACCCATGAAATAAAATTGGACTTTAGGAGTCTGTAAATAGACAAGAGAGAAAATGCCCAATGAGTCTTTACCGACGGGGCATCTGCGATCACCGTAGCGACGATGACTTTTTATTGGGTCGTCACTAAAGACCGTTTTTCCAAAAAGTAGTCGTCGCTAAAGACCATTTTTCCTGTGGCGTTATATATATAGATTACCTTCTGTAAACTACAGGAACTACCCCAGCTCTGTATTGGGCAATGTGTTGGAAGATGGGCTGAGAGAGGTCAAAGTGGAGTTGGGGAGGGTCACACCATCCCCCTGGTGGGCAGAAATTAGTGGCAGTGACTACAATGGAGCCAGGGAGGCACCATTGTGGATCATTTACACATCTAATTTCAAAGCATGCCCCACAGCTTAGGCCATTGTTGAACAAGGCAGTGCTCAGTGCTGCTGTGTTAATCCCATAACCCAGGCTGTACAAGTTTCCATACCCACAAGCACCACCTACAAAATTTCCGAAAAGAGAATGAATAAACAAATTTTCTTATCTACAAAACTAGATTCAAGTTGAAAAGAGGAACATACCCATTGTCCCAGAAGCATCACCTCCACCATAGAAAGTGGCATGAGCATTTGTCCAACCCCCATAATTATACCCTTGAACGGAAGAGAACATTGAGATAAACCCCACTAGAAAGAAACCAAAAAGAGCCATTTTCCTGCACAAAACAGACTAGCTTCAGCATTATGCAAACTTGTGCTCAAAAGGGCATGCATTGAACTAAATGAGTAATTGGAAGCACAATAAAAAAATATTCATTACAAGAAACTGAAGTGTGTATGGACGTGACTGAGGAAATGAAGAGGGGGGGAATTAGAAAGGGGAATAAATAGAGGCCAGTCAACATCCCACCTGACTTGAAACCGGACTCACCTTTCTGCTGTTGGGACCATGCAACTTAAGGATGCGTGAAGTGTATTTGGACCTTCTTCTACTGTCAATTGTTGAAAATTATTCATTTTTGATGGTGATTGAAAGCAGTTTTTAGGTTTGCAACCGCGTGGTTTTATTAAGCTGTCGACTTGAAAAGTATCCTTGCAACATAAGTGGGGCACGGTGAATATCTTGCCTGAATTCGAAACCTTTTCTCTAGCCCCATTATATGTGCTAACAAGTAACAACAATGGCTACATGGCAAAGACAACTTACTGCTGCTCTGCCACTACTGCCATTGAAACCTCCTACCTCATATTCAGAGGTCAGAAGATCTACCAACCAAGCAAAACTGCAGTACTTCAGCCATTGTACAATTTACTTGAGAGCTAGCTATCCCATAATTGATTGCTGCCCAAATCAACTCAGTCAATTACATCTTCTGTGCATGTTACCACATGCAATACTGGTCAAGAGTTCTTAAATCTATTAGACCGGAGAGAGTGAGAGAGAGAGAGATACTGTTGCTTGACCTTCCAATCTTTTGCATCAAGATTTATTACTACATAATTATGATTATTGGTCACACAAATTTCCATTTTTAGACCACATGTTTTGCCCCCCAACTATGGTCCCATGTCTTTTAGAGCAAAATAGGATGAGTTATTATTATTTTTAATTTTTGGGATGAAGTAACATAGATCACTGATTGAAGCAGAAGGTCTTGTCATGATAAGTCATCATCAATGCAAACCATGTCTAATGGAGACGAAAAAGGGTGTATCTTCGGGCTAGATTACGTGGGCCTTAGTGCCCCGTTACCAATCTGACCAATGACTTATCTTTTTTAAAAGAAATTGAGTGCTTCAATTTACTTTTTAATATAAAGAGGTGGTGTGTGGATTTTTTTTTTTATAATTATTTTTTTTATCAAATCACTTAAGTTTTATCAATTTACTCCCTAAGGTTATAACTATTATTAAATAAATAATTTCATCTATAGTCTGTTAAATTTTTAATAGCATTGTCACACCATACCTAATCTGAAGACGTCAAGTGTCCAATTTAATAAAAAAATAATATAAAATTATCATTATAAATATATAAAAAATAATAATAATTAAATGATAGTCAAACAACTCCCAAATTTGCCCAAGGGAGTGGCCGAAATTGAGAGTGGATTGATCATCCTAGCCTCTTTGGCCGAATATAGGGGTGGACTAACCACCCCCAATGCCATTAGGTGTAGTTTTGCCATCTCTTCTAGCAAATTAGACCACCCCTTTAACTTTTTTTTTTTTAAAAAAAAAATACATTTTTAAAATTTTCTTTATTATTTTTAAATTTATTATTATTTTTTTTAAAAAAAAGAAACACTACACGGGTGTTTGTGATGGTTGATCAAATTTAGAATCCTTTCTTTTTTTGACATGTTCATACAAGAGAAGAGATAAGAGAGATTCGAACTAATGATCTCCGCTTTATAAGCGTGATCCATAACTAATTGAGTTACTCTTGAGGACAGAGCCCTTTTTATTTTGGATAAAAATACCTTTTTCTCAAATGACGTATTTGCACACATCACCGCGCATGTATTTCCTCCCTTTTTCTTTTTAATTTACCCTTAGCATTCACATTCAGGATTTGGTAAAAAACAAAAAATGTTCATGAGAGAATATGAGTAAAAGGGACCTTCATTTTTGGTGACCGTTACTTTCAATTCGGATCGGAAATCCGTGTACATGTGGAAGGCAGTGGCAATTTGGCAGGCAGGACAAGGACAATGCAGATCAGGGTTCAATTGCTCGGACCCGCCAACGAAGGACATTGAGGGTGATATGGTCATTAACGGTCGCTTTTTTGTGTACGAGCAATTAATCGTTGAAACCTACATGCATGTGCTGATGTGCAGCTGCATCACCATTTTCGTAAAGCATGCATGCATGTGATGTATATGAAACATGATCTTTTGAGATCATATGATTCCAGATTCATATATATATATATATATATTCATATATATAATGTGACATTAATTACAATTCTTTATTTAATAAAGTCTATGTAACACGTACGCATATATGTCTTTTATATTTAACTTATAATTAAGGACATTCTTTGAAATTGACCTCAATGCTCAAAACATCAATACATATCCAACGAACTTTTTTACTTGAATTGTTCAAATACCTTTAATTTTTTTTTTTTTTAAAAAACTAAATTAAAGGGTTGACGAACCACTTCTAAATTATTGAGGGAATGGTTTGGCCACCTCGTTAACCCGTTCAGGAGTCGTCAAACCACCCTCACAATGGGCTATCCATACATGCTGTGAGGATGGTTCGGTTATCAACAACTTTCCTACTCCCCCCTCAAAAAAAAAAAAAAAGGGTAAAGGAGTCTAAAAGTGATGAACCATCCACACCACCACTTTTTCTTCATCTTTCAAAAATTTTTATGGACAATTTGGATAGCTCAAGTTAAAAAAAGTTATGTGCACATCACATGTAACATTTTCCATCCATTTTAATGTCAGATGCTAACGAATGGCATAACTTATAACAGTCAAGTAGTTATGTGGTCTAATACCAAAGGAGGCGTGTATATATAACGTTATGATTGTGGCATGCATCAATCAGGGTTCTTACCGTTTATTATTATTGAAACGTAGGTATTAGGAAGCCATTGCCAAAAAGATTTAGCCTTTAGAGAAGCACATCAAAACTAATTAAGGAAAAATATATTCAAATTCAGGATGTCGGTCAGTC
The DNA here is from genome assembly GCA_013348765.1 of Carpinus viminea. Classification (NCBI taxonomy): domain Eukaryota; kingdom Viridiplantae; phylum Streptophyta; class Magnoliopsida; order Fagales; family Betulaceae; genus Carpinus; species Carpinus viminea. The sequence goes on along the minus strand of CP054671.1, from coordinate 37,283,442 downwards.
AGATGATGGATACAGAGATAATCAACATAAATAGACTAAACATAGATTGTTTCCGTAGCTGTCCTCTCATCCGCAGACTGCAGCTAATGTGTGATCAGGAAATAGCAGTGCCTGCATGCATTGTTGTCTGCCTCAGACCAATACTCAATCACATGCATGTACGCTTTTGATGAAGACCGAGTAATGAACGAGTTGAGAGTTCTTTCCTTGGTTTGTTCTATCCTCTTCATTATCACCCATTTTTGTCTACAGAAAGCTACACTGCATTAAAAATACCTCACCCCACATGTACACTCAAATTGCATGCACCACCATTGACAACGTGCGTTATAATCAAGCAAGCTGATCGCCATTGCTGCAGCTTCTTCCATGCTCATCCTAATTAGCTATAGCTAGCTACTGTCTCGTACACGTGTAATGATCAATTTAATCATGAGGGATATGCACATTCATTATATCTGCACCGCATGCATGTGTCATGATCGATCCATGGTCCTTCTGCCTCGATCATTTATTTGTCTGGAAAATTTGATCATGAATTAATATGACTAGTTATATCCAGGGTAATTAAAGTCATGTCTTATTTGCGCGTACGTGAATGGTCTGGTCACCACCCAACATCAACGAAGCAAACAAATCTTGTTGAGCATTTAAGACGCTCCCCTGGGCGGGGTGGGGGGCTGGCCAGGGAGGTGGCAACTGTCTTCAAAGTTTAAATTGACTTACAAAAGATTACAAACTAATGCAGATTGTAATCCAGTACTGCCTAGAGAGTAAGGGGCCATGGACCATAGAGGATTCTCATTGTGCTAGTCAAATGGTTATTTTTGCTTTAAAAAAAATAAATAAATAAAAGAAGTTGAGTCATTGTGGAGTCTACGATCAATTGAATCATCCTTTAGGTATAAGAAATGACACGTTCTTCCGAGATCCTAAGCGATGTGACTTTTAAAATCATCAATAGATTAAAAGTCAATAATGATAATCTTAAATTTAACGGTGATTTTAATAACATTACAGTTAAAAGCTTTACTCTATCTTGATGCATACCGTTAAAAGGTAAAGACAAATTAACACATTGAAGTGAGAAAAAAGAAAACTAGAAAAGGCACTCAAAATCAAAACCATCATTGAAGCTGTGCAGATTGAGTAACGCTTCCCTACTCTCACTTTCACACTCTATGATGTAATTTTTAAAATTAAAATTAAAATTTAATAATCATCCATTTTAAATTTAATAATAATTTTTAAAATCACACCAAAAAAAAGTAAGGGCAGGAGCGAGAGAGTATAGCATTACTCTTCTTTGAGAAAGTATTTAAAAACCCCTTGGACTACACCTTTGGGTTTGACATTGACTGATTTTGATTACACATGTTAGGGAAGTACAATTAAAGTAACAACCATCACATGGCTACAGGCTCATCAAAAAATGACTTTCATTTCAAGCTTTATTAAGTACACTATCTGACATGCCCCTTTATGATAAACCATTTTTTCTCCAGAAATTTGCACAGGGGGCACTCGTATAGAATCCCCTTCAAACTAAAAAGCTTTTGTCGTATTTCAGACGGGGTAACATGAAACTTCACTGCCAGAAATTCTGTAAGGTATACAAGCTGTACGGATATTTCAGATAAGAATTGATAACACATACACTTAAATTTTTAAGCCTGAATGGATGGCAACCACTCCACCACTAAGATTTTCATACTCAACCTTCTGAAACCCTGCATCTACAATCATCGAAGCAAATTTCTCCTGCATTCATCAATTATGACAAAATTATGTATAATACAGGATAGCAGTCTCATCCAAATGGAAAAAGCTGAAATTATTCTCAAAGTATACAAAGGAACCCAGTTGGTAGAAAGGAGGACATTTTTATAGAGTAGGAATTTAATGGCGCATATAGAGACATACGACATAAGTTAAAACCAGAAATCATGAGATAGTCCCATCAATATAAATACTGCAAACTATGTTCTTAGATGTCCACATTTGCTTTTAGGTAATATTAATGTCCTCTTCTCTTGGAGGGTAAAAGAAAAAACATGTCCATGCACAGCACCCCACTCTAGTCAGTTTGTTCTAACACCTCTTTGATGTTTTACTCACAGTACCAGTTACATGCATACGCATATAGCAACTTTTAGTGAGTTGAAAAAAAGTTTAGAGAAGTAACTAGTTGAAAAATAGAAACCTTTGTTTTAGCTTATAGTTGCTACATAGCTCCTGGGAATTGCATTGGCACATTTTCCCATCAGATGGCAGCAGTTGTCTTGATACAACTAAACTAAACTTCAAACAAACATCAGTGATGGTGGACTATATTTTAGAAGACAGAAGAATAAGAACCTGGGAGGGAAAACGGCGAATACTTTCAACTAAGTACTGATATGAATCCCGATCACCTGCAACAAGCTCTCCCACTGCTGGAATGATGGAGAATGAATAATAATCGTATCTGCATAAGAAAACAAGCAACACTAGATTAAGGCAAAAGTAAAGTACACAACCAAAGAGAAAAATATTACGAGAAAAAGAGGGGGTGAGGGGGAGAGAGAGCGAGAGAGAACTAGGTTCTAGTAAAGTCTGTGAAATCCATCATCCAAAAACTGTAGATGCAGTAATGGCACTATGTCTTCATAGTGAATGAAAATAATTTTCTCCAATGTCTTTTTACTGATGAACATTGAACATAGTTTTCTCCAATGTGCGAAATCCGTTAAGACACAGCAGTGGAACTAACGCTTTGTTCTCCACACAAAATGGACGCGTTATTGGGTGTTTGTGAAAAATGAAAAACCATCAAAGCAAGTTAAGGGTGTCAAAATTTCAAGTTAGCCACTGGACAAAATTCATGAAAAAACCCAAAGGATCCTGGACTGTCACATCAGTTGAAAATCAGGGTGATTTCAAGGTTGTCAAAATTTCATGAGAGCAGGACAACGATCAGGGAAAATCTTTGGTCAATCTACTGGTTTCAGATAGATGCAGCAGACTACAAGACAATTATAACATTGCTTACACAATAATGATGACAACAAAGAACTTTTCTTTTTTCCCTTTTGCTAAGAGGTATGATGCTGATAATACTAATCAGAAGAACTACTATAGGTTTATGACAAGCCACAAACATAGCTTATCATATACAAATTTAGTCCTAAGTTGGCAATCAGATACTCACAATTCCTTAAAAATAGGAACTTCCACATGGCTCAGTTCAAGGCAAAGGAATCTTCCTCCCCGTTTTAGTACCCTGATAAACAAAGTCATAGAAAGCCAGCATTATACATAAATATCAGAGCAAAAAACTTCCTTGATAGCAATAAAAGCTACTCAATACTTTGTTCAGTGCTACATTGTATTTTATCTAGTACTTTTACTAATAAATTCTTCTCCAATACAGGGGATGATCTTTTTGAAAGTTGCCATTTCATCTTAGTTTTCCTCCTATCAGTATACAGAATTTTCTAGCAAGCTTCAGTATCATTCCACATTTCACACTTCTAGCACGCACACACTCTACCTCACTTTTGCTATACATATTGGTTACTTAGGCCTAAGAAAACATTTCTAGGAGATCAAATCTAGCGAGAGCCAAGGCTGCATTTGTTTTCTCGGATATATCTGATAGAAGATGTAATTTTCTTTAATGGAAAGTAAAAGAGTATATGTCCAACAATCTCAAAATCAAAGACAGTTTCTTACCAAGTTACCAGTTTCACCATATAGTTTAGACCTATCAATAGGTAAGTCTCAACCAATCCCACTCATGCTTAAGCATGAAAAGTAAATGATTGACATAAAGAAAATAAAATAACAGTCCTCCTAATGGACAGCTTAACTATTTTCATTTCGTACCACTAGGTTCTCTAACTTATTGATATCCTAATCCACAACGATGTATTCCACAAAAACCAAACCTAAACAGGGCTTCTTTCAGCCAAAATTCTCAAACTTGAATGCAGTCTTACTCCTTCTACAGCCTCCATAATCCAACAATCTCAGGCTATGGTCTGGAACTGATATTGGAAAAATTCTCTGAACAGCATCCAAAACGTTATCTTTGTACAACCTGGTAATATCTGCTACAGTACTCTGAAAACTCTAGAAATCTTCCAATCATATTAACTTGATGACACAAATGGATAGTTCTATACCCATCATGAGTGTGTCAAGAAAATTACTAACTTCAATCTTCAGATGCCTCAAGTCACCTAATTCGAAATCCACTTCAAACCCAGTCCATACCAACCCTGAATACCCTCGTTCATGATGAATGTCAAAATATAAAAATCCCATCCATATAAAGGGAATCATAACCTATTCAATAAGACTATTAACTACTTTGACATAATGGTAAATTGTGCTGCATCCACACATACAATTTAGAGGCTGTAAAGGTATACAACAACATGCCAAGGTGTAAGCTTACCTGTAAGCTTCAGCAAGAACTCTCTCTATGTGTGTAACATTCCGAATCCCAAAGGCAATTGTGTAACCATCCATTGAATTATCTTTGAAGTTCAAGGCTTCTGCATCCCCCTCCACCCATAATAGGGATTTGGCTTCTCCGATACCTGAAAAGTCAGTAGAAGATATTCATTTCTAAACAAAAGCAGGATTTATGACATAAATTTCACATGCAATCCTCTAAGGAGAACACATAATTCGTCTAATGGCAGTTTACAAACTCCATTTACTTTACCTCTCTCCAAGGCTCGCTTTTTACCAACGTTTAACATGTTGGGGTTGATGTCACATACAAATATCTGAGTTTCTTCATGTAAATTATCTTCAAGAACATCTTGCATTGCTCTATGTTTGACACTGTTTATGGCTTCCAGGATTCGGAAAGTTCGTCCCCTGCAAAACTTCAAAAGCTTTAAACCCAAGATCCACAAATATTATTCAGGTAAGGTTTTAAGACAAGAACAAATCTGGATCGCATCATAGAAGTAAAATTCATTTTCACACCAGGTAAGGATTTTTATGCGAAAGCAAGCTCATGCTGAAAATTTCCTACAGGAAAATTAACATTTCACTACGTTTCAACAATTTACATAAATTGTATCTGGAGGTCAGTAATTTTAAAAACCTTCAAACTAGTCAAATTGTTTTCTATAATGTATCTTTAATTACTCTATGATGATTCGATGAAGCATTGGTGAGCATAGATATAAAAACTTCCTTCTATTTGGGAGATCTGGACGCATGATATGATTATAAAGAATAAAAGCATAGGAATTAGGAAGTATAAAGTGTGCAACAGATTAAGGTTGAACATAAGGAAACTTTTAATGAGAGATGAGGCAAAACCTCCGGTTGAACATGTGATTGGGGATGGAAAAACAACTACTTCAGGCATGAAAATTTGCTTCCCTTTGGTGCTATTGTGAATAAATTTGGAGATCAAATGATAGAAGGTCCAACACTCCCAAGAAAAGAATGCCAAAGTTGCAGAAGACATCAGAAGGAATAGGTGTTGCCTTCATGATGCTGTTTCTGACAATGCTCTTAAAGTTTGGCAAATAATTGAAACCCATGTTACCATCCACAGCGATTAAGCATTAAAAAACCTGTTGATTTCAAAAATGGTGATGAGAAATTCTCAATAAAAATACTTGGCAGAGCATACAAGAGAAACTTCCTGAAGTTCCTTCGTATAACATTATTTGGGAAGGTTTTAGGATACAGCGTTCTAAGTGGCAGATTGCAGGAACAAGATTTACTCATAGAAAATTGATAAGGGATAACTCCCCTCATGAAGGACTAATCAAAAAATTGTGCTGAATGTACTATTATGATGTTCAGGCAAGTTGACGACAATGAATACTGCTGATATTAGGAGACTTTAAAGCTAGGCAAATTGAGGTCAAGAATTTGCTGCAGAGAATGGCTGTACAGAGAGGTACTTAATGAAAGACTTCAAGATTGTCTGCTATTCTGTACAGTTTTCGAGGTAGTTGTTATTTGAGGAGAATCATCTAAATGCAAGGCAGATTAGAGGTGTGTTTACCATATAGGCTTGAGCAGTGTTAAGTTTTTGTAGATGGGTGCTTCGTTGTTGATAGTTTTGGTTGCACTGTTATATTTTACTTCACTCTCTCCGATTTTTAGGTTACATGTTGCCCAATTTTGTCCAACAAATACAGTGTTCTCAAGTTTTTCAGCAAACAAACATCACATATCTTACATATAATCATTGTGCATGGTATGCTAACCTGTCCCACCAGCCACATCAAGATGCTTCATTCCAGGAAATGGATTCAGTTTAGAAACCAGTCTGAAAATGTTGGATATGCAACATTGTGAAGGCAAAGAGCAATAGGCTTCAAATCCAAATAAAATCACACATGCACCACGAAAGGTATTACCTGTCCTTCCATAATCTATGTAATCCAGCACTCATCAAATCATTCATGAGATCATAGTTTGAAGCCACACTGCTGAAGACATTACCAACCATGCGACTTTTTTCTTCTTCCTGTACTTCTTTAAATCCTGAAATGAAATTCTAGTAGTGATTATTCAATATAACCTGTGAAGGTGAAGCATAGTGATACTAAGCAGCAATTATAGCAAAAGAAAGGAACACCAAATACAATAAAGTATGTACGATCTAAGTGGCCAAGAACATGCATATGCTTCTAATTCAATGGTGCATGTATCACGCAATGCACTCAATTTGGGAGGGGGGGACTAGCTGCTAGGTTTCCATTTCCATTAAAAGCATTTTCTTCCTTGCATTGATCATTACAAAAAAAGGATAAGCCACTTGAGTGAGGATGAATTATTTTTGCTCCTGCTTGACAAAATAACCTGTTTTGTCAGCGGCTATACATGGGGTAGCATACCCAAATCCCTCCCCTTAGCCTACCCAAATATACCAAGGTTCTATTTTGCTAGCTTGAAAAATTGAGGGATGGTGAATTCCCCAACCCAATTCCCCTTTTTTTATTACGTGTAAACTTAAGTTGTATGTGTGAAGAAATCCTTTGAAAAGAAAAATATTGAAGGAAAAGGAGGCCTGATGATTTTGCACCTTTCCATCAAAGAAAGATTTATATCCAACTCGACTATAGGAAAAAAAATTTCCCAAGTTTTTTTTACCTAAAGTGAAACAATCAATTATCCCTGATCAGGACAAAAAAAATCTAGGTCCTGTTTCTTTGTTGATTCTGAAAATGCCACAAGATTTAGCATTTAAAATAAAAATAAAAAATAAAAAAATAATAATTGTTACTTACAACTCATGAGCAAAGTCATAGTCAAGGTGACCTTAACATCTTATGAGATGTAAACTTAATGCAGAGAGCGTAGCCACAAATCTCATTATTTTAGTTTTTCTCCTTTTTTTTCAATATTTATGCATAAATTTGTCATAGTTAACCATGTTTCTCGACAGAACCTTTGCTTTTCCAGTTTTGATAGTTCTGCGCATCAATTTCACATGCAGTGATTATCAATTAACGATAGTTTTTTATCCTAGCATGGAATTATGTAGTCCAAGAAAATGCTCATCCACTTTTTAATGTTCTCCATTCCTAACCATTTTGCGCTCGTCTCACATAGACAACTGGGGTTACCTTATGCCTATGTCATAAGGTTGCCTCAAGAGTAAAACACGTGGCATTATGCGTTTGCATTTCACCAAAAAAACAGAAAAGAAACCCCCCAAAAAAAAGGTTGGAAAAAGTTTTAACGAATTAGTTATAGACCTATAAATCTGATTGGCTTAAAAAGCAAGGTTTTCATTCCAAGCGCTAGCTAGTCAACATAGAATGCGGCCCTAATTTTTGAAAATCCAAAAGAAAATTTTAGGAATTTGACACAAACAACTTTTATCAAAGCACGCTCATACTCTAGAAATCATTTTCATTAGGGAAAAAGGAATATGCGATTAATAGAATTTCTGAACAGAATACAAGCACACACACAGAAAGAAGAGGGACAAACCAAAACTGGTGGCGTGTGAATGCAGTAGAGAAGCAGCAGAGAACCTGGGCAAGCATTTGCTCCGCAACTTCCCAGTCACCATTCTCAGGGCCATGGCTATAAACAAAAAATAAAATAAAATAAAAAGGATCAGATCACATTCAGATGTACAACCAATTCAGATATAATGTACGAATGAACCATTTTTAACTCGAATTCATACATGTCCAAATGATGACAGTCTGGATTATGTAAAGCTAAGAACACAATAAAGCGAGAAGCCTGGGAAATTTTTTTCATTAAAGCATTGAGTATTTCGAGCATTTTAAGTGCTATTGAGTGCTATAAAAAATGAATTCATTGGAAACTTTCTTATGCTCTATTTTCTCAGTAAACATAAAAAATTAAAAATCGAGATGAAGTTGGAGAGAATTGAAGAAGAATATATCGGTTGTCGATCAAGAAAAAGAAAAACGCAAAAATATAAACCCCAAAGAAAATTACCTCTTCCAACTGGTGACGACGGAATCGGGTCAGTGGCCGGCAGTCGCGCGGAGTGTGAAGAGCAGAGAAAAGAGAGAGAAGAAGAGGCGGTTAAAAATAGATCTAAAATAAGCTTATATTTTATTTTTGGGCCTTTAATAAGCTTCCATTTACTTTTGTAGAAGAAATTAGAGTAATATTCAGCCCATCCTTTCACGGCTACGAGCAATATTTGAGCCCATATTTTGATGGCTTATCTTCCATATTTTACCAACTTCGAGAAAGGAGAATGCTAGATGCTAATGTTCTTTTGATATTTTTTTAATTGTAATGTGATTTTAAAATTATTGGTGAATTTGAAATTATTATTATTGACTTTTAATTTATTAGTGATTTTAAAAGTCACATCATAGTTAGAAGAACACAAAAAAATATTAAAAGAACAACTAACATTTTCTTATAAGAAATGCTGGACATCGCATGGAATATAATTCTCTTTATTTTGTGGTTAAATTTTAAAATTTGGTGTATTTAATAATATTAGCACATCTTTCAAAAAAAAATTTAATAGCACAGCATCAAGTCTAACAGTGTTGGATCAATCCTAGAATAAGTGAATAACCATTGAATCGACCTGTCTTAAAATAAATAAATCAATCGATCAAAAACTAATTAGCCGACAACCATAGAGATTGATTGGCAAGAAAAGGGAATAGAACACCTTGAATCTCTTTCCCATTACAAATTACAATCAAACTTGCATGCACACCTTTTTTGAAGTAAGTAAAAATGGTTACTGAAGAAGTTGCACTGATTATCTATAAAACCGAACATATTTGTTTAATTTCTTTTGAGGAAGTGTGTGAGATCTCTACTATTCACCGACATTTTCAGAAGAAAGTTCATCCAAATTCTCACTATGAATAGCTAGCTGCATAGCTCTATCTTCTAAACCACACCGGCCAAAAGACGAGTTTTTAGTTCAAGCTTTTTCAAGTGCACAATCATCCATCTTGACCCTTTGATGTTTCATACCTACCCTTTTCCTTCATGTATAAAGGTTTCTGACTTTATTAACCAGCTAATCGAAGTAATACATAAAAAAAAAATAATTACTAAACATAGAGAAAGGAAAGCGGACAAAAAAAAAAAAAAAGTGTCGCTTTATATCCAAAATGCAGCCGAGATCGGAGCATTACAATATCTGGAAGGACGCCACATTGAAAATTTTGAGCAGTTACAGGATTCTCTGATGACACACAGAGACACAATGAATTCCAGAATAAGTGAATTGAATATGGAGAGTTGAGGTTTTTGGGGGAGCCAGAGAAGCTAGGAATGCTAGCAACTTGCATTTACTTGGAAGTAGAGAAGATGCAACCTATTGACCATAATAAGTATGCTGACCAGGACGTGAAGCACCACCAGGTCGCACATTTGGCGGAACCCCTAGCTGATGCTGACTCGGAGATGAAGCACCACCAGGTCGCACATTTGCTGGAACCCCTGGAGAAAATCCCATGGAAGTGACAGCTGAAGGAATTTGACTGGTCGGTGTCAGTGGTGAGGAACCAGCAGGCCCTGCTGCACTGGCGTATGCAGGAACCGAGGATGCAGCAAAATTTTGACCGGGATAAGTGCCAGGAACTGAAACATATTGCTGTCTGCCCGACTGCATGGTAGGATCCCATGTTGCCGCCTGTCCACCAGGATACTGAGCCGACACAGCACCAGCACCTCCTGAAGTAAAATTATTTCCATGATACAATGGACCAGCCTGAGGATTTTGCCAAGCTCCTGGAACACCAGGGATACCTGACACTTGTTGTGCCGCAAGCAAACTTGCATCTGGGATTGTATAATCTCTACTTTTATCACTGTAAGCCTATAACAAATGTAAAACAAAAGATCACATTCTCAGAAGATTTTCACAAACATGTAATAAAATATAAGAAACCATAATAAAAGGGCAGTTAAGTGTGTCAAGGAAGCATACATTTAAGGACCAAGTTCGATCAAGAAAGGATCCACTTTTTCTTCTAAGGACGTCTTTACATTATTTCCCCTTTTATTTTTTTCTCATGAACATTAACTCAAAATTACATATTTATACCTTTACATTGAGATCAGTATGACGAGAGTATGATAGATGAAGCTTACAATAGCCACCATCATATATGCAATGACCCTCTAAGGCTTCTCTGGCAGCTGCTGCAGTACTAACATCTGAAAATGACAACTATCACATCAAATGATGGTGGCTTAAAAAGTTCAAGTAACACTTTCTTTCTTTTTTAAAGTACTAAAAAAGTAAAAATTGTGCCTTGTTAAAATGGTTCGAGAAGAAATTGAAGCCTTAAAATGGTAAATATAACACATATATCATGGAGATAAAAAAAAATGAAAATAAACAGCACCAAATAGTTTGGTGTAATATGATACTAACGCCAATGTCAAGAATCGACAAGACCTAAATGCTTGAAAACCATAAAACTAAACTAAACCAAGCCAAAATGAAGAGGGCAAAAGTAAGAAAACATAAATAGACTTTCAACAACAAACCAGGTAAAATGAACCCCTGAATTCATAGGAAACTAAATCGCCATATAGGGAGGGTATATACCAGGATATTGGACAAGTGCCTGGGTTTGACCATTCTTCTCAAATATAGCAATTTTCTGGACAGTTCCAAATGCAGAGAATACCTGTAACAGGTAAACCAGCACAACTGTATGAGTACAAGTCACCTAATTCCCAGTCAATTTACATGAGGAAAGCAAATAAGCCCTAACCGTGTGAAGAACATCCACAGTGACAGCATACTGCATATTCTCAATTGAAGCAAGAAGAACATTACTCTCAAGTTCTTTCTTTTTTCCATCAGGCCCTACAGCAGGCTGGACACAACAGTTTGTTAGTACTCACCACTGCACAATGCAATAAAAGCTCTAAGAACAAGAAGGTACCTGCACAATTCCCTCAATTGCAGTAGGATTCACAGGAAGGTATGGATTTGTATAGTCCCTGAAAGGTCACACGGACAAAATTCACATCTATCATGCAATTCTTACACACCACTACTAATACACAACTTTCAGATAGTGCCACTAAGTAGAAACATATCCATATTACTGAAAACAAAAGACTGAAAATTCAATATTATGTGAAAACAAGTTGGGAAGGCAGCCACAATAAGACTAAATTAAATGCTTGCGTGAAACAGTGAAGAGAGTATGTAATCTGCTTCGAACTCATTTATACTTTGATATATTTTTCAACAAAATAAAAAAAGGGCAGAGGAAGCTACACCAGATTTTGAAAAGAGGATACTCATTGTGGCAGACCTTTTCACTTGCTAGAAAGGGTATTTTGGTAGGCTATGATCGGAGTTTTGAAGACCACAAATGGACAGTGGGGAAATTAAAGAATTTTTTCTTCAGGACTCTATCTGTGGACAACTGCCTTTGACTTAAATATTGCTAGCTTTCATATTTTTCTTGATCTTTTTTCTTCTACTAGCTAGGTGTTTTTCTTGTATACTTGCTTAGTACTTGGTTTCATCTTTTCCACTTATTAGTAAATTGTGTTTACTTATATATATAATCTCAACAGAGTAATGACCTACTATAGTTAATTCCAGTCAACTCTCAAAATACAGTGCAGCAACATTTAAGAAAATGCTTCATGAAAGAATTCTATCACTTTTCAGAGAAACCCAAGTAAAAGCCAAGGGGTGACAACAGTGATGATATCTAACAGACCAAACAAGGTCCAATTTCATATAATTAAAACAGATTTTACCTTAAAAACACACACACACACAGATGCTTATTAATAGATTTACATTTCTCCTTTGCGTATCTACCATGTCATGCCATTCCCAACATGCTTCCTCAAAGAAAGATCAGCATAAGGAGATTTACACTGTTGTAGAATCATAATGATGATGATGACTTATTGAGAAAGAATTGTAATCCTAAGAAAATAAACAATGACATTTAACTGTATGTTTCTAATTTTATTCTTCAGGTGGTAAATAGGTAGTACCTTTTGCCAACACCAAACTTTTGTTGTAACTAAAAGTAGACATACAAAATAAGTTACCCTTGCCATGTTGCAATAGAAGACCAAAAGGAAAAAAATCAAGGTATCAGTAACCAAGACCAAAATTCTCACACACACACACATGTATTTTTATATATATATGGTAATAATAAATATGAAGTTCTTAAGATTAATCATCCAGGATGACAAAAATTGTCTCCATGAAGAAGGAATTTTTCAACCAATGCATTTCCACAATAATAATAAGGAACTCTGACTACTATGACATCAACAAATGCATTAAACAATTATCAAAAGATTGAGGAAATTACTAAGTGGCCATGACAACACATCTGTGTTCTGCCTAGCAGGCTTCACTAACCCCCTAGATGACAAAAAGTGTGGGCATTAATTAGCAGAATTCAGAAGCCAAAATCAAAAGCATGCAAGAAGGAAGACAAAAGATTAAGTAAAGAACATGGTCAACACAAAAGACTTTTAAGAAGAATAGAAACAGATTACAGAATCTCCTTATTCCATTGTTACCTGCTTCTGTGAGACTGGAACTTGATATTCAGATCAGTGTGCGCAGAATATGAAATACGCAAGTGACATGAATTAACATGCTCTGGAAGCAAATACCTAAAGTAAACCATCAGAATACGATTAGCAGACATACAATATCAGTGATTCAGTGTCCTTCCCAAACTTACTAAAGTCCAAAGGAGAAGAGGGCACAAAGGCTGGACATACCTGGGTATGCTTCTTTCATTTAAGGCATTCCTTGCTGCAGATGCAGTCTCGGAATCGCTGAACTGGATTAAGGCCTAGCGAATGCCAAAGAGTAAGAACGATAGAGCAAGATAAATGAGATCTCAAAAGATTCAATGCAGTTATCATACCTGGAAACCTGCAGCCTTTTCAAAAGTAGCAATTTTATGCACAAAGCCAAAAGCAGAAAATACCTGAAAAATTCCAAATGGTCATGCTTCAATCATATCAATATCCTTAATGAAAAATAAAAGATAACTATTAGAAACTAGCCCAGATGTAGATACTATGGAACAAAAAGGAAAAAATCCAAATGGATGAGAAATAAGTGCAGAATGACACCTGTACATATATGCGTGACCTTAGAAAGGAGTATGACGTACAAGATAATAATTCCAAACTGTCTCCAACAAAAGAATTTAAACAAGAGATATCACCATCTGTGATTCAACCGATTTCAATAAAAACAAAAGGCACATAATTCAATCAGGATGCTAAAATAATAAAATAAACTCCAACGTCGAAGTATGCAACCAATACTCCCAAAATGTTAAGCTATGAAAACCCAAAGTTATGAATAAAATTTTAATCAAAAACAGAAAATTTAGAGTATCAATTTTTTTTTTTTTGATAAGTCAGAAGAATATATAAAAAGCGCAGAGAAATGTAGAGTATCAATTATATGGAACAAAACTTAAGGAAATATGCCTGAAAAGAACATTTTCAAAGACACTAAATATGACGCTTGCACAAACAAAGTATAGTGAAAACGACATCATCCAAAACTTATTATGCAAGAGTTTGTTAAGGTTAAGGCTGAAAAATGATCAATACATGCAAAATTGTCAACTCAGTCATTGCATAGAGCAGCACCTGAAATCTATTGCCAGGGCTCACCATGAGTCCTCCTTACTGCAACCTGACCATGAAAGCCTTTAGGCTTTTCATAATACCATCAAGGCATTTACTACACAAGACAAGGTGTGGGAAAAAGTGTGCCATGCAAACTACCTTAGACCCTGGTTTCTGAGGGTTCACAAGATATAACTAATTTATCTGACTCCATTCTTAAAAGCACTAACATGTTTCTTATATTTTAACATACAACATCAACAGTCGCTTTGAAGCTGGGACAAAAAAAAGATATATAAGTAATGGACAGTTTATTAAAAAAGTGCAAGGCGCCCCTGAGCACACAAGCAATATACACAATAAACTCCTAAACTAAAACAGCCAAAAGAAAAACCCAAACAAAACAGCAAAAAAACCCACAAAACCTGAAAAGCCCTCAAACCCAAACCCACACAAAGCACTCAACACTAGACAGCGTAAGCCTTGCCTTTCCCCCGCCTAGAGGATGAGCCATAAGCATCATAGTTGATGGAGCATTCTAAATTTGGAAGCTCCCCTCTACCTTTGGGCTTAGGGCAAACACCTTTCACCGTCCAAGGGTGGTCCTCTTCAGTGTCCTCGATCCCCTCACACAAATCCCCCACCAAAGCCCAATCCAATAAAATTGCAGGGGGGAAAACACCCAAGCTAGGACAAATTTGTGCTTGAGTTAAATGATTTTGTTGCATCCAAGCAGTATTCACTAAAATTATTCAATGTAATGTCATCAAAAGCACCAGAAAAATAAATCTTTTATTTGCCTCTTTAGAAAACACATAATTTAGTAAATATTAGGATTGATGACGTCTGGAAGACAAACAATGCTAACAAAAAAAGCACTTACCAAGTGAATGACATCAATGCTAACATCGCCGGCTTCTACACCCTCAATGGTAACCAGCAATACATTTCCGGGAATATCTCCAGGACTTTTATTGTTGACAATTTCGTGCCTATTTGAATACTGAATATACACAGTTTTGCCACGAACTTGTGCAGGCTCTGAAGATGAGGCATAATATGAAACCATTGATATGGCCTGATTTAAATCTGCCTGCAATTGTTAATATTCTATCATAAATACATAGCCACTACCTAAAGACGATAAAGAAGGAAAAAAAACGAAGCATAATAATAATAAGTAATTAAACAGCACTATAAAATGCATGCTTAGCAGAGAGAAATGCTTCGCCATAAACCAACTTAGACTCCCTATATGGAAACTAATCTAATTGCAACTCTTGGGGAATTTGTATTTGTTATGGAAGGGCACTGGAAAGATGAACACTGCTATTTTTTTTTCAAACATTTTCTCGTTGACCATTTTCTACAATTTCAAATGGATGTGAAACTAGATCGAAAAAAATAAAAAAATAAAAAAATCATTGCAAAATGCAATAAGACGCCACGGACAATTAACTCAGCCTCATAACTTTTCTCTCGGTTCCATTACCTCCATTGTAACCCAGCACCTCATAAAGCATCCATAAAAACCAAAATCCCCACAGTTCAGCGAAACACCAAATCAACCAAGCCACCCATTAACCAAGGCCCAAATCGCTCTCCACCAAAACATTATTCTATCAACACATACATACCTACCCACATAGATAAATACGCAAATATACACTATAGTTCTACTACAAGCTCCAGGACACCATCATATAGATTCTTCCAATATCCTAAGGGAAAGGAACCAAAGCGGAGTACAAGGAGGGGCTTACGAATTCGACGAAGGCCTGGTTGCGATTGGCACCTACGTTGCACTTGGTGTTGACGATCTTGCCGAAGGGCTTGCAAAGCTCAATGAGCTCCTCCTCGGTGCACTCCCAGGGGAGATTGCGGAGGTGGAGGACCTTCGAGGGGGTTTGGGTGTACCGGAATTGGGGCTGCCCCGAGGTCGACATCTAGGGTTTTTGGTAAAAATGCAAATGGACGCTGTTTGGCCGTCTAGAAAGTGCGATGATTTTTTGCGAGAAAGTTCGAGCTCTAGGTCGTGTGAATGTAGTGTTAATCTGGCATTTTATAGGAGAGAGGGTAAAGTGCCATTCGCTTCCCTATCTATTGCTCAATTTACCAATTTCTCCTTCGCGGCATTTGCTTCTTTTTCTTTTTTATTTATTTGATGTGCCAACTTTTGTGCTTTAATAACGCCAAAGAAAAATAAAAAACAAAAATCCTAAATGTTTTGTAATTCACTGTCCCCGCTGTGAAAGTGTTATTCTTAATATGTGAAAAGTATTAGTTATTTAAAAAAAATGTTTTTAATTGTTATTAATGAATTAAAAAAAAAAATCTTATATGCTCAACAAGCTCATGCTAATTTTAAAAATTGGGTTAGAAGTTTGTAGGAAATTTTGATCTGCACAAATGTTGCAGTCATTTTAATCTATACCATATTTTAAAAAATATATAAATTGCAACAAATAAATAATAGTAACTTACAAGTTGTGGGATGGCCAAACCGCTTTGGTGCCCAAAAGTGTAATATGAGTAATTCATTTGAAATAAATTGCTCAAATTTAAGCTAGTGTACTCTAAAAAATGAGGAGGTGCATTTACCTTCTTTCGTTTTTTTTCTAAGCAAACAACATGGAAAGGGAGTGAAAATTACAACATAAAAGGGTTAGGGTGGAATAGGATCCTCTCCATTTCAAATGAAATGGAGAATATTCATTTAGTGTAAAATGAGGGATAATATTGTAAATTTAGTATTTCAACTTTAATGTTAAGACAATACTACCCATCATTTTACACTAAATGGATATTCTCCATTTGAGTTGAAATGGAGAGGATCCTGTTCCGGTTAGGGTACCCGACATTAAGCCATAGTACAACCATATAAGTGCAAGTAAGAGTAAAATAAGAGGGATTGTGCCAAATGAATTACACGCCCTATAAAATTTTGGCAGGAACACCAACAAAAATAGTCACCTTAATTAACAATTTGCAAGAAGAGAAGGGACTTGAATCTCGGAAGATCCATCCACTCTTCTAAAAATATGAATCTCAAAAGGTCTCGAATCTCCACTATAAAATCAAGGACACATTTACTTATGCCATTAGGTTATTGCTATTTTTTATTTTCCCCTTTTTCCCGCATAAATACCCCAAATGATCCAAAGTATAATTAATGCATTTATGTAATTGCATTAAAGGAAATATTAACAAAACATAGCATAACAAACTACAAATCTTAGGCCTCGTTTGGTTCGTGTAATTTATAATTCATTGGAAAATGAATAACTACTATCAAGATAGAAGAGTATGTATTATAATAGTTATTTATATTATTTAGTTTGATAACAACACATGCAAAAATTGAAATTGAATTAAAATTATAAAAATGATTAAATACCTAATACCCCATTGGGGTATTACAATTTTATTTTTGAAATTACACTTTCTGAAGTATCACCATTTTTTGTTTCAAAGTTTAAAATGTGTTTCAAACTTTCAAATTTAATTTCATTTGACCTATTTATTCTCAAAATACCCCAACACTTTCTTTTCTTTTTTCAAAAAAAAAATCCAAAAAAAACCCAAAAAATATATAAATATATGTTGGGGTGGCCAAACCACCCCATAGGTGGTGGCCGGCCACCCGTTTCTTGTTTTTTGGTTTTTTGATTTTGAAAAATTGTGCTGGGGGTATTTTGGGAATAAATAGTCAAAGTTAAATTGTCACAATTTGAAAGTTTTAAAGTCACATTTTAAACTTTGAGTTAAAATGATACTTCATAGTAAAAGAATTTCCTTTATTTTTTCCTCCCTATGGTTTGATTTTATGATAGGAAGTCACTGTAGTTTTGATAAATGATTAAATTGGCCTTTTTATTAGTTAACTGTTAGTTGACTTAACAGACTAACATGTGGACAAATGAAAATTTGACACTTGGCATAAGTGGTAAAGTCATCAGTGGTCATCCAATTAAATTTTTTATTTAAAAATAAAAATACATATATTTTTTTTTTAAAAAAAAAAAAGACAAAAAAAGGGGTGGCCCAAATTTTGTTTGTTTGTTTGTTTGTCTTTTTTTTTTTTTATAAATAAAAAATTTAATTAGGTGGTCACGTCAGCATTGATAATGTCACCATTTTGCCAGGTGTCAAATTTTCATTCGTCTACATGGATTCCATTAAATCAACTAACAGAATTATCAAATTGGTCATTTATCAAAACTACAGGGACCTCATGTGATAAAAATCAAATCTTATGGGGGAAAAAAATAAAGTTGTGAAACCTTAGAGAGATATTTACAAAAATTTTTTTTTTTTAACTCATATTAAAAAAATAAGAAAATAAAATGGGTGGCCGACCACCCTAGCAAACCCCAAAATGCGACAAGGGTTGCAACCACCCCCGACCTCTTATGTGGGTGGCCGACCACCTTAATGGGTAGTCAAGTCACCCACTTTATTTTTCATTTTTTAAAATATTTTAAATTTTGTTTGAAGTTTAAAATTAAAAAAACAAAAAGTATATAGGTATTTTTTAAAAATGTATTTCATTTCTTAAGGATTCGTGGCTCAGTTCACGTGTATGAGATTAGTAGTTATATATAAATAAACTATTTACATGAATAATGTGTTACTAAACAAATGAATAGTTATACTTACGATTAGCTAGTCAATTCCAAATCTAATTTAGAGTTTATTCATAAGGTTAGAGTTTTCTTTCAACACAATGTATAAAAATAATGTGTCTATTTTATTAATAATTTGTGAGATATATATAAGGTTTTTAATATTATTTATTTTAAATTTGTTTTTATTATTAAAAAAATAACTATATCTCATATGTTTAAATAAAATATATTATTTTTATAAATTGAATTGAATAAAGTTTTCCAAATCAAATGATGAGCATGGAGACCTCTCCATTAAAAATAACATAAATATCCATTATACAGCTGCAACCTGCAAGGCAGGCAGCTGAGTCAACGCTCAAATTTAAATTAAGGAAAAATATTTATTTAGTCCCAATATTTTGCTATTCTTTCAATTCAAACTCATATGTGCTCCAAATTATGTTGTCCAAAATGACATTGTCACCAACGTTTTAAGCACACATAAATTCAGGTTTACAACGAATTGCAAATTAACATGCGACATGGTCGATAATTATGCTGATTGCAAGATTACAATTTTATCCCTAAAATAAATAAAGTTTATAAAAAAAAAAATTTAACCTTACAAACACATTTTACAAAAAAAAAAAAACTTTTATAAACTGATGTGACATAATATAATTGGATATGAGATAAATTCAAATTTTGAGAAACTCAATCATACTGTGCCACGTTAATATGTAAAAGGTTTTTTTTTTGTTTTTTGTAAAATGTGTTTGTAAGCCAAGCATTTTCTTATAAAAAATAATGCCACCCTTTACTGATTGAGGGGAACCTCATCAAGGGAGGCCGTTGCCTCCTATAAGTGAAAGGCGCCAGACTACCCCTCCGTATGTTAATCCCTTTAAGCTTAAAGTAGGGCAAACAAAAACCATACTTATAGCATTTTTTATTTAGAGTCTGTTTTGGATTGCGTTTAAAAACTTAAAAAATACTTTTAATATTTAAAAATCTATGTCAAATAAAAGCTGATATATTTGATAAAATAAATTTTAAAAATGCTTTTTGACTATTATTTAAAAAATAATAAAAAATATATATTTTTAACTTAAAAACTGCATTTGTCGAATAAAATTACAAACATGTTCTTAAAGGATCAAACAACTTAGTACCATAGCTGATAGCTACAAACCATAGTCACAATATTAGTAATTTTTCCTTAAAAAGGAAAAAAACCGGGAAAGGTCTTTCATAATATGTGGAATATTTGGGGCGAGAATGGTAGTTATCAGAAACGTGAGGGGAGGGAGATATAAATATACACAGGAATAAAAGCTAAATAAAAGCAAGTCGGTCAAAACCCTACAAATCCAGAAGTAGAACGCAGAGCTCGTACCCAGCAGATTTCCCTTCACGCAAACTTTCCTCACACCCACTTTGTCCAAGGTCTATCCCGAGTTTTTACTTCTACCCCCTCAATTTCCTCATATTTGCCACCCTCTCCATGTTCTTTGCAAATCCTTGTTCTTATTTTGGAATTAGGGTTTAAGGGGCTGTTGGTTTCTCAGATCTACGTTTTAATTAGCTTTTATTTTTGTATTCGTCGCCTTTTTCTGTTACTTATCGGTCATAGATTTACTTGTTGAGCTTGAACTCGACGAAAAGGTTTACTTCTTCAAACTGTAAACTATTTTCTGTTTGTTTTGATGGAAACTATTTTCTCGGAAAATTTCCCGGGGACTTTTTCTTTTTCTTCAAGGCTTTAGATTCGTGCTGCTTCACTGGTCTAATTATCTTTTAGGGTTCGTTTTTTCTTTTAAATTCGTTGTAGAATTATTTGTTGGAATTACGATTTAAAAATGTTCTGGTTTCTGATTCTGAGAAATTATTATTTTCTATGATGCACATAAGAGTTCGAGTATGGGATGAATCATGTGCGAGAATGTTGTGGTATTAAATTTCACTTTGGCTTGCGTTTTGGGTTCATTGGGTCATGAAATCATAGCTAGTATTTATTTAACATTGAATGTGGCCGTTCCATGTCGGTCTCTGAGTGAATGCTTGTGATTTTATATGTTGGGTTTGTCTCACGTGCTCAACAAAGCTCGTTACAGAATTGAACTCGGGTTTGGGTCTTCGATGTGATTGAAATTTGTGGGGTATGGTATTTTTGGATTTTCTCTGTAGAATGTTATTGCCCAACGTGACTGGAAGAGTTTGTTTTGTGTAGCTTATCTGGATTTATAATGTCTTTATTAGTTTCGCGACAAAGATAACGAATTTCTCATCATTTGCTTAGACCAGAGTCTAAGGACTCGCCGTTTTTACTATTTTGATTGTGACCTGATGGTTTAGGGGCAATAGGCAAGGATAGAGATTTTAGTGTATTTATTTGGGATTGATTTTATTTACCTTCATATTCTGAACAAGGAAACTTATCTTCCAGTTTTCTTTTAAAGACGTCTGCTAGTGTGGTAATATGGCATTTCATACATTGATTATCCTCCACAATTTTTATTATGTTATCTTTAGGGTGTAAGAGTAACACAAGTTTCTTATCCTGTAAAGTGGTTTCTAAACTTTTGGTGTGGTCGTTTTGAACTGAATTTGTCTAATCCATTTAGCTGTTTGAAGACATTCTTTTTGTTTCTTTGGGTATTTTCTTACCTGTGTGCGCTTTGATTTGAAAACAGATATCAAGTAAATTCTTCTAATGGCTGGTCAGAGGAATACTTATGGTAAGCGTACCAATTCTCAGTCTGACTATTCTGACAATGGAGGAAATAAAAGGAGAAATCCTGGTGATGATAGAGACCAATTTGTTATAGATTCAGAAGATACTGTGTACCGGTATTTGTGCCCTGTAAGAAAGATTGGAAGTGTTATCGGTAGGGGAGGGGAAATTGTCAAGCAGTTGAGGGCAGACACTAAATCGAAGATTAGGATTGGTGAGACAGTGCCTGGATGTGAGGAGCGTGTTGTTACAATCTACAGCTCCAGTGATGAGACTAATTCCCTTGAAGATAGTGGTAATTATGTTTGTCCCGCTCAGGATGCTCTTTACAAGGTGCATGACAGAGTTGTTGCTGAAGATTTGCATGGTGATGATGAATCTGATGGAGGTCACCAGGTTACTGCTCGGCTTCTTGTTCCATCCGATCAGATTGGTTGTGTCATTGGAAAAGGTGGACAGATAGTTCAGAATATTCGTGGTGAGACTGGAGCCCAAATTCGCATTCTTAAGGATGAACATTTGCCTCCTTGTGCCTTGAGCTCCGATGAGCTTGTACAGGTGATCTGGATGAATTGTGTCCAAACTTTCCTTATCTTGTTTGGATTTGTACATTATACTTTAATTCCCGTCCTTTTGTTCCTGGATTTTTTTGGAGCTGTTTTAGGTTCTCAATTGCCAAGTAATTATAAATTTCATAGCTGAAGAAAATGTAATTATATATTTATGGAAAGCATAAGCTTGTTTTATGGAAACTTACATTGTGGAGAATAATGAAGCCTTACGTGCTTATTGCTTGATGGATTTGCAATCTTACTTATTTGGATGGTCGTAATTAGTTTTAGGTTTGGGGGAACATGTCATTTGGGTTTGGAGAGGAGACATCTGCTCAGGGTATTGATATTCGATTGTTGATATTTCTTGTATGCAACTTTTGCATTACTTGGTCCTTGTTGAATATGTATGCTAGTAATTTAAATTCATTTGTTTCATGTGTGCGTGCTTGTGTTTTTTATGTTTACTTTTTATCTTTTTAGCTGTATAAGCATAATTATTGTAGTGTTGGGGTAGAAAACCTTATAATTCTCTTTACTTATTTTTGTGTTAATTTGTTTGTTATGTGCTGTAGATAACTGGGGAAGCTCCAGTCGTGAAAAAGGCCCTGTCTCAAATTGCGTCTCGCCTTCATGATAACCCATCACGATCTCAGCATTTGCTTACTTCTTCTGTGCCCAATGTTTACGGATCTGGTGGTTCACTTATGGGTCCAACTGCTGGTGCCCCGATTGTGGGCATAGCTCCACTGATGGGTCCTTATGGAGGATACAAGGGTGATACTGGAGACTGGTCACGCTCCATATACTCTGCTCCAAGGGATGAGGGATCTTCAAAAGAATTTTCCCTTCGTATAGTTTGTCCTACTGGCAATATTGGAGGTGTGATTGGCAAGGGTGGTGTTATAATCAATCAGATCAGACAAGAATCTGGGGCAGTCATTAAAGTTGATAGTTCGGCTGCTGAAGGAGATGATTGCTTAATAACTATTTCAGCCAAGGAGGTAAATATTTCTATATGTTTGTACATGTTTTGTGGGCACATTGATATAGATTGTTATATAGGTCTGATGATTTCTAAACTCTGCTATAACAGTTCTTTGAAGACACATATTCTCCAACCATAGAAGCCGCTGTGCGATTGCAACCCAGGTGCAGTGAGAAAGTTGAAAGAGACTCAGGAGTTATATCATTCACAACCCGCCTACTTGTGCCGACTTCACGGATTGGCTGCCTTATTGGAAAAGGAGGAGCTATTGTGACTGAGATGAGGAGACTCACCAAAGCTAATATCCGCATACTCTCAAAGGAGAACCTTCCCAAAGTTGCATCTGAAGATGATGAGATGGTGCAGGTAAGAAATATAGAAATATTTACCTCCTTAGGAATGTGTCTTTTCTGATTATTATTTCACTGATTTATCTGGTTCATATGGATGCTAATAAATGTCGATAATCAGATTGCTGGAGACCTTGATGTTGCCAAGGATGCTCTTATGCAAGTTGTCACACGCTTGAGAGCAAATCTTTTTGATAGGGAGGGTGCAATGTCTACGTTTCTTCCCGTTCTGCCTTATCTGCCTGTGTCAGCAGATGGTTCTGATGGTTTCAACTATGAAAGTAGAGATAGTAAAAGACATGGACGTGGGCATTCTTATTCTGGCGGCTATGGTGGCTCAAGTGATATGGCAGGTGGTGACAGTTATGGAAGTTATGGAGGTTCACAGGTATTTTGTTGATGGTTTATATAGATGTATGACAACCTTTAAAAAAAGTACAAAAATTGTTTTACCTTTTCCATTTCAATATTTGTCCTGCTGTGCACTGTAATCTATCCAATGCTTTGAAATATATTGATTGGTTGCAGTCATGCTCAACTGCTTTCCTATTTCTTCTTTTGGCTAGAATGACAATCTTCCTATTATTTGTAGATTGGAGGTAGTGGCAGTGCTTATGGAGCTTATGGAGGTCATCCTTCAGGACGTACTAGTAATACTGGGTAAGAATTTCTCTTTCTTAAGTGTTCTTTTCATATACTTGGCCTGTGCTTTCTTTTTGTTTTCTCTAATACTTTTATGAATGATTATTGGGTAACTCTTCAGGTTGACAGCCAGTTTAAACCCTTTGGTTAAACCTTTGTGAATACGAATCCATAAAGTTCCTAATTACATGCCTTGGAACTTGGAATCAATGTCTGTTTACTAGAATTTTTTTTTCTTATGCATGTGTGCTGGAAGTTTTCTAGTGTCAATTTTTTTGAACTTTGGTTACTTATTTCAATAGTTGGGTTTTGAAACTCCTAGAACCTGATTTTACCTTTTGTTAGCAGGATGTCAGGACAGAACCCTGTTTCTCGTCGGAGAAACTATGGTTACTAGAGTTTGTTGATGGGTACCTGCAGGTAGACTATGGTTTTCCTTCGTCCTTTTTCCTGTCTATTGATATAACTGGAAATTTCCTCTAATGTAGCCCAGTCTCATATTAGCATATGGCAGTTTGATATCGTAACCTGTCCAATCTCCCTGTATACAGAATTCTGATGCTCTTGTTTTACCTGTTGCCTTTCCCTTCCCATCAAAACAGCTGAGATCTGTGAAGCCTGAAGCCAAGCCTACTGCCTAAACCGGAAGACCAGATGAACCAGGGTTTGACATATGGCCTACCTTGACGCATCTACATAGAGCGGAGATCTTCTACATTTAGAATTGCCATGTCCATGACACCAAATTTACCAAGCTTTATCTTGTGCACCCAAGAACCTATATGTCCGGATTGCCTTTATTGCTGCTTTTTGTTCCAGTTCACGTTTCTTTAAACTAGAAACCTTGTTGCTTCCAGCCTTAGTTGTATTAGTGTTGGAATTTATATCTGACGATTCTCAGCTATGTAGTCTGATCTTTTGTGGCTGTTTTAAATAACCTGGAATTAAGTTGATCCTCTGAAACTAAACCGTCTATGGCAGAAACTCATGTTATCTAAATTTCAGTATTGATATTGATCCTTGTGCCATCTAAAAGCAGATATCAATGCGCTGCTATTTCGGGCTTCATAATCTGTTAGTTGTGATAACAGTCTGTATCTGTGAAAGGTTTTTTTTTTGAGAAGGTATCTGTGAAAGTTACATTTGAGGATCTGACTGAAAGTGAGAAAGTTGTGTTTAGTTTAGTGTGTTCGGTTTCATGATTTCCTCTGACTTTGTGAGCCAATGGAACTGCTTGAAACAACACTGTGAAGCACAAATAATGTCAATACAGCAGAATATTTAACTGAACCACCATGTGTCAACAATATTTCCTAGGTATGGGAGTTGGTGATTGTGGAGCTAACTGTTTTCTGGATCGCCAACCAGGTGTTGACCCAATAGTTCTTATCTTTCAGCTTCAATAATACATGGGCTGTATCAGCAAAATGCATGCTTCATAGAATTTTCTCGTTGGCAGTGTCATTGGTTTGCTAGCATTTTCATTTCTAAATCAAATATTTAGTGATACTGATGGAGTTCATAACTAGAGAGATTATAAAGACGCCTACTTTTTGAGGGTCTTCTTGTCTGGCAATTTTTGTGCATGTTCAGGTAAGACCCCCGTTGACCTGTGAGTGGTGTGTTGCATGCCATTTGATGGATGCTTGGATCTTCGCATGCTATGGGAGGCTGATTTGGAGATTTGTTGTGGGGTGGTTAATGATTCATGGGGTAGGTCAGTTCTTTTCACACGTAAAAAGTGGGCTATAGATTGGGATTGCCAATTCTTGCTCATTGAATGCAATAGGAGTCTCATTTGCAATTCATTTGGCAGGTTCTATGAGAATCCTCTTCGTAGAAGGCAGGTAAGATCTCTGGCTAAGAACATCAAAAGCAGGCAAGTTCTCATTTGGTTTGCAGAAATTTAATTGCCTTACACTTGTGCATGTTTTATAGTTTTGTTTATATATATATATATTATATCTGTTTCTGCTTATATGAGTAGCTGTTAATTGCACTTTATTTCAATTGTCTTGTTGCTGCTGTTGGTGGTAGCGTTTACATGGAAGGGAGGGCAAAGCCTCCCAGTATGGACACCCCGTCCCCGTCCCCCCAGTATAAATCCTGGAAAACCACTAAGTGGGTTCGCTATATATGCTAAGTTGTTTCCATACTATTTTATGGTCTGATGTAAACTGTAGATATTATTGAATTATTTTGGACAAATGTTAAGGTATGAATCCTATGTCCTACCAGCCTGCATGCTTTCAATTTTGTTTGATTTTTTATATTCTAGATGGAAGACGAATCATCGCTACCAACTTTGGATCATTATAAATGTTCGTTAGTCAGGGTGTAGGATTTGTGAGCTCTTGAATCTGCCACATTACTACATTTGCGAGACAGGCCTCATGTTGAAATAACATGGTAAAAATTATATACCATGGGTTGAGTTCTATTTCTGCAAAAATCTTCAATACTATTTAAGCAAGAAGTTTACACGTCAATGGGCTGTGGGGTTGAGCTTCGCAGAACCTGATGATAAGAAGATTTTTTTTTTTGTTGGGCTTATGTTGGCCCAAAGAAGTAGAGAGGCAGTGTTATGAGAATTGAGAAGTGGGACTGTTTCTTATAATTCAACTTTTTAATTGCTAAATTAATACAACGCAAACATCTATATAGACTTAAGGCTAGGATGCATAACTGTTCCATGTCGAGGTTTTAGGTTTACTGATTCAATTGACAGACCAAGTTATGTGTCACAACTTTTTCAACATTTGATATATTTCAAGAGAATCAAAACAGTTGTTTAGAGCATTCTTAATAGAAAAGCTAATATTTTATGTAAAATAGCTCTTTATAAATCACTTTATCTAGTTTAACTAATGTCTTTTTAAGGTTTTTTTTTTTTCATATCCTATTAGTTATATTTTTATTTATATCATTTAAATATTAATGTTATTATTTTTTTTGTAAGGAGTGTATTTTTTATAAATATCATATTTTTCAACTTTTGAGGAAAAGGAGATGTAGAGAGAAATAATAGGATAAAATTTTGAAAAAAGGGAGTTGTGGAAGAGGAGCAAGAGAAAATTTTGGGAAAAGAGTAAAATAAATGTGAGAAGAAAATTTAGAAAAATAGTTTTTTGATTAGTGTTGTTATATGTAGTTTTATTTTTTCAGTTCATTTAATAAAATATTTATGATACTTTTTTTTTTCCTCCAATGTAGGAGATATTTTATAAATTTAAGGAGTTATTTTAAATAAAAGTGTTATTTAGTTTCTCCATTAGGAATGCTCTATAAGGTTTCTAGTGGTTTGTTATTTAGTGGTTGGTTATTTATTCGAACCCAACATTTGGGTAGTAGATGTTTACTGAAAGAGGAATGCTATTTAATGAACTGTTTTTTTAAGTTTGAGTGTTGATTCAAAGGATTAATTTTTACTGATATTCATGTAACAATTTATTAAATATGTTCTCTCAAACAAATTTGCTCTTCCAAGTGAATGCCAATATATATAGGGAAATGTTAGGTGTTCTTTTAATGTTTTTTTAATTGTGATATAATTTTTAAAATCACTAATAGATTAAAAGTCTATAATAATAATTTTAAATTCAATGGCGATTTTAAGAGCTATATCATAGTTGGGAGAATATCAAAAGAACACCTAACACTTCTTTTATAGAGAGCTTCGTCCAAATATGGGCTCAAAGATGGCAACAGTTGTCCAACACCCATACAACAGCCTTGTTATACAACAAGGGAATTCTAAGACCAAGACACTTTTTACAATGAAAAATAATTATTTTAATAATAATGATTCGTATAGAAAAGTGAAAGTGGTGGAAAAAATTTGTTTCGTAGTATTTTTTTTATATGAATAGTAATACAAAGTGAATGATATAATATAAAAGTGAAAATGTTTTGATGTTAATTTTTTTGATTGTATAATTTCGGTCACCGGAGGAAAGAAGAAAAATCAAAGTTGGTAGGAAACAAATTATGGCAGTTGGTATTTTAGCAAGGACCCTCCAAATTTGGACCAGTACTATAGGAGTCTGATAATTAAGAAGAAAATTAGTCAATTGGTCTATCTATGCATACTTTTGTACGGATCCAACCCTAGCAATCCTATAGATTGAACTTATATTTGATAAATATGATTTTTTAATTTTTTTTACAAAAGGTTGTGGAAATTCTTTCTTTTAAACGTATGCGCACATATATTTCATACTAATTGGGAGACTTGCGTGAGTGCTCATGCTGCGTAGCCATATGCTGTTCAATGGTGAGACAAAATGCATATGTATAATCAACATATTTGGTTGCATGTATTGCCGATTGGAGATTCATCTAAATGTAATTAGATGCAATAAGATGGAAATTCCGAGGTACTTATCATGTTTATTAAAAATCTTTTTTCTTTTTCTTTTTTTGTCTTCTATTTATGTTCTTAAAATAAATATATTAATAAACAACTCAAAACATAATAAATTTGTCAAAATATAAAATATATATATATTTTTTTGAAGTGATATAAAATATATTTTTACTTTCATCTAGAGACGCTTTTTCAATCTTAAAAAAAAATAAATTAAAAAAAAACCCAAAACACAATAATAGATATTTAAACAAGCAAATCCTACTACTTGTCCAAACTCATAATTTTTTTTTTTGAAAAAAGTAAACAAATTCCTTTCAGCAACTACCATACAATTGACACGTCCAACCAAACTTACAATTAAAATAAGGTTTCTCCTAAATTATTAAAAAATTTGTAATTTGCATCTTTTGCCTAGCAAGAAAAGACAAAATATCTTTTTTTTTTAAATCCTAATAAATTCAATAATAATAATAAAAAGCAACTCTTAGTAGCCGTGGGTTTGGTGTAGTCCCATCCCATGCCAAGGGGGTCAGCGGTTTTTTCTTTTCATTAAAGGTGGTTTTGTGATATTTAGAAGTTAGAACGGTAGAGAATTTATTACAGTTTTTTGTTTTTTGATAGTCCGAAAGGACGTTTGCTTAGTTTGGGGGAACATTGACCGGTGGTTTGAGAGTATATTTACTTTTTCCTAAAATTTTCGGTTTATCTCCGAATGTAGTAAATTTAGCCACCTAACCCATCAGTCCCTTCAGCCGAATGGTACAAGTTTTGCTGAGTCAGTGAGACACCTCTCCCCTTCCCAACCCCATTTACTTATACTAGAAGTTTGAAGTCAAAAGCTATGCCCATATCTTAAAAGACTAAAAAGAGAGAGGTACTTCCATCCCTAGAGATCCCTATGAAGGTGCTGGGGCGCAGAACTGAGGTTGATGGCGATAGATCTTTTGGTTTAATTTTTCTTGGTTTTTGGAGCCATGCAATGTCACATCAAAATTATTAAACCCTCCTAATTTTTTTTCCTTTTTCCCTTCTACTGCATTCTAAAAGGACAGAAATTATTACTTTTATTTTTTATTTTTAAAAAACGAACAGAAATTCCATCATTTTTTTTTAATTTCTTCTTCTTCTGAGCAACTGGATAGCATCATTAATGCTTTAGATTGTCGTGCCGACAATCTTTATAAACAACTTGTAGAGGTTGTCTGGGTACTACATCCAAGCCCATTCGTCCAAGGTCTGCCAAGTGGGTTTGCAGTCCAATAGGCTTCTTCCTCTCTACCTGTTTCTACTCTCTCTTTTCGTGAAAACAAAGGGATGGAAGGGAGTTTAGTTCTGTCTTCTTTTCCTTTCTTTCTCCTTTGGGAAATTTCCTACACCTCTCTCCGTCATATGGTAGTTCCGGATTTAGCTATATATTTGATTGTTAGGGTTGTCGGATGTCTGCCAGCCTCTTTGTTGGAAAAGAACCAAAAAAGAAAAGAAAAGAGATTGCTTTGTGGGTTAATGGATGCGTAATATTTTTCATCTAAAGTCTTGCATGTGGAGATGAGGTTGTGTAATGCAGCCAAGGATGACTTGCCGGAAACTATTAGATATCATAATGTATACATAATCATATATATGTATGATCGATGTATCTATCACATACATTAATATCATAAATATATGGTCATGATGATTAGGGTTGATCGGCAAGTCATCTCTGGCTATATAATTGCCTCCTTTTCTCATGCTAGATTTCTGATGATAATCAGAGTAGTTATGATGGTGGTGATGGATCGATGTGGCTCATAAATAGGTTAGTAATTAACATTCTGCGTTGCAGATTTTGTATTTGATGGGTTTCCTTTTTCTAACCATTGTAGCTCTTTCTGGCTTCTGCGTGTGTTGTCAGGTTCAGGTTGCAGCTAGCAGCTTCCCACCATTTCTTCAGCTTCAAGCTGCTTGAAAGAACAAACTTATTTTATATATATATATATATTATTTTTAAAAAAATTCACCACTATATATTTAAGTTATTCTGCAACAAAATACCTTTCACAATATATATGGGAAATGGAAGGTTTTGACAAACAATATATGCTTTAATTACGAGTGCGATTAGCCTTGATGGATCTTTGTTTTTTTAACAGATATTTCATGTTTCCACCATCTTCCAGAGCTGACTTTCCATGTGATCTTTCCTTTGCTTAAAAATCTCACTGCCTTTTTCTAAATTCAGTTTCACGTGAATGACCATATATATTTTAAATGCAGATATTTTTCTTAATTGTCATCAGCGTACGTGTTACTGTGTACACGTGTAGCTGTGTTATGCGATACTGTTACTCGTACTAGATTAAATGCGGATATTTTGCATGGAAATCATGGCCAATTGCTTGCTAGTGCTATATCCTGCTGCGAAAAGAATAATTGAATTTTTTGTTTATAAGGGGAAGTTAATTTTCGTGATCATGTGATTAGTTCTTTCTTTCTCTTTCATTTGTGTGACATTTAGAAATAAAGAATATTTGGCGACTGTATATATAGTCTGCCCGATTCTGGCGCCTATGAATAACTCAGCCCTAGCAATAATTCAGTACAGGATAATTTATAATATTCCCAGCAATTACTGAATTTGTAAATATACGTTTACATGTCATGTTTAGAGGGATTTCAAGGAAGACTACAATTATTTACTTCACGTGTAACTGTGTAAGTCGTACTTTTCTAAATCAAACATACTTTTGTTAGTGTTTATGGTCGTTTTAATGGTAGTAATCGTGCGTGTTCATCGTCTCCACCAATTGTGAAAGGGACCACTGTTATCCACTGTCATGGATATCTTATCTCAACAAAATCCAATACAATTGAATTCAAGTGCAGATCAATCACAAGATAGAGATAAAGCTTCACCCGGTAGATCTTATCTTTGAGGATATGATAACATTATCTGTATTCATATATATTCATATATGTAAATATTTCAAACCTTGTAGCACATGGGTCATGTCTATGGAAACCAACCTTCTCAATAACAATTGCTACAACCAGTACCAATTTCCAGCATTTTTTAGAGTGGTTTTCTTTCTGTGTTTATTTAAAAAAATTATATCTTGCGATCCCGACATTCGATAGAGGTGAATAACGTATTCAGAGAGCTGCAATTTTGTAATTATAATGTTCATTCTGTTTACAACATGGTATTTTTTAAAATTATTATTTAGAGTTTTTGAATTTAGGCTCTATTTATGTATGCCTCTTATAAATTTATAATCAGTTTATCGGCATGAGGCTTGACAGCCCATGTTTCGGCCTTCTATTTACGTGGTCCGTAATAACGGGAGGCTTGACAGTTCTTTTTCTCTCCCAGTTGGGCTCAAGCTCTCCAGCCCATCCCATAGGCCACCAGCCCATTTGAAGTGTAGTCTTGGAGCAGGGAAAACGAAATAGAGTTGAGCTCCAGCCTGACCACCCCTAACCAAACGGCCAATATATGTACATTAAATGGGAATGCTTTTGATTTTGGGAAATTTTAGGTTTTTTCAGCTGGGATAACACATTTAAAATTGTCAATAAATTAAAAGTTAATAATAATAATTTTAAATTCAACGGTAATTTAAAAAGTTTTATCATAATTGAGAAGATATGAAAAGAACACTAAAAACACTTAACATTTTTCATCTATTTTTGTCTATCACTTTGGAAACTCTACTCATTTAATTATTAGTTGTACTAAATGCTTAATTAAAATAATAAATAACGAATTTAATTATTTAATTAATATTTTAATAATTTTTCTCGTTTGCTCACTCTATATATATATATATATAATGGAGTTAAATTCAATATCTCTATCTCGTTTCTGCTCATGTTACGGGGGTAAAATAAAAATGGATTGGTTCAATGCATGATAGATGCAGCAACAATTATACAACAACTCAACCTCCCTGTGTTCCTAAGATTTTGCTGCTGCCTAGATGTCTAACTGCCCCACGATCGGAAGCTTCTTAGCATGTCTGTATGGTGTAGAAGGTAAGGGTTTCTCTGCTTCTTATTTGGGGGCCTCTGGCTATGGTGGAGTTGGAAAAGGTGCATGGTGACCTTATATTTAGCTTAAAATACATACAAGATAGGGTAAGTATGGGCAGGTAGTCCTTAAAATAACCCTAAAACTAGCTGTAGACCTCAGAGAACGACGCATGGATTTGATGAAGAAAATATTTTTCCTTTGGATTAATTGAGGTTTCAAGTCACTGTAGTCTAGCTAGCAAGCTACCAACCCTAACTCACCCGTTGAAAATTCTGCTTGGTGGAATAGCAAGAGCTTGCATTGCATGTGTATATATAAATACCCTTTGCATTCCCCTTCCTATAAGTGCACATTATTCAAGTTTGATCAACTCAAATTCCTTGCAAAGTTCTTGACTACTCTCTTACAAGCCAAAATGAAGGCAGGTGCAATTGAGCTTGGTGAGTGGAAGAGTTCTGCCAAAAGGGGTGGCTTGAACAGAGGGGTGTCCGTCCTCGACTTCATTGTAAGAATAGTTGCAATTCTTGGTACCATCGGGAGTGCCATAGCCATGGCAACAACTAATGAAACACTTCCTTTTGTCACACGGTTCGTTCGATTCAGGGCTGACTACAATGATCTACCAATGTTTACGTATGCCTTCCTATTCCTAAACAACATGATTTTTTCAACAATATTTGATCATTGCGCATGTGTTAATTGATCTGTGTCTATTGGAACAGGTTTTTTGTGATTGCAAATTCCATTGTATCCGCCTACCTCCTCCTTTCTCTCCCTCTTTCTATCTTCCACATTCTGAGGAGCAGTGCGGAAAGAAGTAGAATTCTCTTCATTTTCCTTGACACGGTGAATAAATCCTTCAAGATTGTTACTAATATTTGACTTGGATATATATTTTAGTGACAGAATAAATTCTGAAATTTTAGTCATCATTTAGTTAACATTGCAGCATCATTGTTGTCTTTTCAGATTCCTTCAAAGACCACCTTAACTTTGTAACTCGATTGTTTTGTTGAAAAGTTCTGTGTTATTGGAGAGTTTTCACTCTAGCTTGTTTATTATTGTAGGCAATGCTAGGTCTTTTGACGGCGGGAGCTTCTGCAGCAGCATCTATTGTGTACTTGGCACACAAGGGGAATGCCAAGGCAAATTGGTTTGCTATCTGCCGACAGTTCAACTCCTTCTGCGAGCGCACTTCTGGCTCTTTGATTGGATCCTTTCTAGGCGTCGTTGCGTTTATACTCCTAATCCTGTTATCGGCTGTGGCCCTTTCTCGACGTTGACAGATCAAAGATTAATATCATCATACATTTCAATTACGCAAGTGTGTTGTCTGCATTTTGTTTGTGTGTGAGAGTGAATCATGTATAAATCATGAATATGACTCGTCTTATATATCATGTTGATTTTTATGTTTCTTTCTTTTTCTTTTTTTTTTTTTTTTGACATATCCACGCAAGGGTAGGGGAAGGGGGGATTCGAACTTGTGACTTCCGCTTCATAAAGCGTGATTTACAGCCGATTGAGCTACCTCTTAGGGATTACGTTTCTTCTTTGTTAAATGCATTATATTCCACTTCTTAACTCATTTGGGCTTGAAATTTCATGTGTTTGCTGGTTTTACACACGATAAACAAAGTTAAAATATTAGTTATTTGATTAATTTTTTTTTATAAACTTAAACTTTTAAGATAACTATTGATCTAATACGACGTGTCTTGAAATCCTAACCTCATCTTGTTTATCTTTCCAAGGGAATAGTAGTTAGAATCCTTAGGTCCCTGTGGTCCAAAGATCATGACGGATATGATCTTTCCATTTTTAAATATTAAACGACACCTAAAGTTCCGAGGTAGCTGGTTCAAGAGCCTAGTTTAACTAAGCATTCGGTGATGATAACATTTGAAAAAAGATAATGTAAAATGATATAACTATTGTATCTTATAATAACTACATGGAATTTAGAGATATTTTGTATGGAAAAAGACAAGCTCAACATTACAAAGTAAACTTCTGATCCCAACGAAGAACAGTGCATCAAACCATGCAAATATATATGTGTGTGTATCATGTATGTCGTTTGATTTATATTAAAATTTAAAGGTAGCATGACTTAACGATAAGAACCTTGTTTACTTTAATTGTCACAGTAAATAAGAAATTGAAAAGGTGTGAATTTCTATTTCAAAAAGTGCCATATAATTTGAGACAATTGAAGCCTTCTTCTTACCAATTGAAACTTAGAAAATTTGTTGACATAGAGGAGTATAGAAAGTTAGAAACCAACAAAGGGTTCTCTCAGCAACTAATCCAAAACTTTCTGGTTTGTTGATCTATTGATGAATAAATCAGGATACCAAAACTTCTTAAACAAGGAAAAATGTCATGATACATGGGAGTTAATACTGTCGTTTGGTTATTTCTGAACAGCGTATTTACCTATTTGAAACACAAAATATATGGTTTCTCGAATTCAACTTAGGCTTTGAATCAAATAAAAACTGCATGAGAGCTCTGTCATCTGCTTCAATTAGGCTACATCCAGGCTCTTTTCTCACCCCACTGTCATCCATCAATTTTCTCACCTTCTCAACCCCATCCCACTCACCTCGTGAAGCATATATGTTAGATAGAAGAACATAATCCCCACTCTGGTCCCTTCTCATTTCAAGTAACCGCTCATTTGCACGCTGTCCCAACTTGACATTTCCATGAGTTCTGCATGCCCCAAGCAGAGTCCTCCAAACAATGGCATTGGGTTCAATCTCCATCGAGTCTATGAACTCAAATGCTTCATTTAATAGCCCAGCTCGCCCTAGCAGGTCCACCATACACCCACAATGCCTAATGTTTGGCTCAATTTTGTACTCATTTCTCATAAGACTAAAGTATCCTCGCCCCTCTTCAACTTTTCCAGCATGACTGCATGCAACCAAGACTCCAACGAAAGTTATCTCATTTGGCCTGACTTTCAACCTCCTCATCTTGATAAACAGATTGATTGATTCTTCAGCATGGCCATGGAAAGCCAAGCCTCCTATTACTGAATTCCAAGTAGACACATCTCTTTCTCTCATCCCTCGGAACACATCAAGTGCTCTCTCAATACTCCCACACTTGGCATACATATCTATAAGTGCATTCCCAAGTAAAATGCTCAGATCTCCCGAACACAATTCCAAAACTTCGTAGTGTATCTTCTGCCCAACATCTAAGTCTCCCAAATCCGCACAAGCAGACAACAGACTCAACAAGGTCACCTCATCCGGCCTCTCTCCCACACTTCTCATCTCCTCAAACATCTCCAATGCCTGCTCATGCGACCCGCAAAGCACATACCCTGCAATCATCGCATTCCAAGTCACGACATCTTTCTTTGGGACCTCATAAAAGAGTTTCCTCGCGCTCTCCATATGCCCTTGCTTCACATACCCCGTTATCATCACATTCCAAGAGACCAAATCTCTATCCGGCATTTCATCAAAAAGTTGCCTCGCAACACCCAGCTCCCCTCGCCTTGCATACCCGGCTGTCAAAGCTGACCAAGGTACGACATCCCTTTTCGCCGACCCATCAAAAAGCGTTCTCGCGACACTCAAATCCCCACAATTAGCATGAAAATAAATAAGGGTATTCCTCAGGAAAGTATTCGATTCGAACCCATACTTCACCACCCTCCCATGAATCCCAAACCCCATCTTCACCCAAAAAAGCTTAGTGCAGGCCTTGAGTACGAACGGAAAAGTGAAGTCATCAGGCTTTACGTGGCGCTTCTCCATCTGGTTATAAAGAGATATCGCGTTTAAAGGGTTGAGGCTCTGAGCAGAGCCTCTGATAATGGTGTTCCACATGAAGATGTCGGGTTCGGTAATATGAGCGAACAGTTGGTGCGCATATCTTATGGTACCTGAAATAGCAATGGCGCTGGCGAAAATGAGTTCTCGGAGAGCATAGGGGTTGGAGTTGAAGCCGTTGACGAGCATAAAAGCATGGACTTGTTTCAGACCTCGCAGGTTGGTGCAGTTTTGCCATAGGCTCGACCGTTGGGGACGGTTGGCGCTCCTGTCGTTTGTTCTCTTCCGGATCATTACACGAAGCTCTGTTTGAAGTGTTCATGCTACGTTTATTCCAATTTAAGGGTATTATAACACACCAAAGTAATTCAATTAAATAAACCTTTATTTTTACAACTACGCATATTTCAAGTTTAAAATGTTCCTACATGATTGAAAGTACAGTTGTAAATTTTATTTATTTTTCAAACGAATTCAAACACGAGCTACTCAATTAACTCATTTATTATTATATAAGGTAAATATAGTCATTGTTTATATTTTTAAAGGTGAGTAAAATAAAAGTGTAGCAAAAAAGAATTGCCGTTAAAGCTAATATTTATAACAGTGGTTGTCTGGCGATAGTCACCACAAAAGTAAT
Source organism: Carpinus viminea (assembly GCA_013348765.1). Classification (NCBI taxonomy): domain Eukaryota; kingdom Viridiplantae; phylum Streptophyta; class Magnoliopsida; order Fagales; family Betulaceae; genus Carpinus; species Carpinus viminea. The sequence continues at coordinate 37,246,658 of CP054671.1, read as the reverse complement.
ATGACGGAGCCATCGTAGGGCCGCCAAATCACTAGGCAGACGACCACTAAGCATGTGTTTTTAGAACAAAATTATGCGGTTCAATCTCAAAGCAACTAAATGCTTAATTTTTTTTTGTTACAATGATATCAGCTATTTTAATTAGCCCAATATGAATACAATTGATATTCTATCAAAGTGGCCTACTCGATGCCCAACCCAATTGCCATGCAAGGCCCGTCAATTGTATTTTTCTTAAAATTTTAGATTTTCAATTTTATTGTGTCCCATAAAAAAAGGAGATTATGTTTGCAATTTGACTGCCAAAATGCAGACTTGTTCATCAATCTTTGACGAACCCTAAAAGTAGATTTGATATCGATGGGATTCTAACATCACAACTAACATCATCAGAAAATGTCTTAAATATTTTGGTCAATCATCTAAATTGGACAGTCTCTAGCCATGGGAATTAATTAAGGCCTATTTTAACATGCCCATGCCCTTCACATTAATACTAAAAAATTAATTATAAATATTATTTAAACAAATTAGGAATTAGGGAGGACCCTTGTTTGCTATTCAATAAACCAAGTCAACCAACCAGGATCTCCCCCCTGTCCAGGATTTAATTCTCTATCATTTCATTCAGTAGTTGGTTGCAACTCCTACCTTATGTGGTCTACAATTCTTGGACAAATGTGTGCCATGACATCCTACAGAATAAATTTATTAATTTTAAATAAGTTAGAAATTGCAATGATAAAGTTTCTCTGTAAGACTTCGTTTGGATTTGCAATTTTTTTTTTTAAAAAAAAATGCGATTTTAAAAATAATAATTTTAAAATGTGCTATTTAAAAAAGCTATATTTAAAAATGTAATTAAGTGTTTGATAAAATCACAGTATATCCTTTAAAATTGTTCATTTTTCATGTTATTCAAATAACATTTTTTTAAAAACGCAATTTCAAACAAATTGTTTGTACTTTTTGTCTATAAAATTGCAATGTTAAACGCACTCTTAAATGGGTTGGAAAAATTTATTTGAATCCAATTTTACAAAACTATAATGTGTCCTTTAAACATGTCAACTAGAAAAACACATATTGTTTAATAGAATTAACATAGTATGAGACAAAATTTTGATAAAAAAAAAATCCATAAAACTAACATGTATAAAAATAATAATAAAAAAAGGTATGATTCTCACCTATATTTTAAAAATTATGTAAGAAAACACTATCCTCAATTATAAACCGTACCCGCTCTAGACACGTCTCTCACTCTCTCTCTCTATGCATTTCCATTGACTTCTACAGCACGAGATAACATTATCTAGTTATATTTTCAACCTTTTAAAAAATATATATATTTGTGGGATTGATTTGGCACATTTTATTCCCCCTTGTACTGACGAAGGACACGTTTTATGTATTCTTGGCAGATGACAATATGGTAATCACTTTATTTGCATAATCTTTGCTCCCCAAACTCAAAGATAAGATTTAAATTTACACTTTTAATCAAGCAGCTCAAAAGAATATGATAAACTTTTCCCAATGTTGGTTTCAAACAGTTTGATGCGGGCCGGCTTGATATATTTTGAGACTTAAGGTGAAAAGTTTAAGTGGGGTATTTTTTATATTTAAATATTAATTAAATAATATTTTTATCTAAAAATCGCTCTTTTTACGTTTTGGGATGCAAAATTTATTGCTTTTCTAAATTTTGGGTGCTCAATGCTTCTCACAAGGCCAAAAAAATATCTACCCACAACAACCTTCAACAATTGAAGTTTTAAGAGTAAATTTTATTTAATAATATCTTTATTATTATTTGATTCCCTTATTTTTGTAATGAGATTAAATTTTTTTATTAATATTTATTAATTGAAAGCCTTATTAAATTGGGAGCCTATGCTGCGGCTAATCTACCTATGGCTTGGCTGTCTTAATTTGATGTTAACCAATATCCCATCACTGATGAGATTTTTTTTTTTTATATATATATAATAATGTTTCTTCAGGCTCCACAGCCTTAAATTTGTTTAACCAAATCATTTATTTAGCTGCATTAATCTGTTGGCAGCTAAAACTTTTCGAGCACCCATTAATAGGCACCTAATTCCCCAAACAGAATTAATAAATATTGACTAATTGAGATTTTAAAAGATAAGAAAAGACTCATTACTCTCAAAGCTCTTCAATGAAATTGAAAACCCAAAAAGAAAATAAGAAAAAAAAAACAAAATTTTTTTTTTATTGATGAAATTTGTTAATTTCTAGCTTGAATGGATTGTAGTGATTTTTTTCACATATTAATCTCAATATTTGACTGTTATTCTTAAGATATAGCTTTACATTTAATGGAGTGGATATCATTAATGTTTGAATTTCTTTCCTCCTCTTGTATGAACACATCAAATGATCAAATATATATATATATATCCAACCGTTGTTAATAACGTTGATTAGTCTCTAATTGGGTGGCCTAATTTTTTTATTTATTTTTTATTATCCCTATATCGATCTCCTTGTTTTACTGTTGTAAGACTTTTCCGCGGATAATGTTTGCACACGTTTCTGTCTCCAATGACGGCCGCATGTCGGAACACGGGAAGCAGGGCCCACATGCCAGGTCAGCTTACAATGGGTCGAAAGTTCAAAACCCACTTACATTGTTTGGTGCCGAACTTTGTCACGCACCCAATCAGAAGTTTCCAAGTGGGCCAATTTTCTTCGGCCTCACCGACGGCAGTGGCGGCACTGTCTATTCCTCTTTTTTTGTGTTGACCTTTGACGGTGTGAGAGAGCCTCGGCCGTCGGATCATTAGGGTTGCCAAGACGATTGAAATTCCTCGAAATAGCTAGCAGTGCCACGCTCGGTGGGTGCATAATTATATATTGTTTCCTGAAAGGGAAAGGATTACTTTGGCGTTAGTTAGCTAAATTAAGAAAGCAATATTCAATTATTGGATACTAATCACTATGCAAAAAGGATGAACCCCTACGAGTCTATGACTATATATATATATATATATATATTTTTAATAATAATTCTCCAGCTGATTTCCTTGATCATAACCTTCTCCCCAAAAACTTGATTAATCTTAGGGCAAATTATTATCTCTCTATTTGTTTAATATATATTAATCTTATAATCTCACTCTTCCGTTGGAGCAAGAGAAGAAAGAGCATGTACGTAATAATGACATGCATTTTCCCACGTAAAACACTAGCAGGCCGTCGGCTAGCAGCAAGAGAAGAATTACGTGTAAATGTACGTCTTTGTGGGTATGAAGCAGTTGTACTTGTACCCCTACGTGGCTTGACGCCTGTGATGGAGTTGAAAGTTGAAAGCATGTATAGGGTGTGAGTTTCACGTTGCTTTTGTCTTCGATCTTCACTGGTCGGATGTGGACAAAAAAATTTGTTGTTGGGTTGAAACGATCATCATTTGACAAGCAAGTTTTGGTGAAAACGAGGTTACGGCCAGAGGGATTAATGATTTAAATTATTTATGTGTAATTCAAGTTTTGGTGTACTTACTTTTAATGGGATTGAAAGCTTCACTAGAGACTTTGATGCAAAAACCCAATTCTTTACAAAAATTGACTTGGATCGATAGCTAGCAACGAAAGGCATGGCTTGTATTGGTTAAATTAACCCCTAGATTAAGACTTTTCAAAAATAACTTCATTTATTTTCTCTTGGTTGTTGATAGTAAAACACAGATTAGCTTTTTTTCTTCCGTGCACATAGAAAGCCATAGGAAATCCGCTCTAACTATTTCCTCTCCTATAACGGTTCAAGGTCATCGCTTGCATCCAGTGACGGAGCCAAATTGTTGTACGTTCGGACTTGGAAGCCGAGAAAATTCACCAATAATGAAACAAACAAGGACTAAGAAATAATAGGTGGCCTGCAATTTTTGCCACCCACGACAAACTGAACAACTGATAAGTACCCAAAAAGAATTAAGAAGAATTATAATAAGACTAAAAAATTTGACTATATATATATATATATTCCATTAACTTAACTAAAATAAATAAATAAAAAACAAGACAATTATTATTGTACCGAACTTCTTATTAAAACAAATGAGAACGACACAATTTTAATAGCATTATATTAGTTTTTTCAAGATTTTTGTGAGGACCATATAGGGCGCCTACTGTTTTTTTTTTTTTGTATAAAGATTTTTTCAGTGGGGGGGCCATTGCTTACTATTTTATTATTTTTTTAGAGATTTTTGGGAGGCCCATGGCCCCGCCGGCCCTCCACGTCGCCGGTGATCACATGTGTCATATTTTCCCGATTAATTGTGGCTAGGATTCATCATTGAGCCGGCGACGATGACTGCCACAGAAACCCCTCAAGCCTAACAATAATATCTCTTCTCATCAAGGAAGGTGCATCGCTACATGAAAGGGTTTAGCAACCTGCGAAAAATACAAAAGAACATATAATCAATCGAAGTGGATGACAATTTGGTGAAATTGACATGGTTTTTGAGTTTCTTTTTGATGATTGTTGAAAGATGGGATGTGCGCTTTCGTGATCTTGTGCACATTCAGACAGTTTTAGATAACATAAGGGCGGCTTTTTTTGCACCAAAACGAGTAAAACTTGTACGTGTCAGGGTTTCGCCTCCCCCACAAACAAACTCGAAACAGAGGATAGCTTTGGTTAAGCAGATACCAACTACCATATATAGTGACTTCATCCTCTTAGTTTATTTTTAACTATAATTACAGATAAAGATAATTGCTTGAATTGAATAAAGTACAAAAGCATTTGTTATCCGTTATCACCTTTACGGCTTTACTTGCAGGGTGTGGGGGTGAGTGGTTGCCGGTCAAATTGAAAGCGACAATTATTACTGAAACGTTAAAAGAGGGAGCTGACATCCCTGAAACTACCCTCCAAGTTTCCTTACAAGCCACGCTTCTTCCTCTCCAAAAACCACTACTTAAGGGGTCCTCACCTAAGAACATAGTTTCTTTTCTTAAACATTATTACATCTTTCAATCTCTAAGATAGAGAGCTTAGTTTTCAGTTCATACCCCTCCTCTTTTATCTTCATCTCTGAAATTACGTTCATATTGCATCTGAAACCTCCTCAGTTTCCCTTCTCTTCTCTAACAATATCTCTCTCTTTGTATTCTAGTTTGGTTGGTTTCCCCTGTTTTTTTTTTCTCTGAATATAGAAAATTAGGGATTTTTAGTAGGAATTCGTTTAGAAATTATAGATACATATATCAGGCCTGGGTTTGCGAAAGACTTGGTTCTGTAGGTGTGGCTTTCTCTGTTTGTGAAAACCCATTGAGGATTTAGAGAAATATTTCAGGTTTGATTGCTGAAAACAGAGGGTTTTACAGGGGATTTGGAGGAATGGAGAACGTTTATAGGCTTAGAAAAGAAGATGGTCAATTAGAATTGCCACCAGGTTTTCGATTTCACCCGACAGATGAAGAACTTATTAGCCACTACCTATCTCGAAAGGTTCTTGACACCAACTTCTCTGCTATAGCAATTGGCGAGGTCGACCTCAATAAGTGTGAGCCTTGGGATTTGCCATGTGAGTTTCCTGAATCAGATATTCTCTTTGCTTTCCTCTGTTTCTCTTTATATTTTGATTTTCATATGGTTAGCTGGCTATATGCTGAAATTTTGATCTGATTTCAACCTTTTTTCTTCTCCAATGAAGGGAGGGCTAAAATGGGTGAAAGGGAATGGTATTTCTTCTGTGTCAGGGACAGAAAGTACCCAACTGGTTTAAGAACAAACAGAGCTACTGATTCTGGGTATTGGAAAGCCACAGGGAAAGACAAGGAAATATATAAGGGGAGAGAACTGGTAGGAATGAAGAAAACTCTTGTTTTCTACAAGGGGAGGGCTCCCAAAGGAGAAAAAACCGGTTGGGTCATGCATGAATATAGATTAGAGGGGAAATATTCTGCCTACAATCTCCCCAAAACAGCCAAGGTAAAGCTCTTGCTCTGTTTGCTCTCTTGTTATCTATTTTCTCCTATTCTATGTTGTGTTCTTGATTTTTTTATTTTTTTAATCTATGTTTATCTTTCAGAACGAGTGGGTAATATCTAGAGTTTTTAAGAAAATCTCAGCTGGGAAGAAAACCCACATTTCTGGGTTGGTGAACGTAGGCTCCTATACCAACGAATCACGTCCTTCACTGTTGCCTCCATTAATGGAGTCTTCTTCATACAACAGCGAAACAAGAACACGTGTTCGGGAGATGTCGCCTCACGTGACCTGCTTCTCCAATCCAGTGGAGGACCAGAAGACCAATAAAGACATGGTTGATGGCCTCAACTCTCATCTCGTAGCTGCCTCATCTTCCTCAAACCCAGCGTATATTCCCTCCGCTCTAAACATGGGAAATTTGTACTACTCAGATTCTGCTTCAATGCACGAACAGTCCATACTGAGGATTCTGCTTGAAAATCAGGCTCCAAACATGGAACAGAGTACAAAAGCAGAGTTCTCCCCTGAAACTGCCTTTAGCACCGATATCTCTTCAGTGGTATCCAACCATGACATGGCTCAAAGGTCTTTTGAGGATCAAGAGCCATCAAGTTGTGCTGGGCCAGTAGACATTGATTGTATATGGAATTATGAACTTTGAAGATGGAAGAATGTTATGGAGGATGAGCAAGGAAAACTGGAAAAGGGGTTTCAGGGAATTAATAGTTGTTAAATATTTGTGGTGGTTGTAGAAAGATTATCTGCATTAAAATTATAGGTATTAGTTAGTAAAGACTTTGCATGTATATCGAAAAATTAAGCTCATCAGCATTCAACTGATAGCTTTATAAATGTGAAGTTTGCTTGTGTACAGAATTAATGACTTTTTTCATATTAGATTTTGAAAATGCTTTCTCATCTGAGATACTATTATCTCTCTCTAGAATTCATATGTTAGGCAACCAACCCAAAATTCTATATGTGATTAAGAACAAGTGACAAAATTCACAAGTACATGGGGTGTAAAACAAAGCACTTCATATCTAAAGGGCCATTTCAGTTTTCACAAACACAGATCCAATGACTACATTTTCTTTGGCTGACTAATTACTTGATGATTCTTTTTTCGTAGCCTTTTTTTTTAAAAAAAATGAAAGCAAAAGAGTTCACAATTTTTCAAATTTTTATAATATGTAATTATTATAGAAGTACCTAACAACATATGAAGTTTGACTTGGGTGGCAATTTGGGTTTATTATTCGGATTCATGTTATATCGAGCCATGAATATATGGTTATATGAAATGACACGGACACGACTCATTTAATTAATCCTGTTAAATGCTCTAGCATTAGTTTGAATTCTAAACTAATCTTTCTTTGTTTTTTGTGAGCACAACAAAACAAAGCAAGCAAACAAAAGAACAAGAAAAACAAAGAAATAACTAAGAAGAAGACAATAAAGCAAGAGGATCCTTCCCACTAGTAATAGGAAACGAGATGGGAAAAAAAGGGTAATAGAGAATTTAGCTAGAAAAAAATTTAGTCGTGGCCTGATTTGCGACATAATAGATGTAAAAGTTTACACTTCTGTTAACCTTCATAATTTCTCAAAGAGAAGATATTGAGATAGAGTCAAGAGTATTTGAGATAACAGAGAAGGTAAGCGCTCCAATTCAAGAGGAATTTTCTGATTTTTTGAGGTTGTTTTTATAAATATGATTTAACCTATAAAAAAAAGTGATTTTGCATATAGGTGTGCTATATCCAACAGCACTTGGAGGACAGCCTTTCCAATGCTTAATGGGCCAATGGGTACATGAGATTCCCTTTCATCCAATCAAGCATAATATGGCACCAAAAGAGGGGTAGAAAGTCAAAAAGTAAACTTTTTACGTGATGTGCTGGATGCCTTAAAGCTTATCATCCAAGTATTCACACACTAATAATTAGGAGCAAGTGCTGTGATGTTTCTAATTTATATTGCAATGGAATAAGAGATCCCAAAGTTGGCGAATTATTCAACAAAGCTAAAGCTTTGCATGATGGAGAATCGTATCATATGAAGAGAGTTTTTCTCTCAAAAGTCTTTCGTCTATACGATCAGCTTCCAACCTTGTCAGGGATCGTAGACCCTACAAAAGTCTGGCACTTTTTTCTTCTTCATTTTTTTTTTGGGAAATAACCATGTAAGAGCTTGTAGACCCTAACTATTAATTATGAAATGATCCTTCCTATTTATTACAAAAGAAATTTGCAGTCATTCTTTGGAACCATATCTCCCTTCCCTAGCTGTATACCTTTGATATAAAAGAGTGAATGTTTGTCCACTATAATTAGTTGATATGTTACAGGTATACTCTATCCTAGATTCCTAGGTGTAGAGTGGATTTTTGTCCACTATTGCTTGAGGAGTGTACCTAGCTACGCTTATCAAAACACCAGTAGGATACAATGCGACTAATACTAATCAGGTTTAGAGATTTTCATTGTGAGAGTCTACCCTCACCCTAATACGTACTCACCTGGGATTATCTTGAGACCATTCAATCATTATCACCTGCGGTGTTACAAATGTAGATTTTATTATTATTATTATTTTGTTCTAATTACAAAAATAGTGTACTCGTTGATGGAGGATAAGGTGGATGCATAAGGAAATAACGGAGAAACCGATAGCAACAATCAAGGCCTAGGAGTCATAGGATTGAATTAATGAAGGTTGAAGAACCAGGTAATTAGACACCATATTTCAAGCCAACAAAACCCGCAATAAGAAGAAAACAAACATGGATGACTTTATTGGGTAGAGTAATTCTAAAAGTCTATCCTATGTTATTTTACTTATGTGTTCCTCTAATAATGATTTGACTCTTAAAATTACTATTTGATTAAAATCTAATAAAGATTAATCATAAGTTTAATAATAATTTTAAAAATCATATCATTCTTAAAGTGACACAAGAAGGACATGTGTTAAATGTGCTGATAGAAGAACGCTTCAATGCATAAGAACAGAAAACATTTTAAAAACCGTTGTGTGATGATAGAACAACATTCTCAATTGTAGGTTGCCTCACCTTTATTTGGGCTGAGAGTGCAAGCAACCGCTCTATTTGGGGTAGCCGTGTGAGCTAGGCGGCTCCCTGCATTGAAAAGTGTAAAATTGATTTTTTTTTTTCCTACAATAAAAGGTGTTTGTGAGAAGTAAGCTTATAAAAATTGCTTCCGTAGAGTAAGAGTGGTGATCATCCTAAGGGAAGTGAGATTTGCAATTCTTTTAGAAGTATTGATAATATTATCGATAATATATACATATAGTCGTATTTAGTTAAAAGATTTGAGCTTCCCAAAGAAAAACAATAAACTTTGTTCATGTTTGGATTGCCATGCTTATTCAAATGATCATGTCTTGTAGTGTGGTCCAACAATTGAATTAGCTTTAATTTGTGGAAACAATAACAGTAATACGAACAAATAGATTTGTTTTATCTTTTAATGGATTTAGGTGTAGGTTGGAAAAATTAGGCCAACCTAGTAAAACATCTTAATTAGAGGGTACTAGTGTGCTATAAGTCATATATATATATATAAATCGAATGTACTAGTGTGATAATCACGCAATTGAATGTACAAGTACGGATGGAAAATGTCAAAATGATTCATGACAATTAACCATAAATTAAATAATTTATTTATTAGTTTTTATCAACGAAAATTATTGAGATAAATGGAATATATATAACAAGGATTATGAAAATTTTGAAGATATTCTATAATGTGTGTAAAGAATGAATAGATATAGGAAAGTGGTAAGGATTTTTTCCATAGTGTTCTCCTGATGTTCTCTCAGACTTACTTAATACATGATTTAAGAAAAAATAAAATTATAGTGGCCTTCACCACTGGTTTTTTTTATACTAGCACCAAATTTGAGGTATTAACACTAAATTTAGGATGATCAAATCCATTTTAGGTGATACCATCCCTAAATGGTTAACTTTTCACCTAGGTTTTAGTTTTGAATCCAAAAACAAGTTTTAAAGCACTATAATCTAAATATTAACTTATAAAATTAATCTGTTGACAAAAAAAGACTACAATTTTATTTTTTCTTAAATTATGTTCTATATAAGATTGAGAGAATATTAAAAAACACTACGAAGAGAATCCCTAACAAACCCCATAAATATATGGTTACTTATCAAAGGTTTGTGCGTGGCATTTTAATGTGGGTATTTTTATTTTTATTTTTTCTAATTGGGTAGAATGTATGGTAATCTCAATAATTATGTGACTCAAGACTAAAATTTGGAGACAATTCCAACCTATTTCACTACTTTAGGGTGGTACCCATCTATGAAAGTTACTGAAAATGTATTAATAAATCATAACTGTTAGCTAGGTGTCAACACAGAATGATTCCACGTCGGTATCAATTGACGGGCAAGGAAGATGACAATAACCTTTCTTTCATAATTTTTTTTTTTTTAAAGATTTCAAAACAAAAAACATTAAAAATAAAAATCTAAAACACAAATGACTCAAAAGTAGTTTCATTGTTATATCACGTCAAACATTTTTTTTAAAGGGTAATTTTTTTTTTTATCAATTACAATATATTGTTATTTTGTTTCTATAAACTGACAATCTTATTATTTGACCTCATCAAACTATCATTTTGTGTCCAAGACTCTTTTTTTTATTAGTTGAAGGCGTTAACTCGAACAGTCAATTCATCACTTTGTCCTCATGAACTACAACGTATTATCATTTTGACTATCTAAGTTAACGCCTTTGATTAACAGAGAAATTTTAGGTATAAAATGGTAGTTTGATGGGGTCGAATAATAAAATTATTAATTTATGAGACAAAGTGACAATAAATTATAATTCATAAAAGTAAAAAGTAATTACCAAAAAAAAAAAAATTGTTCTAAAAAAAACATTAACAAACATATCCAAATTGAGAAATTCTTATCAACCTGTCAATCAATGAACTATTGATTGTATTATTTTTTTTGGACATAATTTTCTTATAAATTAGGTTGGAAGATAATTCTTTAAATTTGAAGAATAAAATTATCAAAAGTCTCTTAAAATTTTTCTTCTATTATTTATATTTAAACGATTTTCCCATAACTGTTTCTGTTTGTAGAAACAGCTTGTCAGCTGAAATTATAAAATTGTTAGGAAGGTGGAATTAGCCAACTGGGACGACAAAGTTAGGCGGGTGTAGGTGGGGCCGACTGGCCGAGGCCTCCGAGGGTCGAAACGTTGCGCGTGGGCCCCACTTGGGTTTTTGAACGCGTCATGCAATGGGGGCCATGGGCCATGCTTCTGGGACCCACATTTATATTACGTAAGAAAAGTCTCTTTCGGAAACCCGTATTCATATTCGATCGTATCGTATCGTTCACGATTAATATTATCGTTGACTGTTGAGCTCCGATCCCAATACTGTACGGCTATTCCTAATCAATCTTGCTAATTAAGTTTAGTCATTTCTCAAAGAGAAAAGAGCATATTCTGTTTATGCTAATCGTGGGCTTCCAAGGAGATTAATTGTTTAATATATAAATAGCAATAAGTGGTGTAGAATTTTGGTAAACAACAAATTTTGTTAAATGGTTAATGTATATAAAAAAATGAATTAATTAGATAGATGTCTTTAAAATTGACCATAGTTTTCCATGGATCATGATGATTGATGAGGTGTAATTCAACATATATAGTTTTCCATGCATCATGAAAGAAGTTTTAAAGAGACACTGTTCTTAATTAGAGTGCTTATTTTGGGATAAAAGTATAACTTTCATCAACATACGTCTTTATTACTTGGAAAATAAGTCATTTGAAATTTTCTTCATTCATTCAATTATAAGAAATTAAGAACGATGATGCTAGGTTTGATCTCTAACTAAAAATTAAGAAGGATAGCATCCCCCCTACCCCTCTTATTTTTTTATTTTTTTTCAACTAGTCCAATTACTCCAACCATCTTTGCTTATGTTGCACCACCTTTGTCCGCCTTTCACTGTGCTGCGCCGCTCTTCGCCTCCCTAAAGTTGGTTGAGCTTTAAATTTAGTTTTTCAAATCTAGATCTAATCTCCTCGGCTCCCCTACTCACTCATAAAGAAAAGCTTCATCTCGCCCACCATGCGCCGACCAATGTGCTTTGCCTCCCTCACCCTGGCAGTTGTAGATGTTTGCTGGTTTTTTTAATTGTTTTTTTGTTATTTTTTTTAATAAGAGTTTGATTTTTCCTTATATCTACTCTCATAAGCAATATTTGGGATGAAGTTTTTTATTTTGGCTTTTAGGTCAAGGATTTGTAAAAAAACCCCACATTGGATTAGCAAAAAAAAAAATTGCTCAAGGGGTAGCTCAATCGGCTAGGAGCACGCCTTATGAAGCGAAGTCACTAGTTCGAATTCTTTTTCCCCTCTTGTGTGGACATGTCAAAAAAAAAAAGAGTTAGCCCAAAAAAATGCAAAATGGATATTTTATTAGATTAGCAAAAAAAAAAAGAGAAGCTCATGTGGCAACACTTTTCTCGGAAGCCATCTCATTTTTTTTTATTGTTTGTCCCACATGTTTTCTCTTTTCCTAAAATTTTCTCCTACTATTTATCTCTCTACATTTCTTTTTTTACTAAAGTAGAAAAATAGAATCTTTCGGAAAAATACAATCATTATAAAAAAATAAAATTGAAATGATATAAATAAAAATATAGCTCATCGGATGTAAGATGCCTTTAAAAATTCATTAACTAAACTAGATAAAGTGAATTTTGGATATCTATTTTGTATAAAAATATATGTAAACCATTGTGAGTGCTCTTAGGATAGAGAAAAAAGTTGTCTTTTTTTCTTTTTTCCTCTCTTTTCCTATATATTCAAGGTAAATGAATAAATATCTCATTTGGACTGTCTCATGCATGAATGATTGAATGGACTCGAACGTTGGATAAGAACGGTAAAGCTTATCCTAGTTTAACTTTATTATATAATTCCGTGGTTTTCAGGAGAAATTAAAGTTCCTCATATAGAAAAAGATATATATAATATGCAATATTCATTATATATATATCCTCTGGTTGACTGACACATATAATTTGGATCATATATATAACATTCATTACCTTCTATGGCTACGTACTTTCTTGTCTCCTGCTGACTGCTGGGTTTTGTCTTTGCTATTTTGCATGGCAATGCTCTGAACCTGTTCTCTTTAATTCTCACTCTCTCATTCTATCTTTAACTTACCAAACAAAAACAACGTTAACTTTTCATTATGGGTATGACCAAAAAGTTGATGCCAAGAAAGCACGGGGACTATATATGTTCTCTTCCAATGAATTCTTGGCACCTATACCTCAAATTTCGAGTACAATAAGATAAGATCCAAAAGCACGTAATAAATGGACGAGATTTCTGCCAAACTAATTCGCTGATCTAACACGTGCTAGCTTGCTAGCTGTTCGATCGGATTGATTTGAAATGATGGTGATGATCAAACACGCGAATGGATTCTGATTCTTTCTAAATCCTTGTTGGACGTCATCGCCATCGTCATCGTCATTGCGTCATCATCATACTTCATGCATACAATTATATATGCAGTTTTAATTTTATAAGAGTTAAAATCAACCAACAAAAATTAAATTGAGCTGGGCCTATGTCTGCCATCTCTTTGGTGTGCATTTCAAGCCGACCAGCAAAAAAGAAAACAACAATGTTGGGCTGAAGCCCATCATTATAAAGCAATTCAAATTGGAGGCTTGAGGCTTCAACTGCAATTTAGGGTCCCAATTTTATGAGATCAATTACAATTTCTCAGTATTGGTTAGGCAAATAGTGATATGAATAGTAAGAATACCCACCTTTTAGATTGAATTATTATTTTTTCTCAGTATTATTATTATTAAAAAAAAATTACAAAACTTGATTGACACATGGACAATTTAAATTGCAAAAAATAATTAAAAATCGAGAATCACCGATAAAAAATTGATCAAATTATATATTAAATTTATTGGTCTTCATGAATTAATGATCAAAAATTGGTATAAGCAACAGTATATAAAAACCGATATAGCGTTTTGAGGCATTAACATCAAATTTAAGGTGACCAAATCCCTTTAGGGTAATATCATCCCTAAAAGGTTAGCCTTTTACCCATATGTTTTAGTTTTGAATCCAAAAACGAGTTTTGAAACATTAACTTCAAATTTAGGATGAATCCTTTTAAGGTGATACCATTCTTAAAGGGTTAACATTTTACTTATAAGTTTTAGTTTTGAATCCAAAAATGAGTTTTGAAGCATTAACATCAAATTTAGGATGATTGAATCCCTTTATAATGATATTATCCCTAAAAGGTTAATCTTTTACCATTAAGTTTTAGTTTGAAATCTAAAAACGAGTTTTAAGACGTTAGAATCTAAATATTAGCTCATAAAAATTTAATTAATATCACTTAAATATCTCAAAATACAACCAAAAAAACTATCTTTCTCATACAAATTTCATCAAACATTTAGAATGCAAAAACAACAACAAATTTGATCAACGCTGGACTAAAAAAAAAGGTTTGGCCGACAATGCACTGCCAAAATTTGGCAGCCGCATAGCATGACTCGACTGACATATAATTTGGATCATATGATTCATATGCATAACATTCATTACCTTCTATGGCTACGTACTTTCTTGTTTCCTTCTGGCTGCTGGCTTTTGTCCTTGCTATTTTGCATGGCAATGCACTGAACCTGTTCTCTTTAATTCTCTCTCTCATTCTTACCAAACAAAAACAACATTAACTTTCATTCGTATGACCAAAAAGTTGATGTCAAGAAAGCATGGGACTATACGTTCTTTTCCAGTGAATTCTTGGCACCTACACCTCAAATTTCGAGTGCAATAAAAAACACCTAATAAATGGACGAGATTCTGCCAAACTAATTGGCTGATCTAACACTTGCTAGCTTGCTAGCTGTTCAATCGGATTGATTTGAAATGATGATGATGATCAAACACGCGCGTGACTGGAGTCTGATTCTTTCTAAATCCTTGTTGGACATCATCGTCATCGTCATCGCGTCATGATCATGATCATCATGCTTCATGCTTCATGCATACAGTTACATATGCAGTTTTAATTTTATAAGAGTTAAAATCAACCAACAAAATAAAATTGAGCTGGGCCTATGTCTGCCATCTCTTGGGTGTGCATTTCAAGCCGTCCAGCAAAAAGAAAACAACAATGTTGGGCCGAAGCCCGTCATCATAAAGCAATTCAAATTGGAGGCTTGAGGCTTCAACTGCAATTTAGTGTCCCAATTTTATGTGATCAATTACAATTTCTCAGTATTGGTTAGGCAAATAGTGATATGAATAGTAAGAATACCCACCTTTTAGATTGAATTGTTTTTATTTTTTATTTTTTATCGTTAACTACTTGATGATTTGATTTGATTTGATGCCTGAAAACTAATGCAAATATGTTGATAGTGCAATGTGTTTGTTCAATTGTTCTGCCACTTGAAGGATAGGTGATGCTCTCTCTATTATTTGCGATATATATCGGAACCAAGTACAAGTTGGGAAAGGAGACCCATGTAAAAGATATGAATATATATGATGATCGTTAACCATAACTTGTTGAATATAGTCGATTTGATGGCTTAATTATGTTCTTTTTTCCTATTCAATGATGGAAAAGGGTTACAAAATTAGGCATTTTTTACTCCTAATTCTAATAAAATATATATATGAGCGTAATTGCTTCCAAACACATTGTAAGAAATAACATATTTAGAAATGGCCTCCTTGAACTGGTTCATCATATCTTTCTGGAAACCGGATCTCAGCCGATTGAGGATTGGTCCAAGGCCTTGTTAAGGCCTAATCTCTTGTTGGGCATTACAAAAAGTATAGTGATGAAATTTCAAATCTCTTCACTGGTCACCTTGTACCAGATTTGGCTAGTCAATAACAAAATGGTGCATAAGGGTATATAGCCTGAACCATCCGGTTCTTTGAAGCTCATTTCATCATCTGTTAAGGCCCATTTGAGGGCCTAGATCAGGAACTCCATCCTCTCCCTCATATGGGCTCCATCAAGGCTAATTTTGATGTGGCTATATATGAGCCATGAGGATTCTCTTCTGTGTTGCTGCTGCAGTTTTTATATCCCCGTGATGGGAATACCATAGCAATTTCCTCAAAGAAGCCAGAGTTGCTCTCCTTACAGTCCATTTGACCATCTCCTATGGCTGCCCTCCCCTCATCTTGAAAGGCAATTAATTCCATGTTGGCAATTTTGACCATCAACAATGCCCACTTGTTCATTGACTTGCTTTGTAATGCGTGAAGGGGTGCGCTACGCCCTTTTACATCTGTTTTGAAGGAATATAGGGACATAAGAAATATTTGTAACATTACTCAATCATTAGACATTTAATTTGATATATCGTTGTCCTTAATTTGTTTGCTTTTGAGCATATAGATAAATATTAAGAAATATACTGAATTATTGTTATTTAATGATATCGCATGACCAACCCAAGCATTATCTTCCACGTAATTGACTCTATATCTCTATCTTATATTCTTCTTGTTATGGGGTATCACGAGTAACTACATCCGTATATGACTTCGTACGATAAATGTATCATGCATGCATAGAGATTTTCATTGTATGATTTATTGACTCAATGCCGTAGTATATATCTAATCACTATGAGGATTTTTTTGAACCATTAAATCACCGTCCTATATGGTTGAAACTTACAAGTCTATTTTGCACTAGTCAAAGTTGGATCTATAGAATGGAAGGCAGTCCGAGTGAATTGTAAATGATATTTTGCTGAGATTGGTGATTTTTTTTTTTTTTTAGGAGAGAAATTGACCAAATGGGTTTCATGGGAAATTGACAAGTGTAATGGTACTCATTTAATAGGATCATTTAAGGCAATGTTGGACCATATACAATGCTGATCGAAGCTGGCAGTGATCAAAGAGAATTTAAGGTGGTGTCCCCAGTGTCCCACCATCCTACCCAATACGTTCAACTTAGATCCACAAGACTTTGCTTTGCTTTGCATTGCAACCCCACTGGCCAAAATAAAAAAATTAAAAAAAAAAACCTATAATTTAGAAATTTACTGATCATCAATATCTTGGGCCTTTTCCTCTCTGTCTTTTTCATGCACTAAATCGTTTGGCACCTCTCCACAAGCTTGCACTCCCACTTCAGTAAATTGGTCATTGCTTGAATCAAATTATAGGAATAGACTTTACAATGTTATTTCTATTGCAAAAAACTTCTTCAATGGAAGCAGCCCTAGGCCTCAATCACTACCATTAATTCTCTGCCTTTTCTGCCAGGGTAAGTTTTGGATCTTCTTAAGCTTATCCCCTCCAGGCTCCATCTCTAGCTACTTCTATACTGGTGTCATCTTGGTTTATTTATTTCTTCAATTTTACATCAATTATTTATAAACATTTTTTAGATGAATATTAGAGCATGCATACTCGAATATATATACAAATAGGATGGTTGATGGAGATGTCCAGTGAGGAAATCTATCATATATTCTCCGAACGAGTCAAATGAGAAATTTATTTTTTATTTTAAAAAAAAAATCACAAAACACAAAAATTTACGTGCTACACCGATAGAATTTTAGCAAAGTTTTAGTATTTTTTGAGAAATAATACATCAAGCATTAATTATATCTATACCAAACCTTAAAATCAGAAGTGATTATAAATACGACTCCAACTGAGTCAAAACATCGAAAAAAGTTTAATTTAAACTGTCAAACCAAATTGAATGCAAACCAAGTCGAATACAGACCAAATTCCAGGGAACTCAATTGAATCTTGACAGAAGTGAGAAAGAAGATTGTATAATGCTCCACTATTAATGGAGATCTGGATTATGCAGTGTAGATAATCCATAATTTTAGTACTTTTGTTCTGGGACCGATGATTAGGTCTGCACGAAACAAGTATTAAATATGATCGTGAAGGATCGAAAAAGACAGTATTGACCTCACTCCTTCGGCAGCATGATAGCCTTTGCCTAAACAATTGCAATTTACAAGGGCATGACGAAACAGTTTTTGTTTTTTTTTTTGCCCAAATTTTGTGTAGCCATCATTGTGTGCATGATTGAAAATATGATGTTATTGCAGTGGGGTCAGAATTGACTCTAAATCTGTTTCCAATTTCAGTGAAGTAATACTAGTACATTTGAAAATCATTTTGCTTTGTTTTAATTTGGGATCGTATTTGAAGGGCACAAATGGTAGAAATTCAGATTTTTTTTCTTCGTATTTTTTAAGATACATAAACTCTTTATTACATCTAACCATTTAAATAAGTAAAAGGTTTGTGTATTATCGAAGCAAATAACTTTAATTTTTAACGTGTTAAAAACACTCACCTTAGTAATATATACATATATCTATATTTATTGGGACCATTAGATATAATGGGTGAATCACATTTTAAAATTTGAGGGAATTCAAATCCCTTACGGTAGCAGGAAGTTAATAATTTTCCTTTGCGTTGGTAATAATTCTTCACTGAAAAGAATGCATGGACAACTTTGACTTGGTGAACTGCAATGATAGGTTGGGCTACATACTTCAATCAGGAACCTCAAACATGGAGGTATAGGGATAGGCCGGGTGGATCAATTTGGTTGGCGGCATATAATACAGCACTATGATATTATCAAGAACACTATTTTCTCCTTTTATTTATTTTTGTATTTATTTATTTATTGTGTGCTCATTTTCAATGCGTGGGTATGTTTTATTTATCATCAATTATATATATATAAAAAAAAGTATTCATGATTGATAGAGGATGTTAATTTTGTAAAAATGTACATGAAATAAATTACTAAAATATAAAAAATTGCTTCGGTAGAAAAATAAATAAACTAAAAGGATCTTAGCCCTAGATTAGGTTAGTCTAAATTAGTTTTCATTAAGGTGGATTGTTTTTGGGCCAACAATCTAAGATTCAGTGAAGACTAAAAGGCTTAGCCAAGCAACAAATATACCTGCAAGAACAAAAACAATTAGGAACATTACAAATGGATTTTGGTCCAAATTCCGATTCACTAGACTGGTTATTGATAATAATAAAAAAAAAAACTAGCTCTTCATCAACAGTTTTCATCGTGATAAAGTATTGATTAAATGATTAAATTTATCAATTCCTAACAATTCAAGTTTTTGAGATAAACAGTAGTTTAATAGAGTATCAGAGCAGAGGTCCTGAATTCAAATTATGTCTCTGTCAATTCACCATCAATTTCAATTAGATATTTTAAGTGTTAGGTCTCATATATTAAAAAAAAAAAAAAGGTTTAAGTCCACAGTGATAATGAGCCTTAAAGTATTGAGGTGGGTTGAGTGACAAAGAGAGAGAACGTACTGCACCAAGATGACATCACAAATGGAAGGCATGTGCTATAAATGGATTTGAAGTGGTTTTGTAAAGAAATAATAAAATAAGAACAAAGAAGAAGAGTAATATTATATACCATATTTTTATACCACATCTATATTCTAAGTTTCTAACCAACTCTTAAGGTTTTTTTTTTGTTAATATATATATATTTTTTATAACAAAGACTGATGGATTGGTTGGGGTTATTACAACATCATCATAGAATAGTTGTAGAGTAATACTATAAGTTTTTCTAGAGTCATCCAAAAAGTGATGTAACTTTTAAAATTACGTATTGTTAAGTTTAATATGTGATTTATTAAACTTTGATCTATTGGTGATTTTAAAAGCATCACATTTGGGATAACTCTAAGACTTTAAGAAGACTTATAACATTACTCATAGTTGTAAGATAAAAATATGGTTTCTAATATGACTTAAAATATAATATTTAACTTGAATGTTTTTGAAAAATGGGTAGCTAAAAAAAAAAAAAAAGATTTCTAACTACAATTTGGATAAAGATCGAGCTCATTTGGGCTTGTAATTTTATAAGTTAAAAGTGTGTTTTAAATAAAAATAATAAAAATTTATCTTATTTACGGCATTTGAAAAAAAAAAGAAAAGAAGTTAATAAATATAAAAAAATTACATGTACAATTTTTTTTTTAAAAGGTGTTTTAACAATACATAATTTTAAAGTGAAATCAGAATTGGAATGCCTTCATTTACATTCTTGTATTGTTTTTTTTGTTTGGGTTTTGTCATCGAAACTCACCCCGTTTTTTGTTTGTTTTTTCCTGTAACCCTTGTCCTATTATTTATTTATTTATTTATTTTTAAAAAAAGAACTACTGATCTATTAAAACAGAGGTGAGGTGTGAAATTGTGAATGCCTTGAGGCATTTAAAAAAATACATTATCTTAATATATACGTATTCTAGTTTAATACGCAATGCTATTTACAAATCCAACGTCTTAAAAAGAGGAAAATAAAAGGCATCTTCAGAAGTGATAATACAAGATTGGAGAGACCCATGTCACAGAAATTATGACCCAACCTAGTCAATAGCCATAAGTTCACCGACTCCTCTGTTATAAGTAACGACAATGAGTGTGTGTGTGTTTTTTTTCACTACATTAAAAATAAAAAATTAGTTGATATACTCAAGTGATTACAACGGTATCCAAATATTTGTTTGTTTGTTTTTTTTTACTTAACAATGGTATCCAAAATTCTGGTTGTTTTTTTACTTAACAAGCTAATTAACTTATTAAGTTTGTTTTATGAGTTAAAACGGTATCCAAATATTTATATTAATGTATTTTTGATGGTCTCTTTAACTAATTTATCTTCCTTTTAAACAATTGTTTCGGTTTTTAACACGTTTGGTTAGACTCCAATATAACTCTTGGAGCAAAGTTATGTTACATGGCTTACAAATTGTGCGATTTTTGTTCGTGTGACACTTAGATTCATAAAAAGATCAATCTACAAGATGGAAGGAGTTGGATCAAAGCACATGATGAAAAGATTTGTTATAAGTGCACATGTAAATGTTGTGTTTTACGTCGAGAAAAAAAGAAGAAGTTAGCACTAAATATACTTATATTAAGTAAACTTAAATAAATTAACTTAAGCTAGCTTTTAGACATATATTAATGTACTACTGTTTACATTTCCTACCATGTACCTTAATTTTGATGATAATATATCCGCATTGCTTTTATTTTATTTTTATTTCATTTTATTGACGGGGTTTGTGAATATTTATATTGCTTCTTAACAAGAAGTAACTTGTTTTTGTAAAAAGACATAAGGAGCCATTTAATTAATTTCCATATCGTACTTTTTTGGACTAGCAACCAGAGAATTCAGATGGAAGCATAAGGGGTACTTTTGGCATGCGAGTTTTATATATACTCTGGTTCATATTTATTTCTTTATCCCATTTATCTCGCTGACATTTCTCCTCTGCCCATTTCTTCATTTACATAGACAATTATCTCTCTCTCTCTTGTGTTAAATAAAGAAGAGCAAAAACTTGTACTACTTCCTTTGCAGCAAATTCATCACTTCCAAATGGGTCGGTCACCGTGCTGTGACAAGGTGGGTTTGAAGAAAGGGCCATGGACGCCTGAAGAAGATCAAAAGCTCTTAGCTTACATCGAAGAACATGGCCACGGAAGCTGGCGTGCCTTGCCGACAAAAGCTGGTGATTTGCACTTCTCCTTTGTAGGAAATACTTCAAATTTGCTCACTCTTGTAGCCTTTAATTACCCCTTTTGTGTTTTATAGGCCTTCAGAGGTGTGGGAAGAGCTGCAGACTCAGATGGACTAATTATCTTAGACCTGATATCAAGAGAGGAAAGTTCAGCCTGCAAGAAGAACAAACTATCATTCAACTCCATGCTCTCTTAGGGAACAGGTATGTATATACATATAAAGATTCTTTTAAACATATATATATCTTTTGTTTATGTGTTATTTTGTGTGAACTTTTCCAGTTTTTCTTTCATAAAAATCAAACCTAGCTAGAAGCCAATTTGTCTGATCATGCTTGCTTGTTCCTTCTTTTTTTGGCAAGAGTTCAGCATATATGATTTTAAGCCTCTTCAGATGGTTCCAGTGTAAAATTGCTTCTTGGGTTGTCCAAAAGAAGGATTATAAGAAGATTTGACGCTTCATCTGAGTCTTAAGTTCCTCAGTTCCAACAAAGTTTAGTGTACCTTTTTTTTTTTTTTTTACTTTTTTTTAAATTTCATTTTCTACAGGAAAATAAAATTATTATAGTATTTGAATTCACCCACCTACTACTCTATCACCTACTCAAATTCTCGTCTTGACCTAGATTTGACAATGTGCTTTCTGCAATTTCCGTAAGTTATATTTTCTCTCTTATTAAATTGGATCGTTGTCTTTAGATTCAAAGAATCTTCATCTCCCAACAAATAAATATAATAGAATTGAAAAGGATCTATAAAATGAATTTGTCAACATGTCATAGAAATTGAGGTTTCTTTCTTGTGTACATACTGATCATCATATATAAAACATTGATAATTTCGAGGGTTTTTCTTCTAGTTTTTGAGGTATGTCTGTGTTATGTCTTTGTTGTCTTGTCGTCAGGTGGTCGGCTATAGCTACTCACTTGCCGAAGAGAACAGATAATGAGATCAAGAACTACTGGAATACGCATCTTAAGAAAAGGTTAGCCAAAATGGGGATCGACCCTGTGACCCACAAGCCCAAGAATGATGCCCTACTCTCCAACGACGGCCAATCCAAGAATGCTGCCAACCTCAGCCACATGGCTCAGTGGGAGAGTGCTCGCCTTGAAGCTGAAGCAAGGCTTGTTAGAGAATCAAAGCTACGTTCCCATTCATCATTCCAACATCATCAGCTTGGAAACGCTTCTTCATCTTGTGCTTCCACTTCCGCCCAAGTAATCATTTAACATCATGGAAGGAGAAATAAAATTTCATCTAAAACATTTTTTTTAATTAAATACTTATTTAGTTTATGTTCTAACAGCCTCCGAGGACTCTGGATGTACTAAAAGCTTGGAATGGTGGATGGTCTAGATCAGCTGAAGGCAGCGGCGGTGTTCTTGCAGCCGCAGGAATCGGCGGTGACCTTGAGTCACCCACATCAACACTTACATTTTCGGAGAGTGCGCCGCCGATTATGACGGCTGGAGTCGGGGAGAATCCAATGACAATGATTGAGTTTGTTGGGAGTAATTCAGGCTCTTCCGAGGCCGGAATGGTTAAAGAAGAAGGTGAGCAGGATTGGAAACAATTGGAAAACTCGACCCATTTGCCAGAATACAAAGAGGGCATGGAGAACTCGTTGTCTTTTACATCTGGCGTTCCTGACATGACAATGTCCATGGAAGGCACATGGACTCCAGAATCTTTGAGGACAAGTGGCGGAGGACATGTTCACTTCGGAAATGTGATGGGAGTGGGAGAGGAGGGGTTCACTAATCTTTTGCTTAACAATTCCGACGACCGGAGTTTATCAGAAGGAGGTGATGATTCTGACAATGGCGGTGGCAGTGGCAGTGGCAGTGACTACTATGAAGACAACAAGAATTACTGGAATAGCATACTTAATTTGGTGAATTCTCCGCCCTCTGATTCACCAATGTTTTGAGTTGAGATGATCATGAGTTTGCCAAAATGTCCGAGCCATTATTGTCAGAAAGTGAAGTAGATGTCCACACTCCTCAAGCTCAAGCCAGCCAAGTGAACTGAAGAGCAATTAATGTGTTTTTTTTAGTTATTATTATTATTATGGAGAAATGATATTGCCAAAGCAGTTTTGGTTGCTTCCACGAAAAAAAGAAGAAGCAGCAAGCAATCAAATGCTTCACATATATATGTTTGAAGTGCTGTGAAAGCAACATTACAGTTGTTGGCAATCTGCTCTCTCATATATAAAGTGTTCATAGTTCAGCCATGTTTCGTCTCGTTCGACCATATATATCTAAATGTCTCCCTTTTATTCCTTCTAATCTTTGAATTTTCATCAAGATCTGAGAGAGCTCAAGGGTTGAGAATATGGTCCAGTGGAAGGAACTAGTACAGATTCTAGATGGAAGTCTCAGAAGTTGCTCACATTAATTCGCCCGTTTATTCTTAATAAATTTGTATAAAATTGTAATATATTGTCCAATAAGAGATGTATTTATGATAGACTTTATTGCTGTTGGTTTCATGTCACATTCTGGCTTTGTAAGCAGGATATTTCTCTCTGGCGGCCAAAAGTCACTGGAAAGCTAAAAAATAAAGGATCTGTAAACAATAAAAAATAAAATTACAGGAGATATCCAATAAAAAAAAAATCAATGGTTCGGATTTAATTCTTTCTTTCTTTTTTCACAGCTTTCTAGCAACGTCTTTGATCTATAAGCTAATGGACTTGAATTTACTTAACTAGGCATATTATCTACTCACACTCTTAACTTCACAAATACAAGCACAACGATGTTAATGGCATAAATGTAACCTAGGGGTTTGCCATCTGAAGAGCAAGAAGCAACTTGATAAACAATTGACGATCATCTTTATCAAAGTTGAGATTAGGGGAATAAACTTTTACAAAAAAATAAAATAAATGATAACACTCTTCCAATTAGTGTTCAAAATGATATGCTTAAACTGCTTTATGGTTAATTACTTAAAAGTTAATACTCGGCAAGTCGATAGAATTTGTTAGTTTGAAGTATTGGCTAATGTTCGTGAGCAAAATGGAAAGAAAAGAGCCAAGCGTTCGGACGAGATTCATAGACGTCTGGACATGATGCAGTTAAGAACTCCAGTACTAAAACCCGAGTGCTCCGTTCGCAGCCCGTCTGGACGCCTCCGAACGCGCCGCGCGAAAAGAAAGGAGAAAGTGCATTTGCCCTAACACCGTTCGGACGGCCAATGTTACCGTCCGGACGGCCCATTGTTTCTAGGTCTAAATTACATTGTAATTGAGTTCCAATTAGATTAGGAGTCTTTAGGTGTTATAAATAGATTTCTACAGATCTGTTTAGGTTACGAATTCTGTATCTAGAATTTGCCGTCGTGTGCCAAGAGAGCTTTTGATATTGAGCGTTTATTTTCTCTCTTGGAGTGTTTTGGTTTTATTAATTGTGTGGCGTTATTGAGAGGCACTGGAAGGGTCCGATAAAGGAGAATCACGTTGAAGAAGATTGTGAGCAAGGAGGCGAGTGGGAGGCTTGTCGATCTTCTGAGCCGAGATCTTGCAAAGGGTTGTAGTGTCCTAATCTCCGGATAATTTTTGATAGTGATTTCGCAGGTTTTGGAGAGGTTTTACAATTAGATCGGTTTCTAATTGGTTTCTCTTCGCCACCAAAATATCTGCTTACTTTATTGCTTTAGATATTTTGTTGATTGAATTGTTTATTGCTTTATAGTTTTAATTCCGCATAAATTGTGATAAACAAGTGTTTGGAGTCTGTATAGCGTTTTTCAGAAATAATAAATTTAATTAATATTTAAACATGATTTAATTCCTTACGTGTGAGTTGAAACTCTATTGTTTATATATCTTTGCATTAATTTTTCTTCTAAAATTAATTGAATACTTCTTAAAATTGTATCTAATTTTAAATTTAAGTAGCTTCTCATATTAGTTATTTAGAATGTTCAGAAAATTAACAACATTGTACGTGGCGGTCACTGATCACACTCGATCAGCTATTTTATGGTCGTGTGACATGTACATATATATTGGCATCAATGGCATGGCATCATTCTTTTGGCAGACCAAAATTATAAGGTGATGGTTGATAATAGGCAATGTACCGGCCATCTAAGGGCTGATCTGTGATAATCTAACAAGTTCGGGGATGAGACAAATTTCAATTCCTTCACGTTGTCAAAATCATTCAATTTCAATTTATTTTCCGAAAGCAACTACTTTGATTTTTTTGAAAAAATCTGGCATATGCCATCATGATCTGTATTTCACCATACCAACTGAATTTACCATCACCTTATACGTGTGAGTGCGCACACCCACATACCATATAACATTCTCTATATAGAAAGTGGTATCCAAGCATCCATGACCTCTACTCAAGCTTTACGTATTACAACTTTTATATCAATTTATTTACATTCTCATGTGGTAGCCTATATATATATATATATATTGACATGTCTACACAAGAGAGAATAAGAGATTAGAACTAGTGAATTCGGTTTTATTAAGTATGATCTTAGCTGGCCGATTGAGCTACCTCTTGGAGTAACCTATATTTTATGATAATAACCGTACGTCCCCATTTTCGTGCATGTATTGCCCCCATCAATTTGTAAGGGGCTTAATTGTAGTAAACGATATGAATCACGCTCCTTAATATTAAGCTACTCAAATGATACTGAAATTCAAACAACCTAGGAGAGTGGGTTGCAAAGTCCCTTTTTTTTGGGGTAAATCAAGATGCATGACCCACTTACCTAGGAAAAGATGAGCCTTGCAACCAAAGACGGATCAATGGGGGGACTGGGAAGGGCTCTGGTCCCCTCAAAAATTACAAGAAAAAAAAATTGAAGGCAAAAAAAAAAATTATCTTTTTGCCAATTGGTCCCTCCCCAAATTAAAAGCTAGATCCGTCCCTGCTCGCAACACCCCTCTCTTAAATTACTCAAATTTATGTATTATTTAGACAATCTAGTAACATAAAGTTTCAAATAATAACAAATATATGATATCCCTAACCGCGCTCATTAGAAGCGTATCATGTCGTTACCCTAAGAGTGTGTTTGGAAATGCTATTTCACATGTGAAATGTGTATTTTTTTAAAAAAAATTGCAGTTTAAAAATGTAAAAAAATTGTTTTTCAGATCGCATACAAATGAGTTTTTTTTTTTTTTTTTTAATTATTAAAAAAACACACTATTTTAAAAGTTAAATGATTTTAAAGTCTTAATCACCATTTTACCAAGTGCTTATCTATATTTTTAAATCATATATTTTTAAATTGCTGTTTTTTAACCTCATTTTTTTAAAACCACAAACTCAAACAGCATAGAGCATTAATTAATGTTAGATTATCACACATGCATGAAGCTATCTATGATTCTATATAGGATATGCAGAGGGTGAAAGACAAAGGGATTTCGTGCATGCATCATCTTCCATTCTAGCGTAGAGCCGTAGATCTCTCGAGACTCAAATGTAGGGTCTAGATCGTATATATGGGATAGTATATACAACAAAGGTCTTGTAAAAATTGGACTATATATGTATGGTGCTTTTAATATATATATATTAAATTTTCCTTTTGCAGCAGAAGCACTAATTATAATCCCTCTGACAAACAAATAATTACCAATATGGTCCCCCATTTTGGGTTGATCCTTTGGTCGATCTGCTGACTTTTGATCTTTCCGCAAGAAAAAAATAATAATAATGGATGCTGGCCAATTGAATGAATGACTCAGACATCTACAACGTGTCGGGGGTAAAAAATTCACACCGTAGGGAAGACAACCCACGGACAAGATTATGCTTGTTGCAAACCAATCTGACAAGTGACAATTAATGTTTGTAGTAGCTTAGTTAATTTTTTATTATTTATAAGAAGATCGAGAATCTCCAACTAATAAATATTTTATGTTATATTATATATATATATATATATATATAATTTTCTCTCCATGAAAGTGGGTTGCATGATAAATTTCCTTATATTGTATTCTATATTATATATATATATATATATATATATATGCAATATTCGACAGTGCACATTGGGCATCGCATTCATGGGTCATCACTTTCTTTTCAACATGTTATATATGCAATTTGTGGTTTTTAAGAGGTAACTTAATCAATTGGGATCATGCTTAATTTAGTAGAAGTCATTAATTTGAATCTCTTTTCTCTTTTTATGTGAATATATCAAATAATAATAATTTGTGTAGTAAATTTATTTTTTTCTTTACTCCCAACCTGCCCTAATTTGTCGGTGATTGATTTGATTGAGAAAATTTACAAATCTATATATGCTTATAAACAAACTTTAAATGCTCCTAGTCGGCCTTCTGGGACAGGGTCCTTCTAAAATGGTAACTAGTATTGTTTTAAAATTAATCCAAATTATAAAAAATAAAAAATAAAAACACTCATTTAGCCACCTCAATTATCATCACTTTTTATATGGTGACCTAACATATTATGTAAACGTAGAAAAATTCCACAAATCATCAAAGCAAATCATGCCATGATTTTTTATTTATTTATTACAGTACTTAATGCATGGTGACCTAACCCAATGGGCGACAAAAAACAAAACACGCACAAATGGATCACGTCACGATATGTCATCTCTCCTAAAACTGTAAAATAAAAATATATATATATATATATATTGAAAGTAATATTCCCATTAAATGAGATCGAGGATACTGAAAATCCAGGCTGTGTTGAAAGCAGTGGAGCAATGGTGAAATTTTGGCCACGATATAGATGTCAAAGGCACATGTACAATACAATATTAATGCATATCTTTTATATATATATATATATATATATATATACACACACTTGTTTTTATTAATGTAGAAAAGCATTTATTTCAGTGGATAATGCACCTCACATGGGTCTTAAATTGCCTCGACTGTGGCCAACTGTGCTTATTAAATGACCTCTTCTTGCAAATTATATAATGTATATATGTATGTGCTCGATGGATCCGTACCAACCTAGACCTGATCAAAATAGTTTGCATATATAATAGTTTCAATGCAACTGGCCGGCCTAGCCTCTCTTCGTACCTTTGAGTTGTTGCATGCACTAGCTTCCGATTTTTTTTGTTTTTATTTGAATTTAAAAAAAAAAAATGTTTTAAGTTGTTTATTAATATTTTTCTTTATCATTCATCCATATTGAATGAATCAATGACACTCCAACATTATTTGAAGACTAGCTAGTGCTCAGTCACTTTTATGGATAAACGTCGATTCATGAGCTTTCACTGCATTGAATTTTCAAGAAGGAGGAGCTTTTATGGAACTACAAAGAACAAGGCAAAGAGGGAACAACTTCACTCGTACAAATAAATGCAAGGCAGAGTGAACCCCTACTTTTTCCTTTCCATCAGAAGCAAAGACTTTCAACGATCAACATATATACATATTTATATCTTATTTCTTAAATGCATCTTACCTTGAGCTCAAGCAAATATATATATATATATATATATATATATATATATGGTGCATGAATATGAAAGAAAGAATTCTATTTCTTCTCTTCATATTCGGGCCGCCACCAAATTTGAGTTATATATATCATCTCTAGTAATTGGTTATAGGTTTATTACTATAAATTACTACTTATTCAAAAAATTTAAATTAACAAAAAATGATTGATTTACGTATTTAGTTAATATCAACTTTATCAACCATGTAAAGTATTTAATTGAAACAGAAAAATAAAAAATGATAAAGACAAATATCTTTATTTTGATACTATATTAAATTATCATTTATAAAAAAAATTAAGTAAATATGAAATAATAAATTTATTTTATATTTTATATTTTATTACTGTTGAGTCAATTTGACCCAACTCTGAAGAGAGTTCCCTAAGAAACGAGCCAGCAGTTGTTCAACCGACCGGTGACAACTGAATTTTAAGACACTCTTTCAAAAGATTTTTGGAAGTACTTGAAAATTAAATTCCCAAGCAGTATTCCTTAAGGCAAAAATAAAAGTGAAATGAATTAAAAGCAATTGAATTATCAAGAAGTCATTAATTCTAACCAGTTTTTTCAGGCTTGAGAGGACATTATTACCATTAAGTACAATTATTATGTTGGTGGCTTACAGTTACAGTTACAGTTAGTACCATATCATAAAGGCCAAAACATAAAGTGAAGTTGCGAAAAAAAAGAAACTTTTAAGTGAGATTTTTGCCCCCCTTCAAGCTACAATATGAGAAGCCGGTAGGCCTGTAAATGAGCCGACACACTCGACAGTTGCTCGAGCCTCGGCCGAAGGTCGACCTAAATCGAGCTCGACATCGCTCCGGCCTCATATCGACAAGCTCACTCGATTAGCAAATGAACCGAGCTTGGCTCGCCCGATTAAACTCGACAAGGGCTCGTGAACTCGACTCGTGAGCTCGATTTCATTCATAAATGAGTAGATTAAATGATTATTAATTAAGTAACTAATGTATTTCTTACCATTTATAAATTATAATCACATTAATGTATACAAACTTAAATGACCTTAATGTATCTCTTTAGGGTGTGACAAATAACAATTGACATTATATACAATAATACAAACTTAAATGTTATATTAATTAATTGTATAAAATTAAATTAGTTTAACTTAATTTTATACTTATAAATTAATAAATTATAATATATATTTATATATGATATGTTTATTATCTAATATATGATATACATCATATACTAACTTAACTTTAACAAATAACAACTAACAAGTAACAAGTATCAAGTAAAATATAGAAATAAATTATATCAAGATTTGATATGAATATTAAAATAATCTCAAATTTAGTAACTATGCTCTAAGAATCTAAGCAATTAAAAAACATAGGTGACAATTAGAAAGTTAGTCAACAATGTGCACTTAATCAATGTACGTTACTCTTTAGGATGTGACAAATGACAATTGACATTATATTCAATAATACAAACTTAAATGTTATATTATATAAGATAAATTATATGAATATAATAATTATACTATATAAATTATAAAATTAACAAGTGTATAAATTATCTTTTAAGTTTATAGTTAATATAAATTTATTTAAATTATAGTATTATACAAGCGCCTACTACTCTAAGCATCAGACAAGCTCGACTCTGCTCTACTTCTACATCAGACAAGCTCTACCGAGCTAAACTCTAAGCCCGATTTACGGATCGCATGTACAGCCTATGAGAAGGTAATCAATATTGGACAATTTTTTATTTTTTTTGAAATAACTTCAATTAATTTGGTCTATAAAAATTATATTTATCATTCAAACATATGAAATATACATTTTTTTTATAATAAAGACAAAATTAAAATAAATAATATTAAAAACTCATATGTATCTTACATGTTATTAAAAAATAATATATGCTATTTTATAGACTGTATTAAAAGAATTTACTCCTACTTAATTAAGAGAAAAACTCTATTCGTTAATATTTGTAGGAAAAAACACAAAAAAAGAAATACACAACACATGTCGATAAACCCTCATATTTTGACACAGTTGAAACCCGACATACGCGCTCTTAATTTTAATGGAAAAAGGATTTTTGGCAATACAATATCCGTACTTTGAAAAATATGGAGGTTTGAATTGAATGAAGCAAATGCTTCCAACTGTCTCCGAAAAAAAAAAAAAACATATGGTCGGCATTAGTTTGTTGACAAAAGGAGCAGTTAATGGAGAAAGTACTTGCCGTCCGGTATTGCATGATTGGTCTTTCCCCGTCTGTCAGCCAGTTGTGGTCCAAGTTTGGCCCGGTTTGTGACCCAAATAGGGCAGCAGCCAAGGAAGCAGTAAACTTGGGTCTTTCCAATTCCAACTTCACTCTTGAAGCCCTTCAGGCTTCGGCAAATGTTCCCTCTTATAAATTTATTATCTTAATTATTAGCAAGAAATGTAAAATCAGTTCTTGTGGTTTATCCGACATACAATTAACTCTATGCAATATCAAAACGAATTCAAATGTTCTTAAAGTATGTCAAAAAAATAATTTAGTCCCTACAAATAAATTTCTTTCACTGACTTACCAGATTATGATAGCCTGAAACGTTGAAGCCAGTAAAATTATGATACTTATCCACTTCACAATAAAGAGTCGTAATTTTGTTGAATTGATTATTTATTTTTTAATTTAAAATTTTAATTAATTTTTGTCCAACGATGAAATCAAAATCCTAGTTAACTTTTTTTTCAGCATAGAGACCACACTGTGAATCGGAAGATCCCAAATGAAAAACGTACAAGCCCAAAAGGCCCAAAGCGTAGTTAACTCACTGACTTTTTTTGCATCCTGTATCCATAGCTGAATGGTTAAAGGGCTCATCTTAGCCCATTTCAATTCTTGCTCATGGAAATTATAGCCTATGGGCTATGGCCCACTTCGCTTGCTCAACACTTGAAGAGCCATAGTTCACTATTCATACAACTTGTTGAACTCTAGTTTCATCCTCCGGCCCATCCTTCCTGTACCAAAAACACATAAATAAATACAAACAACTTTCACATTTATGTCATGCCAGAATGTCTTCTTCTTCTTCTTCATTTTTTTTTTTAAATAATACCTAAAAAGGCCTGCAATTTGTTTATGAGTAGACAATGTTATTGTCCCTCACAGCATGGTCAATTGATGTCTTTGTCTTAATTGGACAACTTGCAATTGCCAAATTTCAAAGAATGATTGTGCTAGAGAGAGAAAAGGGAGATTCCTTCTTATTGACATCAGAAAATTCGTGGGAAATAAAAAAGATCAGTGAAGAGTTTGAAAAGGAATAAAATATTCGATCATTTTATTTATTTAGTTATTATAAATACTTTATTTTGAAGAAACATTATGCGCTCTAAATATTTTGATTGATTTTTATTCATAAAACATTGTGTGCTCCCTCTTGATCTTAAGTTCGAACCCTATTAGGTGCTATTTCTCATTTGCAGTAGGTCACCCAAATCGAAAGCTTGCGATTCAACATTCAATCAGAAACGGAGGGAGGGGGGACCAATTAGGGCCATGGTCCCCCCACATTTCCTCAAAAAAAAATTTTAAGGAGTAAAAAAAATAATACTGGTCCCCCCAAAATAAATTGATAGGTTCCGATCCCTCTCAACAAAATTTTTTATTTTTTGTTGTTATTTTGATGAGTTTTTATAACTAATGCCATTGAGAAATCTCTAACTTCTCTTTGAATTTTTGTTCTACCCATTGAATTTCAAGTTTAAAATCATTATGATCTGAGTAATTTTTTATTAGGTCTGAATTTGAGAGAATTTTAGTAAGAAGTTAAATTCTTAAAATTAATTTGAGGCTTTTGTGTGTAGTGGATTTTTATGCATGATTTAAGATCCGGGTTGTTAGATTAATGGGTTGAAAGTTTCAATTTCACTATTGTTAATAGTATAGATATAAACCCTAATTTGTATAGTATGAATTAAATTATAGTTTTTAGTATGTGAACACTAGGATTACTAATTGGATGTGTTAATTACATTTAAAGTGTTAATTAACTAACTTTCATGAGTTCAATGGAAATTGATGCCTATGGGTTTAGGTTCTAATATGTCATATTAGAATCATATTGATTATTGTATGTGAATATGACTATTATAAATTAGGGGTAAGTTTCTAGATTAATGGAATAGGAAGAGAATAATAATTATAGGGTTAAAGTGTAATGTTTAACTTAGAGTCTCTATGTGATGATTATGTTATTCATGTGAGTTTGTTCATCATGCATATTTTTTCTTTATTTTCTAAAAGCAAAATGATTATGTAAATTTATTTGTAAATGATGGGAAAGTCAAATATAATACTTGATTATTTCAAAAGAAAAAAATGCACAAAGTTTATTGGAGTTTGATCATCGATTGCGTGTCACATATGAGAATATAATGTTAATCAACAAGTGCAAAATAACTCAATACGGTTATACTTTTGAGGTTTGTACTCTAAGCTCAATTCTAATCTAAGTGGTTTATTAATTTGGATATTATGATTATTCAATATTGAGAATATTGTTTGTTAGAATTTAAACATTTAATTGGAGAATTACAATTTTCAATTCCTTATCAGATTTAAATACCAATGATTTGAAAAAGAAAAAAAAAAAGAGAAAAAAATACAAGTTCATTACAAGTTGAAAAAAAAAAACCTAATAATAAAAAAAAAGAAGCTTTTGTCCCCTCGCATAAAATTTATGGCTCCGTCCCTGGGTTCAATGATTTGAGTAGTGCAAGGTATTGGGTTGGAGATTAGTCTAATGAATCATGGCCGAGCTTTTACACTAGTGTATCGCACAATAGGTAACTTGATCCATAGATAAAACTGAGACACCCAATTTTATTTTATAATTATATCCTACCCGTAAATATTCATATCATGTCAGTCCATCCATTTCCCTTGAACTGAATATCACGTTGTACTGCATTTTTTTTTTTTTAAAAAAAAAATTTTTGGGTAATTATGATCAGGAGAATCAACGTACTACCATTCCCTTTTAGTAATATGCGACAAACCGACGAGTAATGGTTGGTTTCAGAATTGGCAGGCGGAGGAAAAGACAAGCACCAACCAAACATATATTCAAGTTGCAGAAAAAAAAAATCAAGTTGCAAAATGGGCCACGCTGTTATTCTATGTTCATCTATTTAGGTGAGCACCAATTAGGTAAATAAAAATAAGAAATGATAAAAGGTACAGTTTTTTTTGGCACAATTTTAGCTCATTTTTTTTTTATTTGGCCATTTTTTTAAAAACAAAATAAAAAATTTCTAAAGCAATAACATTTTATGTGGAATTTTTTATTTTGTATTTTAAAAAAACAAAAATAGCATTTTTCTTCATGATAATTACCATTTCGTTTAAAAATGATCATTTTTATGAAGAAAAATACTAAATTAAAAAATACCACAAAATGTTATTGCTTTAGAAATTTTTTATATTGTTTTTTTAAATGACCACATAATATAAAAGTTTGGCCAAAGTCGTATAAAAAAGTTGTACTTTTGTTATGTCTCGAAAATATAAAATAAAATTTTCAAAAGGTAGTTTAATTGATTGTGAATCATATCTCACTAGAATTACTAGCTCAATCTCCTCTCATTTCCTTAGCGACATGTCAAAAAAAAAAAACTAAATATTTGTTTAGTCAAATGTAAATGCCACGTTTGGTGACAATTGCTATAAGCTCACCAAACATTTCAAAAAAAAAAAAAAAAAAAACAACTCTTTTGAACCTTAAGAAGACACTTCAAAAAAGAATATTTAAGTTTTTAAGAGAATTTAATCCATTGGTATCTGTTTAACGAAGTAGAAATCAATCTCCAACCTCCTCTTGTATGAACATGCCAAAAAAAAAGAAGAAAATAATATTTAAATAAAATAATAAAAGTAAATATTTAAAATAGAGAATATAATATATATCTATTTTTAAAAAATAGATAGATAAAATAAAAAAATAAATTCCTAATTAAACGTCCATTT
Organism: Carpinus viminea; assembly: GCA_013348765.1. Taxonomy (NCBI): domain Eukaryota; kingdom Viridiplantae; phylum Streptophyta; class Magnoliopsida; order Fagales; family Betulaceae; genus Carpinus; species Carpinus viminea. The sequence continues at coordinate 37,211,466 of CP054671.1, read as the reverse complement.
TAGACTTCAACTTTTTCCTTGGAGCGAGGAAAATGGAAAGGCCATAAGAATCAGGTGGACCTCGTTGTCCTACGCATACTAATTGAAGATTGAAGATGCTTTCCCCAAATTTATGACTCCCTCTTCAAGACGTTTTCCTCCTTTCGTTTACTTTTACTCTTTTTTTGTAAGACTTATTTTGATTGAAGATGCGGTTTCTTCGCTTTTTTGATGCATTTGCTTCACAGATTTAATAAAAGTGCAATTGAGGATCTGCAGCGGATAATTGCTTCCAAAGACTATTCGTTTGAGAATAAAAATCAGCAATGGACTGACCTGGCTCCTGACGTGTCTGATAAAGTTTAGTTTCAATCTGAAACTCTAGTGAGGCATCATAAGTGCAATTGTATCGTTTTGCCAAAAACTCCCAGGCAGCCTTTGCATTTCCAAGCTTTGGAAGCAGACTGTGAATGGAAGGAACTGAAGTGTTGATAAACCAAGAAATTATCCGATAATTTGCACTATCCCAATCATCAAATCGACTGGCAAATTTGTCGGCCGATTCACCATCTCTTTGTGTGGGTGCAACAGTTTCTCCACTAACATAACGCCATAATTTTCTCCCTCTCAAAAAAACTTCCATATTTTGAGACCACAACATATAATTGGAACCGTCTAAAATATTGTCTATGGGACGGACAATATTATCAAGATTGGTAGACATTTTTTTTTTTTGGAAAAAGGGAAAATATTAAATAAATAAACCTGAGGGCAGTAATCCGGTGTGGCGCAGGTGCAGGTACAGCCTCAGGGAGCAATCCGGTGTGACGCACGTACAGAAGCTACGGTGCACCAGCAGGTAGCGATCCAGTGTGGCGCAGGTACACAGCAAACACTACAGACCAGCAGGCAGGGATCCGGTGTGGCGCAGGACTATGGAACTGGCGCGTGTAGCGCGTGGAGAATGTGTGGGGCGCGTGTAACTCACTGAGAAAGAGTCTCCGGGCGTGGGCGCGTCTTTGTGATGGAGCGTGGGACTTCGTTTCTTCACCGAATTTTTCAATTTGACGCAAAGAAACCTCTACAATTCCGTCACATACAAAACAACTGCAACAAGCGTTTGGTGTGTTGTTGAAACAAAAAAGAAACACCAAAAAGAACGCTCAAACGAAAAAAAAGAAAATAGTATGGACGGGGAACAGAGGCTTAAAAGAGGCACCAAGACAATGGTGGCTCTGATACCATGTTGAAATAGACAACAGAAAGATAATTGTAGAGAAGAAATATTGTATTTCTGATGTATTTTAACTGTACAATATAATGGCCTATTTATAGTTGAATAAGGCCTTAAAATAAAGGAAATAAAATAATTACAAAATCAGCATATTTACAATAATAAATACGGTATCAAATATTTCCGTAATATACTGAGAATATTACGAGAATATAATATTACGGAAATATAATATTCTAACAAAAAATATGGAGGTTTGAATTGAATGAAGCAAATGCTTCCAACTGTCTCCGAAAAAAAAAAAAAAAAACATATGGTCGGCATTAGTTTGTTGACAAAAGGAGCAGTTAATGGAGAAAGTACTTGCCGTCCGGTATTGCATGATTGGTCTTTCCCCCGTCTGTCAGCCAGTTGTGGTCCAAGTTTGGCCCGGTTTGTGACCCAAATAGGGCAGCAGCCAAGGAAGCAGTAAACTTGGGTCTTTCCAATTCCAACTTCACTCTTGAAGCCCTTCAGGCTTCGGCAAATGTTCCCTCTTATAAATTTATTATCTTAATTATTAGCAAGAAATGTAAAATCAGTTCTTGTGGTTTATCCGACATACAATTAACTCTATGCAATATCAAAACGAATTCAAATGTTCTTAAAGTATGTCAAAAAAATAATTTAGTCCCTACAAATAAATTTCTTTCACTGACTTACCAGATTATGATAGCCTGAAATGTTGAAGCCAGTAAAATTATGATACTTGTCCGCTTCACAATAAAGAGTCGTAATTTTGTTGAATTGATTATTTATTTTTTAATTTAAAATTTTAATTAATTTTTGTCCAACGATGAAATCAAAATCCTAGTTAACTTTTTTTTCAGCATAGAGACCACACTGTGAATCGGAAGATCCCAAATGAAAAACGTACAAGCCCAAAAGGCCCAAAGCGTAGTTAACTCACTGACTTTTTTTGCATCCTGTATCCATAGCTGAATGGTTAAAGGGCTCATCTTAGCCCATTTCAATTCTTGCTCATGGAAATTATAGCCTATGGGCTATGGCCCACTTCGCTTGCTCAACACTTGAAGAGCCATAGTTCACTATTCATACAACTTGTTGAACTCTAGTTTCATCCTCCGGCCCATCCTTCCTGTACCAAAAACACATAAATAAATACAACTTTCACATTTATGTCATGCCAGAATGTCTTCTTCTTCTTCTTCATTTTTTTTTAAATAATACCTAAAAGGCCTGCAATTTGTTTATGAGTAGACAATGTTATTGTCCTTCACAGCATAGTCAATTGATGTCTTTGTCTTAATTGGACAACTTGCAATTGCCAATTTTCAAAGAATGATTGTGCTAGAGAGAGAAAAGGGAGATTCCTTCTTATTGACATAAAAAAACTCGTGGGAAATAAAAAAGATCAGTGAAGAGTTTGAAAAGGAATAAAATATTCAATCATTTTATTTATTTAGTTATTATAAATACTTTATTTTGAAGAACATTATGCGCTCTAAATATTTTGATTGATTTTTATTCATAAAACATTGTGTGCTCCCTCTTGATCTTAAGTTCGAACCCTATTAGGTGCTATTTCTCATTTGGAGTAGGTCAACCAAATCGAAAGCTTGCGACTCAACATTCAATCAGAAACGGAGGGAGGGGGGACCAACTAGGGTCATGGTCCCCCCCATTTCCTCAAAAAAAAATTTTAAGGAGTAAAAAAAATAATACTGGTCCCCCCAAAATAAATTGATAGGTTCCGATCCCTCTCAACAAAATTTCTGTATTTTTTGTTGTTATTTTGATGAGTTTTTATAACTAATGCCATTGAGAAATCTCTAACTTCTCTTTGAATTTTTGTTCTACCCATTGAATTTCAAGTTTAAAATCATTATGATCTGAGTAATTTTTTATTAGGTCTGAATTTGAGAGAGTTTTAGTAAGAAGTTAAATTCTTAAAATTAATTTGAGACTTTTGTGTGTAGTGGATTTTTATGCATGATTTAAGATTTGGGTTGTTAGATTAATGGGTTGAAAGTTTCAATTTCACTATTGTTAATAGTATAGATATAAACCCTAATTTGTATAGTATGAATTAAATTATAGTTTTTAGTATGTGAACACTAGGATTACTAATTGGATGTGTTAATTAACCCTATACTTTCACGAGTTCAATGGAAATTGATGCTTATGGGGTTTAGATTCTAATATGTCATATTATAATCATATTGATTATTGTATGTGAATATGACTATTATAAATTAGGGGTAAGTTTATAGATTAATGGAATAGGAAGAGAATAATAATTATAGGGTTAAAGTGTAATGTTTAATTTAGAGTCTTTATGTGATGATTATGTTATTCATGTAAGTTTGTTCATTGATAATCTACGCATATTTTTTCTTTATTTTATAAAGACGCAAAATGATTATGTAAATTTATTTGTAAATGATGGGAAAGTCAAATATAATACTTGATTATTTCAAAAGAAAAAAATGCATAAAGTTTATTGGAGTTTGATCATCGATTGCGTGTCACATATGAGAATATAATGTTAATCAACAAGGTGCAAAATAACTCAATGCAGGTCGTACTTTTTGAGGTTTGTACTCTAAGCTAAATTCCTAATCTAAGTGGTTTATTAATTTGAATATTATGATTATTCAATATTGAAAATATTATTTGTTAGAATTTAAACATTTAATTGGAGAATATGACACAATTTCAAGCTCAATTCCTTATTGTATTTAAATACCAATGATTTGAAAAAGAAAGAAAAAAAAAAAGAGAAAAAAATACAAGTTCATTACAAGTTGAAAAAAAAAAAAACCTAATAATAAAAAAAAAGAAGCTTTTGTCCCCTCGCATAAAATTTATGGCTCCGTCCCTGGGTTCAATGATTTAAGTAGTGCAAGGTATTGGATTGGAGATTAGTCTAATGAATCATGACCGAGCTTTTACACTAGTGCATCGCACAATAGGTAACTTGATCCATAGATAAAACTGAGACACCCAATTTTATTTTATAATTATATCCTACCCGTAAATATTCATATCATGTCAGTCCATCCATTTCCCATGAACTGAATATCACGTTGTACTGCATTTTTAAATTTTTTTTTTTTTAATTTTTTTGGGTAATTATGATCAGGAGAATCAACGTACTACCATTCCCTTTTAGTAATATGCGACAAACCGACAAGTAATGGTTGGTTTCAGAATTGGCAGGCGGAGGAAAAGACAAGCACCAACCAAACATATATTCAAGTTGCAGAAAAACAAAATCAAGTTGCAAAATGGGCCACGCTGTTATTCTATGTTCATCTATTTAGGTGAGCACCAATTAGGTAAATAAAAATAAGAAATGATAAAAGGTATATTTTTTTGGGTACAATTTTAGCTCAATTTTTTTTTATTTGGCCATTTTTTTAAAAACAAAATAAAAAATTTCTAAAGCAATAACATTTTATGTGGAATTTTTTATTTTGTATTTAAAAAAAACAAAAATAGCATTTTTCTTCATGATAATTACCATTTCGTTTAAAAATGATTATTTTTATGAAGAAAAATACTAAATTAAAAAATGCCACAAAATGTTATTGCTTTAGAAATTTTTTATATTATTTTTTTAAATGACCACATAATATAAAAGTTTGGCCAAAGTCGTATAAAAATGTTGTGCTTTTGTTATGTCTCGAAAATATAAAATAAAATTTTCAAAAGGTAGTTTAATTGATTGTGAATCATATCTCATGAAACAGTGGTTACTAGTTCGAATCTCCTCTCTCATTTCCTTATGTGGACATGTCAAAAAAAAAAAAAAACTAAATATTTGTTTAGTCAAATGTAAATGCCACGTTTGGTGACAATTGCTATAAGCTCACCAAACATTTCAAAAAAAAAAAAAAACAACTCTTTTGAACCTTAAGAAGACACTTCAAAAAAGAATATTTAAGTTTCTAAGAGGTAACTTAATCGGTTGAGACCATGTCTAATGAAGTAGAAATCACTTGTTCGAATCTCCAACCCCCTCTTGTATGAACATGCCAAAAAAGAAGAAGAAAATAATATTTAAATAAAATAATAAAAGTAAATATTTAAAATAGAGAATATAATATATATCTATTTTTAAAAAATAGATAGATAAAATAAAAAAATAAATTCCTAATTAAACGTCCATTTTAGACTTCAACTTTTTCCTTGGAGCGAGGAAAATGGAAAGGCCATAAGAATCAGGTGGACCTCGTTGTCCTACGCATACTAATTGAAGATTGAAGATGCTTTCCCCAAATTTGTGACTCCCTCTTCAAGACGTTTTCCTCCTTTCGTTTACTTTTACTCTTTTTTTGTAAGACTTATTTTGATTGAAGATGCGGTTTCTTCGCTTTTTTGATGCATTTGCTTCACAGATTTAATAAAAGTATGAGAGAAGGATCGTTGATTCAACATCAATGATATACGACTGTTATACAGCTCGATGCTATTGTCATTAAATTTGTACTCTAAAAAAAATTTAATAACTAATCTATAAAAATCCATATTGGGTCGTATTTCAAATTAATCGTTTGAACATTATTCATTTGAGTAAAATTAGTATTAATATGGGTTACCAAAAACTACCACATTTTACATGGTTAAAGGCTTATTTAGAAATTACTCACAAAGATAATGCTAATAATCCATCACTCTTACTTCCCCATTGGGTTGGGTACGTGGGATTTTGCTCATGATCTGATTTCCTTATGAGATCAAATAAGATAGTTTAAATACCTTAATAAATCATTATCTTTTTAATAATACCAATCCAATGCTCAAAATTTTCATTTTTTTTTTAAAAATTTGTTAGATGAAAAAAAGGACAAATTCTATGTATTGTCGTGCGTGATATTATCAAAGAAAGGATTAAAAAAAAGATCATTGATTTGCGATTTAAGATAACCTTAAAATTAGTCGTACACAACACAATCAAGAGTCAAGATTCAATACTGCATTAATTGAACCAAACCAAGCACGGCGCTGGCGCACGGCGCGCCGCGAAGCACCATCACAAAGCCGATCATTAAAGCTTTGAACGCTCCAGGATTACGACACGTCAGTATCAGCGGAAAGAAATTGTAGGTCCCATCCAACGTGTGATGATCTTACCGAGATACTTAAACTACAGCTACGCTATCGCTGCTATACACGTCGGCCAATCCTGCCCACCAACACGGGTTAACCGTAGTTGGTTACGAAAGAGAACCCCGGTTAAAAATGAATCATCAAAAAATAAAAAACGACAAAGAAAAGCCGCGCATTAAACCCGCGTGGTCAATAAGTCTCGGCGAGGCCTAATTAAACCAAACCAAAGCGACGAGTCTTTCACCATTTCTTTGAAGCAGAGAAGGCGACGTCGGAAGGTAGTCTCCGAAGTAGAAGATTGTCTTTACCAGAATGGCCGTGTCGACGTGTCCTAAGTTTTTCCCTTCCTTCGAGTGCCGCTCCGAGCCCGACTTCTCCGGCGCGCCTAAGGTCGGAGGGGACGGGAGGCAGAGCCGCAGCCGATTCTCTGGGCGGCTTAAGTCGACGCGCGGAACGGTGTCGTTCCAGGGCGGCCTCTCCTCGTTGATCTTCCGCTTCCCGCCGAACTTCGTGCGCCAGCTTAGCACGAAGGCGCGCCGGAACTGCAGCAACATCGGCGTGGCGCAGATCGTCGCGGCCTCGTGGTCCAACAACTCCGCGTCGGTTCCGGCGGCGGCTGCATCAGCAGCCTCCGCCGCCGCCACAGCCGCTACCCAACCGATCTTACCATCGGTCGGGGATGACGTGGCGTTGGTGGACAAGAAAGTGGATCTCGACGTGAATGTGGGTGTAGACTTTGAGCTTGAGGGTTTAACCAATTCCAAGCGCTCGGCTTTTAGCTCCGATGGGAGCCTCGCTATTCATGCTGGTAACGAAACCCTAATCACGTTTTCCATTTTTTGTTTGTTTGTTGATTATTGTTTGATTCTAGTGTTTAGCTTTGCATTCTGGTGGGGTTGTGTAGGTGAGAGATCTGGACGCGGTATAGTGACTGATGCGATTACCACACCGGTGGTTAATACTACTGCCTACTTCTTTGACAACACTGCTCACCTCATTGATTTCAAGGTGAGCAAATTGCGATTTCTTTTTGTTCGGTTTCAATATTGTCAGCATCATTTATTTGTAAAAACTTTCTAGAAACCCTGTTTAGAATGTTATTTTTTTAATGGGTTTTCTTTCTTGGATTTGGTTAATGCGTCTATGATCTTGTGGGGTGTAGGAGAAGCGCAGGGCTAGTTTTGAATATGGGCGCTACGGAAATCCTACAACGGTGGTTGCAGAGGAGAAGATAAGGCAAGTCTTTTTTTCTGCTACCTAATTGTCTTTATGATGTGCGTCTGTTGTGACTGAACGTTTTGTGAAGTTGAGTTTTGCGCTTGTTGTTCCTGTATGCAGTGCGCTTGAGGGGGCTGAATCAACCCTGATAATGGCATCTGGAATGTGCGCTAGCACAATCTTGTTGATGGCACTGGTTCCCGCTGGTGGGCATCTTGTGACGACAACGGATTGCTATAGGAAGACTAGGATATTCATTGAGACCATTCTTCCCAGAATGGGGATCACGGTATAGGTTCTGCACCGTTTGCTTTATCATTCATTGCATGCTGTTGGTAATGTGTTTTGGGTCATGTTCTCAAACTTTGGCGTTTTTAAATGATCTAGATATTTGTGCCCTTCTTGTTTTGGAAGTACTTGGGTTCCCTAGAGGAGTGTAATATATTGGGAGGCATTGGGTATTTTTTGGTGCTACTTTTTAAATTCAGCGAGTTTTTTGGTTGTGGAAGCACCCCTTTCTTCCATAGTTGGGACCTTAGCTCCGTGAAACAACATACTTAATACTGATTATAATTATCACCATATGCAGGCAACCGTCATTGACCCAGCAGATGTGGGAGCCTTGGAAACTGCGCTGAATGAGAACAAAGTCAGTAATCAAGATAGTGGTTAGCTTGTTATCTTTAAGGCTATCATTACTTTGGGGTATGGTTCGTAATCCTGAGTTGGGGTGGCATTGTATTTTCATGCAGGTTTCACTTTTCTTCACGGAGTCTCCTACCAATCCATTCCTAAGATGTGTTGACATCAAGCTGGTTTCAGAGCTTTGCCACAGGAAAGGAGCTTTGGTCTGCATAGACGGTACCTTTGCAACACCTCTCAACCAGAAGGCCCTTGCCCTAGGAGCTGATCTTGTTCTACATTCTGCAACGAAATACCTTGGGGGCCACAATGATGTAAGTTGGCTTTTATTGGCAACTACTTTAGTGAGAAGAATACAAACAATTAGGCTGTCAATGATTATATAGCTAAGCATTAGACAAGCGTTCTTCCTGTTACAGGTCATCGCAGGTTGCATTAGTGGTTCCATGAAGTTGGTCTCAGAAGTTCGTAATTTGCATCATGTTATGGGTGGTGCACTCAACCCAGTAAGTAATTTTTATTAATCAGCATCATGAGGTGACTTACGGTTTTGGCACTATACTTGTTCACAAGATCTGTGGCTCTTATTATCTATCGGAAATCTCATGCAACTTAAGCCCCAAATTAATGATTTGCACTTCTTCTCCACAGAATGCTGCGTACTTGATCATCCGAGGCATGAAGACACTGCATCTTCGTGTACAGCAACAAAATTCAACAGGACTGCGGATTGCCAAAATTTTAGAGGCACATCCTAAGGTATCATTTGCATTGATACTTGCAACTGCAAAATTACTAGTGGAAAACCAAAGCCCAACCGTTTTGCTGCCACTACCATATGTTTCATATTGAAACACAACAGCATCATTCTTGCACCACCATTTTCCTGCTTGCCTTTTGCTTTGATAACCCTAGTATCATTATAAAATTGTCCAAACCTCACTACCAGGACTAAATCAAACTACCCTAAAAACCATGTGCCATTGCTTAATGGCTTTCATCTGATGACATGCACTAGTAGCATCATCTACATATGTGACACCCTAGAAAGTTAGTCTCAAACTGGGAAGATGAATTGCCCACATGGTGTAGGTGGTTTATAAAGGTGATATGGGTTCTAAGTTCTACATTGATTCCTTATTAGATGAGAGTCGAAACTGAGCCCTATAAGCAATTCTAAAGAGCAAGAATTGCAACTTGACTAGTTCATTTGAAGTGATAGCAAATTTGCTTAGTGCTTTCCCTGAGTCGTTAGAACATACTTTTACTAACACCTGTTTACGAATTGGTTGCCAATGCCACGAACATCTTGACACCTCCAAGTCAGATCACTAACCTTACCTTGTCATTTCAACGGCAATAGTTGCGTAGCCAACTTGTCTCTCATGCCACCACACTATTTTGTATGTGCCTAATTTATGCTCTCACATATGCATTGATATATGTGTTGGAGAATAAAAGCCATATTCAACATTGTTCTTAATTAGTGTCTTTGAAACTTTCTTCTTTCTATATTGATGATGATCATCATCACTATATGCTTTATAATATGTATTATCGTGTTGATCATCACGGCATTAGTAATCATTGATGATGCTGTTATAGGAAACATGCAAAATATCTGGAATTAGTTTTGATATTTTTGTCTGGTATTTTGATAACTGACATAATCACATCATATTATTGGCAGGTGAAGCGTGTATATTATCCTGGCTTACCAAGTCATCCTGAATATGAACTCGCCAAGCGTCAGATGACTGGCTTTGGTGGTGTGGTCAGTTTTGAGGTGAGCATAGCAAACTGCTTTAATGTGCTGACTATTATGAATTTTCTAGTTTGTGTGCTCCCATCTAAGGCTATCTATATTTATCGCTCAACTATGCAGGTTGATGGAGACCTAGATACCACCATAAAATTTGTCGATGCACTCAGAATCCCATATATTGCGCCCTCATTTGGTGGCTGTGAGAGCATTGTGGATCAGCCAGCAATTATGTCTTACTGGTATTTCCAAAAGTTCCTAATTATGCAGTTCTGCAGACACTAAGACACCAGCACTTGATGATAAATATGCTGGTTTTTAAACTAATTGAAGCAATGATAAAGTTGATTTGTTTACTTATTTTTCAATCATTTTGAAACAGGGATCTTCCTCAGTCAGAAAGGCTCAAGTATGGGATTAGGGACAACCTGGTTCGATTTAGCTTTGGAGTTGAAGACTTTGAGGATTTGAAGGCTGATGTTCTTCAAGCTCTGGAATACGCATAGGCGCATCATTTGCAGGCCGATGGTCCAGGATCCTATAGGGCGCATAACCTACCATGTCCCTTTCTTTTTAATAACTATTAACCGTTGGTTTTTTACTTCCTATTAGTATTGTTCTAAATCTTTACTTTCTTTTGGTGCTCCAATTTGTTTTGATCATCAAGTGTTCTGTTCTGTCCCAGTTGACTGATCATATAATGATCCAATCAATAACTTGAATGTCATCTAATGTTGTGTTTTTATTTTTTGTCCCCCTTATTATGATTATGCCAATTTATTTAAAGTAAAAAAGGACAAGTCCAGAAGTCTGATTGGGCGAAGAAATGGTTTACCAGTAAAATAAACCTGACAGTCCAATTATTTTGAGTACATACTAATTTGAATTGCAGGGAACAATCAAACGGGCAGTGAATGTCAATTCAAAGCCTCTACTAGCATATTGTATTATTTACTTCACGGAGCAAAGTTTTTGAAAGCTAACATGTTCACAGAAAAGGATGTTGGATGTTCCCAAGGAAGAGGGAGATGGTCTCTGTTCACGTAGCATAATGATATTATTAATGCCCACGTGGGGGAATCAGGATGCTTAATAGATTAGATTGCAAGAATTTGTTTGTTTGTTTGTTTTTTTTATTTGAAAGAAAATTTCATTCTTACTTTAGTATCCCAGCAAAGAAGAGAATGACGGCAGATTTGTAAATGGCATGTTTTAAGTGGTTTATATTATTATTTCTAATTACTTAAAACATATGGGCTTTGCTTCTTTATAAAAACCCTTTTGTGTAAACTTTTTCTATTACAATTTGGTTCGTGAATCCTTCTAAAATGAACTGCCATGTTCGTGGCCTTCTTTTACAACATGTCATTCTAATAAAATACAAGTAAGTCTTCTAAAATTACTCTTATGGTCGTACTATTTTTTCCTGTTCTTAAAACTTTGCCTCTTTCGGGTCACCTGTTAGCATTTTGTGTTTTCTGGGAGAGATCACCACCTCTAGAAGATTGATTACATCGTTAGCTCGAGGCTGGATTTGGGGCTTCTTATTGTTTTTATTCACAAAAAATAATAATAAAATAAATTATAATTAAAGAAAAATAGATTCCTATGAGAGCATCATCGATGATATGACCTTCTAGAGGCACTGGCAGATGAAAGCAGAATTTGCAAACGCTATTGGTGCTCGGTCTTTTCGTCCTCATCCACTTCCATATATTCCAAAATTCCTTCTCACCCTTTTCGCTTTATGATTCTTCTCTCTGTGTTTCTCGCATATATATGCACAAACACAAGCACCTGTTTGGGCACATGACGCGCAATATTTCTGCGTAGCCAGAAATTAACACCATCGATATTACAGTACAACCTGATCAGGAAGGCGATAATCATGAAGTTCGGGAAGGAGTTCACGAGCCACCTGGAGGAGACCCTCCCGGAGTGGAGGGACAAGTTCCTCTGCTACAAGCCCCTCAAGAAGCTCCTCAAGCGCCACTTTCCCAACCCCACCACCCCAGATATCAATCTTCCTCCTAACACCGATACTGATGGCCTTGACAACCAGCCCGCCTTGTTGGACCTCCAAGAATGGTTCATTAGGATTCTCAAGGAAGAGCTCGACAAGTTCAATAATTTCTACGTTAATAAAGAGGAAGAGTTCGTCATACGCTTTCAGGTTCATCATTTTGTCTCTTTCTTCTGCTTCCTTCTTTTTTTTTTTGTTTTTAACCGATTAGAATGTTGGATTGTTGAAGTTTGCTTTAAACCCTTTACGTTGGAAAGCGAGAAACTTAAATTATGTACTGCTTGATAGCGTTTGAGGCTAATTCAAATTTGTAAAATCTTAAAGAGAATCTAAAGGTTTTATTATGATAAGCTGGTCAGAAATATATTGATTGTATGGAATCTAAATAGAAGTGAAAGGCATTTGATTAGTTGTAGGAGGAGGAGGAGGGGGGGAGATTGGAGAAGTTACTATGTGTATAGATTAGAGTAACGTGGATGAAGTAGAGAGCTGACTGCTGTGTGATTTATTGAAAACTTACCTAATCAAAGCGAAATTTAAATCAGGCTGGTTGTTATTTGTAAAGTATGCCATGTTTGATATTGTAGATTGTTGAGCGCTCCGGATATAATATGCCTGCAGAAAGGTATGTTAGAATATACATTTTGAGATTGATACCTGTGGTTGAAAGAACCCTAAGTGGAAGAAAAGATGAGAGAGAGTTCTTTCAGTTGGTTTTGCCATGTATAAAGAAAATGAGTGAATTATTATAATGCATATCAATGTAATTTTAGTTGAGAGTGCTATGATGGCAAGATGATCAATTGATAAGAATATGGGTTGAGTAAGTGGGAGATATATGGTGCCCTTCAATAACAAAAAATATACTTTCTGTGATAGGTGAAGGAGGATTTCAGCAGCTAAATACAAATAGTTGGTATATAAGGCTCTGTTGAGCTCAGTTTGGTTGAATCAGTACTGACGGGCTCACTGTTTGAGTAGGCCTCAAAAGCATTATGGAGGTCTTATTGAACAACCAGTCTTTATTATTATAACTATCCTTTTTGTTTTCTGTTTTGTAATTTAGATTGCAAATTAGCCTTAAAGAGCCATGTATAGAACCAGTCTTGTTGAATTCCTTTCTTCCATTGCTTCTAAGTGCCAAATAGTCGCTGATTTGACAGTCCCATTATACATATTGAGTGACTTAATCACGCCATCAAAATATATTTTTTGAAAGCCAATGTAAGTGTCTAGTAACATATTTATATTGCAGCACTGATCTTTAGTTCGAAAGTTTTCCATGCATTCAGTCTTCATGATCGGATTAAAACTTATTAACCAAATTGAGCTACTCCAGTAGATCATCCATCGAATTTGATTTTATTTGATTTACAGGGGATGGGTATTGTATATGATTGTTTGGATTATATGTAGGACCCTATGAAGAAATCCTATTGCAGTTATTGATGATAATGGAGCTCAATATATGCCTTCCAGAATCTTGAGAATAAATGTCCAACTAGAAGCCATGAAGAAGATTTTGATTACCAGGAGTTTAGGTAGTCTTGTTGATGTCTCAACATTTCTCATTTCTTCCGAATCCAATGAAATAAATGAAAAAAAAAAAAGAATCCAACATGGTTCCACAACCATCTTCCTTGGGGACCTTAAAACCTACTGTAGTTACACTAGTCTTAACTTGGATAATTGGGACTCGAGAAGATTTTCAAACATGAGTACATATATTATGTTCTTGAGTTTAGTCAGACCCCTCATTGTGGTTCGTTTTGTGCACGTTTTTTTTTTTTTTTTTTGGATTAGTTCGTTTTGTGCACGTCTTTTATATGCCCCAACTTAGAACCACATGCATGACTACACATTCCCCACCAATAATTTGATAGAAAATTATGTCACATAGTGTGACTCATACACGGCGCTACTGTTTATCATGTTGAAGTTGTATAATAGGCTATGATAGCTGGATGGCCATATGACAATGGTACTACTGCTATTTTACTTTGCTCCAGTTTTGCAGGTCCTCCGTTCAATCGGTTGATTTTCTCTTCTAGTGATAAATTGTTAGTCTCATGTGTTTGTCAGCATCGGTCAGTACAATAGATCTATGTCTGCAATGAAGTTTCTTAGATAATATTAAATATGACATAAGAGGATTAAATGCAGTCTTTTGTAATGTGCTGTGAAGTTTTCTTTCTTTTTTTTTTTTTTTCTTGGGATGAATATTCGTTAAGCTGGGTGATGCTTCTTTCTCTTAGTTTAGTTTTTAACGCACGAAGTATCGACTTCTATTTTATGGGAGCCAATGACTGGTGATGGAGAATCCTCTAGGTGTTATTTCTATTGCTTATTTATATCAAGAATGATAAGGTACCACCCAAGTATATAGCGTTACTCTTTATTGGCCTTTTCTTTTTTCCATTTTTTTTGGGTGCAATTTTTAACAGGTTCTAAAGGAAAGAATAGACCAAGTCATGGAGAAGAGCAGCAAAGGTGGAGTTTTTACATCAGAGAGTGAATTTAGTGAAGAAACTATGGAGATTCGGAAGGACTTTGTCACGATCCATGGAGAAATGGTGCTTCTGAAAAACTATAGCTCCTTAAATTTTGCAGGTATAGCATCTGCTAGATTTATTTTCTCTTCTAAATTTAACTGGGTTTGGTAAAGGCTTGCTCACTATTCATGCGGACATAACGCTACTAAGGAATACTAGCTTTGCGAATTCAACAACTTTTTTTTCCCCCTAGTGTTCAGTAAGGGTGGTGTAAGTCGTCACTTTCTTAAACCATTTCCATTCTGCTTCTTAGGGTTGGTTAAGATCTTGAAGAAGTATGACAAACGAACTGGAGGACTGTTGCGTCTACCTTTTACACAATTTGCCCTTCGTCAACCTTTCTTTACAACAGAACATGTCACAAGATTAGTCCGTGGATGTGAGGAAAAACTTGAGCTCCTTTTCCCATTAGAAGCGGAAGTCATTGAATCTAATCCTTGTGCACAAGACCAGCCAAAACCACCACCGTGTAATACAACAAATATCTCACCCGAGACATCATCAACTCTTGGAGAGGAATCTGTGGATCTATACCGTGGCACTCTCGCTGCAATGAAAGCCATAAAAGGCCTTCAAAAAGCAAGCTCCACCTCCAATCCATGGTCATTGTCATCCCACTTTAGAAACCAGGATGATGAGGGTACAGGTGCAGTAACTGCTGAAAACTCTGCTTCAAACTCTTCAGCCTCCTTGAATAATGGGGAAGAGAGTGATCAAGAGGATTACCATTCTGTGTAGAAGAGTTCGTCTCTGCTGTTGCTATTGTGAATCTTCTTTTGGCTTCTTGTTACAGGTTGGAACTGAATAAGAGGTCTCTGTCTCCTTGCCTCTGTGCACAATCAGTTCCACAAAACCTAATAAACTGTAATTGGAATGTTCGGGGTAGACTTATGTATAATTGAATTGAAAGCTTTAATTGGAAGATTTAATAATTTTCATTAGTGAACATGTATGCCTTTCCTTTTTATTTTTCTCCTGAGCACTGAAGCAGCATTGCTTCCACTTTCTGTCTTTACATGGAGCATGTAGTGTTCTATTATTGGTGCTAATGGAGCATAATACTTGGAACCAACATGGGTTGAACAGGTAAGGACTTAAATCTAAGAATTAGTTAGGCAAAAACTTTCTTTTGGCTTTTTGACACTAGGAAAATACTAAATTTAGGATAACCATCTAATTCTAATATATATATATTTTTTTTCAAAGCGGGAGAGGGAAAAAAGGGAAATTACAAAAGTGGGTCTTTCCCACAATTGATCCTAGCTGAAGAAAAAAAAAAGAACAAAACATAGGAATGCTTCCAAAGATATTCCAACCCCATTTAGCAATTCTAATAACTTGTTCCAAAGTATATATGGAAGTTTGGCACTAGGCATTGCTCAACTATTTATTGTTGTTTTAATTTCTATAATTTTTATGCGCTGCATATTTTACAGTTGAGCTCTGCACATTGAACTCGAACCCATTTCTTTGTATTGACATTAGAGTTCATCACCAATACTTTTTTTTTTTTTTTCTTTTTGTTCTCTTCTTATCTAGCATTTCAATTTCACTCATAAATCAAGAAAATACTAAAAAGAAAAGAAAAGACAAAGTAAAAGCAAAAACCAGAAGGAATTGTGGCCATTTATTACTAGAAGAGTTCTCAAAATTAGTGTATACATGTTTTAACCCAGTGCATACCGATTCATTAAACTTGGTGGTAGCAAATAACTTCTTAAAGAAAGCGACTCAATAACGTACCTTAGAAGCATTTCATTTGGAGTTTTATCTCTCTGTTCTTACATATATGAATAATGATAACCTTCATTCTTCATTCTTCATTCTTCCGTGCTGTACGTGTCTATATGTCTTTGCCTTCATCGTTGTCATAGTAAAAAGGTAGGGGCACTGACTTGAATGCCCGATACTTGCCAACATTGTTTAAGTGTTCATTCTCCAATCTGATTAGTTTAACATCAAATTCTTGTTAGGCATATGATATGAGGAGGTTTTGAAGCCTTGGAGTGCCGTGAACAGCTGAGCTTTTTTTGTCTATGCTCAAGGCAGGTCCCTCCAGGTTTTTACGTAAGCGGTTGTGAAACAATTTAACAATGCATAAAGATTTGCATGTGGTATTCTTTAACAAGCAAACTTGCTTATCACATTTTGAAAGTGATTCTTACGGTTGGCTCTTTCGAAAAATTTCTATGTGCTTCCTGGGCAACTCTAGCACGTTTTCCCACAATCCCCAAAAATATTCACATCAGTTTTAGGTACAAGTTATGTCTTTTCCAACAAGATTTCCCTCCAGGGAGAAGGTGTTTCACTGACTCTTATGAAAACTGGCAGTTCTATAGTGATCCGACTTTCCTACAGAATGTCTCTTATCTATATATTTTTTTTCCTGAGAGAATGGCTTCTAAGTTACACCAGTGCATATTATCACACAGACAACACCTAATATTGCTGCACAAGTATGCATACGCTTGTGGGTGCTTTAGATCTTGAGTTATACCCAAATGACTAGACTCCCTTACTAATAACAAATCACTTAGCTGTAGATGTGTGCTAATAACTAGTTGGGGGATTGAATACTACAGAAGAGTATATCATACCTGAAGAAATTCCAAATGCCACGTCGAAGGATCTCCAAGCAGGCAACTATTGCAACCACTGCCTCTCTATGCAAGAAAGATGCTTCCCTAAACCCTAACACTGACTGCATCCAAGCAAGTCTCAGTAGAACGTTCAATACCTGCAGTTGGCATTACCCAAAGTTTTTAGCTAAAAAAGGAGAAGACTAGAACTTGAATATTCCTGCAACAGCTACAATCACCACCCAAATGAAATTGCAAAAGAAAATTAACCATAGCCACTTATATTCTCACCATAGCTGCAAAGTAAACACTTCTGTTTGTAACAAGGAGTTTATCTCTTAGCCAGGGGTTTTTGGAATTCCTTCGCAAAAGACCCCAATCTATGACAATGTCCCAATATGTAGCAGCAATTGTTGCAACACCTGAACTGACTGCAGCTATGATTTTCCAAGTCTCCCCCCTTTTCAAACCATAACGTGTCCTCATGGCAACTGCAATAATTGTTGAGAAGTACTTCAGCCCGTTAAGCCCATGCATTACATCTTTCTCTTCACGCAAGCGTCGAAGGCTCTAAAACATTAGACTGTTGTGAGCAAAACTGTTTCCATATGCGTTAAAGATGATAGCATTATATATCATTGCTGCCAGAAATGTATGCATCACTATAGTCCACCTGAACAAAACGGGTCCAGTACGGAATGAGTGCTACAATGAAATAGAAACTCTGATAAACATCACTTTCAAGGCACTTGTTTGATCTCGTTTTGAAGTAACGCAAACCATAATAGCAAATATAGAATTCCAAACTTCTGATGGCCTGCACCTGAAATTATATAACAGTGAAATAAAAAATAAAAAATAAAAAAGAACATTTTACACATCTTGTCTGTATCTCTAATACATAAAAAAGGTGAGTCAAAGAAAAACTACAAGCAAGGAATTATAAGGATATAATATTGCATCAAGAAACAATGTTAATGAAAATGTGGAGAGAAGCACTACTTCAGAGCAGCCACTTTCTATCAAAATCTATGGGCTAATTAAGTTCCTAGATAGAACAAGAAAATATTTACAGGAGCTTTCATGATGAAGAAAGCTAATATTGTCGATCTTGAAGTAATCTACCATGTAGCAAAAAGTAACTCAAAAGCATGAAAGTATCAATATGTTGAAACATGATGTCTAACCTGGCTAGTTAGCTGGTCTGCCAAGAAAAAGTCTGGGAGGGTGACCTGCAGGTGGAAAAAAGGAGAAAATTAAACCTGTGTATTTACGTCAGAGGAAGTGAAATTCTCATTCCCACTACCTTGTAAAGAGGAGCACAAAGACATTGAAACACAGATCGGATGAGGAAGAAGCGACTTGAACGGTATACGACATTGAAAGGACAGAAGATTGTAAGAAGCACAACCTGCAATAAAGGATCATTAGTTCATGCTCATCAGGCAAATTTTGTTATATGAAAAGTTTGTTTCAATTTAGATTCTGTACTTAAGCTTACAATAAGTAGACCCAAAGGGACTAGTTCAGTTAAGGCTCTGAAGTTTTTTGTTTTTGGTTCCATCTCCATATCTAAATTTGAGATGACACCAGCCAATGCCAGCAGAGCAAGACATGTACTAAGAAGAAATACTTCTCTGTAACCCAACCCTGTTCCCTGCTTAACGCCAAAAATAAATTGATAATTGACTCTATAACGCCTCCAGAAGTATATGTTTGCAGAGTACATGAGCATATGTAGGACAATGAATCCGAAAAAGCTGCAAAAATGTGCAACATTATTATACTGAATAATTTCAGTATGCAATTCTTAGTAGAGGAAAATTTTCGTTACACAAGGATACATATAAGAAAAGCTTTTACTTATACACCTGGAACATACCTGTAAAGAGGAAATATGTTTTCCATATACTGATCACGCCCCTCACTCTTCAGAATACCTCTTGCATTAATAAGCACACCAATAGCTGTTACAAGTGCAAGTGAGCAGCCAGAGAAAAAACCTGCAGGTTTAGAAAATTTCAGAGGATTTATATAGATTGATTTTTGACGAGCATAGATGATAGCTAATCTGTGTTTTTGATTCAAAACATTTGCTTCTGCTAGCACATCCTACCCAAGGAAAACGTAATTCTATGTCTTTCCCTTCTGGCTGTTGGTCTTAAAATCTTCATTCCTTTTCTGCGATTTCCATTTGCAAAGTGTTTAATGAAGGTAATCTCTACCCTTTCCATGAGTCTAGTAATCTGTGGAGGCACAAGATGGACAAGAAGGCCAAGTTTCGGAATATAATTTGTTAGAATATAATTTAAATGATTAAGTCTACTATTTCTTATCAGTTTAAGCTTTTGAAATAAGTGGATTTAACAGAATCCATTCGAGTAACATAAGCTGAATTTCCTGAACTATCACTAACCTCATCAGAACTACCTAGATAAGATTTGTCCACCATCTCCATGTAAGTCTTAGATGCATTCCTTGATGTGATCTGTGCTTATAAAGTTAGTACACTTGGAACAAAAACTTGCAGTTTTAGATTCATGAACTAGAAATAGAAATTTTGGACCTTATCATACTTCTTCATGATCTTTGAAAAAGCCAATAGATTTAAGAAGCTGTTACATTGATTAGCGCTAGGCTCAGTTAAACTCCACAAAGAACACAGAAAAGAAAAATCACATTGTTGTTATCCTAATGAGAATTAAAGAACGCTATATATGTTACCAGTAGATCTTCAGAAGTAGCAGCTTTCTATTGAATACAATAAAAGCCCTTGTCATTTGTTCCTCTGCTTTCCTCAGCTCTCTCTTGCTGAATGACAATTTGGAATTCGAACTCATGAGGATGGCTTTCAAAGTAGATACTGGAGTCTCAGGTGTGAAATTGATCTTTACATGATCCAATATTTCTAATGAAGCTGGCCTAAAACCCTGGATTTCCACCTTCTTTCCATTGCTATTCCTCCGGTCACCAGCATTTTCTACTTTGTCTTCTTGAATTTCATCTCCCAAACGTCCTTCACTGCTCATCTCAACTTCTTGAATCTCATCCATGTGCGACCTTTCTTCAAATTGAAAACAGAATTGTGAACTTTGAATGAATGTAACCCTTTTCAATATAAAAAAAGTTACTCTCATCCTGTTAGAATATTTTTAAAAAGGAAATCTCCATATTAGGGTTTAGGGTTTATTCCCCTCCTTAATTATTCTATGGTTTACTTGTTCACTGCACCTAGTATCTACAAATAGAGGCCATTGTAATACATATCAATCAATATATTCATGATGTAGCCCTAACGCTTCATCGGGGGTTAGATTAAATGATTAAATTCATCCATTTCTCCAAGCTTAAGCTTTTGAAACAATAGGTGATTTAACACATCCAAATTCAAATAACAATATATCCTAACCTGTACTATACTAACCACAAAGACAGAAAAGAAAGTAAAAATATATGCCAATGTTGCTCAAGACTGGTCCTTTTTCCTCCTTACCAGTTTTTCTACTAGTGATGGGATGAGTAACCGATGACGAAGGTGAGGGTACCTCATTGCTTGCAAGATTTTTGGCATCAGCTCCATCGAATTCCACCACCGGATTTTCCACCTTTATTAATCGAAGAGCAATCAAAGCATCCATCTGCTTACTCAACTCCTTTGCCTCCTCCATTAGCTCTTCCACCTTCATTTTGTAAAAGTTAATGACCTTATTAAACTCATCATCAAGCCTCCTAAAGAACACGAGCTCGTACTCTCCCCCAACATCAGATGACATGAGGAACATGGTTTGGTAGTTCCCTTCTGATCCCTCTTGCTCCTCTGCATTTACAAGAATTACTTCATCCTCGTTCTTCTTCGGAGAGCTTCTGTGCCAGCTACTAAGCCCACTAAAAGCTCTGTAGAGGGACACACTTCTTTTCAGAGGTCCTCGTGAGGTTGATGCCATTGGTTTTGATGCATTTCTCATCTGCCTGAACCGCAAGATATCTTTCAACACTGTTTTCAGAAAGTTGTAGTCCATGTATGCTCCTTGCCATTCCTGCACCATCTGTGACGCGAATTCTTTCCCGAACTTCATCTTCTTTAAAAAACAACTGCTTTTGCAGATTACTATATTCTAGTGACCAACAAGACTCGTAATATTCGACTTGTACTTGTGGTTTGCATTTACATTTTACATGCTTCTTTTAGGATCTTTTATGGTGAATACGGTCAAGAAATAAAATATGTAAATATAGTTGAGGGGCAGGACACCAAACGTATTGTCTAATTATATAGGCACCGTTTGGGGAAGGATTGGATCGGACCCTTGTAAAATCCCTAAATTTTTTTTTCTCAAAATCAACTTCAATATTTTTATTTTTTATATCATATCAATCACTTTTTATCACTTCTCAAATAAAAAAATCATTACAAAACAAAAAATTTCACTTTTCTATATAAAACATTCTTACTTTTTTCTTCACATCAATCAAATCTGTTATAATACCAGTCCGCTTTCTTCAATCCAGTCCATTTCCAAACACAGCCATAGATTTGATGACTTGTTGCCAATCCCACTATAATAACTCTATAAGATATAGATGGATCACTTAATTAACTAATAAGACCCAAAGTAAAATTAAAAGACTTCACTTATTTTTCCTTCTGCATCAATAGTACGTACATGCATGTCAAGCTTGGTTGTTCATCTGTTATTGGTTATCGTTCACCTAATTAATTAACCACCTAAAAGTTTAAAAGAAAAATCTATTTAGGAGAAAACCAAGCCCCTACTGAATCCTATAGATGTCAGCCAGCCACAAATTTCTAAAGAGACCATATAGTAAAAGCTGTAGCCTGTAGGAGTTGTAAGCCGGCCAGTCGTGTGATTCTTTCTTTCTTTCTTTAAAGTTTAAACTTCGAAAATTTCGGCAGATACCGTCAAGGAACAGATGTTTCAATGAAGTTCATTTTTCAAAAACATCATCAAAAGAAATGAAATGGTTTTTTTCAAACCGAAGAAAAAAGACAATAGAAAAATAACTATAGAGAAATAATTTTGTATTTCTGATGTAATTTTAACTATACAATAGAATGACTTATTTATAGTTGAATAAGGCTTTAAAATAAAAGAAATACAATAATTACAAAATCACATAAAATCAACATATTTACAATAATGATTACGATATCAAATATTTTCGTAATATATTGAGAGTATTACGAGAATATAATATTACAGAAATATAATTTTCTAACACCCCCCCCCGGTCAAACTCTAGGGGGCGAAGCCAACTTGAGTTTGGAGATAAGATCATTGAGTCGTCCCGGTAGATGAAATTTGGTAAAAATATCCGCCAATTGATTTGCAAAGGTGACGGAATGAAGATGTAAGATACCATGCTGAAGATGATTTCGGATGAAATGACAATCAATCTCGATATGTTTTGTGCGGTCATTGATAACATCATTATGAGCAATCTGTATGGCACTCTAATTGTCACAATGAATAGGAGAACTAGTGGATTGAGAACGCCCATGTCGGACAAAAGCCATCGTAACCAAAGAAGTTCAGATGTAGTATTAGCAAGAGCACGATACTCAACTTCAATACTAGATCGAGCAATAACATATTATTTCTTATTGCGCCATGAAATTAAAGATGTCCAAGTAAGAAACAATACTCAGTGGTGGAGCGATGATCAGTAGGATTACCATCCCAATCAGCATCAAAGTAGGCCCAGAGCTCAAGAGATGAGCACTCCAGATATAATATGCCTGCAGAAAGGTATGTTAGAATATACATTTTGAGATTGATGATGTGGTTGAAAGAACCCTAAGTGGAAGAAAAGATGAGAGAGAGTTCTTTCAGTTGGTTTTGCATGTATAAAGAAAATGAGTGAATTATATTATAATGCATATCAATGTAATTTTAGTTGAGAGTGCTATAATGGCAAGATGATCAGTCGATAAGAATATGGATTGAGTAAGTGGGAGATATATATACGGTGCCCTTCAATAACAAAAAATATACTTTCTGTGATAGGTGAAGGAGGATTTCAGCAGCTAAATACAAATAGTTGGTATATAAGGCTCTGTTGAGCTCAGTTTGGTTGAATCAGTACTGACGGGCTCACTGTTTGAGTAGGCCTCAAAAGCATTATGGAGGTCTTATTGAACAACCAGTCTTTATTATTATAACTATCCTTTTTGTTTTCTGTTTTCGAATTTATATTGCAAATTAGCCGTCTTAAAGAGCCATATATGGAGCCAGTCTTGTTGAATTCCTTTCTTCCATTGCTTCTATAAGTGCCAAATAGTCGCTGATTTGACAGTCCCATTATACGTATTGAGTGACTTAATCACGCCATCAAAATATATTTTTTGAAAGCCAATGTAAGTGTCTAGCTAACCTATTTATATTGCAGCAGTGGTCTTTAGTTCGAAAGTTTTCCATGCATTGAGTCTTCATGATCGGATTAAAACTTATTACCAAATTGAGCTACTCCAGTAGATCATCCATCAAATTTGATTTTATTTGATTTACTGGGGATGGGTATCGTATATGATTTTTTGGATTATATGTAGGACCCTATGAAGAAATCCTATTGCAGTTATTGATGATAATGGAGTTCAATATATGCCTTCCAGAATATTGAGAATAAATGTCCAACTAGAAGCTATGAAGAAGATTTTGATTGCCAGGAGTTTAGGTAGTCTTGTTGATGTCTCAACATTTCTCATTTCTTCCGAATCCAATGAAATAAATGAAAAAAAAAGGGAAACTACCTCTAGCCTCTATGAACTACCGGGTGTTGTCTATTTACTCCATGAACTTCCAAGTGTAATCCCTGACCCTCAAACTATCTAACCATAGCTAATAGCCCATTTTCATTAGTCAACTCTGTTAAAACTCACAATCAACATTCTAATCGGTGAATAGTAACATGAACAGTAGCGTAAATAGTAATGTGAACACATGAACGAACGTGATCGTGAGTTTCAAATGGTGACGATGGAAGGAGTATTATTACCTAACCTAGCTAATAGCTCCTTTCCGTCAATCAACTCTGTTGAAATTCACAGTCAACATTCTAATCGGTGAACAATAACATGAATAGTAACGTAAATAGTAACGTGAACACATGAACAGTAATGTGAACAATAACATTGACTGTGAGTTTCAACAAAGCTGACTGACGGAAGGGAACTATTGGCTAGGGTTAGGTAGTTTGAGGGGGTCAGGGATTGCACTTGGAAGTTCATAGGGGCAAATGGATGACACCCGGTAGCTTATGAGGGCTAAAGATAGTTTCCCTCCCCCCCAAAAAAAAGAAAAAAGAAAAAGAGAAGAATCCTACACGGTTCCACAACCATCTTCCTTGGGGACCTTAAAACCTACTGTAGTTACACTAGTCTTAACTTGGATAATTGGGACTCGAGAAGATTTTCAAACATGAGTGCATGTATTATGTTCTTGAGTTTAGTCAGGCTCCTCGTTGTGGTTCCTTTTGTGCACGTCTTTTATATGCCCCAACTTAGAACCACATGCATGACTACACATTCCCCACCAATAATTTGATAGAAAATTATATCACATAGTGTGACTCATACATGTTGCTATTGTTTATCATGTTCAAGATGTATAATAGGCTATGATGGCTGGATGGCATGACAATGGTACTACTGCTATTTTACTTTGCTCCAGTTTTGCAAGTCCTCCGTTCAATCATTTGATTTTCTCTTCTAGTGATAAATTGTTAGTCTCATGTGTTTGTCAGCATCAGACGGTACAATAGATCTATGTCTGCAATGAAGTTTCTTAGATAATATTAAATATGACATAAGAGGATTAAATGCAGCCTTTTGTAATGTGCTGTGAAGTTTTCTTTCTTTTTTGGGATGAATATTTGTTAAGCTGGGTGATGCTTCTTTCTCTTAGTTTAATTTTTAACGCACGAAGTATCGACTTCTATTTTATGGGAGCCAATGACTGGTGATGGAAAATCCTCTAGGTGTTATTTCTGTTGCTTATTTATATCTAGAATGATAAGGTACCACCCAAGTATATATCGTTACTCTTTATTGGCTCCTTTTTTTTTTTTTTTTTTTGCAAATTTTAACAGGTGCTAAAGGAAAGAATAGACCAAGTCATGGAGAAGAGAAGCAAAGGCGGAGTTTTTACATCAGAGAGTGAATTTAGTGAAGAAACTATGGAGATTCAGAAGGACTTTGTCACGATCCATGGGGAAATGGTGCTTCTGAAAAACTATAGCTCCTTAAATTTTGCAGGTATAGCATCTACTAGATTTATTCTCTTCTAAATTTAACTGGGTTTGGTAAGGGCTTGCTCACTATTCATGGGGACATAATGCTACTAAGGAATACTAGCTTTGTGAATTCATCAACCTTTTTTCCTCCTAGTGTCCAATAAGGGTGGTGTAAGTTGTCACTTTCTTAAGCCATTTCCATTCTGCTTCTTAGGGTTGGTTAAGATCTTGAAGAAGTATGACAAACGAACTGGAGGACTGTTGCGTCTACCTTTCACACAATTTGCCCTTCGTCAACCTTTCTTTACAACAGAACATGTCACAAGATTAGTCCGTGGTTGTGAGGAAAAACTTGAGCTCCTTTCCCATTAGAAGCAGAAGTCATTGAATCTAATCCTTGTGCACAAGACCAGCCAAAACCACCACCGTGTAATACAACAAATATCTCACCCGAGACATCATCAACTCTTGGAGAGGAATCTGTGGATCTATACCGTGGCACTCTCGCTGCAATGAAAGCCATAAAAGGCCTTCAAAAAGCAAGCTCCACCTCCAATCCGTGGTCATTGTCATCCCACTTTAGAAACCAGGATGATGAGGGTACAGGTGCAGTAACTGCTGAAAACTCTGCTTCAAACTCTTCAGCCTCCTTGAATAATGGGGAAGAGAGTGATCAAGAGGATTACCATTCTGTGTAGAAGAGTTCGTCTCTGCTGTTGCTATTGTGAATCTTCTTTTGGCTTCTTGTTACAGGTTGGAACTGAATAAGAGTTCCTTGCCTCTGTGCACAATCAGTTCCACAACCTAATAAACTGTAATCGGAATGGTCGGGGTAGACTTATGTATAATTGAATTCAAAGCTTTAATTGGAAGATTTCATAATTTTCATTAGTGAACATGCATGTCTTTTTTTTTTTTTCCTGAGCACTGAAGCAGCATTGCTTCCACTTTCTGTCTTTACATGGAGTATGTAGTGTTCTATTATTGGTGCTAATGGAGCATAATACTTGGAACCAACATGGGTTGAACAGATAAGGACTTAAATCTAAGAATTAGTTAGGAAAAAACTTTATTTTTGGCTTTTAGACACTAGGAAAATACTAAATTTAGGATAACCATCTAATTCTATTAACTTCTTATTCTTCTTCTTCTTCTTCTTTCCTTTTTTTTTTTTTTTTTCAAAGCGGGAGAGGGGGAAAAGGGAAATTACAAAGGTGGGTCTTTCCCACAATTGATCCTAACCGAAGAAAAAAAAAAGAATAAGACATAGGAATGCTTTCAAAGATATAGTCAGAAGCGGCTTATTTAGCAGTTCTAATAACTTGTTCCAAAGTATATATGAAAGTTTGGCACTTGGCATTGCTCAACTATTTATTGTTGTTTCAATTTGCATATTTCATAGTTGTGATCTGCACATTGAACTTGAACCCATTTCTATGTAGACATTAGAGTTCATCACTATACTTTTTTTTTTTTTTTTCCTTTTTTGTCTTTCCTCTCCTTATCTAGCGTTTCAATTTCACTCATAAATCAAGAAAATACAAAAAAGAAAAGAAAAGAAAAAGTAAAAGCAAAAACCAGAAGGAATTGTTGCCATATATTACTCGAAGAGTTTTCAAAATTAGTGTATACGAGCTTATAACCCGCGCAATGCGCGGAATTTTTAGGGTTATATTATAATCGTACTTTTTATAAGTATTATGAAATTTATTTTTTATAATTGTAAGAAGAAAAACTTAAATTTTGCTTAATCAAAACATTAATATAAAATTAGAAAGAATTTCTAATATTGTTGGTGTAACACTTATTAGATTTCAATATAAATAAAACTCAAAATTATGAACATTTGAAAAAGTACTTTGGTTGTAAAAAAAGTACGCGCGAGATTCTTTGTTATAGTTTAATTTCAAAATTTAAACACATTTTTATCGAACTTTTCTTTATAGGTTGTAAAATAATAAAAAATAAAAATCACGCATTTTTAAATAAAAAAAGACATACTAAAAGTTATACACCATATATTACTCAACATATAAATTCAAGTAAATCATACAAATAAAGTGAATGAAGAATCCTGCGCATAGCGTGTGTTATGAGAGTGAATGACTTAGAAAAAAAAAAGACATTGAGAGAGAGGATAAATGAGAGATAGAGAGAAAACAAAAATATGAATTTGTTAACTTTTAAATATTTGGTTTTTAAAATAATGAGTTAAAAAATTGGTTTAGTCTTTTTTTTTTTTTGGGAAAATATAGAATGACCTCAAACTGGGTCGATATTTGTAATTTAATTGGTATAAAATAGCCCCCCAAACTATCAATCCCTGATAAAATGGCCCCCTCCATTAGTTGAAACTATTAAAATGGATGAAAAACCCAAAACAACGTCGTTTTGGATATGAAAAGTTACCTAAATGCCCATTGTTAGATTAAAAAATGAAATTAAAAAAAAAAGGTAAAACGACGTCATTTTGTTGGGATTTAACAAAATCCCTTTCTTCCCCTTCTTCCTCCATGTTCTTTCCCCTGCAACCCTTCTTCCCCTTCTTCACAAGCCACGCCTCTATTTCTGGTACTCTCCAAATATAAGAGTAAAAGGCCTCTGTTGAAAAGTGATTGATTTTCATCACATTTTTCTCTATAAAAGGAGCTTCAAGTAGTTTTTACCCAAGTTTCTCTTTTTCATGCCATTTTATTTCAGCACAATCAGTCAGTCATTAATGGGAGGTACTGTAACGTTTGGTTTGTGACAGGTCTCAAGGAATATTGACATGGTTTATGGAGGAGGGAGTGTTGGTTTGATGGGTTTGGTTTCCCAAGCTGTCTATAATGGTGGTCGCCATGTCATTGGGTGAGCATCTTCCTCTTAATTTCAGTGGAAAGTAATTGGTAAAATATTTGGTTGCTACTTATTATAATGCTTTAAACTTTAAATCGTTTTTATTCCGACTAAACATGGAAAAAGGGGAAGAAGGGTTGAAATTGAAAATGACTGAACATGGAAAAAGGGGAAGAAGGGTTGTAGGGGAAAGAACACGGAGAAAGAAGGGGAAGAAGGAGAAGAAAGGGATTTTGTTAAATCCAGGAAAACGACGCCGTTTTACCTTTTTTTTTTAATTTCATTTTTTAATCTAACAAGGGCATTTTGGTAACTTTTTATATCTAAAATGACTTAGTTTTAGGTTTTCCATCCATTTTAACAGTTTCAACTAACGGAGATGGCCATTTTACAAGGGGTTGGTAGTTTGGGGGCTACTTTATACCAATTGAAACTTTGAGAAGCTAAATTACAAATGACTGATAGTTTAGGAGGTCATTTTATATTTTTCCTATATATATATATATATATATATATGATATATATGATATGTTGTAACCAGTGCATACCGATTCATTAAAATTGGTGGTGGCAAATAACTTATTAAAGAGAGCGACTCAATAACGTACCTTAGAAGCATTTAATTTGCGTACTTTTATCTCTCTGTTCTTACATATACGAATAATGATAACCTTCATTCTTCATTCTTCCGTGCTGGACGTGTCTATAAGTCTTTGTCTTCATCGTTGTCATAGTAAAAAGGTAGGGGCACCGACTTGAATGCCCGATACTTGCCAACATTGTTTAAGTGTTCATTCTCCAATCTGATTAGTTTAACATCAAATTCTTGTTAGGCATATGATATGAGGAGGTGTTGAAGCCCTGGAGTGCCCTGAACAGCTGAGCTTTTGTGTCTATGCTCAAGGCAGGTCCCTCCAGGTTTTTACGTAAGCAATTGTGAAACAATTTAACAATGCATAAAGATTTTTTATCAGAATATTTGAATGTGGAATTCTTCAACAAGTAAACTTGCTTATCACATGTTTGAAAGTGATTCTTGCAGTTGGCTCGTTCGAAAAATTTCTTTGTGCGTCCAAGGCAACTCTAGCATGTTTTTCCACAATCCCCAAAAATATTCACATCAGTTTTAGGTACAAGTTATGTCTTTTCCAACAAGATTTCCCTCCAGGCAGAAGGTGTTTCACTGACTCTTATGAACACCGGTAGTTCTATAGTGATCTGACTTTCCTACAGAACGTCTCTTATATTATTTTTTTCCCGAGAGAATGGCTTCTAAGTTACACCAGTGCATATTATCACACAGATAACACCTAATGTTGCTGCACATGCATGCATACGCTTGTGGGTGCTTTAGATCTTGAGTTATACCCAAATGACTAGACTCCCTTACTAATAACAAATCACTTAGCTGTAGATGTGTGCTAATAACTAGTTGGGGGATTGAATACTACAGAAGAGTATATCATACCTGAAGAAATTCCAAATGCCACGTCGAAGGATCTCCAAGCAGGCAACTATTGCAACCACTGCCTCTCTATGTAAGAAAGATGCTTCCCTAAACCCTAACACTGACTGCATCCAAGCAAGTCTCAGTAGAACGTTCAATACCTGCAGTTGGCATTACCCAAAGTTTTTAGCTAAAAAAGGAGAAGACTAGAACTTGAATATTCCTGCAACAGCTACAATCACCACCCAAATGAAATTGCAAAAGAAAATTAACCATAGCCACTTATATTCTCACCATAGCTGCAAAGTAAACACTTCTGTTTGTAACAAGGAGTTTATCTTAGCCAGGGTTTTTGGAATTCCTTCGCAAAAGACCCCAATCTATGACAATGTCCCAATATGTAGCAGCAATTGTTGCAACACCTGAACTGACTGCAGCTATGATTTTCCAAGTCTCCCCCCTTTTCAAACCATTACGTGTCCTCATGGCAACTGCAATAATTGTTGAGAAGTACTTCAGCCCGTTAAGCCCATGCATTACATCTTTCTCTTCACGCAAGCGTCGAAGGCTCTAAAACATTAGACTGTTGTGAGCAAAACTGTTTCCATATGCGTTAAAGATGATAGCATTATATATCATTGCTGCCAGAAATGTATGCATCACTATAGTCCACCTGAACGAAACGGGTCCAGTACGGAATGAGTGCTACAATGAAATAGAAACTCTGATAAACCTCACTTTTAAGGCACTTGTTTGATCTCGTTTTGAAGTAACCCCAACCATAATAGCAAATATAGAATTCCAAACTTCTGATGGCCTGCACCTGAAATTATATAACAGTGAAAATAAATAAATAAATAAAAAAGAACATTTTACACATCTTGTCTGTATCTCTTATACATAAAAAAGGTGGGTCAAAGAAGAACTACAAGCAAGGAATTATAAGGATATAATATTGCATCAAGAAACAATGTTAATGAAAATGTGGAGAGAAGCACTACTTCAGAGCAGCCACTTTCTATCAAAATCTATGGGCTAATTAAGTTCCTAGATAGAACAAGAAAATATTTACAGGAGCTTTCATGATGAAGAAAGCTAATATTGTCGATCTTGAAGTAATCTACCATGTAGCAAAAAGTAACTCAAAAGCATGAAAGTATCAATATGTTGAAACATGATGTCTAACCTGGCTAGTTAGCTGGTCTGCCAAGAAAAAGTCTGGGAGGGTGACCTGCAGGTGGAAAAAAGGAGAAAATTAAACCTCTGTATTTACGTCAGAGGAAGTGAAATTCTCATTCCCACTACCTTGTAAAGAGGAGCACAAAGACATCGAAACACAGATCGGATGAGGAAGAAGCGACTTGAACGGTATACGACATTGAAAGGACAGAAGATTGTAAGAAGCACAACCTGCAATAAAGGATCAGTAGTTCATGCTCATCAGGCAAATTTTGTTATATGAAAAGTTTAGTTCAATTTAGATTCTATACTTAAGCTTACAATAAGTAGACCCAAAGGGACTAGTTCAGTTAAGACTCTGAAGTTTTTTGTTTTTGGTTCCATCTCCATATCTAAATTTGAGATGACACCAGTCAATGCCAGCAGACAAAGACATGTACTAAGAAGAAATACTTCTCTGTAACCCAACCCTGTTCCTTGCTTAACGCCGAAAATAAATTGATAATTGACTTTATAACGCTTCCAGAAGTATATGTTTGCAGAGTGCATGAGCATATGTAGGACAATGAATCCGAAAAAGCTGCAAAAATGTGCAACAACATTATTATACTGAATAATTTCAGTATGCAATTTTTAGTAGAGGAAAATTTTCGTTACACATGGATGCATATGAGAAAAGCTTTTACTTCTACACCTGTAACATACCTGTAAAGAGGAAATATGTTTTCCATGTACTGATCACGCCCCTTACTCTTCAGAATACCTCTTGCATGAACAAGCACAACAATAGCTATTACAAGTGCAAGTGAGCAGCCAAAGAAGAAACCTGCAGGTTTAGAAAATTTCAGAGGATTTATGTAGATTGATTTTTGACAAGCATAGATGATAGCTAATCTGTGTTTTTGATTCAAAACATTTGCTTCTGCTAGCACATCCTACCCAAGGAAAACGTAATTATATGTCTTTCCCTTCTGGCTGTTGGTCTTAAAATATTCATTCCTTTTCTGCGATTTCCATTTGCAAAGTGCTTAATGAAGGTAATCTCTACCCTTTCCATGAGTCTACTAATCTGTGGAGGCACAAGATGGACAAGAAGGCAAAGTTTTGGAATAGAATCTGTTAGAAAATAATTTAGATGATCAAGTCTACCCTTTCTTATTAGCTTAAACTTTTGAAATAAGTGGTGATTTAATGAATTTCGATTACCATAAGCTGAATTTTCTGAACTATCACTAACCTCATCAGAGCTACCCAGATAAGATTTGTCCACCATCTCCATGTAAGTCTTAGATGCATTCCTTGATGTGATCTGTGCTAATAAAGTTAGTACACTCGGAACAAAAACTTGCAGTTTTAGATTGATGAACTAGAAATAGAAATTTTGGACCTTATCATACTTCTTCATGATCTTAGAAAAAGCCAATAGATTTAAGAAGCTGTTACATTGATTAGCGACAGGGTCAGTTAACTCCACAAAGAACACACAGAAGAAAAATCACATTGTTGTTATCCTAATGAGAATTAAAGAACGCTATATATGTTACCAGTAGCTCTTCAGAAGTAGCAGCTTTCTATTGAATTCAATAAAAGCCCTTGTCATTTGTTCCTCTGCTTTCCTCAGCTCTCTTTTGCTGAATGACAAGTTGGAATTCGAACTCTTGAGGATGCCTTTCAAAGTAGATACTGGAGCCTCAGGTGTGACATTGATCTTTACATGATCCAATATTTCTAATGAAGCTGGCCTAAAACCCCGGATTCCCACCTTCCTTCCATTGCTATTCCTCTGGTCACCGGCATTTTCTACTTTGTCTTCTTGTATTTCATCTCCCAAACGTCCTTTACTGCTCATCTCAACTTCTTGAATCGCATCCATATGCAACCTTCCTTCAAATTGAAAACAGAATTGTGAACTTTGAATGAATGTAACCCTTTTCAATATAAAAAAAAACTTACTCTCATCCCGTTAGAATATTTTTAAAAAAGAAATATCCATATTAGGGTTTAGGTTTATTCCCCTCCTTAATTATTCTATGGTTTACTTGTTCACACCTACTATCTAAAAATAGAGGCCATTTGTAATACATATCAATATATTCATGATGCAGCCCTAACACTTCATCAGGGGTTAGATTAAATGATTAAATTCATCCATTTCTCTAAGCTTAAGCTTTTGAAACAATGGGTGATTTAACACATCCAAATTCAAATAACAATATATCCTAACTTGTACTATACTAACCACAAAGACAGATAAGAAAGTAAAAATATATGCCAATGTTGCTCAAGACTGGTCCTTTTTCCTCCTTACCAGTTTTTCTACCAGTGATGCGATGAGTAACCGAAGACGAACGTGAGGGTACCTCATTGCTTGCAAGATTTTTGGCATCAGCTCCATAGAATTCCACCACCGGATTTTCTACCTTTATTCGAAGAGCAATCAAAGCATCCATCTGCTTACTCAACTCCTTTGCCTCCTCCATCACCTCTTCCACCTTCATTTTGTAGAAGTTAATGACCTTATTAAACTCATCATCAAGCCTTCTAAAGAACACAAGCTCGTACTCTCCCCCAACATCAGATAACATGAGGAACGTAGTTTGGTAGTTCCCTTCTGATCCCTCTTGCTCCGCTGCATTTACAAGAATTACTTCATCCTCGTTCTTCGGAGAGCTTCTGTACCGGCTACCAAGCCCACTGAAAGCTCTGTAGAGGGACGCCCTTCTTTTCAGAGGTCCTCGTGAGGTTGATGCCATCGGTGTTGATGCATTTATCATCTGCCTGAACCGCAAGATATCTTTCAACACTGTTTTCAGAAAGTTGTAGTCCATGTATGCTGCTTGCCATTCCTGCACCATCTGTGACGCGAATTCTTTCCCGAACTTCATCTTCTTTCATAAACAACTGCTTTTGCGGATTACTATATCCTAGTGACCCACAAGACTTATAATATTCGACTTGTACTTGTGGTAGCCTGGTAGGTAATTGCATTTACATTTTACATGCTTCTTTTAGGATCTTTTATGGTGAATACGGTCAAGAAACAAAATATGTAAATATCGTTGACGCAGGACACCAAACCTATTGTCTAATTATATAGATTTGATGACTTGTGGCCAATCCCACTACAATAACATTTTAACTAATAAGACCCAAAGTAAAATTAAAAGATTACCTAACTTATTTTTCCTTCTGCATCAATAGTACGTACATGTCAAGCTTGGTTGTTCATCTGTTATTGGTTATCGTTCACCTAGTTAACCACCTAAAAGTTTAAAAGAAAAATCTATTTCGGAGAAAACCAGATCAAGAACCAGGCCCTTACTGAATCAGTGAATCCTATACATGTCAGCCAGCCACAAAATTCTAAGAGACTATATAGTAAAAGCTGTAGCCTGTAGGAGTTTTAGGCCGGCCGATATATTCACAAATCTAGTAGTTTTCTTTTCTTTTTTTTTGGGTTACAAATGGTAGGATTTGAATCCACGTACACATCTATCTAGCTACTGATGATTACGAAGCGTTTATTGCCCAACCAGAGAAAATTAATGCTTATTGTCTACCCATAATGCCGTACCACTCATCTCATCTGGTTGCTAGCTTGTAAGCTTTCAGAGCAAAACCGCCCACCAAAAGGAATGGATAGCATTTATAGTTTTATACACTACTGGCCCACCTTTTTATAGAGATAGATGAGTATTCATTGCTTGCAGTAGCCAAGCAGACTACGTCTCGGGCAATGATCGCTGGATAAGGATCTGTCCAATTCATAATGGACTAGATATGATTGAGTTAAAGGCTGAAATTTTCCTATACAAATATAAGGGTTAGGGTTTAAACACATCATTTTTTTAATAAAAAAATCTTTCCCTCATTAATTGCAAACGTTAAGTGTGCAGAAACCAAGAACTTTTTTTGTTTTTTTTCCAGAAACCAAGAACTTAATACCCTTAGATTTGCATAAGAAAATCTCAGTCTTTAACTGGATCCTGTCCAGTCCATTATGAACTGGACAGGATCCTTATCCATGATCGCTAGTTTAGTTACTTAAAAAATACAATACTTATTTAGTTTAGTTATTAATTTTTTACTCCAGACTCCGGTAAAACATTTATTTTAATCATTTTTTTAATTAAATATTTGTTTTTATCATTTTTCCTTTTCTTTCTCATCTCTCTCGTAACGAAAGAGAAAAAATAACAAATAAATCTTATAAGATGCTACCGTAAACTTTCAAATATGAAAATTTACTACAATACTAGTAAGAAAAATCTCTGCTTTACAAGTTTTGTTGGAGCAAGAAAAACAAAAGAAAATAGCTAAATTTAACTAAAAAGTAGTTTACAAGCTTTACTATAGATACTCTTAGCACACAGCCAGCGGCAGAATTCTACTGTAGAATAAAATTATTACAACCAGTTTAAGCACTTGCTAAGTCTTTGTAATTTCAAATCTCGGCTTGTAATCCCACGAGTGACACGCTTAAATCTCCACTCCAGCCGCTTTGATGAGCTATTGAGCCAATGCCAACACTCCAGAAATACTTGGGGATTCATGGTAGCTTGGTAATAAGGAGAAAGCAAGGTATATCGTGTTAAGATAACAACTGGGTTAAACAAGGAAACTTACTAAAAAGAGAATTACAATTGTCGCAAACTCGCTCGAAGCAAAAGCGAACTATTTCTTTGAACTTTTAAGTTGGTTTGCTCGAGCGGGAGTTGAGCAAAGTCTCGAATACTTCATCAAACTTCTTCGCTCTGGCGTAGATCAAGCAAGGATCGTGCTAGATTTCATAAAATAGAATTCTTGAACCAACTTTTGAACCATACTTAATCCGAACTCAACTGCTATTAAAGACACTCCAAATGACCCATATTTTAATACTAGAATTTGCCCACACAAAACATAAAACCTAAACACCTCTATGGAGGTATTTTGCCATGAGAGTTCTTACTCAAAGAAGGTTTTCTCGGTTAATAATTTTCCATCCTAACTTGGCCAACATGGCTTTATTTTGAGAGGCCATGGTTATTAGAAGGCCCCTGTTTGCGACTGATCACTAAAAGGTGCAATCTTTCAACGCATACGAGGTAGAATCACAACCATTAACAATTGACATTAACCGACCTTTATGGTTGATTTACAGTTACTTTTGAAAAACGAAAAACACTATAGATCTAATGCAGAATGAAGAATAAATAAGTTAGTATTTTAATTATATTTGGATCTTATTAGTTAATTAGGTTATTTATATTTAAACCGTTGTTTTATCTATGAGTTATTGTAATGGGCTTGGCCCAAAGTCATCTAATCTAGGGTTAGGGATATTTTATAATTAGATAATGGGCTTAGCCCAAAGTTAGTCAAATTAGGGTTAGGTTTTATTTTACAATGTCTATTTAAATGCTCTTTGTACTCCTATGGAGAATGGATTATGATTAATGGAAAAAGATGTTTGCTTGGAGGCACAATTGTGCTCTTCTTTTTGGTGGTGAGACTCTTCCAAAACCCTATTGTTGACCGGTGAGACTCTGATCAACGTGGTTTATATTATTTTATGCTATCTTTTATTTATTTTCCATATTTCTCCTTCCATCCTGCTTTAATTGGTATCAAAGCCCAATTCGATTGTTTTCCATAACAATCGTTCGATCCATTGTCATCCATCCCACATCCAAACACCCAAACAGTTAAAAAAAAAAAACCCAAAATCACATCACCTTTCAAGTCAAACAAATCTGTGACCTACCCTCCAAATTTTCCAATTCTGTAACAAGGCAAAACCCACAATTTTGTTCAACCCAATCGCCAATTCACAAACACCAACAAACCAAAGTGTACCTTCAGGAAAACAACACCAATCAAGTAACCCATATACCCATACGGGCCATTCCCTACCAATACCCAAAATTCATCATGTATCATTATGAATATCCCACCATCAACCCAAGAAGCATGAGGCAATTTGGGAGCCGTCCCTTTACGCAGCAGCAACGGTATGATGTCCCGATGCAGGTAAGAATGGATGTGTCAAATTTTCATGGCGAATGGGATCCATATGCATTCCAAGATTGGCTCATTGCCTTGGAGGACTACCTTGAATGGATTGGTCTCTCCCGCATCGAAGGTGCGTTTTGTAAAGATGAAACTCAAGGGACAAGCACGTGTTTGGTGGCAACGTGAGGAAGAATACCTTCATCGCCTTCGTCTACCGCCCATCTTTGAATGGGAAGAGATGAAATTCAAATTACAAGAGGAATATGGGGCTAACCATTATACTCAACCGCAACGTATGGATGCTGTTTGGCACAAGTATGTCTTTCAAACCCAACCTTCACATAAACCACCACCACCACCATTGTGCAAAAACAACCCAGAATTTTGGCCACCCATCCCACTACCGTCACAACCTAAATCACCACAACAATTAGTGAAGCCAAAAACAATCCCCATTGTCGCTCCTCCAATCTCCATCCATGGAACCCAAACAAACAAATCCACTCCCGTAAAGGTATCATCTCATCCCCATTACACTGAACCACCAACACAAGAAACCCTAATCACCCACACCCAATATGCAGCCACTCACTGCTGCTCATAAACCAATAGACACCAAAATACAACCACTCAACCCATCACACCACAATTACTAGAAAAGGAACCAACTGTAATCAATGCCATACCTAAGCCACCATCGAGGAACAACCAAACTCCCAATCTTCCAATCGTTCCACCATCCCCAATCAAAACAAATCAACCTAATATCCAAACCGAACAAGAAACCCAATCAAAAAATCCAAACCTTTTAGAAAACCCAGTAGCAATCCCAATCGCCCCCATCCAATCGACAGCCACTGCCATTCAAAAATCAAGCAAAAATAGACTACAACTATCACACTTACCCAAAATTACCACCACAGCCCACAGTACCATAGCAATTTTGACTCACTCACAGTTCATATTGCCACAAATCCCACAAAATTCAATCCCCACAAAACCCATTCTTTTGGAAAACCCAGCAAACCACTCACCTCAAGCAGTGATTTTGGTTTCACAAGCTGTCAGCAGTGTTAGTTATGCAAATCCAGTGCCGCCATTCAAATTGCTAGCACCGCTATCCAAATCGTGGCCCACCAAAATGAGGAGAAGAAGCTTTGTTTGTTATGTTTGGTTTAGAAAGAGAAAGAAGAAGAAAATCAAAGAAATTGATTTGGGTAAAGGGTTGTTCGCGGGCCACATAAGGAAAAGATGTTATTGAAAAAAAAGAAAAGAAGAAAAGATGCTTTGCAACTATGAAGGCCTGTGCTTCATTTTCTACTACGCAAGCCCATGTCCAGCAAATCTCAAATATTTTCAAGACTTGAGGAATTAGGTTTGAAGCAAAAAAAAAAAAAGTTTTCTACCTTTTTAAACTCGAGACTAGTTTTTTCAAGAAGGGAGAATAATGCGAATGAAGAATAAATAAGTTAGTATTTTAATTATATTTGGATTTTATTAGTTAATTAAGTTATTTATATTTAAACGGTTGTTTTATCTATGAGTTATTGTAATGGACTTGGCCCAAAGTCATCTAATCTAGGGTTAGGGATATTTTATAATTAGATAATGGGTTTAGCCCAAAGTTAGTCAAATTAGGATTAGGTTTTATTTTACGGTATCTATTTAAAAGCTTTTTGTACTCCTCTGGAGAATGGATTATGATTAATGGAAAAAGATGTTTGCTTGGAGGCACAATTGTGCTCTTCTTCTTGGTGGTGAGACTCTACCAAAACCTCATTGTTGACCGGTGAAACTCTAATCAACGTGATTTATATTATTTTATGCTATCTTTTATTTATTTTCCATATTTCTCCTTCCGTCCTGCGTCAAGATCTCTAAAGCAGTGCACACATTTTGAATTATTGATTCCTCAATATATTCACGTGGTTTTAGTCAAACTATATGATTAACAAAAACAAAAAAGAATTATAGTAGGACATGGCAAAATTTCATTGGTTTACAGATATTATTACTTTGTAGCAGATCCTTACCTTAATCCGGTCGTTAATTTGCTGCGAGAAAAGACTTTACAAAAATCAAACAACCTTAGAATCCCAGAAGCTTTAAGTTCCACCCCCAATTCTCTGTTTCATTTTTCTTCTGAACGTAATGTCTGAGTTATTGGTACATCTGCATCTAATTGTAAGCATAGGACTAATTTTGACAATGTCCGCGCATTCGATGCGTTTCGACCTGGGATCGGGCACCTCAAAATGCATATCGGAGGACATCAAGAGCAACGCCATGACCGTGGGAAAGTACGGCGTCATCAATCCCAATGAAGGGTTTCCTGTTCCTGATACCCACAAGATCACTGTCCGGGTAATGCCCGTCAAAAACCCAAGTTGTTACTATTTTTCTATATGTGGACAGTGGATCTGTCTTTTTTTCTTCTCAATTTTTTTTTTTCTTTTTGGGTAGATAGATGTAAAAAAGATAAATTTTGTAAATTTTTATCCATAGAAATGGAATGTATTTTCATTCAAAATAACATGTTTGATTATATTGTACAATTTTTAGTGGGTTGTTTTTATTTTTCTTTTTTCTTTTCTTGAATTGCAGATATTGATGTGAAAACAAGGTTTAATTCTTGGGCTTGGTTTGGGGGGGATTAATGTGGAAGTGATTGGGGTTGTTGTTAGGTGGCCTCGCCCCACAGTAGCAGTTATCACTATGGGGATCATGTGGAAGCGGGTAATTTTGCATTTACTGCGGCTGAATCTGGTGATTATACAGCTTGTTTTTGGGCGCCTGATCATAAGCCCCCAGTGATAGTTACGGTTGATTTTGATTGGAGGACTGGGGTTGCAGCAAAAGACTGGTCGAAGGTTGCTAAGAAAGGGCAGATCGAAGTAAGTGATTATTCTGTCGTTCGTTAATTTGGTCTTCATTTGTCTTTGGCGCCATTTGAGATTGGTTGCCATTTAAGGAGTTGCTATCTTGTTGACTTTTAAATTATGGTGTTCCTGCTAGGTAATATTTGTCTTGGATGTGAGAGTGATAAGGAAAGTCATTTTTTGGTTATTGGTTATTGCTTAATTCATTAGATAAAGATTAATTTTCTTCTCCAGTTCTAATTATTGCTTCCCTCATTTGAATTGCGGCCTTTAATAATTTACATTCCTGCATGTTCTGTTTCATTGCATCAAAACATTTGTGATTGGTTGGAAGTGGACTGTTTTGTGACCTCCATCATCTCATTTTCTAGCCAGCGAACATGCATTGATTCGTCGGTCATAGCACAGTTTTATGTGGTTTGCTTTGTCTCGTGTGTTGTCAGTTTTGACTTAAAACTGAGAAATCTTGGTTCTTAAGCTTTTGTTTCAGTGTCAATGTCATGAGCCTCTTCATTTCCCTTGTGGCCCTTCCTATGAAAATATGTCAACTCAAATACTCATCAGCTGTTGCAAACATGTAATACTTCCTAGTTCCTAAATATGAAGAAAATCTTGGTGAATGAAGCTTCTGCAAATTTTCCTAATTTGCAATGGCAAATTGTCGTGTAGTTACACGATGGAGAGAATATATATCTGAAATTGGCTCTAGGCAGTTTACACCAGCTACAGCCTTATAAGGATTGCTTGTTTCCATTTAAGAAACTCAAGTTCCTTGGTGTTCAGTATATTATGTTTAAATATTTCCTTTATTCTTTAATGTCTAGTATAACAAACCATAACTTCTTAAACATGCTGCTCTTCAATTTGTTTTACTGCAAACGGTATGCCTCTGCTTTACAGTTTTGTACTTGTATATCGTGATCTTTTGATCATATTTTCTTTTCCCAGTTTTGGAGTTAATGGTACTTGAATAATCTTACGAGATTCCATGGTTTAGGCTGCCATGGAATAGATAAAAGTCGTAATTCAGTGACTTATAAGCAGAAAGATTTCAAGTCATGGATGTGGAAGACCCAGTTTTTGTATCAAATTAGGAATATGCATAAAGTATTTGTCAATTAAATTATCCCATACCATGTTATTATTGGATGTTCTTCTAGCTCACTATACTTGGGCTAGTAGTAGTTGACATTTTTTCAAACTTATATTCCTATTATCATCTTACTTGTTATGGTTCAATTTAGTGATTTTTTTGGACAGATCCAAGCAGCTAACAGAAAGATATGTTTCACATGGTCTGCTGATAAATTTTTTCATATATTGTGCTAGGTGATGGAACTTGAGTTGAAGAAATTGTTTGACACCGTCACTTCCATTCATGATGAGATGTTTTATCTACGTGAGAGGTACAAACACAATTTCTCCATGAATAAAAATTCAGTAACACATTGCACTCCATTTGATTCAACTTGTACTCTTGCTACATGTGTTTATTTTTGGGGAAGAAATATGGAAAATTATCATATTTTTTCTAAGAAGAAAGCAACTTATGTAACCTTTTGCTGCAAATTGGTACTCACAGGCAAAGACACACGTTAAAAGTCAATTGGAATTTCTATCTCAATGGCTTAAGTAATTTATATAACCTTTTTCTGCAAGTTGATCCTCACAGGCAAAGACACATTAAATATGATTGGTATTGCTATTTCAATGGCTTCGGCGTGTGTGTGTATGTGTGTGTGAGGGTGATATCCTGAAAAGTTAAGTCCCGCATTGGTTGCTTATTAGATGAGACAAAGTGACTCTAGAGAGCTTAAATTAGAACTTCAATTAGTTCTCTTGGCGTAATAATGCAAATGCTTTTCTTGGATTGTGCTAGAAAGAGAGACTAAGACTCTGAAAGTACTCTCTAACTGAGTCGTCTCTGATGTTTGTATCTAAGATTCAATTTTTGGGATGTATACAGTGTCAAATTCTGTTTCCTACATTAAGCACTTTGACCTTGTAAAATCATTTACCTCAAGAACTTGGATCCTAATAAATATCTGTGTTCCGGGTTTGTTTTCGCTGAGGGGCATCATTCCCTTTTGGCTATATCTGATGTATTTTTGTCCTTGATGATCTAGGGAGGAAGAAATGCAACAACTTAACAGATCAACTAACTCCAAGATGGCTACCTATAGTTTCCTTTCGATCCTGGTTTGCTTGTCGGTGGCCGGTTTGCAGTTATGGCATCTGAAGGCATTCTTTGAGAGAAAGAAGCTCCTCTAATTTTGCATTGGCCTATAAATTTTACACTTGTTTTTGTCTTTTAAGTCGTTAGTTCATTAGTTGTATGATCATATTTGGTATTTTTCGTTTTTTATTTATGTCTTTCAAAATGCATTGAGTGGACTTGCTATCTTTTGGTTTATGTGGTTTGTATTTGTGTGTTATCCCCGCAATTACTTGCACATCCCAATATCATGTTGGCTGAATATTGACAGTGGGAGAACAAAATGGCCCTCATCCGCTACTTTTGTCATGCAGAACAAGAAGCTGGTGGTTCCTTGGGTTCAGATCCACAGTAATTAAATTAACTACCTAAATTGTTAGTAGCAGCCCAAATTGCAATTGCTAGCAACTTAGGCGGTGGAGAGAGTCCATGTTAGATCTAGATATCCGAATAGGTGGTCAAGGACGGTCTAAAATTTATTTGGACACGTAAACTCTCTAACAGTGACTAACTATTTGACCAGCTATTTGTTATAGATCCCTCTGATTGATTGATTCGTGTGTTGTTGGTTCTTCAACAAGTGTTCTGTCTGAAACTAATAATCCTCTATTCCTAGAATTTTCAGGCCATGCAAATCATTGCCGAGAGTACTCAGTTTTGTGCATATTGAATATACTTTTATTATAACTAATCACAGTAAAAGGTCCCCAAAAAGTAGTTCAATCGGCTGTGAACCACACCTTATGAAGTGAAGGTTACAAGTTCGAATCCCTCCTCCCGCAAAAAAAAAATCTGAAGAAGACTCTTCCTCTTATTTTGGTTGAGCTGGAAGGACAGGATAATATAATATTATTTAACGTTGTCCACCGCTTAACTAACCGCAAATGTCTTGAATACTCTCTCAACTCTCTTTTTTTTTTTTTTCCAAAAAGCCGTTTGAATGAGACACTGAC
Organism: Carpinus viminea; assembly: GCA_013348765.1. NCBI lineage: Eukaryota > Viridiplantae > Streptophyta > Magnoliopsida > Fagales > Betulaceae > Carpinus > Carpinus viminea. The sequence goes on along the minus strand of CP054671.1, from coordinate 37,168,607 downwards.
CGTTGACAAACGCAGTTTCCCGCCAACCCAACAACCAAGGGAAGATGCCCATATCTACGCAATCTGGGGAGCCAGCCTTCTAAGTCGGTGGTGCATATAAGCAAGATTTTATGGATAATGCATCAGATATTCAAGTAGAGCTTGATCCCAGCAAAGCAATGGTACTATTGGGAATTCAAATATATAGATTAGATTTTTATATATTTGAATTCTCTAGATAAAACTAAAAACTTTAAATTCAAATATGGGGCGTTTGATTGTTTAAGATCAAAAAAACATTTTCTTTTCCAAAATCTAAACCTTCGACACTGATAATATTGAAGATTAAGATAAAAATGAAACTCTTAAGAGAAGATAGAGTTAGAATCAAAGACTTAGTTATTGTGATAAGATTGAATTTATCTTGTAGATAACTCATCTGTAGAGAATAGTTTAAATCTCTTTAAATTCTGTACATGAGTTTGTATATAACTCAGCTTCCTTTGATTCTATAAATATGAATGCAGGTATCTCAACCAATTACTGTGAGAAAATAATCATCAGAGATTTTCTTCAATCTTGTTAGACACCAACCTTTAACACTGTCAACACCAATGCCGAGCAGGTACATCCAATTTATATTAATCCTCTTTAGTCACCATAATTATGGCCAACCATCCCTATGGGGTGGTTCGGCCACAATTGTTGTGTGTGTGTGTGTGTTTTTTTTTAAATTACTATTTATTTTTAGATTTAAATTTTAAAATTAAATTAAAAAATATATATTTTAATATGGTAAAATGGTGCGTTTTGACCCAGACTAATGACTGTTAACAAATTTTTGACAGCAAAGATTTTATTATCATTTCGACTGACCCAAGGAATAAATTGTTGAAAAAAAAAAATTTAGGGATTTTAAAATTTTGGCATGTTTACCCTTTAGATATAATTTCACTTATTATATCCTACAAATTTAAATACCCAACTTCTAACTTCTAAGCCGTTGTAGGTCCTTATTATTCAACAATATAACTCCTTGTTGTTCAATTTACGCACGGGAGAAGTCTAATTTATTGTTCAGCGAGAAAAGAAATGTGAGAGTGAAGAAGGAGTGATGGAATCAATTCCATCTATGCAAACAATGATTCTAGGATTTCGCTTTAGGCCCTATGATGATGAGCTCATAATTGACTATTTGTTGAAGAAGATTGAGGGTGAAGCCCTTCCTTGGGAGGGCATCGTTGAGTGTGATATATATGGTGAAAGGTCTTTATGGGAAATATATGGTGATCTTTCTAATCCAAAGGAGAAGGTTTACTTTTTCATAATGCTAAAGAAACTATCCAAAAATTGAGTGGAGCGAATAGCTGGTTGTGGGGTTTGGCATGAGAATTCTGCTATCAAGATATATGATTATAAAGGTGATGTTATTGGGGTTAGAAAATTGTTTAGTTTCATGGTAAAACAGGGCACATGCAAGAAGAAATCCGACTGGATTATGCACAAGTTCTCACTCATTGGGGAGCAAGAACAAAATACCAACTGGGTCCTATGCAATATTCAAGACAAGGGATTAGAATCGAGAGTTGGGATCCAAAGATGCCTTCGAGATCATCAGTCTTGTATTGGTCAGGTTACTCCTATTACTGTCGTATCTTTTGAAACTGAAACCCCCCAACCCTTGACTAATCCAGACGTTCTCCTACCTGAGGACGAAAGCCGATAGAGGAAGAGGATGCGCTGTGATGTTGAATGCGATGTGCCTCAAGCAATTGAGATGCCATCCCAATCTCCATCTGAATTTGGAACACCACAATCTAAATTTACACCCTCACAGGATTCTGTAGACATTAAGGAAGTTGATGTGGAAACCTCCCCGACTCTACCAACTAGTGAAAACTTTGATTCTCAGTTTTTTCCTTCAAAGAATTATCTGCACCCTCCTTACCCAGAGGGTGGACATTTGCCGCTTGACACATGTATCGATTTTTCGAATGTTTTTTACGTTGATGTGGATGACTTCATGAGCTCTCTACTAGTTAATGAAGACTGATAATTGTCTGCTGCCATTACCTTTCCCTTTGCCAGTTGGTACATGTGTCCATTTTTCAGATCTTCTTGATGCCGAGTTCTCAGGACAATGAGCTCAAGCAAAATGTTTTGGCGCCTATTAGTATAGGAAAATATTGTAACTTGCAAATTTATTTTGTGGAACAAATTGTACATTAATATTTACTTTTCGTTCACTTTTGTTGGAGCATATTAGTGTAACATTTGCCTTGATTTTTGTTATGGCAACTTTCCTTCATCAACTTTGTTGGAGACATACTCAAAATCATAGAATCTCTTGCATTCTTGGTCTGCAAAAACCTGCACCACCACTACACTGCCTCTGCCGATATGTTTTGCTTTGCCATGGTCTATGGCCTATATGCGAAGATTGGCTCCATTTGTTTTGTTTTTTGAACAAGATTGGCTCTATTTGTTAAATGTTTTTTATTTTTTGAAAAAGCTAGATGAAAGTAATTTGGAAAAACTTCACAGAACCTTCATGAACTTCCACCCGTTTTAAAATACCCTCCCTAAACTTAAAAAACTCCCAATTTATCCTCCTGAACTTTTAATTTGGACTCATCCGTACAAATTAGAATTTAACATTTTAGAAAAAGATCAAAATACCCCTTCATTTTTTTATTTTTTTTTTAAATCAGAAAGTTGGAATTTTATACAAAAGTCACAATTTCAAATTAACCGTTTAAAATGCCAACTTCCATAACGTTTTTTTTTTAAATGAAAATTAGGGGTATATTGGTCTTTTTAATTTTTAATAAGTAATAAGGCATTTTATTAAAGAGAAAAAACCTAAAAATACAAGAGGGAAAGCCAAAGCTTACCCAAATCAAACCATCCGAGAACCCTAAAAAACAGCCACCCAACAAGACCCAAACTACCCCACATTAGTCTTTCCCAACCCACTTACAACCCTCCAATGCTCTCTGTTGCCCTTAGACCTAGTCTGAGGGCCCTTTCTTCCACCTATAAACCATTCTAATTCAGCTTTCAGAAACGCCAAGTTCCGATCCTCCTCCTCAGAGGACAACACCTCATGAACATCCTTCCTTGTTTGGCGCCAAGACTCCTCCATGTCATTCACGAGCGCCAAATGCACAGCATCGTCTTGAACCGCTTCCCGCAAAGACGCAAGCAACCAACTTTGAGATTTGGTCAAGCCAAAATCTGTCCCCGCAGACGAGTCAGAAGAGTCATTGGGAACGACCTCAGAGCTATCGCACTGGATCCCGGCAAGGATAGGAGACCTAATTTGTACAAAGGGGTCTAAACCGAGAACAATTGCCCTTTCTTCCACCTATAAACCATTCTAATTCAGCTTTCAAAAACGCCAAGTTCCGGTCCTCCTCCTCATAGGACAACACCTCATGAACATCCTTCCTTGTCTGGCACCAAGACTGCTCCATGTCATTCACGAGCGCCAATGCACAACATCGTCCTGAACCGCTTCCCACAAAGACGCAAGCAACCAACTTTGAGATTTGGTCAAGCTAAAATCTGTCCCCGCAGACGAGTCATAAGAGTCATCGGGAACGACCTCAGAGCTGTTGCACTGGATCTCGGCAAGGATAGGAGACCTAATTTGTACAAAGGGGTCTAAACTAAGAGCAATTGAAAGTTGAGAGGTTAAATTGAAAGTTTTTGAAGTTCTATTGCTTATTTATATGTAGAATGATAAGGTACCACCCAAGTGCGTTACTCTTTATTATTTTTTTATTTTTAGTTTTTTTGCAATTTTTAACAGGTGCTATAGGAAAGAATAGACAAAGTCATGGAGAAGAGCAGCAAAGGCGGAGTTTTTACATCAGAGAGTGAATTAGTGAAGAAACTATGGAGATTCGGAAGGACTTTGTCACGATCCATGGGGAAATGGTGCTTCTGAAAAACTATAGCTCCTTAAATTTTGCACGTATAGCATCTGCTAGATTTATTTTCTCTTCTAAATTTAACTGGGTTTGGTAAGGGCTTGCTCACTATTCATGGGGACATAATGCTACTAAGGAATACTAGCTTTGTGAATTCATCAACTTTTTTTTCCTCCTAGTGTCCAATAAGGGTGGTGTAAGTTGTCACTTTCTTAAGCCATTTCCATTCTGCTTCTTAGGGTTGGTTAAGATCTTGAAAAGTATGACAAACGAACTGGAGGACTGTTGCGTCTACCTTTTACACAATTTGCCCTTCGTCAACCTTTCTTTACAACAGAACATGTCACAAGATTAGTCCGTGGTTGTGAGGAAAAACTTGAGCTCCTTTTCCCATTAGAAGCGGAAGTCATTGAATCTAATCCTTGTGCACAAGACCAGTCAAAACCACCACCGTGTAATGCAGCAAATATCTCACCCGAGACATCATCAACTCTTGGAGAGGAATCTGTGGATCTATACCGTGGCACTCTCGCTGCAATGAAAGCCATAAAAGGCCTTCAAAAAGCAAGCTCCACCTCCAATTCATGGTCATTGTCATCCCACTTTAGAAACCAGGATGATGAGGGTACAGGTGCAGTAACTGCTGAAAACTCTTCAGCCTCCTTGAATAATGGGGAAGAGAGTGATCAAGAGGATTACCATTCTGTGTAGAAAAGTTCGTCTCTGCTGTTGCTATTGGGAATCTTCTTTTGGCTTCTTGTTACAGGTTAGAACTGAATAAGAGGTCTCCCTGCCTCTGTGCACAATCAGTTCCACAACCTAATAAACTGCAATTGGAATGTTCGGGGTAGACTTATGTATAATTGAATTGAAGGCTTTAATTGGAAGATTTCATAATTTTCATTAGAGAACATGTATGCCTTTTTTTTTTCCTCCTGAGCACTGAAAGCAGCATTGCTTCCACTTTCTGTCTTTACATGGAGCATGTAGTGTTCTATTATTGATGCTAATGGAGCATAATACTTGGAACCAACGTGGGTTGAACAGGTAAGGACTTAAATCTAAGAATTAGTTAGGAAAAAACTTTATTTTTGGCCTTTTGACACTAGGAAAATACTAAATTTAGGATAACCATCTAGTTCTAATAACTTCTTCTTCTTCTTCTTTATTTTTATTTTTATTTTTATTTTCAAAGTGGGAGAGGGGAAAAAGGAAAATTACAAAGGTGGATCTTTTCTACAATTGATCCTAACCGAAGAAAAAAAGAAGAAGACATAAGAATGCTTCTAAAGATACGGTTGAAAGCACCCATTTAACAATTCTAATAACTTGTTCCAAAGTATATATGAAAGTTTGGCGCTCGGCATTGCTCAACTATTTATTGTTGTTTCAATTTGCATATTTCACAGTCAAGCTCTGCACATTGAACTCGAACCCATTTCTATGTATTGACATTAGAGTTCATCACCAATACCTTTTTTTTTTTTTCTCTCCTTATCTAGTATTTCAATTTCACTCATAAATCAAGAAAATACAAAAAAGAAAAAGTAAAAGCAAAAACCAGAAGGAATTGTGGCCATTTATTACTAGAAGAGTTCTCAAAATTAGTGTATATATGTTTTAACCCAGTGCATACCTATTCATTAAAATGGGTGGTGGCAAATAACTTCTTAAAGAAAGCGACTCAATAACGTACCTTAGAAGCATTTCATTTGCAGTTTTATCTCTCTGTTCTTACATATATGAATAATGATAACCTTCATTCTTCATTCTTCCGTGCCGTACGTGTCTATATGTCTTTGCCTTCATCGTTGTCATAGTAAAAAGGTAGGGGCACTGACTTGAATGCCCGATACTTGCCAACATTGTTTAAGTGTTCATTCTCCAATCTGATTAGTTTAACATCAAATTCTTGTTAGGCATAAGATATGAGGAGGTTTTGAAGCCCTGGAGTGCCCTGAACAGCTGAGCTTTTGTGTCTATGCTCAAGGCAGGTCCCTCCAGGTTTTTACGTAAGCAGTTGTGAAACAATTTAACAATGCACAAAGATTTTTTATCAGAATATTTGCATGTGGAATTCTTTAACAAGTAAACTTGCTTGTCACATGTTTGAAAGTGATTCTTACGGTTGGCTCTTTCAAAAAATTTCTATTTGCTTCCTAGGCAACTCTAGCATGTTTTTCCACAATCCCCAAAAATATTCACATCAGTTTTAAGTACAAGTTATGTCTTTTCCAACAAGTTTCCCTCCAGGGAGAAGGTGTTTCACTGACTCTTATGAACACTGGCAGTTCTATAGTGATCCGACTTTCCTACAGAATGTCTCTTATATATATTTTTTTCCTGAGAGAATGGCTTCTAAGTTACACCAGTGCATATTATCACACAGATAACACCTAATATTGCTGCACATGTATGCATACGCTTGTGGGTGCTTTAGATCTCGAGTTATACCCAAATGACTAGACTCCCTTACTAATAACAAATCACTTAGTTGTAGATTTGTGCTAATAACTAGTTGGGGATTGAATACTACAGAAGAGTATATCATACCTGAAGAAATTCCAAATGCCACGTCGAAGGATCTCCAAGCAGGCAACTATTGCAACCAAGGCCTTTCTATGCAAGAAAGGTGCTTCCCTAAACCCTAACACTGACTGCATCCAAGCAAGTCTCAGTAGAACGTTCAATACCTGCAGTTGGCATTACCCAAAGTTTTTAGCTAAAAAAGGGGAAGACTAGAACTTGAATATTCCTCCAACAGCTACAATCACCACCCAAATGAAATTGCAAAAGAAAATTAACCATAGCCACTTATATTCTCACCATAGCTGCAAAGTAAACACTTCTGTTTGTAACAAGGAGTTTATCTCTTAGCCAGGGGTTTTTGGAATTCCTTCGCAAAAGACCCCAATCTATGACAATGTCCCAATATGTAGCAGCAATTGTTGCAACACCTGAACTGACTGCAGCTATGATTTTCCAAGTCTCCCCCCTTTTCAAACCATAACGTGTCCTCATGGCAACTGCAATAATTGTTGAGAAGTACTTCAGCCCGTTAAGCCCATGCATTACATCTCTTCACGCAAGCGTCGAAGGCTCTAAAACATTAGACTGTTGTGAGCAAAACTGTTTCCATATGCGTTAAAGATGATAGCATTATATATCATTGCTGCCAGAAATGTATGCATCACTATAGTCCACCTGAACAAAACGGGTCCAGTACGGAATGAGTGCTACAATGAAATAGAAACTCTGATAAACCTCACTTTTAAGGCACTTGTTTGATCTCGTTTTGAAGTAACCCCAACCATAATAGCAAATATAGAATTCCAAACTTCTGATGGCCTGCACCTGAAATTATATAACAGTGAAAATAAATAAATAAATAAAAAAGAACATTTTACACATCTTGTCTGTATCTCTAATACATAAAAAAGGTGAGTCAAAGAAGAACTACAAGCAAGGAATTATAAGGATATAATATTGCATCAAGAAACAATGTTAATGAAAATGTGGAGAGAAGCACTACTTCAGAGCAGCCACTTTCTATCAAAATCTATGGGCTAATTAAGTTCCTAGATAGAACAAGAAAATATTTACAGGAGCTTTCATGATGAAGAAAGCTAATATTGTCGATCTTGAAGTAATCTACCATGTAGCAAAAAGTAACTCAAAAGCATGAAAGTATCAATATGTTGAAACATGATGTCTAACCTGGCTAGTTAGCTGGTCTGCCAAGAAAAAGTCTGGGAGGGTGACCTGCAGGTGGAAAAAAGGAGAAAATTAAACCTGTGTATTTATGTCAGAGGAAGTTAAATTCTCATTCCACTACCTTGTAAAGAGGAGCACAAAGACATCAAACACAGATCGGATGAGGAAGAAGCGACTTGAACGGTATATATACATTGAAAGGACAGAAGATTGTAAGAAGCACAACCTGCAATAAAGGATCAGTAGTTCATGCTCATCAGGCAAATTTTGTTATATGAAAAGTTTGGTTCAATTTAGATTCTGTACTTAAGCTTACAATAAGTAGACCCAAAGGGACTAGTTCAGTTAAGACTCCGAAGTTTTTTGTTTTTGGTTCCATCTCCATATCTAAATTTGAGATGACACCAGTCAATGCCAGCAGAGCAAGACATGTACTAAGAAGAAATACTTCTCTGTAACCCAACCCTGTTCCTTGCTTAATGCCGAAAATAAATTGATAATTGACTCTATGACGCCTCCAGAAGTATATGTTTGCAGAGTACATGAGCATATGTAGGACAATGAATCCGAAAAAGCTGCAAAAATGTGCAACAACATTATTAAACTGAATAATTTCAGTATGCAATTTTTAGTAGAGGAAAATTTTCGTTACACATGGATGCATATGAGAAAAGCTTTTACTTCTACACCTGGAACATACCTGTAAAGAGGAAATATGTTTTCCATATACTGATGACGCCCCTCTCTCCTCAGAATACCTCTTGCATGAACAAGCACACCAATAGCTATTACAAGTGCAAGTGAGCAGCCAGAGAAGAAACCTGCAGGTTTAGAAAATTTCAGAGGATTTATATAGATTGATTTTTGACGAGCATAGATGATAGCTAATCTGTGTTTTTGATTCAAAACATTTGCTTCTGTTAGCACATCCTACCCACGGAAAACGTAATTCTATGTCTTTCCCTTCTGGCTGTTGGCCTTAAAATCTTCATTCCTTTTCTGCGATTTCCATTTGCAAAGTGCTTAATGAAGGTAATCTCTACCCTTTCCATGAGTCTACTAATCTGTGGAGGCACAAGATGGACAAGAAGGCAAAGTTTTGGAATAGAATCTGTTAGAATATAATTTAAATGATTAAGTCTACCATTTCTTATCACTTAAACTTTTGAAATAAGTGGTGATTTAATGAATTTCGATTACCATAAGCTGAATTTTCTGAACTATCACTAACCTCATCAGAGCTACCCAGATAAGATTTGTCCACCATCTCCATGTAAGTCTTAGATGCATTCCTTGATGTGATCTGTGCTAATAAAGTTAGAACACTCGGAACAAAAACTTGCAGTTTAGATTGATGAACTAGAAATAGAAATTTTGGACCTTATCATACTTCTTCATGATCTTTGAAAAAGCCAACAGATTTAAGAAGCTGTTACATTGATTAGCGATAGGGTCAGTTAACTCCACAAAGAACACACAAAAGAAAAATCACATTGTTGTTATCCTAATGAGAATTAAAGAACGCTATATATGTTACCAGTAGCTCTTCAGAAGTAGCAGCTTTCTATTGAATTCAATAAAAGCCCTTGTCATTTGTTCCTCTGCTTTCCTCAGCTCTCTCTTGCTGAATGACAAGTTGGAATTCGAACTCATGAGGATGCCTTTCAAAGTAGATACTGGAGTCTCAGGTGTGACATTGATCTTTACATGATCCAATATTTCTAATGAAGCTGGCCTAAAACCTCGGATTTCCACCTTCCTTCCATTGCTATTCCTCTGGTCACCGGCATTTTCTACTTTGTCTTCTTGTATTTCATCTCCCAAACGTCCTTCACTGCTCATCTCAACTTCTTGAATCGCATCCATATGCGACCTTCCTTCAAATTGAAAACAGAATTGTGAACTTTGAATGAATGTAACCCTTTTCAATATAAAAAAAAAAAAGTTACTCTCATCCCGTTAGAATATTTTTAAAAAAGAAATCTCCATATTAGGGTTTAGGGTTTATTCCCCTCCTTAATTATTCTATGGTTTACTTGTTCACACCTAGTATCTACAAATAGAGGCCATTTGTAATACATATCAATATATTCATGATGCAGCCCTAACACTTCATCAGGGGTTAGATTAAATGATTAAATTCATCCATTTCTCCAAGCTTAAGCTTTTGAAACAATGGGTGATTTAACACATCCAAATTCAAATAACAATATATCCTAACTTGTACTATACTAACCACAAAGACACAAAAGAAAGTAAAAATATATGCCAATGTTGCTCAAGACTGGTCCTTTTTCCTCCTTACCAGTTTTTCTACCAGTGATGGGATGAGTAACCGAAGACGACGAACGTGAGGATACCTCATTGCTTGCAAGATTTTTGGCATCAGCTCCATAGAATTCCACCACCGGATTTTCTACCTTTATTCGAAGAGCAATCAAAGCATCCATCTGCTTACTCAACTCCTTTGCCTCCTCCATCACCTCTTCCACCTTCATTTTGTAGAAGTTAATGACCTTATTAAACTCATCATCAAGCCTCCTAAAGAACACAAGCTCGTACTCTCCCCCAACATCAGATGACATGAGGAACGTGGTTTGGTAGTTCCCTTCTGATCCCTCTTGCTCCGCTGCATTTACAAGAATTACTTCATCCTCGTTCTTCTTCGGAGAGCATCTGTGCCGGCTACTAAGCCCACTGAAAGCTCTGTAGAGGGACACCCTTCTTTTCAGAGGTCCTCGTGAGGTTGATGCCATCGGTGTTGATGCATTTCTCATCTGCCTGAACCGCAAGATGTCTTTCAACACTGTTTTCAGAAAGTTGTAGTCCATGTATGCTACTTGCCATTCCTGCACCATCTGTGACGCGAATTCTTTCCCGAACTTCATCTTCTTTCAAAAACAACCGCTTTGCGGATTACCATATCCTAGTGACCAACAAGACTTACAATACGACTTGTACTTGTGGTAGCCTGGTAGGTATTGCATTTACATTTTACATGCTTCTTTTAGGATCTTTTATGGTGAATACGGTCAAGAAATAAAATATGTAAATATAGTTGACGCAGGACACCAAACCTATTGTCTAATTATATAGATTACCTAACTTATTTTTCCTTCTGCATCAATAGTACGTACATGTCAAGCTTGGTTGTTCATCTGTTATTGGTTATCGTTCACCTAGTTAACCACCTAAAAGTTTAAAAGAAAAATCTATTTCGGAGAAAACCAGATCAAGAACCAGGCCCTTACTGAATCAGTGAATCCTATACATGTCAGCCAGCCACAAAATTCTAAGAGACTATATAGTAAAAGCTGTAGCCTGTAGGAGTTTTAGGCCGGCCGATATATTCACAAATCTAGTAGTTTTCTTTTCTTTTTTTTTGGGTTACAAATGGTAGGATTTGATTCCGAAGCGTTTATTGCCCAACCAGAGAAAATTAATGCTTACTGTCAACCCATAATGCCGTACCACTCATCTCATCTGGTAGCTAGCTTGTAAGCTTTCAGAGCAAAACTGCCCACCAAAAGGAATGGATAGCATTTATAGTTTTATACACTACTGGCCCACCTTTTATAGAGATAGATGAGTATTCATTGCTTGCACGGGCAATGATCGCTGATTAAATATTATTTTATTGTTTTCCTTTTCTTTTTCATATCTCTCTCTCTCTCTCGTAATAAAAGGAAAAAAAAAAAAACAAATCTTACAAGATGCTATTGTAAACTTTTAAACGGTAGTATTAGTACAAAAAAGTTTTGTTGAAGCAAGAAAAAAAAAGAAGTAACTAAATTTAACTAAAAAGTAATTTACAAACTTTACTAGAGATGCTCTTTGTACACAGCCAGCAGCAGAATTCTACTGTAGAATGAAATTATTACAACCAGTTTAAGCACTTGCTAAGTCTTTGTAATTTCAAATCTCGGCTTGTAATCCCACGAGTGACACACTTAAATCTCTACTCCAGCCGCTTTGATGAGCTATTTAGCCAATGCCAACACTCCAGGAATACCTGTGGATTCATGGTAGCTTGGTAATAAGGAGAAAGCAAGGTATATAGTGGTAAGATAACAACTTGGGTTAAACAAGGAAACTTACTAAAAAGAGAATTACAATTGTCACAAACTCGCTTGAAGCAAAAGCAAACCATTTGTTTAAACTTTTAAGCTGGTTTGCTTGAGTGGGAGTTGAGCGAAGTCTCGAATACTTCATCAAACTTCTTCGCGCTGGCGTAGATCAAGCAAGGATCACGTTAGTCTTCATAAAATAGAACTCTTGAACCAACTTTTGAACCATACTTAATCCGAACTCAATTGTTATTGAAGACACTCCAAATGACCCATATTTTAATACTAGAATTTGCCCACACAAAACATAAAACCTAAACACCTCTATGGAGGTATTTTGCCATGAGAGTTCTTACTCAAAGAAGGTTTTCTCGGTTAATAATTTTCCATCCTAACTTGGCCAACATGGCTTTATTTTGAGAGGCCATGGTTATTAGAAGGCCCCTGCTTGCGACTGATCACTAAAAGGTGCAATCTTTCAACGCATACGAGGTAGAATCACAACCATTAACAATTGACATTAACCGACCTTTATGGTTGATTTACATTTACTTTTGAAAAACGAAAAACACTATAGATCTCTAAAGCAGTGCACACATTTTTAATTATTGATTCCTCAATTCACGTGGTTTTAGACAAACTATATGATAAACAAAAACAAAAAAGAATTATAGTAAGACATGGCAAAATTTCATTGGTTTACAGATATTATTACTTTGTAGCAGATCCTTACCTTAATCCGGTCGTTAATTTGCAGCGAGAAAAAACTTTACAAAATCAAACAACCTTAGAATCCCAGAAGCTTTAAGCTCTGTTTCATTTTTCTTCTGAACGTAATGTCTGAGTTATCGGTACATCTGCATCTAATTGTAAGCATAGGACTAATTTTGACAATGTCCACGCATTCGATGCGTTTCGACATGGGATCGGGCACCACAAAATGCATATCGGAGGACATCAAGAGCAACGCCATGACCGTGGGAAAGTACGGCGTCATCAATCCCAATGAAGGGTTTCCTGTTCCTGATTCCCACAAGATCACTGTCCGGGTAATGCTGTCAAAAACCCAAGTTGTTATTATTTTTCTATATGTGAATCTGTCTTCCTTTTTTTTTTCTTCTCAATTTTGGGTTTTTTTTTGGGTAGATAGATGTAAAAAAGATAAATTTTGTAAGTTATTATCCATAGAAATGGAATGCGCGCATTTTCATTCAAAAGAACATGTTTGATTATATTGTACAATTTTTAGTGGGTTGTTTTTATTTTTCTTTTTTCTTTTCTTGAATTGCAGATATTGATGTGAAAACAAGGTTTAATTCTTGGGCTTGGTTTGGTGGGGATTAATGTGGAAGTGATTGGGGTTGTTGTTAGGTGACCTCGCCCCACGGTAGCAGTTATCACTATGGGGATCATGTGGAAGCGGGCAATTTTGCATTTACTGCGGCTGAATCTGGTGATTATACAGCTTGTTTTTGGGCCCCTGATCATAAGCCCCCAGTGATAGTTACGGTTGATTTTGATTGGAGGACTGGGGTTGCAGCAAAAGACTGGTCGAAGGTTGCTAAGAAAGGGCAGATCGAAGTAAGTGATTATTCTGTCGTTCGTTAATTTGGTTTTTATTTGTCTTTGGCGCCATTTGAGATTGGTTACCATTTAAGGAGTTGCTATCTTGTTGACTTTTAAATTATGGTGTTCCTGCTACGTAATATTTGTCTTGGATGTGAGAGTGATAAGGAAAGTCATTTGTTGGTTATTGGTTATTGCTTAATTCATTAGATAAGATTAGTTTTCTTCTCCAGTTCTAATTATTGCTTCCCTCATTTGAATTGCGGCCTTTAATAATTTACATTCCTGCATGTTCTGTTTCATTGCATTAAAACATTTGTGATTAGTTGGAAGTTGACTGTTTTGTGACCTCCATCATCTCATTTTCTAGCCAGCGAACATGCATTGATTCGTGGGTCATAACACAGTTTTATGTGGTTTGCTTTGTCTGGTGTGTGTAATCAGTTTTGACTTAAAACTGAGCAAATCTTAGTTCTTAAGCGTTTGTTTCAGTGTCATGAGCCTCTTCATTGCCCTTGTGGCCCTTCCTATGAAAATATGTCAACTCAAATACTCAGCAGCTGTTGCAAACATGTAATACTTCCTAGTTCCTAAGTATGGAGAAAATCTTGGTGAATGAAGCTTCTGCAAATTTTCCTAATTTGCAATGGCAAATTGTCGTGTAGTTACACGATGGAGAGAATGTATATCTGAAATTGGCTCTAGGCAGTTTACACCAGCTACAGCCTTATAAGGATTGCTTGTTTCCATTTAAGAAACTCAAGTTCCTTGGAGTTCAGTATATTATGTTTAAATATTTCCTTTAGTCTTTAAACATGCTGCTCTTCAGTGTGCTTTACTGCAAACGGTATACCTCTGTTTTACAGGTTTGTACTTGTATATCGTGATCTTTTGATCATATTTTCTTTTCCCAGTTTTGGAGTTAATGGTACTTGAATAATCTTACGAGATTCCATGGTTTAGGCTGCCACGGAATAGATAAAACTCGTAATTCAGTGACTTATGAGCAGAAAGATATCAAGTCATGGATGTGGAAGACCCAGTTTTTGTATCAAATTAGGAATATGCATAAAATATTTGTCAATTAAATTATCCCATACCATGTTATTGGATGTTCTTCTAGCTCACTATGCTTGGGCTAGTAGTAGTTGACATTTTTTCAAACTCATATTCCTATTATCATCTTACTTGTTCTGGTTCAATTTAGTGATTAACAGAAAGATATGCTTCACATGGTCTGCTGATAAATTTTTTCATATATTGTGCTAGGTGATGGAACTTGAGTTGAAGAAATTGTTTGACACCGTCACTTCCATTCATGATGAGATGTTTTATCTTCGTGAGAGGTACAAACACAATTTCTCCATGAATAAAAATTCAGTAACACATTGCACTCCATTTGATTCAACTTGTACTCTTGCTACATGTGTTTATTTTTGGGGAAGAAATATGGAAAATTATCATATTTTTTCTAAGAAGAAAGCAACTTATGTAACCTTTTGCTGCAAATTGGTACTCACAGGCAAAGACACACATTAAAAGTCAATTGGAATTTCTATCTCAATGGCTTAAGTAATTTATATAACCTTTTTCTGCAAGTTGATCCTCACAGGCAAAGACACATTAAATTTGATTGGTATTGCTATTTCAATGGCTTCGGCGTGTGTGTGTATGTGTGTGTGAGGGTGATATCCTGAAAAGTTAAGTTCGCATTGGTTGCTTATTAGATGAGACAAAGTGACTCTAGAGAGCTTAAATTAGAACTTTGATTAGTTCTCTTGGCGTAATAATGCAAATGCTTTTCTTGGATTGTGCTAGAAAGAGAGACCAAGAATCTGAAAGTACTCTCTAACTGAGTCGTCTCTGATGTTTGTATCTAAGATTCAATTTTTGGGATGTAAACACACTACACTTTCTGTCTTTGTAGCCAAATGGGAAAAGTCTGTCAAATTTTGTTTCCTACATTAAGCACTTTGACCTTGTAAAATCATTTACCTCAAGAACTTGGATCCTAATAAATATCTGTGTTCCGGGTTTGTTTTCGCTGAGGGGCATCATTCCCTTTTGGCTATATCTGATGTATTTTTGTCCTTGATGATCTAGGGAGGAAGAAATGCAACAACTTAACAGATCAACTAACTCCAAGATGGCTACCTATAGTTTCCTTTCGATCCTGGTTTGCTTGTCGGTGGCCGGTTTGCAGTTATGGCATCTGAAGGCATTCTTTGAGAGAAAGAAGCTCCTCTAATTTTGCATTGGCCTATAAATTTTACACTTGTTTTTGTCTTTTAAGTCGTTAGTTTTGTATGATCATATTTTGTATTTTTCGTTTTTTATTTATGTCTTTCAAAATGCATTGAGTGGACTTGCTATCTTTTGGTTTATGTGGTTTGTATTTGTGTGTTATCCCCGCAGTTACTTGCACATCCCAATATCATGTTGGCTGAGGAATATTGACAGTGGGAGAACAAAATGGCCCTCATCCGCTACTTTTGTCATGCAGAACAAGAAGCTGGTGGTTCCTTGGGTTCAGATCCACAGTAATTAAATTAACTACCTAAATTGTTAGTAGCAGCCCAAATTGCAATTGCTAGCAACTTAGGCGGTGGAGAGAGTCCATGTTAGATCTAGATATCCGAATAGGTGGTCAAGGACGGTCTAAAATTTATTTGGACACGTAAACTCTCTAACAGTGACTAACTATTTGACCAGCTATTTGTTATAGATCCCTCTGATTGATTGATTCGTGTGTTGTTGGTTCTTCAACAAGTGTTCTGTCTGAAACTAATAATCCTCTATTCCTAGAATTTTCAGGCCATGCAAGTCATTGCCGAGAGTACTCAGTTTTGTGCATATTGAATATACTTTTATTATAACTACTCACAGTAAGAGGTCCCCAAGAAGTAGTTCAATCGGCTGTGAACCACGCCTTATGAAGCGAAGGTCACAAGTTCGAATCCCCCCTCCCTCTACCCTTGTGTGAACATGTCAAAAAAAAAAAAAAACTACTCACAATAAGAGAAGAAGACTATCTTCCTCTTATTTTGGTTGAGCTGGAAGGACAGGATAATATAATATTGGGGTTTGCTAGGGGTTCTCCTCGTAGTGTTCTCCTAGCGTTCTCCCAATCTTACGTAGAACATGATTTAAGAAAAAATAAAATTGTAGTACCATTTTTTTGCTAACAGATTAATTTTTATAAGTTAATTGTTAAGTTCTAATGCTTTAAAACTTGTTTTTGGATTCAAAATTAAAACCTAAAGGTAGAAGGTTAATCCTTTAAGATGGTATCACCCAAAATGAATTTGATCATCCTAAATTTGATGCTAATGCCTCAATTTTGGTGTTAATGACTCAAATTTGATGCTAATGCCTAAAAAAACGGTGGTGGAGGCCACTACAATTTTATTTTTTCTTAAATAATGTTTTACATAAGGCTGGGAGAACGATAGGAGAACCTACAAGAAGAACCCCTAAAATTTTCCTATAATATTATTTAACGTTGTCCACCGCTTAACTAACCGCAAGTGTCTTGAATACTCTCAACGTTTTTTTTTTTTTAAAAAAAAAGTGCCGTTTGAATGAGACACTGACCGTTGACTAACCCAGTTCCCGCCAACCCAACAACCAAGGGAAGATGCCCATATCTACGCAATCTGGGGAGCCAGCCTTCTAAGTCGGTGCTGCATATAAGTAAAATTTTATGGATAATGCATCAGATATTCAAACAGAGCTTGATCACAGCAAAGCAATGGTAACATTAGGAATTCAAATAGATAGATTAGATTTTATATATTTGAATTTTGTATTCAGTTTTCTAGATAAAACTAAAAACTTTAAATTCAAATATGGGGCGTTTGATTGTTTAAGATCAAAAAAACATTTTCTTTTCCAAAATCTAAACCTTTGACACTGATAATATTGAAGATTAAGATAAAAATGAAACTCTTCAGAGAAGATAGAGTTAGAATCAAAGACTTAGGCCCCGTTTGGTTCGCTGGTTAGGCCCTTGGATTGGATTAGCTAATCCTAGTGTTAGTTAGTCATTTGTTTGATAACATTCTATTCTTGAAAGTAGTCTATTCTCATAGGATTGCTAATCTCATATACATAGGGTTAGCTAAGTCATTCAAAAATGAGTGGCTTAGCTAATCATTTCCTGTGGGATTAAAAATATCGTATATAATTACCCAAAATAACCCTACGCTTCTCACACCTCTCACGATATTCATCTCTTACAGCAATGTTTTTCATCTCTCAAAACAACGATCTTCATCTCTCAAAGCAAGGTATTTCTCTCCCCTCTCTTCTCTTCGATCTCTATTTTCTTGGTTATTTCATTCTCTCTGTGTTTTTTGGATTTTTTTTTTCTTCTCGCTTTTTTTTTTTTTTTTTCTCTCTCTCTCATAGTTTTTTAGCGATCTCCATCTCTCAAAGCAAGGTATCTCTCTCCCTCTCTTCTCTTGATCTATTTTCTTGGTTATTTCATTCTCTGTGTTTCTTGGATTTTTTTTTTCTCTCGCTTTTTTTTTAATCACAGTTTTTTTCGGTCTCTTCTCTCTCACAGTTTTTTTCGTTCTCTTCGTTCTTTCTCATTTTTTCTCTCTCAATTTCATTTTTTTTTTCGTTCTCTTTTATCTCTCTCTCAGTTTTTTTTTTTCGTTCTCTCTTTCAATTTCGTTTTCTCTCTCAATTTCGTTTTTTTTTTTTATTGTTTTGTTTTCTCTCTCTCAATTTCGTTCTCTTCTCAGTTTTTTTTTTCCCAGTTTTTTCGTTCTCTTCTCAGTTTTTCTTCATTGTTTTCGTTCTCTCCACTCATTTTTTTTTTCGTTTTCTTATGGGAATTGTATTTGTATTATACGGATATTTTAGAAATAATATCACAATACGATTCCATTCACCAATATATTACATTGTACCAAACGAAGAAATAGGATTAAGTAGTCTATTCCAGCGTTACAATCAAACAAAGGAGTAGGAATAGCTAATTTATTCTCAGTGGTAGTTAATTCCAGTGGTAGCTAATCCTTTTCCAATGGATTAGACAATCCGCAAACCAAACAAGGCCTTAGTTATTGTGATAAGATTGTATTTATCTTGTAGATAAGTCATCCGTAGAAAATAGTTTAAATCTCTTTAAATTCCGTACATGAGTTTGTATATAACTCAACTTCATTTGATTCTTTAAATATGAATGCAGGTATCTCAACCAATTACTGTGAGAAAATAATCATCAGAGATATTCATCAATCTTGTTAGACACCAACCTTCGACACCGTTGACGCCAACACCGAGCAGTAGGTACGTCCAATTTATATTAATTCTCCTCGGCCACCACAGTTGTGTTTTTTTTTTTTTTTAATTTTTATTTATTTTTAGATTTAAATTTTAAAATTAAATTAAAAAATATATATTTTAATAAGGTAAACCGGTGCGTTTTTACAGAGATTTTTATTGTCATTTCGATTAATCCAAGGAATAAATTGTCAGGAAAAAAAAAAAACTTAAGGATTTTAAAATTTTGACATACTTACTCAAGGTGTTTAGATATAATTTCCCTTATTATGTCCTACAAATTTAAATACCAAACCTTCTAACTTCTAAGCCGTTGCAGGTCCTCGTTGTTCAACAATATAACTCCTTATTGTTCAATTTACGCACAGGAGAAGTCTAATTTATTGTTCAACGAGAAAAGAAAGGTGAGAGTGAAGAAGGAGTGATGGAATCAATTCCATCTATGCAAACAATGATTCCAAGATTTCACTTTAGGCCCTACGATGATGAGCTCGTAACCGACTATTTGTTGAAGAAGATTAAGGGTGAAGCCCTTCCCTGGGAGGGCATCATTGAGTGTGATATATACGGTGAAAGGTCTCCCTGAGAAATATGCAGTGATCTTTCTGATCCGGAGGAGAAGGTTTACTTTTTCACAAGGCCGAAGAAACTATCCAAAAATCGAGTGGGCGCGAACCGCTGGTTGTGAGGTTTGGCACGAGAATTTTGCTGTCAAGATATATGATTATAAGGGCAATGTTATTGGGGCTAGAAAATTGTTCAGTTTCATGGTAAAACAAGGCTTGTGCAAGAAGAAATCCAATTGGATTATGCACGAGTTCTCACTTATTGGTGAGCAAGAAAAGAATACCAACTGGGTCCTATGCAACATTCAAAACAAGGGATTAGAATCGAGAGTTGGGATCAAAAGACGCCTTTGAGATCATCAGTCTTATATTGGTCAGGTTACTCTTATTACTGTTGTACCTTTTGAAACTGAAACCCCCCAACCCTTGACTAATCCAGAAGTCCTCCTACTAGAGGACGAAAGCCAACAGAGAAAGTGGATGCGCTGTGATGTTGAATGCGATGTGCCTCAAGCGATTGAAATGCCATCCCAATCTCCATTTGAATTTGGAATGCTACAGTCTAAATTTACACCCTCACACGATTCTGTAGATATTGGGGAAGTTGATGTGGAAACCTTCACAACTCTACTAGTTGGTGACAACTCTGATTCTCAGTTTTTTCCTTCAAATAATTATTTGCACCCTCCTTACCCGGAGGGTGGACATTTGCCGCTTAACACATGTATCGATTTGTCGAATGTTTTTTACGTTGATGTGGATGACTTCATGAGCTCTCTGCCAGTTAATGAAGACTCTGATAATTGTCTGCTACCGTTGCCTTTCCCTTTGCGGTCGGTACATGTGTCCATTTTTCAGATCTTTTAGATGCCGAGTTCTCACGACAATGAACTTAGGCAAAATGTTTTGGCGCCTATTAGTATAGGAAAAGATTGTAACTTGCAAATTTATTCTGTGGAACAAATTGTACATTAATATTTACTTTTCGTTCAATTTTGTTGGAGCATATTAGTGTAACATTTGCCTTGATTTTTGTTATGGCAACTTTCCTTCATCAACTTTGTTGGAGACATACTCAAAATCATAGAATCTCTTGCATTTTTGGTCTGCAAAAACCTGCACCACCACTACACCGTCTCTGCCGATATGTTTTGCTTTGCCATGGTCTATGGCCTATATGCGAAGATTGGCTCCATTTGTTTTGTTTTTTGAACAAGATTGGCTCTATTTGTTAATGTTTTTTATTTTTTGAAAAAGCTAGATGAAAGTAATTTTGATATTTTGGGAATGTTTCACCTTGAAACAATAAACATGAAACATCACAAGCTAAAAGAAAAATAAAATAAAATTACGATAAACACACCAGCCCAACTATCTGGGACTTTATTTTGAAGCACACAGAGAGACATACTCGAGTTTATACAGCCAAATAGTCTAGAGTTTAGAATACTGAAGACTTGCACCAGTGCAACACCACTTAAAAGACTCAAAAGGAAGCCACGCCACCCTTTATTTAGTAGATCATTAGGGCAGGAATCACATTCACAAGGCAACCTGCATTGCAATCATTCATCATCATCATTGCTCTTGCGGCGGTGGTGGTGGTGGTGCTTAGAACGGCGTTTCCCATCATCATCATCATCAGACCCATCATCACCTCCCTGCCACATCCAACATGTATATCATCAGATAAAAATACAAAGGTTCTCAACACATTAATGGAACAAACAAAATTCCAACAGCTATATATTTGAGTTTAGTGATCAAAAAGTGTTCATGACTTATGAGCATCAACCAGTGTAAATTTGTTTAAAACACTATCAACTGGTACTGAAATTAGAATAACTAGTCTAAGATGATGATCGTGTCTTTTGTTTCCATAGCATATGCCAACCATCGAAACTCACTCGCTGTCAACCTAAATAGAATTAGTTCTACCACCTCTGTCGATTTATAAATGCACAACAATGAGAATAGTTAGTAGCTTAATAATCAAAGCTTTAGGCAACATAAAAAAAAATATGCATGAACTAAGACAGAATTGCAACTAGAAGTCCAGATATCGCATATTTGAATGTGTTTGATAATTTCTTAAAATTCTATGTATTCCTACACAAATCATGAAAAACTCATACAAGAGAAATCATGTGTGACATACTTTAATTATACTAAGCTAACATAATCAATATGAAAAAAGGAGAGCAAGCTACTATATAAATAGTCATAGATTATGGTCCCAAAGTAGACATATATAAAAGGAAATGGAGATTCAAGGACAGAAATGCTCACATGTTTCTTGCGCCCATAGCCCTCTTCACCCTCTTCACCATACCCATACTTGCGCCTCTCACCCTCATCCTCATCATCATCACGCCTCTCATACTTGGGCCTCTCATAGCTCTCCTCCTCGGACCGCCCATAGCTGGGCCTTCGAGGTGGCTCTTCCCCGTAGCTGGGTATCGGAGGTGGCTCGTCCCCGTAGCTGGGTCTCGGAGGTGGCTCGTCCCCGTAGCTGGGCCTTCGAGGTGGCTCGTCCCCGTAGCTCGGCCTCGGAGGTGGTTCATCCCCGTAGCTCGGCCTCTCACTCCTCCCTCCATAACCATACCCACCACCACCCTCTTCCTCTCCATAACCAGGCTTCCGCCCGTACCCAGATACGTGCTCCGACCCGGGTGCCTCATACTCGGTTTTCCGACCATAGCCTGATCCGTACTCAGATTCCGGAGCCTTATATTCGGTCTTCCTGCCATACCCGGATCCGTATCCCTGTTCGGTCTCTTCAGTCTCGCTCTTCCGCCCGTAACCGGATCCATACTCCGGTTCGGTTTGCTGCTCGTACTCGGTCTTCCGGCCATACCCGGTACCGTATTCTGATTCATGCTCGCTCTTCCGCCCGTACCCAGATCCGTATTCCGATACAGGTGGTTGCTGCTCAAGCTCACTCTTTCGACCATACCCAGATCCATATTCCGATCCGGTCTGTTCATACTCGCTCTTCCGACCATACCCAGATGCATATTCCGAACCGGTCTGCTCGTCCTCGCTCTTCCGCCCGTACCCAGCTCCGTACTCCGAACCAGGTTCTTGCCCATACTCACTCTTCCGGCCATGTCCAGATCCATATTCCGACCCGGGTCGCTGCTCATGCTCACTCTGCCGGCCATACCCAGATTCGTACTCCGATCCGGGTCTCTCCGATCCATACTGGGCTCCACCATACCCGGGCCTGTTCACTCCAGAAGTCGGAGGAAACCCATAACCCGCTTCAGGCCTCGCTTCGTAGCCACCCTCTCCGGGCGAGGGGCGTCCGGGTCGAGGCTTGGGTCGGGCGTAGCTGCTGTACTCAGTGTCGAGGGCCTCGTCGGCGTAGGCCGCGGGCTCGGCATAGGACGTGTACTGGGGGCGATCGTAGTCGAAGTCATCGGTCGGCGTGGACGAGAGAGAATAGCAGGTCTCATCGGAGGGCGGGAGAGGCCGGCCGTAAGTGAGCGCGATGTCGTATCCGCCGCCATACGGCGTCGGATCGTACTCGTCGAAATCGTCGACCGCATCTTCGCCACCACGTGAGAAATACGGCATTGTTTCTTGTTTTTGGTTTGGTTTTCAGCGATCTGAGAAATGAACGAGGAGGGAGATCTGAGATGGTATTTTATGGCTGACAATTTTCGCTGACCGACAAAAACGGCGTCGGTTGCTACAGTAGGACCCGATTTGCTCGTGTGGACGCGTGGTGAGACTGTGAATATGATGGGTCTAGGATAAGAATAATGGGCCCACTGGCCCATAAAGTCCATATTCACTCGAAGTCTCGAAAAGGGCCACGGTATTCCTTCACACAAGAGCCGAAACCACGAAAGAAAAACCAAACCAAAGGACACCCACAGACGAACATTTCCCACCTACTGCTTAACGTAGCCACTAGCCAGCCAAAATACTCCTCATTTCTCGACAAGACAAGAAACCCAATTATAGATTCTGTTTGCTTCTAACGTTCTCTTTTTCTATTCGCAAACCCAAATCCCATCTCATTTCCATTAGAGAGAGAGAGAGAGAGAGCAGAGGAAAGCAGAGCATATCAATATCAATGGCGGCATGTGTTATAAGGGTGTCACAGGACGGGACTGGGGACTATGGGACGGTGCAGGATGCCGTAGACGCGGTGCCACTCGGCAACACGCGTCGGACGGTGATTCGCGTGGCGCCGGGCATCTACAAGCAGCCGGTGTACGTGCCCAAGACCAAGAATTTCATCACCCTGGCGGGTCTCAGCCCTGAGGACACGGTGCTCACCTGGCAAAACACCGCCTCTCTCATCGACCACCACCAGGTAAGGTCGCGCACGGTGTGTTTGCTACCCCCATCTGGGTTTTTGAAGAAGATTTTTGTTGATTTTTTGGGTTGTGGATGGGTGATGGGTCCTGCAGGCCTCTCGGGTGATTGGGACTGGGACGTTTGGGTGTGGGAGCACCATTGTGGAAGGGGAGGATTTCATTGCTGAGAATATCACTTTTGAAAATTCTGCTTCTCAGGTAATCTTTGATAATGCTTAGTGAATTCGATTCTTTTTTTCTTGGTTCACTTTTCTGGATCTTTGTTGTTGATCTAGCTGGATCAATTTAGCTAATGGGTGTTCATGTAGATGTGGTAGAAACTGAGTTTTGGGGTTTTTAGGAAATGGGCAAGTTGGAATCTATGGATTTTGGTTTTTGATATACCAAAATTGCACATATTAATTTGATCTGTGAGTATTTGTTAAGTTCTGGCCTTTTTACTTACCATTAAAAAAGAAAGGCTTTTAGTTTGTCGGCCATGTTAGAAATTATAGTCCGGGTACGCTTTTGATTTGTTTTATGAATACATTGTGCTCTTGGTTATTTGGGTATTGAGTATATCGGAATTTTTTTCCTTTTTCCTTTTTCTTTTTGCGGCCTTGAACATATGCAAAGGTGCATTTATAGTTGGGTTTTGAATAGTTAGAGGCTTGATTTCTTATAATTAGCTTTTAATTTTTTTCAACTATTTATCTTCCATGGAATATGGTTGCTTGAAATTTTTTAATGTCACCATAAGCTTTGAAGTGGTGGTAACATTGACTCAAAACACTCCGTTTTTGGTTTGCCTTTTGTGTAGGGTTCCGGACAAGCTGTGGCAATTAGAGTAACAGCCGATCGATGTGCCTTCTATAATTGCAGATTCCTTGGGTGGCAGGTATATGCATTGCGTCATTCTCGGTTATTTTGTGGGTTAACTACTTTACAGAGCATCTTCTTGAGATGTTAGATTGCTAACAACTTTTCAATTCCATGAACAGTTTATTTTTACATCATGCAATTTTTAAAGCAGTCAACTAATTGGTGGATGATATACAACTTCTATGCTTTCTGGCAATGAATAAGTCATTTTACTATAAATAATCAAGAATGCTCTTTGTAGCCAATAATCAGACTGGGTTTTTTTTTTTTTTTTTCAAATCAAGGGAATTGGATGAGTTCTTTGAGTTTGATTTGCATGGTTACTTTGCAGGCAATATATAGTCCTTTGTTTCTTGAATCAACTGAGGGTCTTGGCTGGAAAACTAGATGTTTGTATGTGCTGTTTGATTGTCTGCGTTTGTCTTCTTCATTTCAGAATAACCTAGACGAGCCATCTGAGACATAATTATACCTAAAGGATACTTTCTTATGGTTCTTATGCAGGATACTCTGTACCTGCATTTTGGAAAACAATATCTGAAAGATTGCTATATTGAAGGAAGTGTGGATTTCATCTTTGGCAATAGCACTGCTCTTTTGGAGCATTGTCATATCCACTGCAAGGCAGAAGGTTTTGTAACTGCACAAAGCAGGAAATCTTCTCAGGAGACAACTGGTTATGTGTTCTTGAGGTATTTAATTGACCAGTCCTTTTACTATATCATCTTCAGTAAAACATCATGGTTTCTGACCCAAATACTTTGAATTGATAAGTTGTATTTGGGGGCATCATGATGCGGTCGTCTTTTGTCTAGAGTTCCCATTAATTATTGCCCACGTCTACTTCAAACCCCAGACCTCAAAATCATATACCAGTCATGGGCGATAGCAAAGCCTAGAGAGGCAATCTTAGGTAATATTGAGGCCCACATGATGTCTATAGACAAAAAAAAAAGATCTGATAGATGTTAATTGTTACTTGGATTAAATTTTTGGGTCTAACAGACCACCTAAAACTCATTTGCATGGCTAGTCCTGAAAAAGCAAGTTAGGTTGCAATAGTTTGACAACTTGACATGTGGCATAGGAACCTTAAAACTCCTGTTCAATCTCAATAATTTAATTATACTATAGAGTGAGGAAAAAGGGCCCCAGATGGAGCTAAATTATGAACCAGATATTAGTACTTAATCTACCAATGTAAATATTAGGTTTTGGAGGTTAGGGTTGAAATATTGAATTAGGGAGTAAGAATAATTGCAGGCTCCTTAATTCTTTGGGATGTTATGAATGCCCCACATTGATTTAAAAATTTCCAGTTTAGATTCTTAAGTTTTTGAGACCCATGCTTTCATAAGCTGTTAAAGAGTCAAATTAAGAGCTTTCTTTCTCTGCATTAGAGCTGTGCTGATTTGTTGCATATGGTACTTCATTTCAAGATTGATGATCCTTGCAATTGCATTGATAGTTGCTCAATTCGTGCCCCTATTTATATTTAATTTGAATTTCTTTTTCCCTCTTTTTCTTCTCTATTATATTATTTGATGTAAGAGAAATGCTAGGTTTACAAAATATTTTACAAAAAATAACTATTACAAAGTGATGTGGCACAACATGATTGAATTTTTTTAAAGATTTTTTGTAAGCCTAGCATTCCTCTTGCCCTAAATACAATGCATTACAATTCTGATACAGCTAAATTAATTATTATTATTATTATTATTATTATTATTATTATTATTCCTGGTTGAAGTGTTAAATGTGTTCTTTGAAGATATTAAATCAGTCATACCTGACCAAGGTTTCATCCAGCTTTTGATAGTTATTCCTTTTCCTTTGCTCCCTTCAAACTTTTGGTCTTGTATGCTTCTATTTGCGTCAAAAACTATGAATAACTTGTCTGGATGCAGATGTGTGATCACTGGCAATGGAGGGGCTGCATATGCGTGTCTTGGACGACCATGGGGACCTTTCGGGAGGGTGATCTTTGCATACACATACATGGATGCATGTATTAAACATGCAGGGTGGGATAACTGGGGCAAAACAGAGAATGAGAGAAGTGCCTGCTTTTATGAATACAGGTATCTAATATTTAGTGTTTCCTCCTAACTTTAGTGGGCCTCTATAGAATATCACCCAAATCACGTTGAAAACTTTCCTTAGCTTTTGAATGTCAGGGATTCTATAGGAAAGGAGTTCTTTTAATTCTTCTGCAGATTCTTCACCTGCATTCTCATTAAAATGAGTAAATGCACCCATTGTTTGAAGAGCTTTTTGAAAACATTATATGTAGTTTGCCCTTTCTTATTCAAATCTGAATATAAAAATGTGCAGGTGTTTTGGGCCGGGTAGTTGTTCGTCAAAACGGGTCACATGGGCTAGAGAATTGGTAGATGAAGAAGCAGAACAGTTCCTCATGCATAGTTACATTGACCCGGATCGAGAAAGACCTTGGCTTGCCCAGAGAATGGCCTTGAGGATACCATTTTCTGCATAGAAGCTGAGTGAAGGTGAAGATGCTGAAGATTCCGAGCAACCAATGAAAGAACTGAATTTCTCAAAATCTTATTAGCTCAACGTGAAAAGTCAGAATGATGATGTTACGATATATAGCATATGAACCGTATTCCTTATAATATTTCATATTAATGATCATTGGAGTTGTAGGGAGTTAATTGTGTTGCACACTTGTGTTGCTACAAATGCATTACTATCATCTTTCATCTCAATGTTTAAAAAGAATTTATATCATTGTTGGCAAATAAGGATCGAGTTTTTCAGAAACAAGACAGTTTTGCTGATTGCAAAGAATGATATTTGTGAGTAGAGGATCCATATATAGTAATATATCCTGTCCTGTAAATTGGTTAATTTATAGTTTATCAATATTAAATCGACGACTCTTTAGTCTAACTCATATTGTTGCCGTAAACAATTACCAGACGTTCCACCATTTCCCCGAGCTTTTCAGTACTCATTTGCCTAATCAATTTTTTATAAGCAATAAATACAAAATTAGTCTATGTGGTTGGCTTAAATTATATATATATATAAGTAATGCTATAAGGTTTCTTAGAGTCTTCTTAAAGTCATTCCAAATGTAATATGGCTTTTAAAATCATCAATAGATCAAAACTTAATCAATCACATCTAAAATTTAACGGTAATTTTAAAAGCCATATCATATTTGGGATGACTTTAAGAAGACTCTAAGAAGTTTTATAACATTACTCATATATATATTAAGCAACAAATAACAATATTTAAGAATCAATATATATCATGTAACAATAGTCTCTCTTATTTTCAAAAACAAAAGTCACTTTTTAAATTCAAACAAATTTTCTCGTTTCTCTAATTTCACTCTAATTTGAATTTTCAAACTAATCCCTCTTTAAATTCAAACACCCCAGAAATTTGGCTAGCATTTATATCTTTAGATTTTCATTGAATTTTTATTCAATTATTCTCATTTTATGCTGAAGTGGCATACACGTGTCACTCATGAAAAACACATACCTTCCTCAACCATTGGATCCCCACCTTTCAATCTCCACCCTTCAATCCCTATCTCTTTCTTTTCCCAAGAAAGGCTTTTTTTTTCCTTCTAAAGTCCCGACTACGGCCCTGTTTGAAAACCCGGTTGTGGATCTACTGTACACTGCGGTTGCACTGTAGAGCATGAGATGTTTGACTGTGTTTGATTTTTTATAACAGAGGTCAGTTACTCAATTACGTTTTTACCCTTATTGTTGTATGTTTCCTTCAACACGTTTTCTACCTCCGTTTGTTCTCTCTACTGTTGTCGCCGCCGTTGATTGTGACACCCAGCTCTGCTTCTTCATTGCTAAGAAGACTCTTCAGATTTGGATCTCTTTCTTTCCCCTCTGTGAAACTGTTTCTTCCCCTCTCTCTCTCTCTCTTTTCAATTTTGAAGGAAGAAATCAAAGAAAAAACTCCCTCTTGTTCGTACTTTTTCTCCCGGTGCCTTGCCCGCACTCCCACCACCATTTCCGAGAGCAAATCCACCTGGGCGAGATATGCTGCTCACGGTGTTCACGATCACTGGATTGGAGCTCGATCAGTGAAATGGGGGCCAGCGACGTCTTGTCGTTCATGAATCATGATTCATTTGCAATTCAGTCAATGGACAGTGAAATACGGCACCGCCTGGGGAGCCAGCCTTCATGGTCACTGGATTGGAGCTCGATTAGTGAAATGGTGGCCAGCGACGACTTGTCGTTCATGAATCATGATTCATTTGCAATTCAGTCAATGGACAGTGGAATACGGCACCGCCTGGGAAGCCAGCCTTCAAAGTCGGTGGTGCTGTTAAGCAAGATTTTATGGATAATGCATCAGATGTTCAAACAGAGCTTGATCACAGCAAAGCAGTGGTAACATTGGGAATTCAAATGTATAGATTAGATTTTATATATTTGAATTTTGTATTCAGTTTTCTAGATGAAACTAAGAACTTTAAATTCAAATATATAAAATCATTTTCTTTTCCAAAGCCTAAACCTTCAACACTGATAATATTGAAGATCAAGATAAGATGAAACTCTTAAGAGAAGATAAGAGTTATAATCAAAGACTTAGTTATTGTGATAAGATTGTATTTATCTTGTAGATAACTCATCTGTAGAGAGTAGTTTGAATCTCTTTAAATTCTGTACATGAGTTTGTATATTACTCAACTTCCTTTGATTCTATAAATATGAATGCAGGTATCTAAACCAATTACCGTGAGAAAATAATCGTCAGAGATATTCTTCAATCTTGTTAGACACCAACCTTCGACACCATTGACACCAACACCGAGCAGCAGGTACGTCCAATTTATATTAATCCTCCTCAGTCACCTTAATTATTATACTCAATTTCCTTTGATTCTATAAATATGAATGCAGATTTCTCAACCAATTACTGTGAGAAAATAATCATCAGAGATATTCTTCAATCTTGTTAGACACCAACCTTCGACACCAACGCCGAGCAGGTACATCTAATTTACATTAATCGTCCTCAGTTACCATAATTATTATACATGAGTTTGTATATAACTCAACTTCCTTTGATTCTATAAATATGAATGCAGATATCTCAACCAATTACTGCGAGAAAATAATCATCAGAGATTTCTTCAATCTTGTTAGACACCAACCTTCAACACCAACGCCAAGCAGGTACGTCCAATTTTTATTTTTATTAATTCCTCGGTCACCATAATTATTATATGGAAAATTATATCTAAATAACTTGAGTAAGCACGCTAACATTTTAAAATCCCTAAGTTCTTTTTTTTTCAACAATTTACTAAGTCGAAATGACAATAAAATCAATGCCGTCAAAATTTTTTAACAGTCGGGTAGTTTGGGTCAAAACGTACTATTTTACCTTATTAAAATATTAATTTTTTAAAAATTTAATTTAAAAATTTAAATTAAAAAAAAAAAAAAAAGAAGAACGAATGAACAACAGGGGTGGATCTGCATTGTCGTATCGAGTTAACAAGGACAGATTCATCAGTAACAAAAACTGGGAAAGGCAAGAAAAAAGCCCATCCAGTTAACAAGGACAGATTCATCAGTAAGATGTTTCTTCGTGGAGATTCTGTTATCATTGTTCTTAGGAATCCCAAGTGAGGTGGAACTGCATTGTCGTATCGACAGTTCTCGACCCGTTGAAACTGAGTTTTGTATCTTAGCAGCAACTAATCTGGTAAATGCCCCCATCCTTCAAACTAGGGGGCCAAGATCATACTAGTAAATTGATGAGGGGTATCTGCATCAGTAAAAAAAAGAGGCTTTGATGAGGATGACACTAATATCATTATATAGGAGCTTTTCCATGTATTCTGTGCTGCACTGTTTTGTAAATTAGATGATTTAAGCAAGATGTACTTAACATGTTAACCCAATCATAATATCATCCTTAATAGTGGTTCAATTATATTTCTAACTTCTAAATATTCCTTTGGTTTTCAAATGATGATGATATTTGAGATGATAATAATGTTGAATAATTCTTGTGAACAGTTTTTATCATGTTTTCATTTGGATAAAAGTCTTCTCATGCAATAAATAAAAGTAGGAACCAAGGAACCACGGCAATGGGTGGTTACAACAAAAATGCAAGGAAAAACTTTTTTATCCTGATATGTGTTTCAAAGCGTTACTCAATAATGTTTACCCTTTAAAGCGCCGGCGTACCAAGGTTTGCAAGTTTAACTATAATTGATGCTACCTTTGAATTTTGATGGCTTCCAAATGCTGAATTTTAATCTTGCAATATGAGGGTATTATATGGCATTGTTCTAAATGAAACAGTGGTGTCTTTTCCTTTTCCTGCCTAAATTTGCGTACAGGATACTCTCGTTCATTTAAATTTTATTATAATTAATTGAATATTATCTATTTGGTGCAGGTCCTTGTTGTTCAACGATATAACTCCTTATTGTTCAACGAGAAAAGAAGGTGAGAGTGAAGGTGTGATGGAATCAATTCCATCTACGCAAACAATGATTCCAGGATTTCGC
Organism: Carpinus viminea; assembly: GCA_013348765.1. Taxonomy (NCBI): domain Eukaryota; kingdom Viridiplantae; phylum Streptophyta; class Magnoliopsida; order Fagales; family Betulaceae; genus Carpinus; species Carpinus viminea. The sequence continues at coordinate 37,137,749 of CP054671.1, read as the reverse complement.
TTTAGGCCCTATGATAATGAGCTCATAACGGACTATTTGTTGAAGAAGATTAAGGGTGAAGCCCTTCCCTGGGAGGGCATCGTTGAGTGCGATATATACGGCGAAAGGTCTCCCTGGGAAATATGCAGTGATCTTTCATATCCGGAGGAGAAGATTTACTTTTTCACAAGGCTGAAGAAACTATCCAAAAATCGAGTGGGACGAACAGCCGGTTGTGGGGTTTGGCATGAAAATTCTAGTGTCAAGATATATGATTATAAGGGTGATATTATTGGGGCTAGAAAATTGTTTAGTTTCATGGTAAAACAGGGCTCGTGCAAGATGAAATCCAATTGGATTATGCACGAGTTCTCACTCATTGGGGAGCAAGAACAAAATACCAACTGGGTCCTATGCAACATTCAAAACAAGGGATCAGAATTGAGAGTTGGGATCAAAAGACGCTTTCAAGATCATCAGTCTTGTATTGGTCAGGTTACTCCGATTACTGTCGTACCTTTTGAAACTGAAACCCCCCAACCCTTAACTAATCCACCGCTCGACACATGTATCGATTTTTCGAATGTTTTTTACGTTGATGTGGATGACTTCATGAGCTCTCTACCAATCGATGAAGACTCTAATAATTGTCTGCCGCCTCTGCCTTTCCCTTTGCCAGTCGGCACATGTGTCCATTTTTCGGATCTTTTTTGATGCCGAGTTCTCATGACAATGAGCTCAAGCAAAATGTTTTGGTGCCTATTAGTATAGGAAAATATTGTAACTTGCAAATTTATAAACAAATTGTAGATTAATATTTACTGTTCATTCAATATTGTTGAAGCATCATTTGCCTTGATTTTTGTTGCGGCAACTTTCCTTCATCAACTTTGTTGGAGACATACTCAAAATCATAGAAGCTCTTGTATTGATTTATTTTGTTTGAGCATATATCTCTACTAGTTCTAACACAAGTGAAACATCATTGATTTCATACGCAATGGTGCATTTATACCCACAAGCCAAAGACAAATTTTCCTCACTAATAACTAGTAATAAGAAAGTTTGAAGTACAAGATCAAGGCGACATCATATAAGTAAATAATGGTGCCAATAATCCACTTGTTCCTGCTCATCCTCCTTGACATGGCAGTTGAAACTTTCTTGCTCTTTCCTTTGCTATCATCCACCCCATGCAGCTGCAACAGAAGGAAAGCCATCAGATTACAGTGGCACATAGTTTTGCCGGTACTGCTACAGGGCAAAATTTATAGTCCCTCAGCAGACACAGAAAATAGACAGTCATACCTATTACAGCTTAAACTAGAAAGCTAAAATATATAATAGTCAATGATATAGAATCTCAATGCTAGGCACTACAGCTGAGACAAGAAAAAGACAAACAAAAGAACAAACATACAATGAAACGCAAAAAAACAAAAAACAAACAAAAGCAAATGATACCCAATAGTGTCTCCATGTGAATGTCTCGAAGTGAAGAACACCAAAACACAATTAACTTGCAGTTTCAAATATCACTCAAAAGGAAAAAGTTAGAGGAGGTAAGGTACACACTGAGATTAAAATTGAAGAAAACAACAAACTAAAAGACAACCTGCTTATTGCAGATATTATAGTTGAATAAAAAAATTGAATCTGGAAAACCTTGGTAAATAATTATCGTGCTATGAGCATGCAAGAGAGTCTGTCGCTAAGAATGCAAATCTTGAAGAATTGAGACACTAAGCTCCTCTGTTTCCTGCATGGTTCTTCTACCTTCTATAATTCTGCCACCAGATTTGCCTAATCTATCCGTTGACATCATTAATCTTGCTCTTTGATCAGCCGATGCCTATTACATATGCATCAATCATTTACATCAAATAACAATAAAAAAAACAACGTAGAAGGAAAAAGGAATGTGCCAACATTCACCAGTTGATAGTCCTCAATATCATAGACTAAAGTTTCAATTTACCAAAATGGGGAAGCCAAATAGAGTAAGAATTTTAGAAAAATAAAAGACTTAAGACTGCCTGTATCTCTAGAGCCAATAAATTGAGAAATTCATCATTTAAATGACCGAGTGAACTGGAATAATATATCACCATGGGACTAAAGAAGATAGAAACCTGGAAATCTCTTTCCTATATGTTACCACATCTACCATAAGACCACTACCAGATTATGATTCGCCACTGAACCTCACTTACTCCGCTCGGCCGGGGCGCTGATCACTTAATTATTAGTAAGTATCAATCTTTTACTCCGTCCCATGAGAGGTCTCTTTTTTGCTCTCGTTCGGGAAAATAAATTAAAATAAAATAAAGGAATAAAAAGGAAACCATGCAACTTTAGACATACTGTGATTGCATCTGCCATGCCTGATTCCAACAACTCATCTCGGGCAGCTGCATTTAAGTTACCAGAGAATTCCCTTGACTTCGATTTTCAGATTATTCAGATCTGATTTATATTCCCCCAACTTAGCAAGAAACACAGCCTTTACGTAAGGTTGCAAACTTCTCGCCTCAAGATCCATTTTCCGAATCTGAAACAAAAACGAGAAACACCCCATTCAATACTGAGAATAGGAAATAATGGATAACAATTTCCCCAAGCACTCAAGTAGGTACCAGTGATTCCGCTTCATCAATTCCAGACTTCATCTCAGAAACTTTTTTGTTTCTTTTGCTCTGCCGATGAATAAGACATCATAATAATGCCATTGGTTTTTGGCGGACATTGAGAAAATAAAGTCTTAACTATTTTTTTACCCTATTAATCAAGGTTTGTGAGCAAAAATTGAAAGATTGGGGCATTGCAAAAAGGGTGGCAGATTGAGCGGGTAAGTCTAGTCTTCCCTTCTCTTTTTTTTGTAAGTAAATAATGTCTGTAACTGCTAAAAAAAAGGAAGGGCAGGGAGATCAATCAAGCCACGTCATATAAGCTGAGCATATGTACAAAACCAAACTATGAATCAATTTCTACTAATATCCATAACATCAAATATATACATAAAGAATGACATGAGCAAAGTAGTAATTTGACATTTATTGGCTGCCTTCACATGAGGTGGGATGGCTGTAAGCTGAGTTATAAGGTGTTTGGATGCCTTCAAGGGTTTGTGAGATGCAAAACCTAAGAAAACAAAAAATTAGAAAATATTACAGACAAGTTTAAGAGTCGTGTATAAAGAGAATTAAAGGGAAAGAAGATCATAAAGAAAGAAAGGACAAGGAGGAGGAAGCTACACTATTAATACCTTTAAGAAACAAAAATACTCAAGATTTAACTATTTAACTCCACTCTATTTTTAGCACATCATATTTAACTGTTTAAGATTGATACCAACCAAACCAATTAATCCCAATAAAATCGCTCTCTCGAGGATATTGATTTTGAAAAGACCCCAAAAGAAGCCAATAAACATTTTGGTAGATAGATATATCAAAATTTTCACCACCTTGCATGCAAATCAACAGAATGTCAAAGCCATTATTCTAATTCTATACGCTAATCTACATTCTTGCTATTGTCAAAACCACAAATCAATTCTATACGCTAATCTTCATTTGTTCAGTTAAGCTAGCATCAATTTACAGCTTATATTGTCATCACACTTTAGTCCAAAGAATTTTTCTTTAATTTCCAAAAGATATCTGGATTGCCAAAAGGAGAGATTAGATTCATGCGTTTTTGCACATACAAGGGACTGAAGGCATTTCTAAAATGAAATCATTCTAAGAGATCCAGCATTGTCATAAATTGTAAGGTGGAGAAAGAAGAACAAATGTCATATACTAGGGAAGAGGTGAGAGGTAGAAGGGATGTACTACTTTTCAAATTAATCAAATGGGATTAGTTAAATTGAAAGGACTCAGAAAACTGTCACATACAAATCTGATACCAACAAGATATCAAAATCTTCAGAAACACAAGTCCATGCTTTGAGTATCTACCAATGCCGTGCCCACCATAATATCTATCTCCTTTCCCATCATCTTCAGAGCATAAACATCACCGGGCCGTGCACATGCCGATAAAAATGAACAAAGGGTAATATAATTCAACTCCAAACTAGAATTAAAAACCATCTCACCTAGAAGCAAAAGACCTTCCCGGATAAACCCACTCTCCACATAACCTACTATCATTATAGTCCACGTATCCTCATTCCTTTTCGGCATCCGATTAAACACCACCCTCCCACTTCCCACACCTTCATATTTAACTACCCCATCCAAAATCACCGTCCATGACACAACACTCCGTTCCTCCATCTCTTCAGAAACCCACCTCGCCTCACTCAACATCCCGCACTTCACGTACATATCCATTAACGCATTGCACGCCTTCACACTAGCACCCAATCCCAACTTCAGCGCACAACTATGCCTAGGGCCAGCCCAATGGCTAGGCCACTTAGGCCATTGCCTAGGGCCCCCAATAAATAAGGCCCAAAATGTTTTTTAAGAAGGCCCCAAAAAAATTTTAATAAGGCTTTTTTAAAAAAAAAAAACAAATTAAGGCATTTTTTTTTTTTTAAATAAGGCCTTAAATTTTTTCCCATAAAAACTTAAGGTCTCTAAAATAAGGCTCCAATATAATAAGCCCATTGTAAAATAAGACCAATTAACCAAAACAAAAACAAAAAAAACAAATATGCCACATCATTTTTTTTTTTTGTCTTTTAATCCCCCTCTCCTCTCTCAGCAAAGGAGAGAGATTCATTTTTCTCAAAAAAATGAGGAATACTAGCATCTATCCTCTATCGCCCTTTGCGCTCTCTCTCTCTCTCTCTCTCTCCCTTCCTCCCTTCCTCGTAATCCAATTTTTTTTTTTATATAAATCATATTTGTTTTATTTGTTAATATTTTTAATCAAACATGTATACTAGAAAATATGCATCTAGATATGAAATACTTAAAAGAAAAGAGAGAGAGAGAGAAATAGAAAAACAGATTGAATCTCAAATAGGGCTTTAAAAAAATTTGTTATTAGCAATAAACAAAATATTGAGGATAATTTAGATGAAAAACTCATTAATGAATAATATATTTATCATAAAGAATTATTTTATTAGAAGATAATGGAAATATTATTGATGTCTCTAATTTTATTGTTACAAATATTTATGTCCCTAATAGAATGCAACTAGCTAATGAAAAAACTTAAAAGCTAAACTAAAAAGGCATGAAATAAAAGCTAAATATTTATGTCTCTAATTTTATTGTTACAAATATTTATTTAATTTGATGTGGAATCCAAAAACTCAGGTACCACACCACATGGCGCCTTGAAACCACAAGTACCACGCCATATGTAAAGGTGGCACTCAGATTAAAAAACTAATCACAGCGGATCCAAAATGAGTTTATTTAATAACCACGGTACCATTTGCGATATTTTTGAAAACCGGTGGTTATTTGATTTTCCAAAAGTCTTGAAAAAGGCATTTAACCCTTATTATTATAAAAATACAATAATATTATTAAAAAAGATTATTTAATTAATATTTAAATATTAAAAAAAAATAGTCCCAAAAGGTTGTGAACTTACCTTGCGTAAGCTTGGATGTCATGTCTCAATCCCCATCTCCTATCCTTACGCGACATTATATATATATATATATATATATTAAAAAAAAGTAAGTTCAAACTCCAAAATTTTGCCTAAGATTCCAAATACATTGGGCCGGCCCAAACTTTTTGCCCTTGCACCCCAAACAAATCGTCCGCCAACCGTGCACACGCGTTGAACATACAAACCACGGCCAAGTCATAGACCTTGACTCCCTCTTTCCCCATTTCGACAAACAAAAGTAGCGCAGTTCTGAGCAAACCATGTCGAGCATAGCAGCCCATTAAGGCGGTCCAATCTACAGTGTCTTTGTACGAATGCGGAATTTCAGCGAACAGTTTGCGTGCATAGCATGAGTTGCCGCAAGCAGCGTACAAATGAAGGAGGGCGTTGTGGAGGAAGGATTTTGGGGAGGCGACCAAGCCGGTGGTGATGACATTGGCGTGGAGTTTCTTTCCGGCGTCGAGAGAGGAGTGTCGAGCGCAGGCTCGTAGAAGGGAACGGAAGTGGCGAGCGGGGGAGGGGAGGGCAGAGTGGATTGGACATCTCATACGAAAGAAGGTGAAAACTGGGACTGATGTTATATGACTATGCGAGAGTGGGTGTCACTATTGCTTTTTGAAAAGAGGCGGCACTATTCATCACACTGGAACCTTCCTGATCCTTGAGAGAGTGGATATTTATAATATAAGTTCTTTTAGATATAAAAAGCACTCTTTTTTTTCTTTTTGGACAATTTTTGTCAAATTGAGTTGGAGTTTTTTTTCAATCCAATTTATTAAATTAACATGGATGTATATGCTTTTTTAATAAAAATATGTGATCAGTGCATACAATGATTATGAATCAAATAAATATGACCGGTTCCTATCCTTGTGCAGATATGTCTTTATAAAAAAACAAAGTCTCATGGAAATTTTTGCAAATCTCCACATGTTGCAAAGTCAAAGTTTTATGGCTGGTTGTGGTTCCAATATGTGGTAATTCTAGATGATATATGCCAATTTTAACTAGGATTCCTAAATTTACCATCTTCCTTCTCTTGGCAGTAGTGGATTGGAGTTACCGAATTAGAGTACCTCAAATTTATTGTCAATTTAATGGATTATCAACTATCATTAATTTGACAATTGCTTGGGTGGCAGGTATATGCATTGCGTCATTCTCGGTTATTTTGTGGATTAACTACTTTACAGAGCATATTCTTGAGATGTTAGATTGCTAACAACTTTTCAATTCCACGAACAGTTTATTTTACATCATGCAATTTCTTAAAGCGATCAACTAATTGGTGGATGATATATACAACTTCTATGCTTTCTGGCAATCAATAAATCATTTTACTATAAATAATCAAGAATGCTCTTTGTAACCAATAATCAGTCAGTTTTTTTTTTTTTTTTTCAAGTCAAGGGAATTGGATGAGTTCTTTGAGTTTGATATGCATGGTTACTTTGCAGGCAATATCTAGTCCTTCGTTTCTTGAATCAACTGAGGGTCTTGGCTGGAAAACTAGAAGTTTGTATCATTGTATCATTTGTATGTGATGTTTGATTGTCTGCGTTTCCCTTCTTCATTTCAGGACGACCTAGACGAGCTATCTGAGACATCATTATACCTACAGGATACTTTCGTATATGGTCTGTACCATTTTGGAAAACAATATTTGAAAGATTGCTATATTGAAGGAAGTGTGGATTTCATCTTTGGCAATAGCACTGCTCTCTTGGAGCATTGTCATATCCACTGCAAGGCAGAAGGTTTCGTAACTGCACAAAGCAGGAAATCTTCTCAGGAGACAACTGGTTATGTGTTCTTAAGGTGTTTAATTGACCAGTCCTTTTACCATATCATCTTCAGTAAAACATCATGGTTTCTGACCCAAATACTTTGAATTGATAACTGGAGTTCCCATTAATTATTGCCCGCATCTACTTCAAACCCCAGACCTAAAAATCATATACCAGTCATGGGCGATAGCAAAGCCTAGAGAGGCAATCTTAGGTAATATTGAGGCCCACATGATGTCTATAGATAGACAAAAAAAAAGATCTGATAGATGCTAATTGTTACTTGGATTAAATTTTTGGGTTTAACAGGCCACCTAAAACTCATTTGCATGGCTAGTCCTGAAAAAGCGAGTTAGGTTGCAAAAGTTTGACAAATTGACACGTGGCATAGGAACCTTAAAACTCCTCTTCAACCTCAATAATTTAATTATACTATAGAGTGAGGAAAAAGGGCCCCAGATGGAGCTAAATTGTGAACCAGATATTAGTACTTAATCTACCAATGGTAAATATTAGGTTTTGGAGGGTAGGGTTGAAATATTGAATTAGGGAGTAAGAATAATTGCATGCTCCTTAATTCTTTGGGATGTTATGAATGCCCCACATTGATTTAAAAATTTCCAGTTTAGATTCTTAAGTTTTTGAGAACCATGCTTTCATAAGCCGTTAAAGAGCCAAAGTAAGAACTTTCTTTCTCTGCATTAGAGCTGTGTTGAGTTGCTGCATTTGGTACTTCATTTCAAGATTGATGATCCTTGCATTTGCATTGATAGTTGCTCAATTCGTGCCCCTAGTTATATTTAATTTGAATTTCTTTTACCCTCTTTTTCTTTTCTATTATATTATTTGATGTAAGAGAAATGCTAGGTTTACAAAATATTTTACAAAAATAACTATTACAAAGTGACATGGCACAACATGATTGAATTTTTTCTAGGATTTTTTGTAAGCCTATCATTCCTCTTGCCCCAAATACAATGCATTACACTTCTGATACAGCTAAATTAATTAGTATTTTTTTTCTTTTCTGGTTTAAGTGTTAAATGTGTTCTTTGAAGATATTAAATCAGTCATGCCTGACCAAGGTTTCATCTAGCTTTTGATAGTTATTCCTTTTCCTTTGCCCCCTTCAAACTTTTGGTCTTGTATGCTTCTATTTGCGTCAACTATGAATAACTTGTCGGGATGCAGATGTGTGATCAATGGCAATGGAGGGGCTGCATATGCGTGTCTTGGACGACCATGGGGACCTTTTGGGAGGGTGATCTTTGCATACACATATATGGATGCATGTATTAAACATGCAGGGTGGGATAACTGGGGCAAAACAGAGAATGAGAGAAGTGCCTGCTTTTATGAATACAGGTATCTAATTTTAGTGTTTCCTACTAACTTTAGTGGGCCTCTATAGAATATAACCCAAATCACGTTGAAAACTTTCCTTAGCTTTTGAATGTCAGGGATTCTATAGGAAAGTAGTTCTTTTAATTCTTCTGTAGCTTCTTCACCTGCATTCTCATTGAAATGAGTAAATGCACCCATTGTTTGAAGAGCTTTTTGAAAACATTATATATAGTTTGCCCTTTCTTATTCAAATCTGAATATAAAAATGTGCAGGTGTTTTGGGCCAGGTAGTTGCCCGTCAAAACGGGTCACATGGGCTGGAGAATTGGTAGATGAAGAAGCAGAACAGTTCCTCATGCATAGTTACATTGACCCGGATCGAGAAAGACCTTGGCTTGCCCAGAGAATGGCCTTGAGGATACCATTTTCTGCATAGAAGCTGAGTGAAGGTGAAGAGGTGCTGAAGATTCCAAACCAATGAAAGAACTGAATTTCTCGGATTCTTATTAGCTCAATGTGAGAAGTCAGCATGATGATCTTACGAGATATATAGCATATGAACCATATTCCTCATGATATTTCATATTAATGATCACTGGAGTTGTTGGGAGTTAATTGTGTTGTACACTTGTGTTGCTACAGATGCATTACTATCATCGTTCATATTAATGTTTAAAAATAATTTTTATCATTGTCGGCAAATAAGGATTGAGTTTTTCAGAAACAAGATGGTTTTGCCGATTGCAAAGAATGATATTTGTAAGTACAGGATCCATGTACAGTAATATGTCATGTCCTATAAATAGGCTAATTTATAGTTTATCAATATCAAATCGACGACTCTTTAGTCTAATTCATATTGTTGCCGTAAACAATTGCCACACGTTCCGCCATTTCCCCGAGCTTTTCAGTAGTCATTTGCATAATCAATTTTTTTATAAGCAATAAATACAAAGTCAATCTATGTGACTGGCTTAAACTATATATATAAATATATATATATATATATATATATATATATATAAAAGTAATGTTATAAAGCTTTTAAAGTCTTCATAAAGTTATCTTAAATGTAATGTGGTTTTTAAAAGGAAAATATTAGAGGTTCTCCCCATAGTGTTCTCTTGGCGTTTTCCCATACTTAGGCTCCGTTTACTTCGATGTAAAATGATTTCCGTCGGAAAATATTTTCAGGAAAATTATTTTTCAAATGTTTCTATTTTACTGTTTACACATACGGAAAATCAATTTTTTTTTTCATATTTTAATTTAATTATATTAACTTATAAAATGTAATTTTTATTCACAATATATAAATATTAATATAAAACAATATATAAATAACAATATATAAATAACAATATATAAAACAATATATAATTTTTATTCACAATATATAAATAACAATATATATTCACAATATATAAATATTAATATAAAATAATTTATGTTTGATTGTTAAAATTCAACAAAAACAATCACTATCTGAGAATATTTTGATTTTCATTTTTAGAAAAAAAAAAAAAGAAAAGAAAAAGAAAATAGAGAAATAGAAAATGTATTTTGAAAGTATATCTAAAATGTCCATACATCTAGGTTAAATTGAACTTCAATACATCAATATTATGAATATTCCATATCTAAGAAGATTAATATATACGAAAGGGCAAAAAGTTACATTCATCTTGCTTGAAAAAAAAAAAATAGAGAAGCTATGTGTATGTGTCAAAGGGTCAAACCCCATGAACTGATTTAACAATTTTTTTTACCATAAAGAACATACAAGAAATAAAGGAACATACAAATAATATACAATTTACTAGACAGAAAAAATGGCTGCAAATTGTTCAGAGGAAATTAAGGAACAAATAAATACTATACAATTTATTAATTAGATTGAAAATTTGATAGCATGCGGTGTGCCTTTTGATAGTTCAAGGTACAAGCAAAACCCCTCCTTTTAACATTTCCATGAATTAATCATAATAACTTCAATTCATTGTTCTTGTTCTCTTTTAGCTTTGGTTCATGGCAGAGGTTCTTGCGAATCTCCCAAACGAGACAAATGGAGATATGCATCAGTCCCTGCATAAACACACCGCAATTCCAGAGATACGTTAGAAAGTCTTCAGTGGATGAAAGCCATAAGAAAGAAAAAAACATGAGACAGCAAAATGATGATCAAATAAATAGTACATGAAAAATATGATTATCATGATATACACCATATAATGCAGAGCATTTAACAAAGTTCATCCTAATATCCTCAAGAGATGGACCAAGTACTTTTGCCACATTAGACAACAAGGGTTTCTATTTGCGGTGAATCTATATAATTTCAATCTCACAATGACGGGAGATGATGACAAGTAAAATCTCTTACCATATGATTACCCAGATGAAAAACACCCACACAGAAATATTAAGGTGCACCAAGCTAACTGAATATGAATTAAAAAGGAATATGAGCTCAAATTCTGCTATATGATACTCAAATATACCTTACTCAAAACTTTTAAATTGTGAGATTTTGAATGTTGAGCCCCAGGAGCTAATCCAATAGAAAATAATGTATGAAATCATTCTGAATGCAACATATTTGGAGATCACTGAACTCACCATATCCTTCCATAGAGATAATTTCCAAGAGAAAGAAATGAATTATTTTTAAGGAAGAGAAAAAATCCGTCTCTCATATTGCCTCCAAATTGTAAGATAAAAGTTTAAGAAAGAGAAAGAAAATGATGGGCATATGAAGATGCAATCATTTATATACATATATTTAATCTAAGAGATTAGAGAAGGCATAACATGGTACTAGAGTTGGGATGGAGATCATGGAGTGCAACCTCTATATTTGTCAAGCTGAGTGCACCTAGTAGTTAATCAGCTAGTCAAAGGACCACATACGATGCCATGATCCAGAATGAAGATCGTACAAACGTAGGATGCATGGTAACAATATGCATAGGCCATATTAAGAGAAGAATAAAGGAAATTCTTAAGACAATGTTATGTAGAATGAATTTTAAGAGTTTCCTTATATCGCAATGAAATATTTTCAAGTACATGTTTAAAAGGAAGCTGTTTTTATCTATAGTACTATAACATGGGCTAGAGATTTTCTGAAGTTTTGTTTTATGAAGAAATTGATTAGGAATTTTTTTATTTTTGAAATTGTAACATGGGCTAGAGAACTGCAGCCCAAGTCCTTCCTAAGTCCTCTGATCTCTAGAACCAGCAAGCAATGATCCCCACATAGCTTTGGGTTTTTAACACACGCCTAAATGACCCCATCTGTTATATATTGCATATCACACACAATCTGGTCCAAATTCTACCAGACTATAGATATTCAAATAATAGGTGGTCCATATCTTCTGCGCAGAAGATTTGCAGAGGTGCAGCTGTTGCTAAATATTATGTATATCTCTTATTAACAAACCTTAACACCTATTCCTAGCCTCCAATACAAAACTGAATTGAATTCTTTAGAAATATTTGTTAGATCTAGTTCACTTGATAAATGTTAAGGAAAATCATCAATCACGCTTTCCACAACAATAGTACAATACAATGCACATGCACATGCTCTTTATAATAATTTTTTGATAAATAATTCATTTCTTTGGAAAGAAGAAGCTGACAAAGCATTTGGCATTGCATTTGATTGATGGTGATTACTGTTTGGGCTACTTGTGCGAAAGTATCTTATCAAGAATAGAAGCACTTGGAGTTTGAAGATCCTGGGGACTCCTCTTGGTCTTAAAGAAATATTCTTAATAATAGGAATTAACAAGAGGCCTATCATGCACATAACGGGATGGTAACACCACCTTACTGGAATGATTGTTGCCATCCCTTACACCTTTAATCAAGAAATTTGGAGAGGCTAATTTATGAATTGAGCCTTGATGGTAGTGCTCTTGTGCATCGATGCAGCTATCCTCTTCAAGTTGGCCTTTTGCTATGTTTGTGGATTGGTTAGAAATTAGAGCTACCTGTGAATTTCAAGCAAGATGAGGGCGTAGTGAGGAAATAGTTGGTGTGATGCTGTTGAAGGTTGTTTCTCAGTCAAAGCAGCTAGGGAGGATTGAGGACTAGGAAGCAGAAAGTAACTTGGGGTCACCTGGTTTGGTTCTCCAAGGCTATCCTGAGGCAGGGAATGTGAAAAACGTATATAAAAAAGGTATACATTCTCTGGAGGCAGGGAATGTGAGTGGGTTGTGGTTGGGCGATGGTGGGTTTGATGATCATCATGCACGCCGGCAGCTTTACTCATGTCTCTCTCTCTCTATCTCTCCCAGTTGGCACGCCTACTCCCACTAACAATAAAAAAAAAAAAAAATGTGACATCGATCCTCTCTCCGTTTCTCTGTCTCTCAAAGGATGAAAAATCTTTTATCTAAAAAATCCTTCACTCAGACTTTTTCACAACCGGGTAGTGCTCAAGTACTATTTGATTCATGAGTAGTAAAATTTGCTACCAAAAAATACGATTCTACATCCAGTATATCTGAAAAAACAAAAAAACAAAAAAACCAACAACATTTGGCATATTACTCTAATTGACAATGGGTATCAAACCAGGGAAACTTCAAAGACACAAAAAATTTGAATTGAATCTCAAAATACTACCCACATTTAGCATGTGACCCATCCCAAAGCATAGAAGCACAACCACAACACAAAACAACCAATATCCACCAAAACAAACGGATAAACGTGAATCCAAGCTCAACCACATCAATTTCAAAAGACAAGTGAGATAAAATCCAAATTAATCGGATGAAACCCATAAAACAAGGAGGAAACCTACATACCTTGTGAAAAGCAGCAATAAGAACGGTCGGGGCTTGAAAAGAACGGAAACGAGGCTAAGAGGAAAGATCAAGGAGATTTTCCGAAAAGCGAAAATGAGGAGTGAGACCAGAGAGATGAGAAGGAGAAAGAGAGAAGAAAAAAATGGCGTGAAGGAGAAGAAGAGAATCGGTGAGAGAGAGAACTAGGGTGAAATTTAAAACCGCCTAACCGCATCCGCTAACCGCTAACTTACTAACCGCTAACCGCTATCAAGACTAACCGCTAACCGCTTTGAAAGCGGTTAGTAAAACAACATAAGCCTAGGCGGTTAAGCGGTTAGCGTTAGTGGATTTTAGAAACCGCCTAACCGCTAACTGCTAACGCTAATTTTTAAAAATATAATATATATTTATATTATATATATATTTCATATAATAAATAACAATAAGTTATTATAATCTAGTGATTATTGTCTTATTTTACTCGAGTCTGATTTCAATTCACCACCTTTGACTTTTGTTTGGATTTTATACTTTTATTATTTATATAATATAGAAGTGCAAAATGACGTAGTTTTGCACTTCTATATATTCGCTTCTTGACCCAAATGATAATTTTATTATAATTTTATTCAGATATTATATGTTGTAGAATGTGACCAACAAGATTTTGATATAATAGTTCAACATATAATGCCTCACTTTAAACCAACAATTTTAATGCTAAAATGGCCATGAAAAAGGAAAAAAATGTTTAAAGTGAGCAAAACAAGGGTTTAAAGTGAGCCCAAAACCGTCCAAAATAAAAACCCAATAAAAGCCCAATAAAAAGCGGTTAATAGAAAAGCGGTTAATCAGATCCGTTAACTCCGCTAAGGCGGTTAACAGTTAAGTTAGCGGATGCGGTTAGTAGAATCTACTAACGCTTAGCGGTTAGCGGTTAGCGGTTTAGCCATTAACCGCTAACAGAACCGCTATTTCACCCCTAGAGAGAACTACATCTTGGACTTGCGTGCGTTTGAGCGTGAAGGAGAGAATAGTCGAGTCGGGGGTTGTGAAGGGGATGTGAATGAGCTGGGGAAAATGGTTTACGGAAATAAAAAGGAAATCAATTTCAAAATTTGTAAAGGGTTTTTAGTCAACGAAATCATTTTCCATTTGACCATAATTTTACGGTAAAGTAAACACCGTAAAATACGTAAATCATTTTCTAAAAATTATTTTACGTCGAAGTAAACGGGGCCTTACATAAAATATGATTTAACTTCTCAAAAAAAAAAAATAAAATAAAATATGATTTAAGAAAAAATAAAATTGTAGTAGCCTCCACCATCGGTTTTTTTAGGCATTAATATCAAATTTGAGGCATTATAACCAAAATTGAGGCATTAACACTAAATTTAGGATGATTAAATCAATTTTGGGAAAGGTTAACCTTTCACCCTTAAGTATTAACTCATAAAAATTAATCTATTGACAAAAAAACAATACTACAATTTTATTTTTTCTTAAATCATGTTTTATGTAAGACTGTGAAAACATCAGGAAAACACTATGGGAAGAACCCCTTTTTAAAATTATCAATAGATCAAAACTCAATCAATTACATCTTAAATTTAACATTAATTTTAAAAGTCATATCATATTTGGGATGACTTTAAGATAATTCTAAGAAGTTTTATAATATAACTAATATATATATATAAGCAACAAATAACAATATTTAAGAATCAATATATATTATGTAACAAGTAACAATAGCCTCTCTTATTTTCAAATATATATATAGTCTCCCTTTAAATTCGAACAAATTTTCTTGTTGATCTAATTTCTCTCTAATTTGAATTTTCAAACTAATCCCTCTTTAAATTCAAACACCCCAGAAATCAGGCTAGCATTGATATCTTTAGATTTTCATTGAATTTTTATTCAATTATTCTCATTTTATGCTGAAGTGGCATACACGTGTCACTCATGAAAAACACATACCTTCCTCAACCATTGGATCCCCACCTTTCCATCTCCACCCTTCAATCCTTATCTCTTTCTTTTCCCAAGAAAGCCTTTTTTTTTTCTTCTAAAGTCTCGGCTACGTACCACAGCCTTCTCTTCAGCCATTTCTTCCCACATTAACGGTACTGCTCCTCTTTTATTTTTCTTTTTTTCTCCCTCGTCTTCCTCTTAGCTGTTTCTACTCAACATGGCCAAAGACAGAAACCCCCTGCCTGGAGCGGCCCACCTGCTAGCCGAATCCGAGAGCAAATCCACGTGGGCGAGATATGCTGCTCACGGTGTTCACGATCACTGGATTGGAGCTCGATCAGTGAAATGGTGGCCAGCGACGTCTTGTCGTTCATGAATCATGATTCATTTGCAATTCAGTCAATGGACAGTGAAATACGGCACCGCCTGGGGAGCCAGCCTTCATGGTCACTGGATTGGAGCTCGATTAGTGAAATGGTGGCCAGCGACGACTTGTCGTTCATGAATCATGATTCATTTGCAATTCAGTCAATGGACAGTGGAATACGGCACCGCCTGGGAAGACAGCCTTCTAAGTCGGTGGTGCTGTTAAGCAAGATTTTATGGATAATGCATCAGATGTTCAAACAGAGCTTGATCACAGCAAAGCAGTGGTAACATTGGGAATTCAAATGTATAGATTAGATTTTATATATTTGAATTTTGTATTCAGTTTTCTAGATGAAACTAAAAACTTTAAATTCAAATATATAAAATCATTTTCTTTTCCAAAGTCTAAACCTTCAACACTGATAATATTGAAGATCAAGATAAGATGAAACTCTTAAGAGAAGATAAGAGTTATAATCAAAGACTTAGTTATTGTGATAAGATTGTATTTATCTTGTAGATAACTCATCTGTAGAGAGTAGTTTGAATCTCTTTAAATTCTGTACATGAGTTTGTATATAACTCAACTTCCTTTGATTCTATAAATATGAATGCAGGTAACTAAACCAATTACCGTGAGAAAATAATCATCAGCGATATTCTTCAATCTTGTTAGACACCAACCTTCGACACCGTTGACACCAACACCGAGCAGCAGGTACGTCCAATTTATATTAATCCTCCTCAGTCACCTTAATTATTATACTCAATTTCCTTTGATTCTATAAATATGAATGCAGATTTCTCAACCAATTACTTTAAGAAAATAATCATCGGAGATATTCTTCAATCTTGTTAGACACCAACCTTCGACACCAACGCCGAGCAGGTACATCTAATTTACATTAATCGTCCTCAGTTACCATAATTATTATACATGAGTTTGTATATAACTCAACTTCCTTTGATTCTATAAATATGAATGCAGATATCTCAACCAATTACTGCGAGAAAATAATCATCAGAGATTTCTTCAATCTTGTTAGACACCAACCTTCAACACCAACGCCAAGCAGGTACGTCCAATTTTTATTTTTATTAATTCCTCAGTCACCATAATTATTATATGGAAAATTATATCTAAATAACTTGTAAGGCACGCTAACATTTTAAAATCTCTCTTTTTTTTTTTTCAACAATTTACTTTGAATGACAATAAAATCAATGCCGCCAAATTTTTAACAGTATTTTAAAAACGCATTTTTTTACCTTATTAAAATATTAATTTTTAAAATTTAATTTTATTATAAAAAAAAAAAAGAAGAACGAATGAACAACAGGTGGATCTGCATTGTCGTATCGAGTTAACAGGACAGATTCATCAGTAACAAAAACTGGGAAAGGCAAGAAAAAGCCCATCCAGTTAACAAGGACAGATTCATCAGTAAGATGTTTCTTCGTGGAGATTCTGTTATCATTGTTCTTAAATCCCAAGTGAGGTGGAACTGCATTGTCGTATCGACAGTTCTACCCGTTGAAACTGAGTTTTGTATCTAGCAGCAACCATCTGGTAAATGCCCCATCCTTCAAACTAGGGGCCAAGATCATACTAGTAAATTGATGAGTATCTGCATCAGTAAAAAAGAGGCTTTGATGAGGATGACACTAATATCATTATATAGGAGCTTTTCCATGTATTCTGTGCTGCACTGTTTTGTAAATTAGATGATTTAAGCAAGATGTACTTAACATGTTAACCCAATCATAATATCATCCTTGTTAGTGGTTCAATTATATTTCTAACTTCTAAATATTCCTTGGTTTTCAAATGATGATGATATTTGAGATGATAATAATGTTGAATAATTCTTGTGAACAGTTTTTTTTTTTTATTTGGATAAAAGTCTTCTTGCAATAAATAAAATTAGGAACCAAGGAACCACGGCAATGGGTGGTTACAACATAAAATGCAAGGAAAACTTTTTATCCTGATATGTGTTTCAAAGCGTTACTCAATAATGTTTACCCTTTAAAGCTCAAGGAATAAAGGTTTGCAAGTTTAACTATAATTGATGCTACCTTTGAATTTTGATGGCTTCCAAATGCTGAATTTTAATCTTGCAATATGAGGGTATTATATCATTGTTCTAAATGAAACAAATTTTCCTTTTCCTAAATTTGCATACTCTCGCTCATTTAAAATTATAATTAATTGAATATTATCTATTTGGTGTAACTCCTTATTGTTCAACGAGAAAAGAAGGTGAGAGTGAAGATGGAATCAATTCCATCTACGCAAACAATGATTCAGATTTCGCGATAATGACCCAACCCTTAACTAATCCACCACTCGACACATGTATCGATTTTTCGAATGTTTTTTACGTTGATGTGGATGACTTCATGAGCTCTCTACCAATCGATGAAGACTCGATAATTGTCCGCCTACGCCTTTCCCTTTGCCCAATGGCACATGTGTCATTTTTGGATCTTTTTGATGCGAGTTCTCATGACAATGAGCTCGCAAAATGTTTTGGTGCACATTAGTATAGGAAAATATTGTAACTTACAAATTTATTTGCGGAACAAATTGTAGATTAATATTTACTGTTCATTCAATATTGTTGAAGCATCATTTGCCTTGATTTTTGTTGCGGCAACTTTCCTTCATCAACTTTGTTGGAGACATACTCAAAATCATAGAAGCTCTTGTATTGATTTATTTTGTTTGAGCATATATCTCTACTAGTTCTAACACAAGTGAAACATCATTGATTTCATACGCAAAGGTGCATTTATACCCACAAGCCAAAGACAAATTTTCCTCACTAATAAGAAAGTTTGAAGTACAAGATCAAGGCGACATCATATAAGTAAATAATGGTGCCAATAATCCACTTGTTCCTGCTCATCCTCCTTGACATGGCAGTTGAAACTTTCTTGCTCTTTCCTTTGCTATCATCCACCCCATGCAGCTGCAACAGAAGGAAAGCCATCAGATTACAGTGGCACATAGTTTTGCCAGTACTGCTACAGGGCAAAATTTATAGTCCCTCAGCAGACACAGAAAATAGACGGTCATACCTATTACAGCTTAAACTAGAAAGCTAAAATATATAATAGTTAATGATATAGAATCTCAATGCTAGGCACTACAGCTGAGACAAGAAAAAGACAAACAAAAGAACAAACATACAATGAAACGCAAAAAAACAAACAAAAGCAAATGATACCCAATAGTGTCGCCATGTGAATGTCTCGAAGTGAAGAACACCAAAACACAATTAACTTGCAGTTTCAAATATCACTCAAAAGGAAAAAGTTAGAGGAGGTAAGGTACACACTGAGATTAAAATTGAAGAAAACAACAAACTAAAAGACAACCTGCTTATTGCAGAGATTATAGTTGAATAAAAAAATTGAATCTGGAAAACCTTGGTAATGAGCGTTACTAAATGGCGCCTTTTTTGTAGTGTAAATAATTATCGTGCTATGAGCATGCAAGAGAGTCTGTCGCTGAGAATGCAAATCTTGAAGAATTGAGACACTAAGCTCCTCTGTTTCCTGCATGGTTCTTCTACCTTCTATAATTCTGCCACCAGATTTGCCTAATCTATCCGTTGACATCATTAATCTTGCTCTTTGATCAGCCGATGCCTATTACATATGCATCAATCATTTTAATAGAAAAATAAAAGACTTAAGACTGCCTGTATCCCTAGAGCCAATAAATTGAGAAATTCATCATTTAAATGACCGAGTGAACTGGAATAATATATCACCATGGGACTAAAGAAGATAGAAACCTGGAAATCTCTTTCCTATATGTTACCACATCTACCATAAGGTCACTACCAGATTATGATTCGCCACTGAACCTCACTTACTCCGCTCGGCTGGGGCGCTGATCACTTAATTATTAGTAAGTATCAATCTTTTACTCTGTCCCATGATAGGTCTCTTTTTTGCTCTCGTTCGGGAAAATAAAATAAAATAAAATAAAGGAATAAAAAGGAAACCATGCAACTTTAGACATACTGCATGTGAGTGCATCTGCCATGCCTGATTCCAACAACTCATCTCGGGCAGCTGCATTTAAGTTACCAGAGAATTCCCTTGACTTCGATTTTCAGATTATTCAGATCTGATTTATATTCCCTCAACTTAGCAAGAAACACAGCCTTTACGTAAGGTTGCAAACTTCTCGCCTCAAGATCCATTTTCCGAATCTGAAACAAAAACGAGAAACATCCCATTCAATACTGAGAATAGGAAATAATGGATAACAATTTCCCCAAGCACTCAAGTAGGTACCAGTGATTCCGCTTCATCAATTCCAGACTTCATCTCAGAAACTTTTTTGTTTCTTTTGCTCTGCAGATGAATAAGACATCATAATAATGCCATTGGTTTTTGGTGGACATTGAGAAAATAAAGTCTTTAACTATTTTTTTACCCTATTAATCAAGGTTTGTGAGCAAAAATTGAAAGATTGGGGCATTGCAAAAAGGGTGGCAGATTGAGAGGGTAAGTCTATTCTTCCCTTCTTCTTCTTTTTTTATAAGTAAATAATGTCTGTAACTGCTAAAAAAAAGAAGGGCAGGGAGATCAATCAAGCCACGTCATATAAGCTGAGCATATGTACAAAACCAAACTATGAATCAATTTCTACTAATATCCATAACATCAAATATATACATAAAGAATTACATGAGCAAAGTAGTAATTTGACATTTATTGGCTGCCTTCACATGGGGTGGGATGGCTGTAAGCTGAGTTATAAGGTGTTTGGATGCCTTCAAGGGTTTGTGAGATGCAAAACCTAAGAAAACAAAAAATTAGAAAATATTACAGACAAGTTTAAGAGTCGTGTATAAAGAGAATTAAAGGGAAAGAAGATCATAAAGAAAGAAAGGACAAGGAGGAGGAAGCTACACTATTAATACCTTTAAGAAACAAAAATACTCAAGATTTAACTATTTAACTCCACTCTATTTTTAGCACATCATATTTAACTGTTTAAGATTGATACCAACCAAACCAATCCCAATAAAATCGCTCTCTCGAGGATATTGATTTTGAAAAGACCCCAAAAGAAGCCAATAAACATTTTGGTAGATAGATATATCAAAATTTTGACCACCTTGCATGCAAATCAACAGAATGTCAAAGCCATTATTCTAATTCTATACGCTAATCTACATTCTTGCTATTGTCAAAACCACAAATCAATTCTATACGCTAATCTTCATTTGTTCAGTTAAGCTAGCATCAATTTACAGCTTATATTGTCATCACACTTTAGTCCAAAGAATTTTTTTTTTAATTTCCAAAAGATATCTGGATTGCCAAAAGGAGAGATTAGATTCATGCGTTTTTACACATACAAGGGACTGAAGGCATTTCTAAAATGAAATCAGTCTAAGAGATCCAGCATTGCCATAAATTGTAAGGTGGAGAAAGAAGAACAAATGTCATATACTAGGGAAGAGGTGAGAGGTAGAAGGGATGGACTGCTTTTCAAATTAATCAAATGGGATTAGTTAGATTGAAAGGACTCAGAAAACTGTCACATACAAATTTGATACCAACAGGATATCAAAATCTTCAGAAACACAAGTCCATGCTTTGAGTATCTACCAAGCTTTATACAATTATCTATCTCCTTTCCCATCATCTTCAGAATAAACATAGACCAGCAGCGTAAGACCTAAACCATTTCTGATACAAAATCAGCACATTAAAGGTTATATAATAACTCCAAACTAGAATTAAAACCATCTCACCTAGAAGCAAAAGACCTTCCCGGATAAACCCACTCTCCATATATCCTACCATCTTATTAGCAGAATGGCAATCTTTTCGGCATCCGATTAAACACCACCCTCCCACTGAAAATATAGAGAGGTGAACCTTCTATTTAACTACCCCATCCAAAAAATCACCTTCTCATGACAGAACAACACTCCGTTCCTCCATCTCTTCAGAAACCCACCTCGCCTCACTCAACATCCACACTTCACTTACATATCCATTAACGCATTGCAATCTCAACTTTCTAATCATCTCATCAACATGCACAATCTATGGTTCAGGGTGTGACAATGGCTATCTCCAGCACAAAATTGATGAACTTGGCCCCAACATGAAGGCCCAAAATTCATTTTAAGAAGGCACCTTTTAATAACACCCCTATTTTTTTAAAAAAAAAAACAAATTAGCCTTGCATTTTTTTTTTTAAATAAATAAATATTTTCCCATATTAAAACTTAAGGATCCATAAGCAGCTCTTGAAGAATGCGTTCACCCAATGTACATTTCCATGAACACCAAAACAAAAAAACAAAAGAACCACATCATTTTTTTTTTGTCTTTATTATGATCTCTCCTCTCTCAGAACGACCAGGAGAGAAGGATTCATTTCTAAAAATGAGGAATACCATATCCAGATTCGTCATTGCGCTCTCTCTCTCTCTCTCCTTCCTCCCTTCCTCATGAATCCAATTATCTGGCCTTTTTTATATAAATCATATTTGTTTTATTTGTTAATATTTTTAATCAAACATGTATGCATCGCTAAAAAATATGCATCTAGATATGAAATACTTAAAAGAAAAAGAGAGAAATAGCAATGTCAACAGATTGAATCTCAAATAGGGCTTTAAAAAATTTGTTATTAGCAATAAACAAAATATTCCCATAATCTTAGATGAAAAACTCATAATGAATAATATATTTATCATAAAGAATTATTTTATTAGAAGATAATGGAAATATTGATCTGTGATGTCTCTAATTTTATTGTTCTATTTATGTCCCTAAAAAGAATGCTAGTTTAATGAAAAAACTTAAAAGCTAAACTAGGCATGAAATAAAAGCTAAATATTTATGTCTCTAATTTTATTGTTATCAAATATTTTCTTTAATTTGATGCCTTGAACATATGCAAAGGTGCATTTATAGTTGGGTTTGAATAAAGTCTTGATTTCTTATAATGAGCTTTTAATTTTTTCAACTATTTATCTTGCATGGAATATGGTTGCTTGAGTTTTTTAATAACTATAAGCTTTGAAGTGGTGGTAACATTGACTCAAAACACTCCGTTTTGGTTTGCCTTTTTGTAGTTCAGGACAAGGCATTTAACCCTTTATTATTATAAAATACAATAATATTATTAAAAAGATTATTTAATTAATATTTAAATATTAAAAAAGCTATAAAGGTTTGCGTCATTCTCAGTTATTTTGTGGGTTAACTACTTTAATCATCTTCTTGAGATGTTAGATTGCTCAATTTTATATATATATATATATATTGCATCAAAAAGTAAGTTCAAACTCAAAATTTTGCCTATAGATTCCAAATACATTGGGCCAGGATACTTTTTGCTGCATTTTGGAAAACAATCGTGAAAATGCTATATTGAAGGAACATACATCTGCCAAGTCATAGACCTTGAGCATTGTTTCCCATTTCGACAAACAAAAGTAGCAGTTCTGAGCAAACAACTGTTATGTGTTCTTGAGGTATTTAATTGACCAGTCCAATCTATCAGTGTCTTTCAGTACATCATGGTTTCTGAATTTCAGACTTTGAATTGATAGTTGAGTTGGCATCATGATGCAGCGTCTTTGAAGGAGTTCCATTAATTTTGGGGCGACCACTTGGTGATGACATTGGCGTGGACCTCTTTCCGGCGCCAGTCATGGAGTGATAGCGAAGCCTGGAAGGCAACGGAAGTAAGGGAGGGAGGCACATGATTGGACATCTCAAAAAAAAAGGTGAAAACTAGGACTGATGTTATATGACTATGCGAGAGTGGGTGTCACTATTTTTTTTGAAAAGAGGCACTATTCATCACACTGGAACCTTCCTGATCCTTAGAGAGTGGATATTTATAATATAAGTTCTTTTAGATATAAAAGCACTTTTTTTTTCTTTTGGACAATTTTGTCAAATTGAGTTGGAGTTTTTTTCAATCCAATTTATTAAATTAACATGGATGTATATGCTTTAATAAAAATATGTGATCAGTGCATACAATGATTATGAATCAAATAAATATGACTGTGTTTCAATTGTTACTTGGATTAAATTTTTGGGTCCAACAGGCCACCTAAAACTCATTTGCATGGCCACTCCTGAAAAAGCAAGTTAGGTTGCAATAGTTTGACAGCTTGACATGTGGCATAGGAACCTTAAAACTCCTCTTCAACCTCAATAATTTAATTATATACTATATTAGTACTTAATCTACCAATGGTAAATATTAGGTTTTGGAGGGTAGGGTTGAAATATTGAATTAGGGAGTAAGAATAATTGCATGCTTCTTAGTTCTTTGGGATGTTATGAATGCCCCACATTGATTTAAAAATTTCCAGTTTAGAAATTCTTAAATTTTTGGGACCCATGCTTTCATAAGCTGTTAAAGAGTCAAATTAAGAGCTTTCTTTCTCTGCATTAGAGCTGTGCTGAGTTGTTGCATATGATACTTCATTTCAAGATTGATGATCCTTGCATTTGCGTTGATAGTTGCTGATCGAATTCGTGCCCCTATTTATATTTAATTTGAGTTTCTTTTTCCCTCATTTTCTTTTCTATTATATTATTTGATGTAAGAGAATTGCTAGGTTTACAAAATATTTTACAAAAAATAGCTATTACAAAGTGATGTGACACAACATGATTGAATTTTTTCTATGATTTTTTTGTAAGCCTAACATTCCTCTTGCCCTAAATACAATGCATTACACTTCTGATACACTAAATTAATTTTTTTTTTTTTTTTCTGGTTGAAGTGTTAAATGTGTTCTTTGAAGATATTAAATCAGTCATGCCTGACCAAGGTTTCATCTAGCTTTTGATAGTTATTCCTTTTCCTTTGCCCCCTTCAAACTTTTGGTCTTGTATACTTCTATTTGCGTCAACTATGAATAACTTGTCTGAATGCAGATGTGTGATCACTGGCAATGGAGGGGCTGCATATGCGTGTCTTGGACGACCATGGTGACCTTTTGGGAGGGTGATCTTTGCACACACATATATGGATGCATGTATTAAACATGCAGGGTGGGATAACTGGGATAACTGGAGTTCTTTTAATTCTTCTGCAGATTCTTCACCTGCATTCTCATTGAAATGAGTAAATGCACCCATTGTTTGAAGAGCTTTTCGAAAACATTTTATATAGTTTTCCCTTTCTTATTCAAATCATAATATAAAAATGTGCATGTGTTTTGGGCCGGGTAGTTGCCCGTCAAAACGGGTCACATGGGCTGGAGAATTGGTAGATGAAGAAGCAGAATAGTTCCTCATGCATAGTTATATTGACCCGGATCGAGAAAGACCTTGGCTTGCCCAGAGAATGGCCTTGAGGATACCATTTTCTGCATAGAAGCTGAGTGAAGGTGAAGAGGTGCTAAAGATTCCGAGCAACCAATGAAAGAACTAAATTTCTTGAAATCTTATTAGCTCAACGTGAGAAGTCAACATGATGATTGTACGAGATATATAGCATATGAACCGTATTCCTTATGATATT
This sequence comes from Carpinus viminea, assembly GCA_013348765.1. Classification (NCBI taxonomy): domain Eukaryota; kingdom Viridiplantae; phylum Streptophyta; class Magnoliopsida; order Fagales; family Betulaceae; genus Carpinus; species Carpinus viminea. Next base: position 37,112,358 of record CP054671.1, on the reverse strand, counting down.
TCATATTAATGATCACTGGAGTTGTTGGGAGTTAATTGTGTTGTACCCTTGTGTTGCTACAGATGCATTACTATGAACGTTCATATTAATGTTTAAAAATAATTTATATCATTGTGGGCAAATAAGGATTGAGTTTTTCAGAAACAAGATGGTTTTGCCGATTGCAAAGAATGATATTTGTAAGTACAGGATCCATATACAGTAATATGTCATATCCTATAAATAGGCTAATTTATAGTTTATCAATATCAAATCGACGACTCTTTAGTCTAACTCATATTGTTGCCGTAAACAATTGCCACACGCTCATTTCCTAGCTTTTCAGTAGTCATTTGCATAGTCAATTTTTTTTATAAGCAATAAATACAAAGTCAATCTATGTGACTGGCTTAAACTATATATATATATATATATATATATATATATATAAAGTAATATATATAAAAGTAAACTTTAAAATCTTCATTAAAAGTTATCTCAAAATGTAATGTGGTTTTAAAAGGAAAATATTAGTTTCATATTTCTCTTGCTTTTCCCAAACTTACGTAAAATATGCTTTAAGAAAAATATATTTGAGTGCCTCCTTATATTTCAGGCATTAATTTAAAATTTGAGGCATAACCAAAATTTTAGATTACACTAAATTTAGGATGATAAATCAATTTTTGCCTTCATCCTTAAGTATTAACTCATAAAATTAATCTATTGACAAAAATACTAAAATTTTGTTTTTCTTAAATCATGCATAAAAAAAAAATAAATAACTATATACGAGAACTATAATTTTTAAAATTATCAATAGATCAAAATATTCAATCTATAAATTTATAAGTAATTTTAAAAGTTATATCATATTAAATTACTAAGATAACTTCTAAGTTTTATAATATATATTTATATATATATATATATATATATATATATATAAAAGCAAATAATAACAATATTTAATCAATATATCTATGTAACAAGTAACAATAGCCTCTCTTATTTTCAAATATATATATATATATATATATATATATAGTCTCCTTTAAATTCGAACAAATTTTCTTGTTGATCTAATTCTCTCTCTAATTTGAATTTTCTAGATTTTCATTGAATTTTATTCAATTATTCTCATTTTCCACCTGCTCACGGTGTTCACGATCACTGGATTGGAGCTCGATCAGTGAAATGGTGGCCAGCGACGTCTTGTCGTTCATGAATCATGATTCATTTGCAATTCAGTCAATGGACAGTGAAATACGGCACCGCCTGAGCCAGCCTTCATGGTCACTGGATTGGAGCTCGATTAGTGAAATGGTGGCCAGCGACGACTTGTCGTTCATGAATCATGATTCATTTGCAATTCAGTCAATGGACAGTGGAATACGGCACCGCCTGGGAAGCCAGCCTTCTAAGTCGGTGGTGCTGTTAAGCAAGATTTTATGGATAATGCATCAGATGTTCAAACAGAGCTTGGTCACAGCAAAGCAGTGGTAACATTGGGAATTCAAATGTATAGATTAGATTTTATATATTTGAATTTTGTATTCAGTTTTCTAGATGAAACTAAAAACTTTAAATTCAAATATATAAAATCATTTTCCTTTCCAAAGTCTAAACCTTCAACACTGATAATATTGAAGATCAAGATAAGATGAAACTCTTAAGAGAAGATAAGAGTTATAATCAAAGACTTAGTTATTGTGATAAGATTGTATTTATCTTGTAGATAACTTATCTGTAGAGAATAGTTTAAATCTCTTTGAATTCTGTACATGAGTTTGTATATAACTCAACTTCCTTTGATTCTATAAATATGAATGCAGGTATCTAAACCAATTACCGTGAGAAAATAATCATCAGCGATATTCTTCAATCTTGTTAGACACCAACCTTCGACACCGTTGACACCAACACCGAGCAGCAGGTTTGTCCAATTTATATTAATCCTCCTCAGTCACCATAATTATTATACTCAATTTCCTTTGATTCTATAAATATGAATGCAGATTTCTCAACCAATTACTGTGAGAAAATAATCATCAGAGATATTCTTCAGTCTTGTTAGACACCAACCTTCGACACCAACGCCAAGCAGGTACGTCCAATTTTTATTTTTATTAATTCCTCAGTCACCATAATTATTATTTGGAAAATTATATCTAAATAACTTGAGTAAGCACGCTAACATTTTAAAATCCCTAAGTTCTTTTTTTTCAACAATTTACTCCGTCGAAATGACAATAAAATCAATGCCGTCAAAATTTTTTAACGTCGTTAGTTTGGGTCAAAACACACCGTTTTACCTTATTAAAATATTAATTTTTTAAAATTTAATTTTAAAATTTAAATTAAAAAAAAAAACGAATGAACAACAGGGGTGGCCGAACCACCCCTAGGTAAAATTTTTGGCCACCCCTGCTGTCGTTCTTTTTTTTTAATTTAAATTTTAAAATGAAGTTTAAAAAATATATATTTTAATAAGGTAAAACTATACGTTTTGACCCTCACTAATGACTACTATAAAATTTTGATGGTAGAGATTTTATTGTCATTTCAATTGACCCAGAAAGTAAATTGTCATTAAAAAAAAAGCACTTAGGAATCTTAAAATTTTGGCGTGCTTAAAGTGTTTAGATATAATTCCTCCTATTATATCCCACAAATTTAAATACCCAACCTTCTAACTTCTAAGCCAATGCAGGTCCTTATTGTTCAACAATATAACTCCTTATTGTTCAATTTACGCACAGGAGAAGTCTAATTTATTGTTCAACGAGAAAAGAACGGTGAGTGAAGTGAAGGAGTGATGGAATCAATTCCATCCATGCAAACAAAGATTCCGGGATTTCGCTTTAGGCCCTACGATGATGAGCTCATAACTGACTATTTGTTGAAGAAGATTAAGGGTGAAGCCCTTCCCTGGGAGGGCATTGTTGAGTGTGACATATACGGCGAAATGTCTCCTTGGGAAATATGCGGTGATCTTTTTGATCCGGATGAGAAGGTTTACTTTTTCACAAGGCGGAAGAAACTATCCAAAAATCGAGTGGGGCGAACAGCTGGTTGTGGGGTTTGGCATGAGAATTCTACTGTCAAGATTTATGATTATAAGGGTGATGCTATTGGAGTTAGAAAATTGTTTAGTTTCATGGTAAAACAGGGCACGTGCAAGAAGAAATCCGATTGGATTATGCACGAGTTTTCACTCATTGGGGAGCAAGAACAGGATACCGACTGGGTCTTATGCAACATTCAAAACAAAGGATTAGAATCAAGAGTTGGGATCCAAAGACGCCTTCGAGATCATCAGTCTTGTATTGGTCAGGTTACTCCTATTACTATCGTATCTTTTGAAACTGAAACCCCCCAACCCTTGACTAATCCAAACGTCCTCCTACCTGAGGATGAAAGCCGACAGAGAAAGAGGATGCGCTGTGATGTTGAATGCGATGTGCCTCAAGCGATTGAGATGCCATCCCAATCTCCATCTGAATTTGGAACGCCACAATCTAAATTTACACCCTCACAGGATTCTGTAGACATTGGGGAAGTTGATGTGGAAACCTCCAACTCTACCAGCCAGTGACAACTTTGATTCTCAGTTTTTTCCTACAAATAATTATCTACACCCTCCTTGCCCGGAGGGTGGACATTTGCAGCTCAACACATGTATCGATTTTTCAAATGTTTTTTACGTTGATGTGGATGACTTCATGAGCTCTCTTCCAGTCAATGAAGACTCTGATAATTGTCTGCCGCCATTGCCTTTCTCTTTGCCGGTTGGTACATGTGTCCATTTTTCGGATCTCTTTGATGCCGAGTTCTCATGACAATGAGCTCAAGCAAAATGTTTTGGTGCCTATTAGTATAGGAAAAGATTGTAACTCACAAATTTATTCTATGGAACAATTGTACATTAATATTTACTGTTCGTTCAATTTTGTTGGAGCATATTGGTGTAACATTTGCCTTGATTTTTGTTATGGCAACTTTCCTTCATCAACTTTGTTGGAGACATACTCGAAATCATAGAATCTCTTGTATTGATTTATTTTGATTGAGCATATATCTCTACTAGTTCTAACACAAGTGAAACGCCATTGATTTCATACGCAAAGGTGCATTTATACCCACAAGCCCAAGACAAATTGTCCTCGCTACTAAGAAAGTTTGAAGTACAAGATCAAGGCAACATCATATAAGTAAATAGTCTGTAACTACTAAAAAAAAGAAGGGCAGGGGGGATCAATCAAGCCACATCATATAAGCATATGTACAAAACCAAACTATGAATCAATTTATACTAATATCCATGACATCAAATATATATATATAAAGAATGACATGAGTAAAGTAGTAATTTGACATTTATTGGCTGCCTTCACATGAGGTGGGATGGCTGTAAGCTGAGTTATAAGGTGTTTAGAGATTGACAAAATAGGATATCAAGGGTTTGTGAGATGCAAACCCTAGGAAAACAGAAAATTAGAAAATATTATAGAACAAGTTTAGCAGTCGTGCATAAAGAGAATTAAAGGGAAAGAAGATCATAAAGAAAGAAAGGACAAGGAGGAAGAAGCTACACTACTAATACCTTTAAGAAACAAAAATACTCAAGATTTAACTATTTAACTCTACTCTATTTTTAGCACATCATATCTAACTGTTTAAGATTGGTACCAACCAAACCAATCCCAATAAAATCGCTCTCTCGAGGATATTGATTTTGAAAAGACTCCAAAAGAAGCCAATAAACATTTTGGTAAGATAGATATATCAAAATTTTGACCACCTTGCATGCAAATCAACAGAATGTCAAAACCACAATTCTAATTCTATACGCTAATCTTCATTTGTTCAGTTAAGTTAGCATCAATTTACAGCTTATATCGTCATCACACTTTAGTCCAAAGATTTTTTTTTTTTTAATTTCCAAAAGATATCTGGATTGCCAAAAGGAGAGAATAGAATCATGTGTTTTTACACTAGAAACATACAAGGGATTGAAGGCATAGAATATTTCTAAAATGAAATCATTCTAAGAGATCCAACACTGCCATAAATTTTAAGGTGGAGAAAGAAGGACAAATGTCATATACTAGGGAAGAGGTGAGAGGTAGAAGGGATGGACTACTTTTCAAATTAATCAAATGGGATTAGTTAAATTAAAAGGACTCAGAAAACTGTCACATACAAATCTTATACCGATATCAAAATGTAGCTTACAATTCTGGGCCTCCAATGAAAAAGCTTTATACAATTATCAGTGCAAACTTCCCAATAAATCAGAAGGTACAAGTAGACCAGCAGCAAATGAATAAAACCTAAACTATTTCTGTACAATCATCAACACATTGTAGTTATGATCACCAATAATCAGAACAAGAACAAAAACCCTGCTTAAAACAATGAAAACGGTTGCGATCCCTGACAACAATTTCTCGATTGTATATATCTGAAACCATCTTAATAGCAGAATGGCAGTCTTGGCATATACGTAGGTTCTTGAAAATATAAAGAGGTGAACCAGGTCTTGTGCTTATAAGCCCAAAACAAACTGCCAGCTTCTCACTGTGACAGAACAAGGCCTGCTCTATCTCCTCCATTTCATCTGTGTTACCCTCCCTACCATCACAACCAGAAGAAACTTGGCAAGCAGTATTTGGGGTATAACCAGCCAATCTCAACTTTCTAATCATCTCATCCAACATGCTATAAATCTCTGTGGTTCGGGTATGTGACTTATCTCCAGCACAGAATTGATGAACTTGGCCACCAACATGAATTGAACTCATTCCGGGCATCTTTCTAACACCCCTATCCTTAAGAATCTGCCTAAGGGAATTAGCCTTGTCCTGCTTGCCAGCCAAGGCATACATATTGGAAAGAAGAATATGATATTCTGTGTTGCAGGGATCCATTTGAAGCAGCTCTTGCAGAATGCGTTCACCCAACTGTACATTTCCATGAACACTGCAGGAACCCAAAAGAGATCCAAGAACCACCTCATTTGGAGGCATTGGCATCTTCTTTATTATGATCTCAGCTTCTTCGAAATGACCAGCCCGACTGAGAAGGTCCACCATGCAAGCATAATGTTCCAGCTTAGGTGTAATGCCGTACACAGATTCAAGGTCATTGAAGTATTGGAAACCCTCATCAACTAGACCTGAGTGGCTGCAGGCACTTAACACAGCCATGAAGGTTAAATCATCTGGCCTGGCTTCTTTGACCATATTAGGAAATATATCCAAAACAACTTCACAACGCCCATGCATCGCTAAACCGCCAAGCATAGCATTCCATGCCACCACATTTCTTCGCGGCATGCACTTAAAAACTTTATACGCAATGTCAACCCTACCACATTTTGCATACATATCTACCAGTGTCGTGCCCACCATAATATCTATCTCCTTTCCCATCATCTTCAGAGCATAAACATGAATCCACCTACCCATCATCACATCACCGGACTGTGCACATGCCGATAAAAATGAACAAAGGGTAATATAATTCAACACCAAACCACAATTAAAAATCATCTCACCTAGAAGCAAAAGACCTTCCCGGATAAACCCACTCTCCACATAACCTACTATCATTATAGTCCACGCAACCTCATTCCTATCCGGCATCCGATTAAACACCACCCTCCCACTCCCCACACCTTCACATTTAACCACCCCATCCAAAATCACCGTCCATGACACAACACTCAGTTCCTCCATCTCTTCAAAAACCCGCCTCGCCTCACCCAACATCCCGCACTTCACGTACATATCCATTAACGCATTGCACGCCTTCACACTAGCACCCAATCCCAACTTCACTGCACAGCCATGCCCTTGCACCCCAAACAAATCGTCCACCAACCGTGCACACGCGTTGAACATACAAACCACGGCCAAGTCATCGACCTTCACTCCCTCTTTCCCCATTTCGACAAACAAAAGTAGCGCAGTTCTGGGCAAACCATGTCGAGCATAGCAGCCCATTAAGGCGGTCCAGTCTACAGTGTCTTTGTGCGAATGCGGAATTTCAACGAACAGTTTGCGTGCATAGCATGAGTTGCCGCAAGCAGCGTACAAATGAAGGAGGGCGTTATGGAGGAAGGAGTCTGGGGAGGCGGCCAGGCCGGTGGTGATGACATTGGCGTGGAGTTTCTTTCCGGCGTCGAGAGAGGAGTGTCGAGCGCAGGCTCGTAGAAGGGAACGGAAGTGGCGAGCCGGGGAGGGGAGGGCATAGTGGATTGGCCATCTCATACGAAAGAAGGTGAAAACTGGGACCGATGTTATCTGACTATGAGAGAGTGGGTGTCGCTATTCATCACAGTGGAACTTTCCTGATCCTTGAGAGAGTGGATATTTATAATACAAGTTCTTTTAGATATAAAAAGCACTCTTTTTTTCTTTTAGGACCCTTTTTTTTTTTCTAAAATTGAGTTGGAGTTTTTTTCCAATCCAATTTATTAAATTAACATGAATGTTATATGCTTTTTTAATAAAAATATGTGATCAGTGCATTCATTGATTATGAGTCAAATAAGTATAATTGACGGATTTCTATCTTGTGCGGATATATCTTTTAAAAAAAAAAAAAATGTAAGTCTTATGGAAATTTTTGCATATCTCCACATGTTGCAAAGTCAAAGTTCTATGGCTGGTTGTGGTTCCAATATGTGGTAATTCTAGATGATATATGCCAATTTTAACTAGGATTCCTAAATTTACCATTTCCCTTTCTCTTGACAGTTGTAGATCGAAATTACCGAATTAAAGTACCTCAAAATTATTGTCAATTTAATAGATTATCAACTATCATTAATTTGACAATTGCTAGGTGCACACACTTGAGTAAAATGGGCCGCTACCCACTTTATGTTTAGTAGCATTTCCACATTATCCCCATTCTCTCTTCTATAAGGGTCAAAAATGGGAAAAATCCTCCTTTTACCAACCAACTGCAGTGGCAGAACATTGAACAGATTCTCAGTGATGCAATCAATATAGCACATAAGATCTTGCATCTACTTTCCAAAACCAGTTCTAAGAAAAGCATTCTCATTGAACAAAGGTCACCATGAAAATTTTTTCAGTGGCATAATAATGGAATAATATTTAATCCCTGATTAATCATACTCTCTTCAATATGTACTCATTACAGAGGAACCACAATTCCATACACGATAAAATAGAACACATACATCCAACAATGAACAAAGCAAATCACCATTTGCTGTAACTGAACAGCAAAGTAAATTTATGTTAGCACTCAATTCCAAGCTCTCACAAAACGAACAAGCACAATAAAGGCTGAAGAACGACGAAAATGTGTCCCTTGGAGACACCCACAAGCCCAAGACAAATTGTCCTTGCTACTATGAAAGTTTGAAGTACAAGATCAAGGCAACAGCAATGACAAGAACTGCAATAATGGTGCCAATAATCCACTTGTTCCTGCTCATCCTCCTTGACATGGCAGTCAAAACTTTCTTGCTCTTTCCTATGTTATCATCCACCCCATGCAGCTGCAGCAGAAGGAAAGCCATCAGATTACATTGGCACGTAGTTTTGCCAGTACTGCTAAAGGGCAAAATTTATAGTCCCTCGGCAGACACAGAAAATAGACGGTCATACCTATTACAGGTTAAACTAGAAAGCTAAAATATATAATAGACAATGATATAGAATCTCAATGCTAGGCACTACTGCTGAGACAAGAAAAAGACAAACAAAAGAACAAACATACAGTGACACGCAAAAAACACAAAAAACCAAAAAACGAACAAAAGCAAATGATACCCAATGCCGCCATGTGCGAAGTGAAGAACACCAGAGCACAATTAACTTGCAGTTTCAAATCACTCAAAAGGAAAAAGTCAGAGGAGGTAAGGTACACACTGAGATTAAAATTGAAGAAAACAACAAACTAAAAGACAACCTGCTTATTGTAGAGATTATAGTTGAATAAAAAAAATTGAATCTGGAAAACCTTAGTAAATAATTACCGTGCCATGAGCATGCAAGAGAGACTGTCGCTGAGAATGCAAATCTTGAAGAATTGAGACACCAAGCTCCTCTGTTTCCAGCATGGTTCTTCTACCTTCTTTAATTCTGTCACCAGATTTGCCTAATCTATCCGTTGACATCATTAATCTTGCTCTTTGGTCAGCCGATGCCTATTACATATGCATCAATCATTTACATCAAATAACAATCAAAAAAATCAATGAAGGAAAAAGGAATGTGCCAACATTCACCAGTTGATAGTCCTCAATATCAGAGACTAAAGTTTCAATTTACCACAATGGAGAAGCCAAACAGAGTAAGAATTTTAGAAAAATAAAAGACTTAAGACTGCCTGTATCCCTAGAGCCAATAAATTAAGAAATTCATCATTTAAATGACCAAGTGAACTGCAATAATATATCACCATGGGACTAAAAGAAGATAGAAACCTGGAAATCTCTTTCCTATAAGCTACCACATCTACCATAAGACCACTACCAGATTATGAATCACCACTGAACCTCACTTACTCCGCTCGGCCGAGGCACTGATCACTTAATTATTAACAATATCGATCTTTTACTCCGTCCCATGATAGGTCTCTTTTTTGCTCTCGTTCGAAAAAAAACAGGAATAAAAAGGAAACTTTTTTTTTTTGATCGGTAGGAATAAAAAGGAAACTATGCAATTTTAGACATACCGTGAGTGCATCTGCCATGCCTGATTCCAACAACTCATCTCGGGCAGCTGCATTTAAGTTACCAGAGACAATTCTCTTGACTTCGCTTTTCAGATTATTCAGATCTGATTTATATTCCCTCAACTTAGCAAGAAGCACAGCCTTTACGTTAGGTTGCAAACTTCTCGCCTCAAGATCCATTTTCCGAATCTGAAACAAAAACGAGAAACATCCCATTCAATACTGAGAATAGGAAATAATGGATAACAATTTCCCCAAGGACTCAAGTAGGTACCAGTGATTCCGCTTCATCAATTCCAGACTTTATCTCAGAAACTTTTTGTTTCTTTTGCTCTGCAGATGAATAAGACATCATAATAATGCCAATGGTTTTTGGTGGACATTGAGAAAATAAAGTCATAACTATTTTTTTTACCCTATTAATTGAGGTTTGTGAGCAAAAATTGAAAGATTGGGGCATTGCAAATAGGGTGGCAGATTGAGAGGGTAAGTCTAGTTTTCCCATTTTTTTTATAAGTAAATAATGTCTGTAACTACTAAAAATAAGAAAGGCAGGAGGGATCAATCAAGCCACATCATATAAACATATGTACAAAACCAAACTATGAATCAAATTCTACTAATATCCATGACATCAAATATATACATAAAGAATGACATGAGAAAAGTAGTAATTTGACATTTGTCGGCTGCCTTCACAGGAGGTGGGATGGTTGTAAGCAGAGTTATAAGGTGTTTAGAGATTGACATAATAGAATTGCAGGGGTTTGTGAGATGCAATCCCCAGGAAAACAGAAAATTAGAAAATATTACACAAAAGTTTAAGACTCGTGCATAAAGAGAATTAAAGAGAAAGAAGATCATAAAGAAAGATAGAAAGGAAGAAACTACACAATTAATACCTTTAAGAAACAAAAGTACTCAAGATTCCACTATTTAACTCTACTCTTTTTTTCGCACATCATAACTAACTGTTTAAGATTGATACCAACCAAACCAATCCAAGTAAAATCACTCTCTCGAGGATATCGATTAAACATTTTGGGAGATGGATATATCAAACCCTAACTGTCTAAGATTGATACGAACCAAACAATCCACGTAAAATCACTCTCTCGAGGATATTGATTTTGAAAAGACCCCAAAAGAAGCCAATCAACATTTTGGTAGATGGATATATCAAAATTTTGACCACCTCACGTGCAAATCAACCGAATGTCAAAACCACAAATCAATTCTATACGCTAATCTACATTCCAATTTATCTTATTATCTGAGTTTATCCAGCTCAAAAAAATGAGCATGTGTAACTAAATTCCAAAGATGAAAGTACATTCATACATAAAATCACATATGAATTTAATCGTATAAATTAAAAGGACGGTTAGCTATTACCTCCATTAAGAGCACCAGCTGCCGTACACTTTCTTGAGAGGTTCGCAGAGAGCTCGCAGTATTGGCGTTCGTATCCTTCAAATACCTCACTCATCGTCCCCGAACCTTCAATTCTTCCTGTTCAATCACCGATCATCACGTATCCAACAACACCATCAACCACCAATCAAAGATCCCATCAGTCCCATTCAGAAAAATTCATCCGCAAAAAAAAAAAAAGAGCCTAAAAACCCCTAATTCAAACAAAATCACGATAATCGAACATAGAATGGAGGATGTTAAGATCGAATTAAACGGTTGGACCTGAGACGACCGGAGATTGGAGAGCCCGCCGGTGGTGGATCTTCGAGAAGGTGGTGGAGGTTGTTTCTTTTTTCGTAATGATCTAACGGCAAATGCGGTCGGGTATCCCTTTTAATTCTTAAGAACTACAAGGCCTGCGATTCATTCGATCTACACCGTTCGTTGTAAAGAACGGTCTACAATGTGTCACATAATCTTCAGCTTTTGGATTTTTATTTTTATTTTTTTTAGTTATGAGGTATAAAGATTAAAACTGTTTTTCTATTTTGAAAATGTATTCTAATGCGGCAAAGTCCGATGAATTTCAGCAATGGTAGAGAATCGATTGCGAAAAATAATAGGATAAATTTAAACTCAAAAAATAGTTTATGATTTTAAAAATTGAAAACCATTTCATTGAAAAATTAAAGAACATTTTTCTAGTCTACCTAAAATATTATCGGTTTTACAAATGTTTTGAGCCATTATATATTTGTTAATGAATTTATCTCCAAAGTATTTGGTTCTTGGTTCCGATTTTGAACTAAACCAATCTGAAATTTTGAATTACGTTGAGTGATTATCTCTTATTATCAATCAGCATTGGCCTCTCATCTATCGATCATGATTATCTCTTATTATCAATCATCATTGGTCTCTCATCTATCAATCACTACTCACCACGTGTAATGCGAAAAGGTCAAAAGAGGAATCTTGTCAAAGCAATAATACATCTCCCAACATTTGCTGTAATGGAATTAACCTCGATGAAAATTTGTGAGGAACAATGAGATCAATTAGCTTGGCTCAGCAAAAAAGTCCAAAGAGTGAAGCTTAAACAATCCAAGCTCAACTAAACCATTGTATTATCATAGTGTAAGGACTCTAAAAGTATACAGAGGAAAATGGTGCAATTTGATGGTTTTGGTACAGGAACTGATTAGCCAAATACAAAATTCAAGTGTGGGGGGGTGAGGGGGATCTACTAAGATCCCTTGGTATATCAAATGGGCACTAGAGACACTCCAATGGAACCATTCCTCTCCTAAGTTCATGAGGTGGAAAAGGAAAGCAGCATTGAGGATCTAAGTAGGAAAAGCAAACCATTCCTCTCCTAAACCCTAAAGCAGCAATAGCGCCAAAACAAGATGTTCGAACCGAGCGTTGAACTCAATTCTCAAGTTTTTCTTTTTCCTTTATTCAGTTTGCACCTCCTCCAGAAATTTTGAATCCTGTGAGTTATAAAACTCTCAACTGTGTATATCAACATCCAGCCACAGAAGACCGCCTTCACGGTAAAGCTGGTATATACCTGAATTTCGGCAAACAATAAGGCACATATTTCAGGCCATCTAAAATTTCCCAAAACGCACTACAATCTGCAATCCTCCAATCCAAAATTCTCTTCATGCTGTAGTCTCACTCGGCTGAACAAGCACAGTCCCATCAGGTGCAGGAACTCCCGCTGCTTTTATTTGCTTTTTCTGCAGCTGCTCCAATTCATGTGCAGGGAACACTTCCGATTGCAATGAAGGGATATATTCTTCACATGCAACCATGTCAGTTGCCAAAAACTATCCCCTCCAATTGTATCACTGGGTGTGAGTAATCCTGTCGTCTTCATCACAAATAGGGTGTTCTTGAGAAGCTCAGGAATTAATTCATGAATCTTCTCACTGCGCCTTCCCCTGAATTTTATGTTCATATATCTCTCCATACGATTAAGAACCCCAAGCCATAGTTTGCAGAAAGAAGGTAACCGCCAGAGATCCAACAGTAACTGTAAGAACACTTTTGACATGAGTTTCATGGCTAGAACAAGTGTTCCCTCCATATTTCGGTAGTCCTTTGGAGAGTTACAAACCGCAATTTCCGCTAAATCGTCAAGCAGTGCAAAGATCACCACATCAAAACACTGCAACCACAAGGTATTTGGAAGGTGAATCCCATCCACTCCCGCAAAAGACCTTTGTAACATTAAAATAGCATGGTTCCTCACTTCTTCTCTCTGGTCCAAACACACTTTCCTCAAACCCTGCACAAGCCTTAGCCACATCTCCCCGATATCTTGATTAACTTTCGTAGCAGCCTCCTCACCCACAGCAATTGTAGTCTCGCAAGACCACCTTACTAGACAAACAACAGAACCTGCCATCATATCCAGGGCAGAAACAGACCGATCAACCTCCCCAACCCTAGACTCACCAAACTGCCTTGCTGCGTCCACACAAAGAACATAATTAGATGGCAGAAGGTGTGCTCCATCAGACATAATAAATGCTAGCGCCTCAAACCCCACTTCAGATGCTTCTGGATGCCGAGCTGTGATAGATAGCAAGGAAATAATAGTGCGCCAACCCACATGGGATCGGATATGAGTTGCATTTGCTTTTACAAGGCGCATAACTTCTTGGGTGATGTGTTCACAATAAGCATCAGCAACCCGAGCGTCAAGTTTTAAAACCAGTTGCAGTGACCTGAGGAGTTCATCAGTCAGGTTTTCCTTATAGGGAAGCAGACGCTGGCATATCTTAAGGAGCCCAAACACCGCCTTTTCCACCAGAGTGCAAGGCATAGTAGTCGACTGAACAATATCAGTTATGTGCTCATAAACACCTTGCCAGATAAGCATTATCCTGTCTCGGTTATTCAGTGTAATTGCGATCAGCAACTCCAGGCAGAATACTGCAGTGTCTTCATCCTCAATAGAGCTAGTTCCCTTACGGAGTCGGTCTGCAGCCAAGATAAGGGACTTCACAAGCTGCAACAAAGACTCAGCTTGGAGAAACTTGCTCTCTGTAAAAATGCTATCAATGTGGCAAGTCTGTATAGTCTCACGAGTGCGTTGCTGAGCTGCAAGTTGTTCTTCTGTTGGTTGTGTCCTTGGCTCTTCCATATCAAAAGATAAGAGCTGGCTGAACCGGCCCATCAGGCCAGATGATTTACGAGTGGGCACAGATGGCACATTCGATATTGACAAGGAAGTAGTAGCAGGTTTCCCCTGCTCTGGGTCAGAAGAGGGCTCCATATCATGCACTGCATCACTAGCCAGGCTCGTAGGTACAAGGCCAAGCTGGTGCAAGCTTAAGACACAGTCCAGTATGTTCTTCCAGCCAGAACGGATATAGTCACCATAACTATTTGCTATAGTGAAAACCGTGGCAGTTGCCATCCTGACTTTGGTATAATCTCCAAGAGCAACAATAGCTTCCTCTACAGATAATGGAGTCAAGAGGGTTGTGAACTTACAGAGAGACACGATCAAGTCATCCAATACATCATGGAGGTGATAACATGCTGCAATTTTGGCGATAGACAAGAATCCATCAATGCAAGTTTGTAAAACATCTTCGTGCTCCACCTGATCAAAAACTACTGAAATGGCAGCAATGGTTGGACCTGACAGGATAGCAAACATGTCGTGGATGAGGAGCTCTCTCGAGTCACAGATAATGAAAGGAGAGACTGTTTTAGATTTGTGCATCACATTAATCCAACGGCTCGATGCCGCTGGAAACCCAGTACTTTGGTCGGGGATCATCTGGATTTCATTCTCACAGATTGAGTGGAAAAGCTCTGACAGGAACTCACGAGGAAGATCTTTCCCTGCATTTATTCTCCTATTATTACGGATAAAGTCTTCTTCAGTCATCTTTTTCTTAACCTGTGTATTGTGCTGATCTGTGTTAAGCATTATAAGGGAATATGACAACACGAGAGCAACATCTTTATTCACTAATATACGTGGTGACTGCTCATAATATCTTTCTGAAAATGCCTCAAGCACCCTGTGTATTTTTTGGGATTCTCCAGGCAATCTAAAAGTTCCCAGGAAAAGACGCAATGCAGTATCTAAATTCATCTCTCGGAAATCAAAAGTCCTAGCAAATTCATGAAGCACCTGAACACAAAATTCATCATGATTTCCTAGATAATCCCCAACAAGATTCCTATCTAACCCAGCCGTGTACCTGAAAAAGCATGCCACACTCAGAGGGTCAAGTTTCTCAGGCAACAAATGCATTCCTTGAAGAAATTCTAGGCCTTTCTTAGGATCCCTATTAAAGTGGTCAGCTCCAATCATCAACTTTCTCTTGATGTACTTCACCTTACGGATAAATGGAACCCAACAATTAGGGTCACTATAGTTCTCACACGTCATTGTCCAGAATGCCTTATATCCCTCATCATTCATGGAAGCTTCTGATGTAGCTGGTTCATCGCCTATCTTATCAGCCATACCCTGAACCATTGATATTAAACCATCCAGGGCAAGAATATGCATTGCAGACAAAGGTCCATTCACAGGAAATGCATTTTTTGATAACAGGTTAGCAAGGTCTTCAAACACATTACTGCAGGTTATGTCACAATCAAAATTTGCATACATCTCAGCCATAAATGTCTGCTGTCTGCAAAGATCAACCAGAGCCTCCATAGCAACCTCTTGCTGTTGGTATGAAGAGCCATGCTTGCTTTGCGCAAGCCTCAAAAGCACACATGACAAGAAAACTTCAAGCTGCACTTTGAGCTCAGTTCGTAAATGATGATACAGATTAAGAACAATGCTACATACTGTTGAGAGAATCAGCGGACTCATTGATGAACCAAATTGCATAAGGTTATGGAACAATTCATCTTGAACAATGGCCAATAACTTCGGGTGTTTATTAATTGAGGGCCCAGCCAATTCAATAGCCGAATTAATTAACCCCAACGCAAACAATGGAACATCTTCATCATATGCTATAGGATTTGATCTAGGACCAAATTCTACGTGCTCAATGACATTCAACAGAGAACAGAGGAAGTGAAATATCTCCACCATGCATGGGACCCCAAAGGGTTCCATCATAACTTTCTCATCATTTTTAGTCCCCTCCATTCCATTACTAACCTCAGTTATGTTCTCATGCATCCCACTATCACTTGTCCCACTAGCTGATGCACTCATGGGAGCCTTTGATGCATATGTGGATGATTGACCATCATATTCAACTCCAGCATTGCCATTTTCTAGCTGTTTATTTTCAGATGTATGATCCTTGTCTGTTGAACCCACCTGCAAAAGAATGAGGAGAGAAAGATAAGTTTCATTAATTGACAGGGAAAAATAGATATGCTGGTTCTAAATCCAACAAACTAAGGAGGCAGAGCACTCTGTAGATTACCATTCAAACTAAAACTTAAATACTGTTTTATCATTCAAGCTTCACCCAGGAATCATTAACTCCTAAACACTAAATGGTCATAAACACAAAGCATACTAAATTCTCCTGAAGAATCCTAAACAAATTTCCCGGTTTTCTTATGGCAACTCATATAATTACGTTGCATCACATCACAATGATTATGACGGTGGAAGGATGTGCCAAGAATAGTTACCTCTTTGCGGACAGATGACCCACTTCCATTAGCCAATGCATGTTCTATGTTGATATCAGGCAGGTGAGAAAAAATACACCTAACCAACTCATGCATAGTATGGCGTGCTATCCGCTGTAACAATTCACCTTTAGAGCTAGCCTGATGAACTACTCGAAAGCATGTATTTACAATATTGCAGACATGCTGGTTACTCAACCTAACTGATGCTGCACTCTTCATGCAAGCAAGGAGAACCTGAAGTATCTTCATCAATACCACTTCTTCCGAGGCAGGATCAGTAACCTCAAACCGGCAGCTTGTCACAGCATCAACTATTAAATGCATAGCATCACCAACATTCACAGTATCAAGATCAAGTATGTCAAGGCTCAATATCTTGTAAACAGATGACAATGCAACTCCAGTGATTGGTGCACCAGTTTCATCAGATTGTATGACATCCAAAAATGGCTGGAGGTACACAGCTGGGTTGATCTTATGCCACTGATGTTGCCAAGAAAATATACGTTTTCGTAATTCTTTCAATGAATGGATTAGAGAGTGCTCTAGATGATCATCATCTGCCACATAGCGAACTCCCCACCGAACATTTCTCCGCATCACAGCCAAAACAGCACCTATTTCAGAATTTACCATACATGCTAAAGCACCTCTGGAAGGCTTAGCAGGAGATTCCTTCCTTTCATTGTTATTGGCTCCAAACTGTGGATTTATATGCTTCATATTTGCCACAGTTTCTTGATAGATTTTAATCTATGTTCGAACCATGCATCCAGAAACCATACATACAAGATTCCAAAACCTGGCCAAATCATTCCATTCACTTTATTAACATAGGCATTTGCCACAAACTAATTCAAATATCAATGTGTGAGATTCAATTGTTAAGAAAACAGAAAATATAATCGAATATATAGCTTTAAAATTACAGTTATATAAAGGCAAGGAGAAATGTACATTACAATAAAACATAAGCTTTACATTGCAAAGCAAAAAATTTCTGGATTCATGCAGTAGACGTAAAGAATGAGGAGAAAAAAAATCAAACAATGAATTCCTTGATAATAAACCAGTGAATTACCCTATTTGTGATTTTTTTTTTTTTTTTTTGGGTCCCTCTAATTCTTCATCAACGAAGCATACAACTCATATAAAGAACAGTAAGACTATAAAAAATAAAAAATAATAGAACTTCACGAAATGCCAATTCGCTACTCTAGGTTGGAAGCAATACTATTAGCAAAAAAAAAAAAAAATCAAGCAAGACACGTAGCTCACACTCAGTGTGGCCTTTAAGCTCACACGGCATAATTCAGTTACTACCTATTTGCTAGAACTTAATTGTTTAATCATTTATTCCAGCCTTTAGCTTCCACAATTCGATAAACTAAATAATGAAAACCCAATTTGAGTATTAACGCATGGAGGCGTACACTGACAAGATAAATCAAAAACAAAGAAAAACCCAAGCAGCAATCCCAATTACCAGATCTAACCAAATCAATCACATATGGTCTCAAACTACATTACCACATAAACAAAACAAGAAAATTCTAGTTGAGCATCACGTCAAGCTCTCGTACCATGACCCATCAATTCCAAATCAATCTGAATGGTACAAAAGCAACAAATTCAGATTAACAGAACCGATCCAAACAGAAGAAAAAAAAATAGCGCACCTTTGGGGATCCTAGGATGAGATTTTGGTTCAGGGACCTTGCAGAAACTGGATCAGGCGAGAGAACTGAGAAGTAAGCCGGGGGGTTTTGTCACATGGGCAAGGAATCGAAATGGGTCTTGGGCCTTTTGGCATTTGACACGAAGAAATTTGGGTAATCGATGCAACAGATCTCTGAGTAGGCCGCGCGTTTTCTCGCGGTTCAGAGAAACGTTTCGGCCTGTTGCAAATTATACTTTTTCAAGCCAAGACGGGGAAACAGTGCGAAACATCAATTTTCGTCCTATCCAATCAAGAAGTTCTTTTTTTTCTTTTTTCTTTCCTTTTTTTTTTAGCAAATTTTAACCATTTGGATTTTCATTTTAATTTTAAATTTTAACAATTTAGCAAAAAAACTATGAATAAATTTAATTTTTCTCTAATTTTCATTGATATTAACCAGGAGAAAGATTTGTGAATTGTATTTAAAAATTGTTGCAATAGATGAGGTAGGGTATGATAGTAAAATTTGTATACTTTTACTATATATATATATATATATTCTCCTACCATTATATAATTTATATCATATGCCAAGAAAATGAGATATTGATTCCCTATGTCTATTCTATTTCCATACAAAATTACTAATTTGACTCAATCGTATACAAATTAATTAGCAATAAAGGACTTATATTTGATCTTGACAGCATGTTATAAATTTATATTTTAAAATTCAAATCAACAGTTACATTTCTTAAATTATATTATTTTTTAGGGAAAACTACACTTATTATGTCAAATTTATACCCAAATTATAATGTTATTCCAAAACTTTTAAATGTTCCAATTAACCCTCCAAATTACATAATTCTTTGTTCAGTCCCCATATCTTTTAAATCTGATGAAAAAAAAAAAAAGAAAAGGTAAAATGTTGTATAAAAAGACAATAATGCCATTAGATTAAAAAATGCATAGTTTCATTTTTTGAATTTTTAATGGGGTAGAAGGAATATTTTACATGCTACCCATTTAAGTTATCTAAAAAAATTAAGGGTTAAATACCTAATACCCCTTGAGGTTTCACAATTTTATTTTTTCCCCTTAAGGTTTAATTTTTATCATAGAAGGTCCATATGGTTTTGATAAAATATCAGATTGGTCATTTTGTCAATTAGTTGACTTAACAGACTAACAAGTGAACGAATGAAAAGTTAACACTTGGCATAAGTGGCGACGTCATTACTAATAACATGATCACCTAATTAAAATTTTTATTTTTTGAAATTGTTTTTTAAAATTAAAAAAATAATAAAAATTAGGTGATCACGTCATCAGTGATGGCATGGCCACTTGTATTAAGTGTTAAATTTTCAATCGTCCATGTATTAATCCGTTAAGTTAACTAACGGTCAACTAATAGAATGACCAATTTGGTCATTTATCAAAACCACATGGACCTTTTGTAATAAAAATCAAACCTTAAGGGAAAAAAAAATAATGTTGTGAAACCCCAATAGAGTATTAGGTATTTAACCAAAAAAAAAATTTATAAATAAATTTTATGGGATATACTTTTTTTTAAAAAAAAAGGAAAATCATTCAAATCTCATTAATTGATGAATGATCACGAATATACAACTCTTACACCACATAGCAAAAGCTCTTAGAATATCATAGTCAAAACTACGAGGTTATAAGTCATAAATACATACATAACAATTTAACATTCATGACCTATTTATGACATCAATATCCACTAATTTATGACTAATTTTCAGTTATAACAATAGATTTATTTCAGATAAATTCAACTCAATGCATAGATAGCTTATATTCCTCAACCCTAGGAACAGAAAATTCAATGTCGAAACTCATCCTCTTTAACCTGAAAGCTAAGAAACTATTCATATTCACAACCCAAGGTTTATGGGGTATAATTTTAAAATTTAAGGGGACAATTGAAAAATACATAGTAATTTAAGGAGTAATTGAACTTCCCATAAATATTTGTATTGTGTAAATGGTGAGAAATGTTACTTTTAGTAATGTTATATATACTAGATACTTGTCTTGTAAGATGAGTAGATAGCAAATGCTGAGGTAAGATGAGTTGCAAGGAGGCAAGGTCCTACTCTTGGCTAAGCATATGCTCAACCTTTCAATTTCAATTTTTATTTTAAATAAAATCTACTAAAAACTTATAAAATCATGACACCAATTCAATAAAATAAAGTCAAAATAAGAATATAATATGTAGAATTTCTCAACCAACCAAACAAGGCCATAATTGAGAAAAAAAAAATGATCATAAATTTTTTATTAGATTTACTGGGCGGATTGTAGACATGCAAGCAAGGCTGTAAAACAAGTCGAGCTCGGGCGAGCCAGGATTGTCCAAACTCAACTCATTTAAAAATTTTATGAGCTCGAGCTGAGCTCCAAAATTTAAGCTTAGCTCAGCTTAACAAGGAAAATTCCTTGTGTGAGTCAAGCTCGAGCTCACCTGATAGGTGAGCCGAATCAGTCGGCTCAACTAATTTAATTTTTTTTTTTAAAAAAAACTAACTTGGCTCTATGAGAGAGGTTTGCATCCTTTTTATATATTACTTCAGCGAGAAAGATTTTTTGCTTTCTCCATATGGGACAACCGGACAAGTTAACTATTATTGTGAGAGATATGTGCTAGATTTTATTTTATTGGTTTGAGACACTTATAAGCAAACAAATACAAGGAAAATAAAAAAAGTTTACTCTTAATACTTAATGGTAGCAAAAAAAATTTAATATACATAGTTAATATTACTAATATATGAAATTGACTTTGATAAAAAAAAAAAAAAAACTGTTTATTATATATACAAATTATCTAACATTTTTTTTTTTTTTTTAATATTAACCGATTAGCTCTCTCTCTATATAACTAAACCAATTAACTAAATAAGTAACTTAGTTTAATTCACACAACACACTAGTTAACAATAAATAGTTATACGATATATGATTACATTATTAATATTTTAACTATATATATTTAGTATTTATGTTACATACTATATATATATACGAGTCGCGTTAATAAGTGAATTGAATCCCCATACAAGTATGTTCATAAACTTTAAACGATTGAGTTAGATTTTATACGATTATGTATCATTTAATAATTAAATACAACTTCATGTTTACGAATGACTTATTTAATAATCTAAATAATCGAGTTGAGTCCCCATCTCCAACATCTTATGCCATCCAGTCGCCCATAAGGATCCTTGATAGGGAAGCACAGGTGAGTGCCCTTGTGGATAATGCGACTATGTGGTGGAATATTTCCCTGGTGAGAAGTATTTTTTCTGAAGAGGAATCTGCCATGATATGTAGTATGCCGATATGTCCCCAACGTCAACAGGATCGATTAGTGTGGTTAGGTACAAGGAATGGAGTTTTTTCTGTGAAAAGTGCTTATCATATGGCTATAGAGACAATTGATTGTTCACGGGGGTATGCTCAACTGTGGATCCGCAACGTCCCCTATGGCAGGCTGTATGGAGCGTCAAGGGCCCTAAAGTGGTGAGCAACTTTTTGTGGAAAGCTTGTAATGGTATTTTGCCGACTATGGTTAATCTTCATAAAAGGGGAATTTCAGATGATCCTATGTGTCCTATCTGCCAACGGGAGGAGGAATCAGTGGGGCATATTCTATGGAATTGTCCATCAGCACGAGATGTGTGGTCTGAGTGTCCAATGAACTTACAGAAATGCCCAGTGTTGATGCTGATTTTATAACCATTTTTGGGATGTTGCATGAAAGGCTTGGGGAAGACGAATTACAATTGATGGCGGTGGTAGCCCGGCTGATCTGGCTCCGACGGAATACGGTTGTTTTTGGGGTGTGTTTTCCTCACCTGCAGAAATAGTTCGAAAGGGGCAGGCTCAACTTGATTATTTCCAGGAGGCTGAACGTAAGAAGCAAAGTCGACCACTACATGAAGAAGCTCAGGTGGTGCAGACGTGGCAAAAACCGGTGCAGGGTATTGTGAAAGTGAACTGGGATGTATCTGTGGATAAGGAGAGGAATGTGATGGGAATGGGGATTGTGGAGCGAGATTATGAAGGAAAGTTTGTTGCTGGCCTTTGTGCCTCTCAACGTTACCTGCTTGACCCTGCAACAGCGGAAGCAATGGCGGCTTGGAAGATGGTGGAATTCTGCATTAATATGGAATTTGGAAATGTCTGGTTGGAAGGTGATTGTTTGGAGGTGGTAAAAGCTTTGAACTCGGCTGAATCGGTTTGGGGACGGTATAGATCGCTGACAAACGATGCAAAGATGCTTCTGGAACAACTTCAACAGTGGAAAATAGTCCACGTGCCTAGAACTTGTAATAGGGCTGCCCATAAATTGGCTAAGTTAGCACTTACGTGTAGTGATGAGGTCCTCTGGCAAGGGGACATCCCATCGTGTATTCATGGAGATATTACCGCTGAAGCGGGTCTACCTTTTTAAATGACATACTGGAATCTTCCTTCAAAAAAAAAGAAAAAAAAATCGAGTTGAACACGAATCGAGCGAGCTTTCTCGAACTTATCTCAAGCAAACTCACGGGTCGTTTACAGCCTTACATGCAAGCACGGTGTCTCATGAGGATTGGGGCGCCGATGCCATAAAGAAAATTCTGTGTCTACATGGGTTTCCAAATAAGAGGTTTCTCTCTATATTTATACTTTTTTCTGTTTTTTTCTTTTCTCATCAAATTCTAAGCAGTTTCCTAGCCAATGACGATAGTCTTCTCGATTGTTTCCCCAGAAAAGACCAATAAAAGCCTCGGGATCCGATAATAAAGCACGTTCCTGGGCCTCTTAAGTCGATAATTAGTTTTTTAAGTCCTCGATAGAAGAAAGTTTTCTCCAAATTACACTCAAAATTTTTATTTTTAGAGCATGCATTTTTACTTATTTACAGGCATTTTTAGTAGAAGAGTTTAAAAATATAAATATAGTGATAAAAATTTAAAAATACAGAATAGAATGTTCTAAAAAATCTTGGCCTGCCACCCATTAGGACTAGTCGTGAGTGCCTTATGGATAATTTGATAATTGATAATAGGATGGATATTATAAAGTTTATTAAAATTTAATTATGAATTAATATCAAGATAATGGTAAATATAAATATCTAATTCGCTTAAGATAATGATAAAGGATCACGACATTCGATAACTCTTTTTTTCAATAAAGTATTTTTTGTCGGTTAGGCTCACTGAAGAGCTGCTTGGTGGGAAACATGTATGGAACCAACCAATCAACAGATTCACGGAAGCAGGCCGCTTCTGCTGCTTGTGCAACATCTGGGTTAGCTTATTTTCTCACTCTTCAAATTTGAACAAGGTCCAATCTTTCAATCTTTTTATGCCACCATTTGAAGAAGAGGAGTTATTGATGTTGTCTGTTCTTTGCTAGACGAGGTACAATGTTTGTAATTTGATGTATAGTTGTATGTCCGAGAGTCCGATTACCTGTGTTTTCTAATATTGATCGTTGATTTTGTTACTTGGGGTTATATGGGCGTCCAATGAAAATCGAGTTGGTTCACTGCGATTTGCTTTGAGAAGGCAGTTTTGCGAGGGGAAATCGCTGTATTGCTTGTGGATAATGGAAATGATGTCAATTTTTAGAAGCGGTTTTTTGTTTTGTTTTTGTTTTTGTTTTGTTGTTGTGTGTGTGGAGTTAGAAATGTTTGTACTTGTGAAAATGATCATCAGCACGAGTAGTTTCTGGGTAACATTGAATGCTTGTCACGGATTGGTTGTTGAGTAAAATGGGTTCGAAGTATCCTACCCCAATTGTTTGATCCCAAAAGGTCAGTATCTTGCAAAACAAAGCGTATAAAGCTCATGAAATGAACAATTTAAAGTGATGTTTTATCAATGTGCTGAACCACCAAGCTCGAATTTATACTTGTTCCCAATTAATTTGTAGGCTGCATCTCATTCCTACTCTCTGAGCATTCGCTTTGTTATAATGGAAAAACTACTTGTAGTCCAGTTTGATTCTGGTGTCAAAATTAATAATGTGCCCGGCAGTCACACTTTTTAAAGTTCTAAAGCAATCTTCTTATCTTTTTGCAGTTTTTTTGGTCTTTAGGGATTCTGATTGGATGCCCTTGCCTACTCTTCCAAGTGCATGTTGAGTTATTGGCTTTGAGGAGTTCATAGAGTGAATTCAAGCTTCTTTTGGAGAAATGCTTCTTTCAGCTCTCTTAACTTCTGTTGGGATCAATCTTTGCCTTTGTTTTTTGTTTTTTGTTCTGTATTCTATACTGAGGAAGCAGCCAGGTAACATCACTGTCTATGCACCGCGCTTGGTTGCTGAAGGAGAAACGCAACGGAGAGGTCAATTCAACTTGGAAAGATTATTACCAACTGCTGGTTGGGTCAGAAAGGCATGGCAGCCCTCCGAAGAAGAATTCTTGTCGAACGTGGGCTTGGATGCTGTGGTCTATATGCGTATTTTTACCTTTAGGTAACTGAGGTCTTTTTATGCTGCTAACTTGAAAAATGCAATTTTATTGCATACTAGATTGACATCTATAAGTTAATTAAACCTCTCAGCTCTTTGATTCAATGTGTTCAACTATTATTCTGATGAGATAGTGTTATTTTGTTTATGCATACATGCATCAATATTGACATAATGCTATTTTTAAATCCTAGAGACTTTTAATAGCATTGGAGCAGATGAATTTACAACTCTCATCCTTTAGATGGGAGGTGAATGACGAATTCAAAGTTCAAACTCAAGATCTTTGGCTCTGATACCATATTAAATCATCACTTGTTCAAAAGTTTAAGTTGATAGGAAGAGATAAATTTAATCATTTAATCAAATACTTTAACAAAAGTGTTAAGTAGACCAAAAGTGTGAACTATCTTATCATGCACCGCATCTCTCACTTTGAAATTGCTACATTTTGGGATGTGGTTGAGTAGAAACACTTGGAGGCAGCACCTGCAGGCTTGAGGCTAGCCTTCTTTTTGTTTCTAACATTTTTAATTTTTCCTGGAATTGGATAACAGAAAAAAATAGCAGTGCCACTTGTATGCTATCAGATTCCACATCGTCCAATTAGAGTCTCTGTATCGCTTTCCGGGGACCTGATTGAAAATTGACTAAGTTGTGGCTTGTTCCATCAATATGAGCGTGGAAGTTCTTCAAGGCCTGGGGCTGTCATAAATTCACTGTCAATGAACTTATTGTACCTCACTTGACTAGAAATATGTTGTGCATTACTCAATGGTTACGTTACATTACCAGTATCTTTTTTATGATAAGACTGGAATGCATAGGGTGCAAGTTTGGAAGGGAAAGGACAATGCCACTTGTTAATCCTACTACTTTGACCTTAAACAAATAAAAAAACCTACTACTTTGACCTTAAACAAATAAAAAAACCAAAGCCTTTTTCACAAAAAAAGGACTTTTTCTTTATGCTATTGTGCTCTTGTTTCAACTTTCAACTCAGGCCTTATTTATTGGGTTTCTCTTCTGATTTGCACGTGTTGATGAACTAGGAGCTCCTGCCGTAACCAATATTGTATCTCTCGCATGTGTATTTTGGTATTATCCTCTTTGTTTTTTACCATGATACTATTTTACTTTAAATTTGTCCTCTATCCAAAGCAACATTCCTATTTTTGCCCTCTTTCACCATGTCAAACACCTTGTTTCCAATGCATTCATTAGCTCCCCTATTCCCAGCATACCCTTAAAGTATTTTACAGGTATAGTGGTTGTCCAGTTGTCCTACTGATTTGTAATTACAGAGCTTTATTTCTTTCTAATCTTAGCGTACACAATATCTTCAACTGATCGATATGTTTTTTTGCTTTATGTAGTTTGAAAGTGTTTACTGTTGGTGGGATTGTTGGGATCTTCGTTCTTCTTCCAGTTAATTATTTTGGAGATCAACTAAGTCATGATATTTCTGATTTGGCAAGCAAGTCTTTGGACTCATTCAGTATCTCAAATGTTAACGATGGCTCAAACTGGTATGTATCAGCTCGCTAGATGAACAAAATGTCTTTCTTGGGAAGAACGACACTATGATAATTAAGGAGTCACATGGCATGAACCGGATACAGCACATATTTTCTGGTGTTTACTCATATTTTCCTGTTTCTAATGCTGTCATGTATAACACTGCATCATACTTCCCCAAATTCCCGGCTGATGCATGTATTTGTTTCTTCATTGCCTTTTCTTCTCTAGTAACTTTCCATTCAATAGCTTCCTGGTTCAGCTTTGTATTCATTTGTAGAAATGTCTTATCTTAAAGTTTTTATTTGGAATAATTACTTCCAATTTTATATGAATTATATTTTATTTTCAAGTAAGCATTTAGCTGAGCTATGCTGAGGAAACCCTGATGACTAGTTTTGGCCTTTTTCAAGGTTATGGATTCACTTTTGTGCTGCATATCTCTTCACAGGAGTTGTCTGCTATCTTCTTTATTATGTAAGTGCTCGAATTTGCTTATGCCATCAGACATTCTGGTTCATTGAAAAAGGAAAAAAAAAAAAAAAAGCATTGAGAAATCTTAGCTTGGTGACTCTATGATCTGCAGGAGTTCAGATATATTTCATCAAAAAGAATTGCTTACTTTTACTCATCCAAACCTCAGCCTCAACAGTTTACAATATTAGTATGTGGTGTCCCTGTCCCGTCTGGGAGTACTTGCAGTGAAACTGTTGAGAGCTTCTTTACAGAGAATCACCCTTCTACCTATCTTTCGCATTCAGTGGTTCGTCAAAGTAGCAAACTTCAGGGTCTTATTGTAAGCATCCATGTGAATTGTGAACTTCTGATTGTCCCTGTCTTTTGCCTTTACAGTGGTTCAAATTTATCACTATAGCTCAATCTTTTGCTTCATGTACAATAGTATGCATGCCTCAGTTGTTTTTAATAGGCTGCTAGTTAATCTTTTGAAATGTCTATACTTGAGTGACATTTATTTATTAACCAATCTGGATGAGATCCACGGAATGCTCAGTGAAGCATGAATTCTGTGGTACATATTGGTACCAGCATCTCAGAATCGTTCATTCAGCATTTTCATTAACTAATAATTGAATGGTCTTGAGCTCTGGATTTTTGATGATTAAATCCTATATTTTCATTGCAAAAAGAAAATAAAAAGTTTAGAATGGTGACTTTGCTGATGAATCTTTTATAGTTCATTAACAAACAATATTCATGCTGGATTTGGTATTAGCATTTTAAATATTAAAGGTTACGATCTGGAGCATGGCAGTTGATGTTTCTACATGTATTTTCTTTTTGTTTGATGTTCTTATGCTCCTGTTTCCTGTGATATCATTATAATAATCATTCAACAAGTTTCTGCTCCTAATGCATTGAATGGTTAGCTTGTGTTGGTGCACTTTTGCCATTGAGAATGAAGTCTTTCAAGATCAACCTGCATTGCTTTGTTTAAAGTGAATAAAGGCAATCTTTTTGCTTGTTATCAGCTGTAAAATGATTGATGGGGGGAGACAAGGCATGACAGATCAAAAAGGTTTTATTTTATTTGTAAGTGTGAAAATGTCATCCCATGAAGATATCTAAATTCTTCGATTCTTTCCATCTATATTCAAACCCATATTTTAGACAACCAATATATATATTTTCTTCTTCTAAAAAAACGTACTATTGAGATTCTGGAGGAATGCCCCAATAAATTTTGTAAATTTCAAGATATACAATGCTAAGATATTTTTTTTTCTTGAATTCGGAAGTGTGTGTGTATATATATATATCTACATATACATATATATGAAGTTGTTATTACGTATGTATAGAGATCCTATAGTCACTATCTATTATTTCATTTGATGGGTTACTTAGAACTATCTTCTAATTGCATCACAATATACAGAAATAGAATTTAAATGAAACATGTAAATATTTTTTTTTCTACATTAAGAACTTGATATGGCTACATTCACTATTCTAGATTTCTCTTCTTATTTGTTTTATTTTATTTTTTAAAAATTATTGTGATTTCTTTCTTCTTTAGCTGTAACAACAGTATGCTCATTCTTTGCAGCGTGATGCAGAGAAGCTCTACAGAAGGCTTGCCCACTTGAAACAAAAGAATCATGCTACACAAGAGTTCAAGCGTGATGGCTTTTTGGGACTTTTTGGACACAAAGTTGATATTTTAGATCATTACGAAAAGAAGTTGGAAGATTTGCTAGATAATGTGAGATTAGAACAATCTTCATTAGCAGGAAAGGTAGAGCTATTCACTTTTCGATAAAGAAAATAATATTATTTTACTATCAGTTTTTTTTTTTTTTTTTTTTCATCCAGGAACAAAGGGAGGGGGAATATTACTTTATGAGCAGTTATTTTCTATTGAAGCTACTTAAGAGTTTTTTTGGTCATTATCTAGTATTTCTTTCTTTCTTTTGTAGTTCTGTATTCTCTATTATAAAAGAGGACTGAACGTAATGAGAAAACAACTGTGAATGGTGAATTATTGAAACTTTTTGTTACTTTTGTGTTGAAGCTATTTGATAGCTTGCTGTTTTTGTAGAAAAGAAGACATCATCACTTCTTCTCTTTATTTTCTTTTGCTTCCACTTTGTCAATATCAATCAGTAAGCCAGTGTTGATGTGAATAGAATGATGTTTAAAAAACAAATTTGATTACATAAAGTTTCCATATCTGCTGAATTTTACACTGTTGACCACATTCTAGCTTTAGGTATGTGTGCATTGACATGCATACCTTCTATTCCCTTCAATAGATGACTACTATATTAATTGAGTTAATACGAAGATGATATCTAATACCGCTAATTTGTCTTGTTTTCCTTTTAACTTTAATAGGAAGTCCCTGCTGCCTTTGTATCATTCAAGTCACGGCTTGGTGCTGCAGTAGCATTACACATCCAGCAAGGAGTCAAACCTACAGAGTGGCTCACTGAGCAAGCTCCTGAACCTCAAGATGTTCACTGGCCTTTCTTCTCTGCTTCTTACACAATAAGTTGGATCTGCAAGCTGGTGGTGTTTATTGCATGTGTTGCTCTTACAATTCTATTTCTTATTCCAGTTGTATTAGTGCAAGGTCTTACTAATCTTGATCAATTGGAGACCTGGTTCCCTTTCCTGGAAAGCATACTAAATCTGTAAGTGGAAATCCTGCTTTATTAGTGATTGAATCTCATTCTTCCAAAATTGAAGCATGCCAGAAATTTTGTTAAAAAATTTAGGCTTTTCTAAGATATGATAGAAGAATGTGCTGTGTTGATTTGCAGAACCGTTGTCAGTGAAGTGATAACAGGATATCTTCCCAATCTCATTCTTCAGATGTTCCTGTCTTTTGTGCCACCCATCATGATAATGTTTTCCTCCTTCCAAGGATATATCTCTTTCAGCCAAATAGAAAAAAGTGCATGTATCAAAGTATTGTGGTTTACTATATGGAACATTTTCTTTGCAAATGTACTATCAGGATCAGCTCTCTACCAGGTCAGTGTCTTTCTTGAGCCCAAAGAGATTCCCAGCGTACTAGCTGAAGCTGTTCCGGGACAGGTGAGTAGATATTTCCATTAATAGTTTGGAAATCTTTGGAATATTTCAATTAAGATTTATATATTTTTCTGTAAATAAGTAAAAGGCTAAACTCAGTTCATAGAGGTGTTCCCTATGTTGCAACGTCATCATTACCAACTTAAAGTTGCGATGTATATGCCTAATTCTCAAACTGCATTTTGCTATTTCATCTCTTCCAATAATAAAGGGTTACGGTCTTTGCCAAGTGTAACTCATTCTTAATAGCTTGCAATGAAAGTGGAACTTTGGTTCGGAAGGCGACGCGGTGATTAAGGCAATGACTTTGAATTAGTTTAAGATTACAGTCATTTAAGGATTTGCAAACCTTATGCATTATATTTCATCCATGCTGTTAAAAAGTTTCAAGTAACTTGGCTAACATTGTCTTGTACTGAGTTGAGATCTCTTTATGCATGCTTGAGTACTTGAGGTAGTTGACCTTATTAATCTTTGAAGACTCATCCAATGATGCGGTTTTCTGTGCACCAAATGTATTCTGGATATGCAGATTTTAGATCAGTTTCACTCTCTAGGGTCTAGTATGAAGATGCTGCAATTGTTTTTATCTTCTTCTTTTCCACTTTTTTTTTTTTTTCCTTCTTTGAAGTGGGTAGTGGGTTTATCTCGATTATCTTCCAATTGAAAGGTGATGAACATAAAAATAATCTATCATTAATTAGCACTCAGCTTGTATCAATTTTCAGGAAATATCTTTTTGGCTTTAAATGTTGGCCTATACTGTTGAATCCATTCTTAAAACTATGATTGATGATATGAAATGGGTTCTTTACTTTGATGCAGGCATCATTCTTCATTGCCTATGTTGTGACATCTGGATGGACCAGTCTATTATCATCAGAACTCTTTCGATTGACTCCCCTTATGAAAAGTTACTTCAAAAGAGTATTTGCTGGAAAAGCTGCTGGTGATGAATTTGAGGTTCCATCAATTCCTTACCACAGTGACATTCCCAAGATTCTCTTCTTTGGACTTCTTGGTGTAACATACTTCTTCCTTGCTCCTCTAATTCTGCCATTTCTCTTGGTTTACTATTGTATGGGATACATCATCTACCGCAACCAGGTTAGTGGAATGCCTTCCTTTTTAAATATTCAAGTCATTCTTCCACTTATGAGCTTCACTCACCCATCTTCTTCTCTTATTTACGTAGCACCAAAAAAAAAAAAAAGGGTCCATCTCTCATAGAAGAAGAAAGAAAGATAAGCAAGTTTTTTACGTGCACCTTTCTCGATGCTACCCACCTTGATTTACCAATCCTATTGCATGCGTAAAGAAATCTAAGATTATAATCAAGTTATTCAAGTCACTAATTGATGTAATATACAAAATAAAAACTTTTGGTTTCTTTTTTTTGTTTTTGTTTTTGTTTTTGTATATGTATGAAATATGAATTTGATTATATTATTTTTATGTTAATTGAGTTGTTTGACTTTAAATGTCTAGAACTAATCATTTTTATCCAAGCCAATTCTAAAACCTGAAAACAAGTGATGAGACAATGAACATATGTAATTGGAGGTTTTTCTACTATTCATTTTGGATTTTGCTTTCCCTTTGGTTTGCCGGATGATTTTTTTTGTAACGAAGATACATTGATACTTTTTTTTTTTAAATTTTTTTTTATGAATGAGTAACTTTCATAGACCAACAACAAAACACTTTACAAAGAAAAGCTAAAGCACTTAGCTAAAGCTGAAAACACCTATACAAGCAAAAACTCCACCATATTAAACCAATATCCCATCTATACCCCAAGCATTACAAAGAATATCATTTCCTTTAGTCTTTTTAAATCTACCTTTTGTAGTAAACCGAGTCCTCACCTTCCATCTAATGCGTTGAATAAGCTTCTCTTTAGTGCATGGATTATTGTTATGTTTCAAAGCATTACGATTCTTCCAAATATTATATATTGTAGAAGCAAAAACTAGCCGACACAAATAAGTTTTCATAGTTTTGCCCTTCCACTCCTCCAACCCCAAAAAAACCACATCTTCCCAACAAGTAGGTGGATTAAGCACGCTACAAAGAATCATAACCTACTGCCAAATTCTACTACTATAACCACAAGCAAAAAATAAATGATCTCTATCCTTAATTACATGCTTACAAAAAATGCATTTCACATCCCCTTGAAACCCCCACATCAATAACTTTCTTCCAGTGGTCAAAGCATCCTGCATTGCTAACCAAGTGATGAAAGCTTGTTTAGGAATAGAAAAAGGAAACCAAACCAATGACTACCAATTATCAATATTTTCCTTAACCTGAATGGACTTTCAAGTATCTGAGCAAGAGAACGTACCAGTTTTTGAAGCATTCCATTTCGGCTTATCCTCATCACCCATAGGAACCATACACAACCTACTTTGAATATTAACAAGATGATCCGAACGAGCAGTAGGCCAACACCATTGTCTGTTCTGAATGAAAGAATCTAATCGGGCTTCAAGTTTACTATGAGTATCATAGATGACTCTATGCCCATATTTTTCATAGAGCACCCCATCCGGGTGCCAAGCATCAAACCAAAGATAAATATTCTTCCCATTACCAACATCAAAAGAGAGAAAACGTTTTGCTTCATCTCTAAGCTTTAACAATTTTCTCCAACTCCAAGTGCAAATCTGAGGGATAGAAACTTGCCAAAAGATACATTGATACTTTCTTTTTTGGAAAAGTGAAATTTAGTTTTTTTATTTTTATTTTATTTTATTTTTTATAAGTAATTCATATCATTGATAAGTGCAGAGAAGCTAAACAAAAGAAGCAAATAATATTGGTTTAAAAAATTTATTCCAAGAAATATTTTTTAGTCCCTCTGAAAAATATGAAAATAGTTTCAATTGGAAAATAATTTGAAGTCCCAAATTGCAAATTGTGTAACATAAATATTTTGGTGCAAAGGGTTAATCACGTTTTATGCTCCTCCCTTTTCAATATAAATATAAATAGTGTGGCCCCAACCTTACACCAATCCCCAACACAGAGAGAGAGAGAGAGAGAGAGAGAGGGTGAGGGAAAGGGAAAAATTTATTCCATGAAATATTTTTTAGTCCCTCTGAAAAAGATGAAAATAGTTTCAGTTGGAAAATAATTTGAAGTCCCAAATTGCAAATTGTATAACACAAGTATTTTGGTGCAAAGGGTTAATCACGTTTTATGCTCCTCCCTTTTCAATATAAATATAAATAGTGTGGCCCCAACCTTACACCAACCCCCAACACAAAGAGAGAGAGAGAGAGCACTATTATTTGTTAGCTAAGCAATGGGGATAAGGGCAATCGCAATGAACCATTATGGGGATAAGGGCAATTGGAATGAACCATTAAGACTTGTATGGGATCCATATGGAACTGTCAAGTTTTGAAGGACTTGTTTGGGCTACCTACTTGATATTCCCTTAAACCATTTATAATGTTAATTTTGGTTGAGGAGGTAATATTATTATTTTCCAATGTTTTTAACCTATTTTTTATTAACTGTTTTTACTGAAATTTTTGCACAGCTATTGAACGTGTTTGCACCCAAGTATGAAACTGGTGGAAAGCTTTGGCCTATAGTGCACTATTCAACAATATTTTCTTTGGTACTGATGCATGTTATTGCTATTGGTATATTTGGGCTTAAGAAGGTTCCTCTAGCTTCCAGTTTAACTGTTCCTCTTCCAGTTCTCACGCTTCTTTTCAATGAGTACTGCCAGAAACGGTTTTTACCCATATTCAAAGCCTATCCTCAAGAGGTACTGGCAAAAAATTTATTTTAATTTATCTATTTGTTTTCCTGATGCCCCAATTTTAATGTTCTGGCTAATATGTCATGTGTAGCTTTTTTATCCTTTCATTTTTTATTCACGTATACCCCCCACCCCCTTATAATGGCTAGCTCTTTATTGCATTTCTGAAGCCTGGGAAGTGGTCCTGTTCTTTTATATCTTTTATTGTATCTTCTTATTTGGTGCATGGTTGTTCTTATATTGTTGTACTGTGTCTTGCTTAGAAAATCTTGCTTCTCTTTAATATTGTTGTGCAAGCTAAAGCTAAGAGTCAATTGACAATCTGAGAAATAATAGGCGACAAACTAATAACAAAGATGTCCTAATCCAAGTAGAATGTGCCACAGTATTCCAGGTATCCTTCACATCTGTCCATGGGATGGCACATTACTACCACAACTTTATCAAAGAAGACAATCAGCTTCACTTGCCTTGAAACTGCAACGTGATCCACTTGGAGCTTGACTATATCTAAAGTTAGTTTTTAGGGTATAATGGTGTTATTATAATGTTGGGCAGTAGTAGGGGGACATATTGATCCATTTCCATGGTTTGGAGTAATGCATAGTATAAATTTTATATTTGGTATCTGTTCAAGCTTCTTTGTTGGTCTCATTTTGATACAGTCCATTAAGATTAGGGTTAGGGTTTCGGTTTCTTTTAAGATCCTAGCAAGGAATGTAAGCATTCTGCAAACATCTTTCTTATAGAAGTTTAATTCAGACCCAAACAATTCAACGACTGATCTCACATTTCATTTACAAAAATCTTCAAGAAATGAAAAATAAAGGAGGCATGCATACTCTCCACGAACTTTTTGAAATGCATGGGAGAGATCTCATGAAACTTGAAGTGGAATTTATTGAGAGGAAAAATGAACACCTTGGTTAGATATTAACCAGACTGTCAGACTGTCAGTCAATAGAGAAACATTAAATTTTGCTTGCTGGTACTATTTCATGTTGCTGGAAAGTATTACTCAAAGTTCCAGGTTTTAGTGATCGATGATTGAGAGAAAGTACCTTGGGATTTCTACATAAACTCCTAGTCCAACAAAATGTAAGCAGATTGTGGTGGCAACTCACGATAGTATGTGGATTTTAAAAATAATATATATTTATGGTATTTTTCAGTTATTATTATGCCCTCTTGTTGTGGCCTTGACCACCATTTCAGAAATATGCTTTTGTGCAAATAATTTTCTAGATGCCGTGGACTTCTTTCATTGCCCTCTGTACTTCCCCTGATCTCCACCTTGTACATGATTCTCAGTTCTTTGATGCTGGTGTAGTTGCAGCCTATTAATTAATGTCACCGGCCCTTGCTAAATGCTTAGGCACTTTTGATGCTCAATGTCTTAGTGAAGCAGGCAGAATTGAAGCTGTTCAGTGTGGGATTGACCTTATAAATTTCCCATGTCATACAGTCATGAAATTTACAAGTTAAAAAAGTTTTTACACCAGTAAATTATCAAGTTATAAGTTTCTTTATGGCCCTTAAATCCTGATTATTCTCAACTTCTCTTTTCCAATTGTTTTTGCTTTCATTGCAAATCTTTTTGTTGTGCTTTCTTTTGATGGAGATACCTCACCAGAAATGGCCTAAAATGGTGTGTTGTGCAGTGTTTGGTAAAGAAAGATAGAGGGGACCTGAATGATCCTTCCATTGCCGAATTTTATGAAGCATTAGTCACTGCATATAAAGGTCCAACCCTGATGCCAATCCAATACCCCGGAAGCTCTGATGGGCGCAACTCTCCTCTTCTTCTTCATGCTGCTCAAGTCTGAGTGTTTTGTCTGCTTTTATTGAGTTTCATCTTGTGCATTATATTTGCTCCAAGTAGACCGTTGCTTTGGTTGTGGACATTCTCATTGCATTACTTTTTGTCGGCCGAATAAGTTAACTGTCATAGTTAGTTGAAGTTAGTTAAACTGTCAGCACGTTGAATATCAAATAAAACAGAGTGTAACAGCAGATGAGCTTGGAGGGTCAATCAGAATCAGTTGAAAATTTTGTTACTTCATTTATGTATTCCATTCTTGTAAATTTTGTTGTAAATATGGCGTAAATGGGCATTCTCATTGCATTTTCTTGCCTGCTTCAGCTATAGCTCGAGAATTGGCTCAAAATGGTCTGGAAAACATTTTTCAAGTACTTGGTTGTTAGAATCTGAAAATGCTATAAAAAACCACCATAAATCACTACCACCATTAAGGGTGTTCAAACGGTTATAATCGTTGGTTATTGGCTATAACCGCAACTGCAATCAACTTGGACGGTTATTGATTTTTAATAACTGCAATTGTAACCGCGTAGGAGGCTATTGATTATTTTATAACTGACAATTAACACAGTTATTCAATCAAATAACTGTGCGGTTATAATTGTTTTTTTTTTTAATGGCCTTTTGGGCTTTTTAAGTATTTTGGGCCTTTAATTTGTTATTTTTTGGTCTTATTATAAGGGTTTAAGGCCGAAATGTTCCAAAAAAGATGAAAAAAATAGCAAAATAAATTATAGCCCAAAAACATGGCTAAAAAAACATAGCCCCAATCCATTAATTTAAATTCAAATGAAAAAATTAAGAAAAATCCCAAATCTATATATTTAACAATAAAACGGCGTTGTTTTGGATGATTTATTTAAAATATATATATTTACATTATTATATATAAATAAAGGTGATTATTGGTTATAACTGTCTTTTCCTACTCCTAAAATTGTTAACCATAATCGTCCTAATCGGTTAATGGTTAACAGTTATTAGTTTGCAGTTATAATCGGTTATCGGTTGGCGATTAAAGTTACCTAACCACCATCACCCCCACTCATCCAAAATCAACACACACAAGTAAAATTACCTCACAAACATCAAATTCAACACACTGAAGATATGCAAACTTCACGTGTTTGGTTGGTGAGAAGAAATATGCAAATATTATATATACCCAAAGGACAGTCGTGGCTGGTGGATTACAGTACTCGGGATCTTTACTAGTGAAAAGATTTAAGTGACTACATTTGACTGAAAAATTCAATTATTTGGTAGGTAAAAACATTTTCTTTCTCTCTGCCAATTAAAGGTTACCTTCTCTCTCTTTTTTTCTTCCTTTTTTTTTTTTTTTTTATAATTTAATTTAATTTTTTTTATAATTTTTAATTTTTAATTTAAGGTAGGTAGCTTTTGCTTTTCATTCCACTCAAACATGGCCTGTTCTGATGATGGGTATATAAATATTACCAAATTACCAAAATCCCATCCACTTTATTCGACTATAAATAAGAGTATAGGAGGGAAATGGTTAACACGTACAATATACTCTTCATACAGACACCCAACACGAAGATGAAGTCCACTCTTTTTATATGCATTCTCTTGGCTTCCATTATTTTCTCGCCCTCTTCAATTACTGCTAGAGAATTGGCTCAGACCGGTAAGACCACAAGTTTCTATTTTAATTTGCTTCCATATATATATATAAGAAATTGTTCATTGTGCTAGTTTTACTCATCCGCTTACTAAAACATAATTATTTGTTTTTTTGTTTTTTGTTTTTTTATATATATATATATATATAATTTTTTTTTAACACTGAATAAATACTAGTTTTTATTTTAATTTAAAATTCCATCCAGATCCAGGCCATGCAGGTAGCACTGGGAATCGCAATGATCCAACTAAACCGGCCGTGTGTGATCCCAAGAGTTCAAGTTACGCTACTTGCGTATCCATCTCGAAGCCCAAGCCCAAGTGTGATCCTAAAAGCGTCTACAAGAAGCATTGCCCATGAATACATATATTAATTAACTCATAATGTTGTGTAATCAAAGTATGGATTAAATAGTAGTGGGATGATCCCCCTCCCCCTACCCTTGTGTGGACATGTCAAAAAAAAAAAAAAAAAATAGTAGTGGGATGCTTGTTAGTTGTTAATTGCCACGACAGCCGACAGGCCGGGACGGTTGATCTATATATAATAATGGTCTCTATTAACAACATGTTAACTATGTAGTTTGCTATGCATATGATGTGTGTGAATTGAATAGAAAGAGCTCACTTTGCTCGGTTTGTTTTTCTTATCTTGTGGACTACTTCCATTTGCATTAATTTGAAATATTTAATTAAAATGAAAAGTTAATTACGAAGATATTGTTTAAATTCAAGACAATATCTATTATACTATCATGTTAAATCATTCTCAAAAGCTTAATCTGATAAAGATTGATGAATTTGATCATTTAATTAATATTTAATATAATTTACGAAAGATTCAACAACTTACTGCTTATGACTACCCTACCTAGAGACGGAAGGAAGGGGGGACCGGCTAGGGCCATGGTCACCCCCACCTCCCCCCATTTCCTAAAAAAAAAAAATTTAAGGAGTAAAAAAAAAAATACTGGTCCCCCTCCAAAATAAATTGATAAGTCACGATCCCTCCCTTTTTTTTTTTTTTGTGTTTTTTGTTGTTGTAATTTTGATGGGTTTTTATAACTAATGTCATTAAAAAATCTCTAGTTTCTCTTTGAGTTTTTGTTCTACCCATTGAATTTCAAGTTTAAAATCATAATGATTTGAGTAATTTTTTATTAAATCCGAATTTGAGAGAATTTTAGTAAGAAGTTAAATTCCTAAAATTAATTTGGGGCCTTTGTGTATAGTGAATTTCTATGCATGATTTAAGATCCGAGTTGTTAGATTAATAGGTTGAAAGCTTCAATTTCACTATTGTTAATACTTAATAGTATGGATATAAACCCTAATTTGTGTAGTATGAATTAAATTAGGGTTTTTTGTATTTAAACACTAGGATTGCTAATTGGATGTGTTAATTACATTTAAAATGTTAATTAACCCTATACTCTTATGAGTTCAATGGAAATTGATGCCTATGGGGTTTAGGTTCTAATATGTCATATTAGAATCATATTGATTATTTTATGTGAATATGACTATTATAAATTGGAGGTAAGTAGCTAGATTGATGGAATAGGAAGAGAATAATAATTATAGGGTTAAAGTGTAATGTTTAACTTAGAGTCTCTATGTGATGATTATGTTATTCATGTGAGTTTGTTCATTGTTAACCTACGCATATATATATTTTATTTCCTAAAGACGCAAAATAATCATGTAAATTTATTTATAAATGATGGGAAAATCAAATACAATATTTGACTATTTCAAAAGAAAAAATGCACAAAGTTTATTAGAGTTTGATCCTCGATTGTGTGTCACATATGGAAATATGATGTTAATAAACAAGATGCAAAATAACTCAACGCAGGTTGTACTTTTTGAAGTTTGTGCTTTAAGTTCAATTCCTAATCTAAGTGGTATTGTAATTTGGATATTATGATTATTTAATATTGAGAATATTGTTTGTTAGAATTTAAACATTTAATTGGAGAATATGACACAATTTTAAGCTCAATTACTCATTGTATTTTAGTACCAGTGATTGGAAAAAAAAAAAGTACCAGTGCATTACACATTGCAAATAAAAAAAATCCTAATAAAAAAAAATTGCTTTGGTCCCCTCCCATAAAACTTTCTGGCTTCATCTTTGGTCCCTACCAATGAGCTATTGAGGAACAATGAGAGTTTATATCTTATTATAAGTTCAATTATATCATTCTCAACTCACAACCAATATAAGCTTAAAGTTTCTTTCGTAACTCGATATGATCGATAACGTCTTCTTAGGGGTTCGGTTCCATGCCTGATTTCATAGGGAACCCCAAATCGGCTCAATTTCATTGAGATTGTGAGAATAAAGGGTGGAGGAAAATTGCAGCATTCGGCTGTGCAGAACAGTAAGCTATGATATATGATGATAGTGTAAAATTTTGTTCGAGCACCTTCACATGTGAAGTTGAAAGATGGTAGTGTAAAAGTTTGTTCGAGCAACTATACATGTGAAGTTGAAAGAAAGGTCGACTTATGTCGCCCCAGTAGCAGTGGCGGAGCCACGTTCACCATTGGGGGTGCCCCAAAGATTGAAAAAAAAAAAAAAAAAATCCCCTACCTACTGTACCCCAAAATAAAAAAAATAAAATAAAATAAAAAATTCTTTTTACCTATGGGTTTGACTACTTTTTTTTTTTTTTTTTTGCCATAAACAATAACAAAATTAACCTATTTGTTTTATTTTTTTTGTTTTGTTTTCTCTCTAGTGTCCTAGTTATGATGGTTAAATATGAGTATACTTCAAAATTGTCAGCAAGTAAATAAGAAGAAGAAAAACTGTTTATACGCTTTGTTTAATTTTTGAGAAAATTGAGGAAATACAAAGAAACTATAGAATTATATTGTTATCTCCTTTTCATGGATGTCTTGAGAAACATGTTTCAAGTAAGCAAAATTATCTTATAGACAGGTAAAATGTCATTTTTTATTATATGTACATATATTTTTGTAAAGCCCCAAAATGAAAAAGAAATTCAAGTTTCAAAGTCGAATATTTAGTTTGAGAATTCTGAAATTTCATGCGATAGATTATTATGAATGCAAGTTTTATCAAGATTGTAATTGTTTGGTTGGCATTTTTGGCACTAGGTGCTGTAAATTTATGTGATCATTGAGTTCATATACAAGTTTACCACTTTCTTTTCTTGTTGTTTAATTGCTAATAGGACATATTGTTTATGTTTTTTTGTGATGTATATATTATATGAATTATCAAATTTTTAGAATAGAGAAAATTCTTAGGATGCTAAAAAAATTTTGACGACACCCCTAATATGAATTATCTGATTCCGCCACTACCCAGTAGGAATGGATGTCGTTTTGTTAACAACCTTGGGAGTTCCTAATTAAAGTGAGTGAAAAGACATACGAACATTTCAGAGAAACAACAGGGAAACTACAGCCTATATGTGATGAATCATATTCATGCATGGAGATGATGATGATGATGATACGACATTTCAGAGAGTTTTTTTTTTTTGAAAGATAATTACTGGTGCTTTTAATAATTAGGCATTGTTTATCCTCCAATTTGTTACTATTTATTCTCAATAAGAAAACACGTGAAGTTTGCAGCTTATCTTAACGTACAGGTACAATGACAGATCCAGAGTATTCCAAAGTAAATGCTTTAACAATAGCGCCCCATGACGCGAAAGCTTCCAATCTTCCATATATAATTCACATGGATTGAATCCCAAACGTCACGACAAAAAATTATAGTCGGAAGCTTAATTAATGCTGTTTATACGTAAACAAGATTATTTAAACAGCATTAACTCTTTAATGACGTTTCTATAGCTAGCATTAAGCCACACTAAAAAAAAATTAAAAAAAATGATAAAGGTGTAACTTAAACTTAACTTTGGCTCAATTTTCTTCGAGATTTTTTTAAAAGAAATACATGCAGAGGATAAAGAGCAAAAAGAAAAAGAGAATTTTGGTTTAAAAGTTAAGTCAAAGTAAATCAAACATGAGATCTCATGTGAAGATATGCAAACTTCAAGTGTTTGGTTGGTGAGAAGAAATATGTGAAATTATATATACGGAAAGGACAGTACGTCGTGACAAGTAAATTAAGTGGGACTAGAAAAGGAAACTCGATCGTGATATTTTCATATCTTAGCTTCAGTGTTAGATTGGTGGATTACACTCATTACAGTACTCGGATAAGCTTCGATAACAAAAAATCCCAGTAAATTGGGTCCCTTGGACCGTATTTATGGCATCTTCGATCATATATTATATATATTTATTTTTTGGTTTCTGGTCAATTTTATTCTGATTTTGCAAGGAAAACATAGGTGTAGTAATTTGTAGTCAACTATTGTATCAGTTCCTCAATCTCTGCAACATACGGTTCAAAATAAAAAATAAAAATAACAAAAGTTTTTTAATTTTATTAAGAGTGAGTGTTGTCTTCATTTCATTTTTTTAATTATATTTGCCCAAGATTTTGCTGTAACTTGCTTTGAATAATCCAACTCTCCCTGCTTTGTCTCTCTTGTGCGATTACCATGCTAAAAAAAAACATAAAAAGCTGTCCGCCAGTGGAGAAAAAAAAAATGAAGATACTAGGATTCCTTCTGGATCTATTCGTAGATTTTAAAGGCATTATTTCTTAGAGCGATGATATTCATACAATTAAGGTAGATAAACAGTATTTACATTAATATTATTGTTTACATTTTTAAAAAAATAATAAAATATAAGCGTGAATACTGTTCATCCATACTGGTTGTATGAATATCATTATTCTATTTCTCAAAGTGAGAAAACATTAATAATAAATAATAATAATAATAGCCGAAAGAAGATGGCAATGTGCATTTTAAGGACACTACATCAACTGCAGGAATTGGAGGGCAGTTTCCTGCTCATTTTTCTTACCACCACCCCTCCCTTTTTTTTTCCCTGCACTCACGCCCCAATTGCCTCATCAAATATATACTTTGTAAGGAAATTTACCTAAAAAATATTCATTCATCATCTTTCTCAATTCTTGTCTCTATGCTTCAAATTACATGAAATGTGTTTTTTTTAATTTTTAATTTTTTTGAAATTATTTTTTTAAATTAAAGCTATAAACAAGCGTTGATTGGTAACTGTATCCCACTCTCAATCCTTGCTAATTAATTGATTCAATCTGGTGCAGTGGGCGGTCGCCGGAAGATGAAGTTGGGGTGTGGGAGAGAGAGAAGTGTGCTGTGGAAGAGAGAGACGTGTGCTGTGGAAGAGAGAGAATTGAAGGTGAAGGGAAGCATGGTTGGGAGGGATGGTTCATGGGTGGGTGAGGTTTTTTTTTTATTTTTATTTTTTAATTTTTTTAATACGTAACTGCAGTTTAAGTAATTAACTAACAGCCACGTCAGTTGGGAACCAAGATTTGGTTAAGCATAAGAAAGAGAAAAGAACAATTATATATATCCCATGTTTTAGATTCTATTTGATTTCTGATGTAATGATGTAAATGGGAGAGCATTACTAATATAGAAGCCTTGCAAGACTCCTCAATTGGTTCATGAAAACAAGACTTTCTTCGGAGCAAAAACTCATTATTCAATTAAAAGCAACATTGATTGATGGACATAGAGGACCATGCCAAAGATTCACCATTACTAACGTTCAAGAATCACCAAACAAAGATCAATCAATTTCCACAACCCAAGAATTTCGCAACTTCATCAATTCATTCCACCAACTAAATTGTAAAGTAATGTATTTTGAATACCTTTTTGTATCAAACAATCGTGCAAAATGGTGACAATCAAATGCATTTTGGAAAATTGTAACTCATGATAGGAAACTTGTACACATTGTAGCTACTAAAAGTTTGGTTGGATGAAGTTATAAGTTGTATGTTTCTATGGTCGTATCATACTACATATCATATTTACTCAATGTTATAGTTTTACTTTATTTACTTGAAAATTTCAATATATATACATTTGTTCAATAATCCATATATTAAATACATTCTATAGCATAATATATATATGATATTAAAATTAAAAAATTAACAATTATAATAATTCATAATACAGGGTGTATTATGAATTGTGGACGCACATGACTAGGAGCCCACGGGCTATGCATTTTCTCGGTTTCATTAACTTTTATCTTTTGTCATATTAACTTTGTATGTAATTGTAACACTTTAGTATCATATTGGAAAGATGAGTTGTTTATATAAAATGAATGATTTATAAAAGATAATTATAAGTAATTTTAGAAAAGTTTTAGTACTTTTAGAGTGATAATACCAATGCAATTAACTTTTTTTCTTCTTCTTCGATGGTTACATTATTATTTAACCTCCATTTTGTTACTATTTTTATTCTCAATAAGAAAATTAAACACGTGAAGTTTGCAGCTCATCTTCACGTACAATAATAGATCCAAAGTAAATGCTTCAATAAAGTCATAAAAGCATCACTTTTGCGTATCTTCCGATTCTTCCCTGTTGTCATTGGTGATCACAATATTGTCGGATATAAAGCTTCCAATAATGCAATTAATATTACGCTAGGCATGACGAATGCAATATTACGCAACTGGCCTAGCTGTTCCAAACGCACACGTACACGTGTCACGGCCAAGCACAAATTCATAG
The DNA here is from genome assembly GCA_013348765.1 of Carpinus viminea. Classification (NCBI taxonomy): domain Eukaryota; kingdom Viridiplantae; phylum Streptophyta; class Magnoliopsida; order Fagales; family Betulaceae; genus Carpinus; species Carpinus viminea. The sequence continues at coordinate 37,068,443 of CP054671.1, read as the reverse complement.
TACCTTAATCGACTATAAATAGGAGTATAAGAGGGAAATGGTTTACACAATATTCCAGACCGAGAGACACCCAAGAGGATGAAGAACATTCTTACTTTCTTTTGCGTTCTCTTGGCTTTCATTCTTTTCTCTTCTGTTATCGCTCGAGAATTGACTCAGAGCGGTGAGACCACTAATTTCTAATTTTATTTTCTTTTCCGTTCTCTTCTGTTATATTAATTTTTAGTTGCATGTGAAAATTTATCACATAGATATAAAAAAGATTACAGTAATGAATTGGCTTGTTCGTCTCAAAAAAAAAAAAAATTGGCTGTTTATGTATATATATATATATTTATATTCACGCTTTGGCCTCCTCAATTAAAAAAAAAAAAATCTCTTGGTTTCCTCCATGCAAACAAGAGCTAATTATCTATCGTTATCGACCATATATGCAGGTACTGACCAAACCGAGAATCACAACAATCTAGCAGCAGCAGCAAAGCCAGGTAATACACACACCTATGGTTAGAAAAATATACGATAATTAATGTTCGATTAATCTTTTATTTTAATTTAAAATTCCAATATTTTAAAAAATTTATGTTAATAAATTTTGGTTCCATCCACAAGATGCAGGTACTGGAACCGGAGGTACCGCGAATCCAAATAAGCCGAAGGTGTGTGATCCCAAGAGTCCAACATACTCTAGATGCGCATCCCCCTCGAAGCCGAAGCCGAAGCCCAAGTGTGATCCCTCTAGTAAAGCATACAAACGTTGCCCACCTGAAGACCCATGAATATATATTATTGTGTAATCAAAGTATGGATTAATTAAATGGGATGCTTGTTAGTTGTTAATTACCACGACAGCCGGTTGAGAATAATGGTCGGTATTAACAACATGTTAAATATGTAGTTTGCTGCTATATATATGTATGATGTACGTGTGTGAATAAAAAGAGCTCACCTTTTGCTCGGTTTGTTTTCTTATCTTGTGGACTACTTCTATTTGCTTTCATTGAAATATTTAATTAAAATGAATGGTTAATTACAAAGATATGGTTTGAATTTAAGACATGTACTCTGTTATTATGTTCAAAATTAAGCTTAACCTGATAAGGATTGATGGATTTAATTATTTAATTAATATCTAATACAATTTGCGAACACTAAGCTATATATTGAGAAACAATGGAAGTTTAGATCTTCGAAGTTCAATTAATTCTCATTCTCATTCTCAACTTATTTGTTATGACCAATATGAGCTCAAAGTTTCTTTCGTAACTCCAATAACTACTACTTAGGGGTTAATTCGGTTCCATGCTAATTGATTTCATATCCCTGGATGCTAAATTAACAGACGTTGGAAATAAAAATTGAAGAAATAAAAGGGAAACTACAGGTGATCGATGAAGCATCCTGGAGATGATCATGATGATACAACATTTCAGAAGGAGATAAATTAAAGAAATGAATGATCGATGTACGTATTGCAATTAACAACGAGTTGATTATCTAAATTATATGGAAGAAATGTTCTTAATTATTATGACAAAACAAGTTAATTAGCAGCACTTTTAATATGTACACTCGTAAATTATTGAAGCTCTAAAACAAACTCCCACAATAATACATTGTTTTAACCTCACATTTCGGCTTTTTGACAAAGCATCGACAAATTTATCGGCGCTTTTCACTAACGTGCCGATAATTTATCAGCACTTAATTAAGACAAAGCGCAAATAAATATTAAACATATCCGATATTTTACTTTTTAACGGCACAAAATGCTGATAAAAGCCCGGCCCACAGTGTCAACTGATTTAATTAATTAATTAAGCTTGGACACAACTTTCTCGTTTAATTATATTTTTCGTACTTTTTTTTTAACTTTTGTTTGCTTTAATTTATTTATTACGTAGCTGATGATCTATTCTAACAACTAATTTGTTTTTGTTTTATTTCATGCAGCCGACAGCATCATCTTTTATTCATTTATTTATATATTAAATATATATATAGCAATATCATGCATGATTCGATGGTACCCAACTTTGAGACTTGGAGTCAATTTTTAGTAATAAAGATCTACATTAATGCACATGCTTAATTTGATAATTTATTCTTTTCATTGTATGATCATGATCAGTAGCTTATAATCCAATAAGATCAAGATTGGTAAAAGACTTTACTGTTTGATTATGTTGATGGACACTGAAAATGGGTGCAGCAAGCATTATACGTATAATGAAAACAGGATATTGATTTTGTAAAGCCCTAATCAGGTCTTTATCTTCTCATGTATATATAAGCAGACTTACAAGTAAAGTTTGAAATATATACAAACAACTAATTAAGATATGAATAATTAATTAAGATCTTATCCAACCAACTATGATAATGTTGTTACAAGTGAATCAAATTATACAATCTAAACAAATTGAGATATGAATATCTCATGCAATATCTGTAATTAGATTATGATATTCAATAATATGGACGTACGTGAAAAAGCACCACAACATGCATGGCGTCAATAAAATAAAAAAATACAATGATAAAATAATTTTTTTTATTCTTTTTATATATTATATTTTTATTATAATATGGTAAATACAATAAAAAAAAAAAAGAAGAAATAATACCACAATATATATGTATCACAAAAAACATATTTATCTGACTTTATAAATATATATATGATAAATTGATATATTAGTTATCATGTAGGCACTAGTACAAAAGTAAAGGAAAATACAAAATACAAAGTGTCTAAAATTGCATTTTACGTGGTCTAGAGAAACAACATCAAATATCAAATTTGAATCGAATGCTTCTCATACTAAACAATACATGGCTAATGAAACATACTCCAATGATATTATAATAAAATTATTAACATATTCCGATAGCTATTAGCCTAAAATGAATTAATAAAAAGAACAAATTTGAGATTGACAATAATCTTTTGAAACTCGTTTATGTTTAACAAAAGAATGCTACTGCTATATATACGGTCATTGCATAAAGGAAGTTTTTTACCCACCACTCATAATTAGCTGACAACTCAGCATTTTCAAGAAAAATGCACAAGCTTAAAATGAGAACAAAACACACAATCAAGCAACCAAATAAAAGACCACTTGCCCAAACGCCACTTCCCATCGGCCACCTCTGGTGACTTTTCCGGTGAACAAAAAAAAAAAAAAAAGAGAGAGAGAGAGAGAGATTCGGCCACTAGGGGTGGCCGCGATCCACCCCAACAACCAAGGGAGAGAGATCCGGCCACCCCTAGTGGCCATTTTTGTTTCTCTATTGCCATTTCTCTCTCACTTCTCTCTCTCTCTGCCGTGACCCACAGCTGGGTCTGGCCATAATTTCCGGCAATTTTTCTACCAAATCCAGCCTACAAATTATTTTTAATGCTTCAAAAATTGATTATAATGTCACAAAAATCGTTTATAATGCTTCAAAACTAAAACCTAGAGGGAAAAGTTAACTCTTTTTTGAGATTTTATCATCCTAAAAACCAAAGAAAAAACCAAATCCACCGAAAGGAAGAACCAAAGAAAAACCAAACCGTGGGTCTACGGGTGAGACCCAGCCGTGGGTCTTGGTGGCCGGCCAGCCGTGGGTCTCAGCTTTCTTCCTTCTTCCTTCTTCTTTCTCCTTCTTTCTCGATCTTCTTTCTCTTTTCTTTCTTCTTTAGTTGAAAATCAGTTGCTGCAAGGTATAGTTTTTTTGTGTGCATTTTTTTTTCCTTTATGTGAGGCGTCAGCTTGTGAATGGTAGGCAAAAAACTCCCTTTATGCACTGACCGTATTGTAGATATCTCCTTAACAAAATCCCAAAGTATATAAAACACACCTTACAAAATATATACATACATACATACATATATATATATATATATTGTTTTAGAATAAAATGATGAAAATGATAGATATATCTCAATTAAAAAGCTTAAATTATAACAATTAAACAATTAATATAACATCAAACAATTAAAAATTAACAGCATGCTGCACAAGGAATTAAGTGGTGGGCGCAAAAAAGCAAAAATGAACACTTATTGTCAATTACAAGAATTTTTTTTTTTTTAAAAAAAAAAAAACACTTAACCTTACCAAACTTGGACAACTTTTATGAAAATAAAAAATTAAAAAATCACCCATTCCACTCGTCACTCACTTCAAGTCTCCAACAAGGCAACACCTCTTCTGCTTCACATGTGCACACAACTCCGAAACTCCCTAAAAAGTCTAAAATGCCAAACTAATTAATCTAGTAATCCCTCTTTCGCTGTTTCTCTTTCCTTTTCTTTTTCACTTTCTCTCTTGCAGGTGCGGTGCCGACAACAAGCAAATCAAATTCCAATTCACTAATTAGAGAGCCATAGGGAGTGTAGGAGAGGAGCAAAGCACGGAGGTGCCGCTCTTGCCTCTTTCTCTGTTTTTTTTTTTTTTTATTTATTTTTTTTTTTTTACATGTCCACACAAGGGATGAGGAGGGAGATTCAAACTTATGACCTACTTACGTTAGGCGTGGTTCTGAGATTGAAGCTAATTTAGAACTTAATTACATGACTATTTGACTATATAGTGACACATACCTAATGAAACATAATTTTTTTAAAAAAAAAATTTACCAAAGGCGCCGCCCGCCTCAAGTCGCCCCTGCGTCAATTTCCCGTGCACCGGGCAGATGGCACATTGCTTGTCGGCCTCATTGTAGCTTTTGCTTTCATACCATTCAAACTTGGCCTTTTCCAGAATCCCATGCATCCCCAACAAACCCGTACGTGTACACACACATGTCACGACCAAGCACAAATTCATAGTACTTTAGGCGCCTATAAATAGGAGGGAAATAGTTTACACTTTACATGCACAATCCAGAGAGACACCGAAGATGAAGACCATTCTTTTTATTTGCATTCTCTTGGCTTCCATTCTTTTCTTGTCCTCTTCAATTATTGCTCGAGAATTGGCTGATCAGAGCGCTGAGACCACAAATTTCTAATTTAATTTGTTTCCATATATGTCATCTGTGTCATGCATGTGTAATTAATATTACTTCTAAACAATTCAAAGCTATTCTATGTATATATATATATAATTGTCTTTTGACTCAATTATCATTTCTCACATGCTATGATTTTTCTTTGGCCTGAAAATTAAGGTGGTCGGAAGAGTTTTTTGCTTGATGGGTCAACAAGGACAGTACCAAGACTAGAAGGCGGCTCTGAAGGTCTGAACATTAGTAGTAAGAAAATAGTTTTCTTCCGGAGCCTACGAGGAGGTTTACCAGCGCCACCTTCACCCGCCCGAAACAAAAACCGATCACAATTACCACCCAGCGCCAAGTGTAACGCCTACGTTCGCGGTAGTTGCACAGGTCTGGGAATCATCTATAAATCCCATGATGCATGCATGTTTGGTTGCTGGAGCAATTAATCTGTAATTTTTTATATTTTAAGTGATCATAATTAACCCAAGTTTCTCAAGAAATATTGAAGGCAGCAGTCTTCTGTCGTTTAATCATGAAGATGACAGAAATATATGTCGTTACTGTCGCTTTTAGTTCAATGGTTACGTGTGCGTTGTCATGATCGAGCTAATTATAATTATATATCTTGTTATGGACGATGCAGGTACAGGTACTAAGAAGAATCCAGGAATCCACCAGTAAAACCAGGTAAAACAAAGCAAAGCTTCGATCTGTTCGACTTTTTTTTTTTTTTATTACTTTCTTTTATTTTAATTTAAAATTCCAATATATTTTTAATTTATGCTAAGAAATTTTGTTTTTTATTTTCTTGATTGATGCAGTCACTCACAAAGTAATTTACAACGGTTTGTAATGATTATAGGATATAAATTTATTTTAAACTGATTGAAATAATTTTCTTCAACTCAATATATAAAACTAATTATCATGTATTCCTAGCTTTAAGTAGTTATATTAAAAATTTATGTGTTCTTTCATGTTAATTAAAAAATTGCATGCTTCTCAAACATTAAGAAATACATAGAATCAATAGAACTTTTCAAACCTAATTTGAAAGAAATTTATGTCTTGTCAACTTCTTGATCCCATCTTATGGACGATGCAGGTATTGGCAGCAAACCTACAAATCCCAACAATCTAGTATTTAAACCAGGGAAACCTGACCCGAAGAACAAGTGTAATGGTTCGTACAAGCGTTGCAATCCACCCGAAGCCTTGAACAAAAGCCACGTTGTTGTGTAATGGAAGCTAGAATTAATAATTAAGCAGTAATTAAGACCAAAAACCAGTATTGGGATCTATGGGTCGAGCTAGAATAAATAGGTTTGGTTTGAAGTTTCGAGCCTTCGGCTGGCCTTGCAGTGTGCTAATTATTTATATATAAAATATGCTTTTATGATATGATATGTGTGAATAAAAAGGAGCTGATCACTTAGGTCAGTTTTTTTTTTTCATAGGATTTCGTTGAAACAATTTGAGGAAATTTATAAAATGAATTTCAAAGTAAAAGGAAAAAAATGTCATGCAGAGGAAAATGGGTTCCAAAAAGGATTTAAAAAAACCATGTAATGGAAAATCAAAGTAATTATAACAATCCACTTTTCTGCAATATTGCATGTTTTATGAAAGTAATACCAAATGGGATTGATCATTGATCACTACCAAATATTACCATTTCAAGCATATATCTTTTTTCTCGCCTATCCATCGTGTTATGCGTTGTCCGAGAGAAAGAGTGAGTAATGTCATTGCCATCATCTGATTACCTTTTTTTTTCAAATCGCTGGATAAATTGAATCATCACCAAATGAACTGAAATGACAATTTTGCTCATATTTTTTAAAGAACGTGTTCGTCTTCGGTACATTTGAATTTAAAAGGATTTGGTTCCATCATTAGAATCTAATTAGAATGGTAGTTCATTTACAACTTTAACATCCACACCCATTTTCAGGCGATCACCTTCAACCATACTCTAGTATCATATGTAGGGAAAACCCCATGCGACATGATAAAAAAAATAAAATTCTAGCCTGATGTTGCATTAGAGGAACAATTCACTTCAATTGGCACATCCCCAAGTGCTAAATTAATAGATCGAAGTTGGAAATAAAAGAGAAACTACAGGTGATGAAGCATCCTGGAGATTATGATACAACATTTCAGAATTAAGGAGATAAAATTAGAAATGGATGATCGATGTATTGCAACAAAGAATTGATTTACTAAATTATATGGAAGAAATGTTCTTATTATGACCGAACGACATCATTTTGAAAACGACATCACTGTTAATAATTAGACCGGTAAATTATTGAAGCTCTAACAAACTAGCTACCTCCCACAATATATAATACACATGTTGTTTTACCCTCACACTTAATAATTTTGACAACAAATTTATCGGCGCTTTTACTAACGTGCCGATAATCGACACATAAATAAGAGAAAGCGCCAAAAAAAAAAAAAGAGTAGTATATTGGCACTTATTTTAAGCGCTAGAAAAATATGCACCGGTATAAGCTAGCCCGGCTCCCTTTTCAGCAGTAATTACTCGATCTTGTTTAACAATTCCATAGGCTCTAATACTCTTTTGGGTAAAGTTCACTTAACCCTCTCGAACTACCACTCCAATGACAATCTACCCCCCAAACTACCAAAGCAATGACGATGTACCCCAATTTTTAAAAAATGACGAAATTACCTTTACCAAAATAAAAACAAAAATACTAAAATTTAATTTAATTTTCAAATTTGAAGGGTATTTTTGTTTTATTGAAAATTATAGGGTAATTTCATCATTTTACTAGCGCATTGTCTTTTAGGTAAATGTAATTGATAGTTGTCATTAGGGTAGTAGTTTGGTTAAGTGGACTTTACCCTATTCTTTTTATTGTATGCGGATGACAATAATTAGTAAATGTGCTGTAAAAGTAGTTTCATACACTTTATCTTTCGAAATATCAACCTTATGTGTAATACTCTGGTCCTAGTCTCATAATAATTAATCATTTTGGGATAATAATAGAGATGTGCGTAACTTATTGTATGTGGACAATAATTAGTGAATGTGCTGTAAAAGTAGTTTCATACACTTTATCTTTTGAAATATCAACGTTATGTGTAACACTCTGGTCTCAGTCCCATAATAATTAATCATTTTGGGATAATAATATAGAGGTGCATAACTTTTTTTCTACATCATAAATTACATCGTTTGTCCTCCATTTTGTTGGTATAATATTTCTTCTACATAAGAAAACACGTGAAGTTTGCAGCATATCTTTCACAATCATAGATCGATCCGAAGTATATATATGCTTTAATATATAAAGTCATAAAAATATCACTTTAATTTGCATATCTTCGATCGATCCCTGTCGGTGATCGGATCACATTATAATATGCCCGGATATAAAGCTTCCATATATATAATATATATAATGCAGTATTAATACGCAACGGGCATGACGATGGAAAGCCTATGAAATGGGTCCCTTTGCCATGAATGATCGTTCAAGCTTCCTTTTTTTGTTTTTTGTTTTTGTTTTTTCTAATGAATGAGTAACTTTCCAAAAGCACTGGCGTCATTTCACACTCTCAAGGATTACTGTGATACATCTATCACTTCCTCTGCTTTATTTCATGCATGCATGAAACCCCACAGCGTCAACTACTTTTATTCGTTAATTAATTATTCACTAGTTTATATTAATTTTTCATTTCGTACTATATATTACTTTTGTTTGCTTTATTACTTACGTAGCTCTATTCTAACAACTAATTTGTTTGTTTTATTTCATGTAGCCCGACAGCATCAACTCGATGGTACCCGACTTCGAGACTTAATTGATTGTTTTATAGGTGTTTGTTGAAATATATTAAGAAAAAATTAGAGTAACCTTTACCCCATAACTACAGTGTTTTGACACTTTTATATATTAATTTAATGACACTTCATCAAATTCTGATCTTGTGGCTTTTCACTTTTGTCGTCAAAGAAGTTAAAACTAACGGTCAATAGAGAGAAATTTTCTTTTTCATTTTTGCCCCACTTCAAATCACTAAAATGACACTTTTATCCTCCTAAAATGGGGGCAAAATAGAAAAAAATTATCTCTCCATTGACCATCCCTTTATCGCTCGAAAGGCAAAAATGATGGAAAAATGTCAATAATTAAAATTATTTTATTTCTTTTCTTTTGTTTATTTTTTATTAACAGTAAATGAACACTAATTTTATTTTTATATATTAATTTAATATTCAGTAAGATTCATGTACAAATGTTGTCGGGATCGATATATATTCAGTTAAATTAAGGAAATGAAAATGGGTGCAGCTATCTAGCAAGCATGGTGCATATATGGCCATCCCCATCTGCCTCCTTGCTTGCTTTCCCCTTATTGTTGCTTTTGCTTTTCATATATACCAATCAAACTTGGCCTTTTACAAAATCCAATCCCCACCAAACAAAAACACGTACACGTGTCACGGCCAAATCGACTATAAAGAGGAGTAAAAGAGGGAAATGGTTCACACAATATTTCAAACAAACACATCCTAAGATGAAGACTCTTCTTACTATTTGCGTTCTCTTGGCTTCCATTTTTTTCTCTTCTGTTATCGCTCGAGAATTGGCTCAGAGCGGTGAGACCACTAATTTCTTTTTCTTTTTTTTTTTCTTTTCTTTTCTCTTCTGTTATATTAATTTCTCTTGCTGCATGTAAAATTCATCACAAAGATTTAAAAAAAAAAAGATTACAGTAATGAATTGGCTGCTGGTTCGTCTCAATATATATATATATTGTCTGGTTATATATATGGTACTAGCTACGTACTCATGATTCACAAAGTAATTTAATTAAACAGTTTATAATGTAAATAGAATAAAAAAACAAAAAAAAAACACACATACATAGATTGATCGACCAGTTAAAAATTGAAATATATTAGAAATAATTATTTATTTTGTTTATATTTTCTTAACACTAAATTTATTATTTATATATTAATTTAATCTTAAATCTTCATTTATGTTTTATTCACGCACGCTTAATTTGGCCTCCTGATCAATAAAAAAAAAAAAAAAATCTTTTGGTTTCCTTTCCTCCGTGCAAACAAGTAGATCGAGCTAATTATCTGTAGTTAATTATCGACTATATATGCAGGAACTGAGCAAACCGGGAATCACAACAATCCAGCAGTAGTAACAAAGCCAGGTAAAACACATACCTATGGTTAGAAAAATATACGATAATTACTGTACGTATTTGGTATATATTAATTATCTTAATCTTTTGAAATACACTGCATTAATTAAATTTATAATCCGAATTATAAATCCTTATTAGGTACTGGTGAACCAAATGTCGACCCCAAAGGTCCAATAACCAAGTGTGATCCAAGCAGCCCAACTTACAAAAGTTGCGTAGCGCAACCAGAACCCAAGGCCAAGTGTGATCCTCATAACGCCTACAGTCGTTGCACAGGTCTGGGAATCATCTATAAATCCCATGATGCATGTTTGGTTGCTGGAGCAATTAATCTGTAATTTTTTTATTTTTTAAGTGATCATAATTAACCCAAGTTTATCAAGAAATGTATATTGAAGGCAGCAGTTTTCTGTTGTATAATCATGAAGATCACGACAGAAATATATGTCGTTACTGTCGTTTTCAGTTCAATGATTACGTGTGCGTTGTCATGAGCTAATTATAATTATATATCTTGTTATGGACGATGCAGGTACAGGCACTAAGAATCATCCAGGGAATCCACCAGTAAAACCAGGTAAAACAAAGCAAAGATTCTGTTCTTTCAATTAATTAATTATATATTATTTTAAAACTAAATAACTACTGTTGTAACTGCGCGATAATGATGAACAGTATATATAATCGAAAAAAGAGAGAGAGACATAGATTTAACGTGGTTCGGCAATTTGCCTATGTCCACAGAGAGATGGCTATTATTCTCTTAATGAATTAGGGTTACATCAATAACACACACACACACACACATATATATATATAGAAAAAAAACCCTAAACCCTACTTGTACGGAATTGTACGTTCACTACGCTCCCATCTACTTGGCCTTCCACCGGTGTTAATATTAGCCATTAACTTTAACAATCTATCTTTTATTTCAATTTAAAATTCCAATATATTTTTAATTTATGGTAAGAAATTTTGTTTTTTGATTTTCTTGATTGATGCGGTCACTTGCACACAAAGTAATTTACAACGGTTTAATTTGTAATGATTATAGGATACGAATTTCTTTTAAATTGGCTTTAAAGAATTTTCTTCAATTCGATCAATCTATAAAATTAGCTATCATGTATCCTAACTTTTAATAGTTATATTAAAAAAATTATGTATTTCATACATGTTAATTAAAAAATTGCATGTTTCTCGCACGTTAAGAGATGCATAGAATCAATAAAATTTTCAAACTTAGTTTGAAAGAAATTTAATTATGTCTTGTCAACTTCTTGATCGAGCTAATTAATTATCTAGTTATTAATGATGCAGGTCGGCGGGAATCCTAACAATCCAGTGGTAAAACCAGGTAATTAATTAAATTAAACAAAGCTTTAAAGCTTTTGATGCAGTAACTCACAAAGTAATTAATTTAAACAGTTTATAATGTATATGGAATAAAAAAATATTTTTCCATAGACTGAATTTTGATGGGTGATGGATTGAGTTGAACATTGAAATATATTAAGAAATAATAATTTTAATTCAAATATAATTTTCATTCCATTTTCAATAAAAACTCTTGATCCAATCTTATGGACGATGCAGGTACTGGCAAACCTACAGATCCCAAGAATCCAAGAAATAAACCAGTGCCGAAACACAAGTGTAAGAATCCATACGAGCGATGCAACCCACCTGAAGAGCCTTGAATAAAAGTCACGCTAGCCGTTGTGCAATGGCAGTTGAACTAATAATTAAGTAGTAATTAAGCCCAAAAACTAGTATTGGGATCTATCGGCCGGTGGAGCTAGAATAAATAGGTTTGGTTCGAAGCTTTGATCCTTCGGCTGGCCTTGCAGTGTGCTAATTAATTATATGTAAAATATGCTTTTATGATATGTTGTGTGTGAATAAAAAAGAGCTGACTTAATTTGGTCCCTTTTCTTCTTATTTCATAGGATTTCGTTGAAAGAATTTGAGGATAATTATAAAAATGAATTTCAAAGTAATAAAATAAAATAAAAATCGTCATGCAGAGGAAAATGGGTTTCAAAAAGTTTTTTGTTATTATTTTTTAATGTAATGGAAAATCAAAACTCAGATGAAATTTATTCATAGACGGGCGAGCTCTAGTGTATCATATAATAACAATCCACTTTTCTGCAATATTGCATGTTTTATGGAAGTAATACCAAATAGGAGTGATCATTGATCACTACCAAATATTACCATTTCAAGCAAATATCTTTTTTCTCACTTATCTATCGTGTTATGTGTTGTTCGAAAGAAAGAGTAAAGTCACTGTCGTCACTTGATTACCTTTTTTCAAATCGTTGAAGAAATTGGATCATCACCAAATAAACTGAAATGACAATTTTGCTCATATTTTTTAAAGAACGTGTTTCTCTTTAGTACATTTGAATTTAAAAGGATTCGGTTCCATTGTTAGAAATTAATTAGAAGGGTATAGTAGTTCCCTCTCTTATAGAAGGAGAACTTACCCAAACCCTTAAATAACAAGTGGCACAATTAACATAAGACAGCAAGAGGGAAGCATGCACACAAGAAATATGAGAGTCCATATATAGACTGACGATCGAGTCTTGGCAAGAGAGTAAGTCAAGAATATTCAACAGCTTAAACCTCTCAGCTATGATTCAACATAGCTAGCTACCTACACTGAGTAAATATAACCTCATCCAAAATACACTTCACCGAATGGTCAAGCAACTGCATAACCATTCGATCATATCCTCTCTCCCTTACTCGTTACTTTTCTCATTTTATATGTATAAATGCATGGTCTTTTTTTTTTTGTTGATAGTGTAATCTTTTCGATCTACACTCATTGTTGCACTAGTACAAATTATTGTTATTGTTGAGCAACCATTGACACGGGACACCTAATTACTAAACCTAACTAAGGTAATTAACTTTAAGTGTTACTCGTGGTACTGCTCCAACGTTAATTAACTAGAAATATTATCTATTATCTTGACAATAAACATCAAAGTAAAATACAACGAAAAACGAAAAATATTGATCTCAGCTAAAATACTAATTAGTAAGCAACCTCAACAATACTAATATCTTCTATCATGATCAATACAAATCATAACCTTCAAAAAGAATTTTCTATGAATTGAACCTCTCCAGCACTGCCGCGAACACCTTAGTATATATATATGTTTGCATCGTGCCAGGGGTCCTACGACGTACACCTTGTGGTTGTTGGCCGGCGGTGGAACCAATTAACCTAAGCAACTGCATGCATAGCACCTATTCCTAGCAGCCATGCAAATTAAGTTGCTTGGCGTGACATGTCTGCACAAAGAAAATAAAAGTGTAGAAAATTTGAACTAATAACTCCTATTTCATAAAGCGTAGCCTCCAATTATGAGTGTCATTGACTGTACGTATATAAATTAATACATACATTTCATCTCAATAAGGAGACACGTGAAGTTTGCACAGCTTCACGATGATAGACCCAACGTATATGCTTTAATAAAGTAAGTCAACATCACTTTTGCAAAGCTAATATCTTCACTGTGATTGGTGGATTACACTCGGATAAGCTTCCATAATGCGGTATTACGCATATACACGACGAAAGCCCAGTAAATGGGTCCTTCCCACTTCCCATGAACCTTCCTTCCTAATTAATTCTGATTAATTAATTAATTATTAACATTTCTGTTTTACTACAGCATCATCTAATACATGCATACAGTGATTGTGTTCAACGCCATGAATTCCAAAAGCTAGCATTGGCGGCAACGGCGTCGCTTCACACGATCTCACGGTGGTGGTGCCTCAAGGCAAACGTTTTAATTACACTATTACTCTTTGTCTGCTTTATTTCATATAGCCCCACAGCATCAACCTTTATTCATTTATATATTATAATATTACATAATTATTCACTAATTAATAAATCTTGGACATAACTTTCTCGATCGTTTATATTTTTCGTTCTATATATATATATAACTTTGAGACTTCGAGTCAACTTTAAGTAATATTTTCTATCTATTTTATTGTCAAAAGTGAGATATATATATATATATATATATATATATATGGTATCTTTTGCTTTTAATTCCACTCAAGCATGTCCTGTTCTGATGATGGGTATATATATTTACCAAATTACCGAAACCCCCATCCACTTGAATCGACTATAAATATGAGTAGATGAGGGAAATGGTTAATTAACACATATATGCAATATGAAGACCATTCTTATCATTTGCATTCTCTTGGCTTCCATTCTCTTCTCGGCCTCTTCAATTACCGCTCGAGAATTGGCTCAAGGTGGTGAGACCACAAATTTCCAATTCTTTTCATCATATCTCCGCCATTCTATATAAGAAATTGTTATATATATAATTAATTTGATTTTACATTTAATTTTAATATATTTTTTATTCATGTTTTGAACCCGTCAATAAATATTTCTTTTGATTTCGTCTAACTATCTAGTTATCAAAGATGCAGATGCAGGTAGTTCGCATCCTGGCGGAAGTAGTGGGAATCCCAACAAGCCAGCAATCAAGTGTGGTACTCCTGGTACCCCAAACTACAAAACTTGCGTAGAGAAACAGAAGCCCAATAAAAAGTGTGTTCCCACTACATACAACCGTTGCGGCTCACTGCAGGAAGACCCATGAATATATACATATATATATATCGATCATAATGAAAGTATGCTATATAAGTAGTGCATACGTACATGGCCGGGTTGAGAATATGAAGTTTGCTATATGCTTATATAATTACGTACATATGCTGTGTACGTTCGTGTGAATAAAAAGTGCTCACTCTTTGCTCGGTTTGTTTTAGCAACTCTGAGTTGCAAGAACTATATATTTGTGATTTAATTTATAACAATGAATAAACTATATATTATAAAATGAAATGATCGATCACGTAAATTATATATGAATGGGTTAAAAGAAAACCATGTCGAATTTAACTTGCAATTTGGATCTTGAAGACTCCAACTCCAAGCTTCTACACCCGGCCGACTTTATATATATATATATATATATATAAACCCAATGTTCACGGACCAATTAAGGTGACAATCGATTTGGCCTAGCTTCTTTTATTTCTTAGGGTCTATAGTCTTTGTATTCACACAAACTTTAAAGCCTAAAGTACTTTGCCGTCAGACGATCATATTTTGGATTTTATTAATTGCTATTTCATACTTTTCGATTCATTTTTTCATCCATCTTTTTAAAGCCTAAAATGAGTACTTTGACGTCAGGCGATCATATTTTGGAACCATTATATCTTAAGAGTCCACGTGAATAAAAGTGCAAGTCTAGCTTACAGATATAATAATAAATCTTTTTTTTAAAAAAAAGGATAAATGAGAAATAAATGAAAGAATATTATAAAATAACTCTTCGATCTTTTTATTTATAGTCGGTCAATGGAATAGACAGAACATGTTAAGTCACAAGTGGATGACGAATGAAATATTAATGCAATTAATATTACGCAACAGGCCTAACTGTTCCAAAATCCAATCCCCAACAAACAAACGCTCACGTACACGTGTCACGGCCAAGCACAAATTCATAGTACCTTAATTGACTATAAATAGGAGTATAAAGGGAAATGGTTTACACAATATACCAGATCGAGAGACACCCAAGAAGATGAAGACCATTCTTACTTCTTCTTTTGGCTTTCATTCTTTTCTCTTCTGTTATCGCTCGAGAATTGGTTCAAAGCGGTGAGACCACTAATTTCTAATTTTATTTATTTATTCTCTTTTGTTATATTAATTTCTTGTTGCATGTAAAAGTTTATCACAACGATATAAAAAAGATTACAGTAATGATCAATTGGTAATTACGTTCATGGATTTTCTTGGCAATCAAGCGGCGTGTATGGGGAAATTCTGGGGGGTTGACTAAGGTGCTGCATGTGTAATTAATCTTCTAATTTTAATTATTTTACATCATGCACATGCTCTCTCTCTCTCTCTCTTATATATCAATTGTCTTTGACTCAATTGTAATTTCTCATCTGCTATGATTTTTCTTTGGCCTGAACAGGTGGTTGGAAGAGTTTCTCGCTTGATGGGTCGACGAAGACAGTACCGAGATTAGAAGGCGGCTCTGAAGGTCTGAACATTAGTGGTAAGAAAATAGTTTTCAAACTACTCCGGCGCCTACGAGAAGGAGTTGTATCGGGGCCACCTGCACCCATCCGAAACAAAAACCCAACACAAAACAACAACAAATAAGCCCAAACAGAGAAACAGACGCCCAATAAAATTTGTGTTCCCACTCTATACAACCGTTGCGGCTCACTGCAGGAATTGAAGACCCATGAATATATACATATATAATTAAGTCATAATGAAAGTATGCTATACAAGTAGTGCATACGTACATGCATGGCCGGGTTGAGAATATGCAGTTTGCTATATGCTTATATAATTACGTACATATGCTGTGTACGTACGTGTGAATAAAAAGGGCTCACTCTTTGCTCGGTTTGTTTGTAGCAACTTTGAGTTGCAAGAACTATATATTTGTGATCTAATATCTATATAATAGGAGAATGTTAAGCAGGAGACTTAATATTGTGACACGTGGCATCTTACTTATATGACAAAATGTCTATTTTAAGTTTTAAACAGAAGGGTTTAATATTGTGACATGTGACATTCATTAATGTGACACATGGCATTAAATGAAACTCTGTGTTTCATTCAAAATAGAACTCCTATCTCCCCTCCCTCACGATCAGCCACTCTCAACTGTTTTTTTTATTTTAAAAAAAAAATTGAACGGTTATAATTTGCTTACCATCTCTTCGCCATTTTACTCCAAGTAAGTTTTAAATATTCATTTTAAAAATTTAGGTTAAATTGTGTTAATTATGTTTATATATCATATATTTTCCTTCAAAGCCTTACAAAATTTCATTAAATTTGCAGTTATATTAGGGGAGTTTTCTACAAGAGAGTCTAATAACTTGACATGTGGCATTACATTTAATTGACAATTATTTAGTTTAAATTAAACTCTTACAGGAGAGGCTAATACCATGACATGTGGCATTCCATTAATTTGACAAGTGATTATTTTAAATGAAACTGTACGTTTAAGTTTGAAAATCAAAACACACTTGACACCTTTTCACATCGCTTCAAACTGCTCTCTCTTTATCGGCTCAAATCGCTCTTCTCTCACGTACGCTCAACTGCCATCAAGCTATTTGGCCATGAAACTGCTCTGTCTCTCTTCCTCTATTCTGCTGCTCTTTCCAATTGTTTCACAACCCTATGAAATTTCACTCTATCTACATTGAGTAAGTTTATTTTATCTCTTTTCAAAATTTCACTCTATCTACATTGAGTAAGTTTATTTTATCTCTTTCAAAATTTATTACCTTTTGAGACTGCCAATTAGATCTCCATCTTCTTCCTTGCTTTCTGTTTATTGAATTTCACTATACATATTTTAGATTCTTTTTTCAAATACGTTTATTTTAGGCCATAAATGGGTGTAGTAAATTGATATTAGGGGAATTGGGAAAAATGGGCGTTAATGGCATTGAATTGGGTACTTTTGTTTGGTTTAACTTTGGTTGGTTGGTTTCTATTTTCACAGAATATTTATCTCTCTATTTCTTTCATCACCACCATATATAATGGTGTATTCTCCAAAAAAAAAAAATTGATGGATTGGTGAAAACAGAGTTTCAAAACTAAATTTTGTCCAAGTAGTACAATTTTAAAAGTGAAGCATGCACATTGCCACACGTTGAGTTCATGAAAATCATAGATGCCATTAATTGTGGTTGCAGTAAAGCTTTTTGAACAACCCATGCAGTAAATCATTTAAGTTTATTCTACAAATGAAAAAAAATATCCCCAAAATTGTACACTCAACCACCATCAACATTTTAAAAAACAAAACAAATTAAAACCACAAAAATAGTTTCTGCCCCATTCAACAACAAACACTTACAATTCTCTTATGTCGAATATATATCCCATTATACCCTCTGAAACATCTTTCATTCTACACCCAATTAGTTTATTATGTTCCTTTTAAAAATTTAGTTTAAATTGTGTTTATTATGTTTACAAAGTGTCATTTACTATGTGCATTTATTTAAGTTTATTATGATATTTAGTCAATTGCAAATTGTTTAAATTTCAATTGTTTTTATTTTGTTTACAAATTGTCATTGTTCAATGATATTAATGTTTATGTTAACACTATCATTCATTGTTATTATTCAATTTGTTGTTATTATTTTTGATGAGTCTATTTGAAAACACATTTTAATGGTTATATATAGTTCAAAAATTTCCTTGCAAACCCCAAATTAAAAAATGGCTCAATTCTCAAATCCCAAAACTTTTTACAACAATTTGCTAGAATACTCATTTTGTTAGAATACTCATTTGGGATCTTTTTCTGTAGTTTCTACATGGTGTTTCTCTCTTCATTATCTCAACATTATTCTCAATTGCTTTTGTTTTCCTGTAAGGGTATTTGACAAAATTATGGATCATTGAAAAACAACAAATTAAATAGATTTCATTACCGCTTTTTTGAAAGTATCTTAAATAAAGTTATTTTGGGAAGGCAAAAATCATGATCTTTTTGTTAATATTATATTATAACATTTTTTGCACACCTTTGGTAGAAATATGTGATTAGTAGTATTAATTTTTTGCACCTGTATTAATTTTGATTATTAGTTTTTTTTTTTTTTTCAATATGTGATTCTTTTTTATTTTTTTAAATATATAAATTTTTTTATATTTGGTAGAAATTGCATATGCGCATATACCAGTTGGTATTCAAGTGCTAAGTCAATTAGTGTAATAGGTTTTCACAATCTCTTTTTAATACGGGTTTGTTATATTTTTCATACATATTACAATTTGAGCATTTTTTCATATTATTAATTAGAAAAATACTACTTGAGCATTTGTGTTGTTGTAAATGTTTTCTCTATGATTTTCTTTTTCTTTAAAGCTTTAATTTATAGAATGCCTTTTTTCTTTTCTTGCTTCTTATTTGAAACTTTTTTTTTTCTTCACTTATGCATCCAATTATTATTTTTTTTTCCTTTCTATCATTTTTAGAAACAAACCCGTGCATTGCACTGGTTTCAAGCTCGTTTATATAACAATGAATAAACTATATATTATAAAATGAAATGATCGATCACGTAAATTATATATGAATGGGTTAAAAGAAAACCATGTCGAATTTAACTTGCAATTTGGATCTTGAAGACTCCAACTCCAAGCTTCTACACCCGGCCGACTTTATATATATATAAACCCAATGTTCACGGACCAATTAAGGTGACAATCGATTTGGCCTAGCTTCTTTTATTTCTTAGGGTCTATAGTCTTTGCATTCACACAAACTTTAAAGCCTAAAGTGCTTTGCCGTCAGACGATCATATTTTGGATTTTATTAATTGCTAACCCAATGTTCACGGACCAATTAAGGTGACAATCGATCTGGACTTCTTTTATTTCTTAGGGTCTATAGTCTTTGCATTCACACAAACTTTAAAGCCTAAAATACTTTGACATCATACGATCATATTTTGGATTTATTAATTGCTATTTCATACTTTTCGATTCATTTTTTTATCCGTCATTTATATATATATATATATATATATATATATATATATATATATAAAGAACCATTATATCTTAAGGGTCCACATGAATAAAGGTACAAGTCTTACAGATATAGTAATAAATCTTATTATTATTAATTTTTTTAAAAAAGATAGATGAGAAATAAACGAAAGAATATTATAAAATAACTCTACAATCTCTTTATTTTTAGTCGGTCAATGGAATAGACGGAACGTGCATGTTAAGTCACAAGTGGATGCTTAGAAAGTCCTCAGTGGTGTGATCACGTCACAAGGACTTAAAACCAACTTAAGGTCCGTTTAAAATTACGATTTAATAAGTACAATTTTAAAAATTGAATTTTTTAAAATTACGTTTTTTAAATCACTATTTTTTAAAATCTTAAAAACGTTTGGTAAAACATGTTAAATAATATTTTTTTATCAAATATTTATTATAGGAATTTATGAGTTTGGTTTAAATTGGCAATTTTTCAAATTACTATTTATTCTCAATAAGAAAACACGTGAAGTTTGCAGCTTAATTATCTTGATCACGTACAGTGATATATCCCGATTCCAAAGTTTATGCTTTAATAATTATAGTCATAATAAATATCACTTTTGGGTATACATGCATGCATCTTCCATGTCATTGGTGATCGATCACATATTTATTCTTGGATATAAAGCTTTTATAGTGGCGGAGTCAGAGATTTAATATTGGAGGAGTCGTTCTCATTTTTTTTTTGACATCTTACAAAATTTTTTCTAACTTAAAAATTTGATAATTATGAATATATGCATCACAAAAAAATATCTACAAAAATTTATAAATATGTGTTCAAATTAAACTTCTAGGAGGACTGTGGCTCCCCCGATCAACATGTGGCTCCACCACTGCTGGTCAACACGTGGCTCCAACACTGCTTCCATATAAAATGCAGTATATATTACGCAACACCCATGACGAATGCAATATTACGCAACAGGCCAGCTTTTGCTTTTGATCATACCACCCAAACTTGGCCTACCTAGCTCAGCTGTTCCAAAATCCAATCCCCAACAAACAAACACACACGTACACGTGCCACGGCCAAGCACGAATTCATATATAGTACCTTAAACTGTAAACGAAAGACGAAAACAAATAGACACTAGACAGGCCGGGGCGGGGTCCTATCTATCTATCTGTAAATATCTGACGATCGAGTGGAACTGCATGTGTACGGAGAAACATTTATAATATATGTTTTTTTAATGAGTTTATGGCTAAGAAAAAAAGATTCCGAGAATAAAGGCATCAAAAACAGTGAGCCCGTAAATTACGGAAAATTTTTCACACGGACGACCACCGACAGTACTATATATGAGAAAACAGTGATAATTAGTACTATAAGTTCTACAAAACATTCTCAACACTGGGCTTAAACCAGTTGAGCCAAGCTGAATTTTGGCTGTTGATCAGGTTAATTTAATTCGGCTCAAGGTTCCAACTCGATCCAGTCGAGATCTAATTGCTTGTCTGAGCTCGGCTTAGCAACTTCATACAGTTGTCTAAGCTCGACTCAATAAAATTTTTGCCTCGACTCGACTCTCAGAATATGGGATTTACATATATGTGATCTTAATTGCTTGTTTAGTTTTTTTACAAATTTAGCTACCACTAAATTTATGGAATCTAAATGTAAATCTTATGTATTTAGTAGTAAATTTGTTAACATGATTAGATCTCATGTGAAGATATGCAAATTTCACGTGTTTGGTTGGTGAGAAATATGCGATATTATTATATATACCCAAAGGACAGTCATGGCAAGTAAAGTGGGACTATAAAAGGAAACACGTGATATTTGTATATCTTCAGTGAGATTGGTGGGATAAGCTTCGATAACAAAATCCCAGTAAATTGGGTCCCTTATATATTCCCATCAACCCTCCTTAATTCTGATTATTATTTTCTTTGCTTTATTTGATGTGTTGTGTAGCCCCACACCCACAGCATCAACTTTAATTTATCCATTATATATATATATATATATATTACCCAACTAATTAATTTGAGACTTGGGAGTCAACTTTGAGGAATCACATTTCTTTCCATTGTATGATAGGTAGCCAAATATATATATATATATATATATATATATATATATTCATTCATTTCTAAAAGAACGAAAAGAGAAAGAAGAAATAATAATAATAAATCAGATTTGTGTTGGGATCTTCACTGAAAATTAAGATTTAAGTAACAACATTTGAGTGAAATATTAAAATTCAATTATTTGGTAGGTAAAAACATTTTCTTTTTCTCTGCCAATTAAAGGTCACTTTTTTATTTTTTTTTTTTAATTGTTTTAAGTTAGGTAGCTTTTGCTTTTCATTCCACTCAAACATGGCCTGTTCTGAAGATGGGTATATATATATCCAAATTACCAAAATCCCATCCCCAACAAACACACTAATTGAATCACTATAAATAGGAGTAGAGGAAGGAAATGGTTAACACAATACTCTTCATACAGACACCCAAGATGAAGATGAAGGCCACTCTTTTTATTTGCGTTGTCTTGGCTTCCATTCTTTTCTCGCCCTCTTCGATTACCGCTCGAGAATTGGCTCAGACCGGTGAGACCACAAGTTTCTAATCTAATTTGCTTCCATATATATAAGAAATTGTTCATTGTGCTAGTTTTACTCATCCGCTTACTAAAACAAAATTATTTGTTTATTTTCTTATATATATATACTAGTTTTTATTTTAGTTTTAAATTCCAATATATTTTAAATTTATGCTAAGAAATCTCGGTTCCATCATTAACAAGAGCTAATTATTTAGATGCAGGAAATACCGGGAATCGCAACAATCCAGCCATCCCAGCATGTGATCCCAAAAGTCCAAACTACAATAGTTGCGTTTCGAGCCCAAAGCGGAAGCCAAAGTGTGTCCCTAAAAGCACCTACAAGCATTGCCCATAAATATTAAGATATAAAGTAATGTTAGAAGGAGGACTAGAGTCTAACTTGTAGTCTTCCTTGTGTACTCATAGTATGCTATAAGTGGTGAGATGCTTGTTACCATGATAGCTAGCCGACATTCACGGTTGAGAATAATGGTCTGTATTAATAAAATGTTAAGTATGTAGTTTGCTATATATATATATGTGTGTGTGAATAAAAAGAGCTCACTTTGCTCGGTTTGTTTTCTTATCTTACGGACTTCCATTTGCGTTCTTTGAAAATTTACGATCATAAGGCACCTACGTACGGTATAGCAACTTTGAGTTGCAGGAATTTTTTGCGATTTATATATGTAATAATAAATTATCTCTTAAATTATTATAAAATGGATCTCAAAATAAGAAATGAAATGATCATGCAAATAATGAATGAGTTAAAATACATGTGACTGCTAGCTAGAGAAGGAATAGGGTAAATAGTGCATCCAATATATTCCGGATATAAACCATAAAAATCGATGAAATATATCATTAATTGTCCGAAGTATATCATTGAATGACCTCTCTCTATAGTTCGAATCCCCCTCCCTCTCCCTCTTGTGGATATGTAAAAAAGAATAAAAAAAGAAGGAAACTTCACTTACCCAATGAACTTTTACGATTTTGTAGACACCCCTCTAATGTTCAGAAACTCTTATTTAGGTGTATTAAACTTTTATTTTCCCTCACTTTTCCCTTTCGTACAGAAAATCCTTCGTACTACCAATTTTACCACTAACTCCAAAATTACACCGTTCCCAAAACGACGTGGTTTTAGTTTTGGACCAATGGTAAAATTGGCATTCTGTTAGGATTTTCTGTATGGAATGACAAAGTGAGAGAAAACCAAACTTTGACAAACCTAAGTGATAGGTTTTAAACGTTGGGAGTATTTGCAAAAGTGATCAAAGTTTAAGGGAAGTAAGTGAAGTTTCAAAAAAAAATGACCTCTCTCTCTACCATTTGTTGAATCATTATTAAACGATACTATATATAAAAAAGGGATTAATTAATATCATTGAACCATTATCATTAAAAGTATATCTTAGAGACCTTCTGCCTACTATGTTAAATTATCAATTATTCAAAAGTTTAATCTCATAAGAATTACTTAATTTAATAATTTAATTAATTAATATCTAATTTGTTTGTTTTATTTCATGCAGCCCACAGCATTAACTTTTATTCATTAATTATATATATTACGTACACGTACAACTTGATCATATGCATGACCATATTGGTATCCAACTTTGAGACTTGGAGTCAACTTTAAGTAACATTGTAACGAGATCGATAAATGTAGATTAATGGACATCGGTTTTGATCATTCTTTCCATCAGATGTAAATATATATTTCATTTATATATAAAAGCATCAAACAAACAATAATATATATTTCAATCTTGTCGATGAATTTTAAATAATTAATTTGGTTTTTGGTTGGGATATTCTTTATTGAAAATTTTCTTAGAATGATTTCATAAACACATACAATTACACATGACTAGGGCCGGGGTATATAGGCTTCAAAGTTATGTACATAGGTTCGTCTTTTAAAATATGGCCAAAAAGAAAATATATATACACACATTTAATAAAAAAAAAGATAGTGAATTGTGGATGCACATGACTAGGAGCCCACGGGTTATATGCATTAATTCCTCATTAGTTTCCATTCACTTTATTTTTTGTCATATCACATTGTGTATAACTGTACGTAACAATACTAACTCTAATATCATATTTGAAAGATGAGTTGTCCATATAAAATGAATGATTTATAAAAAAAAAAAACAATTATAAGTAATTTTAGAGAAGTTTTAATCCTTTTAGAGTGATAATTAATAGAAATGTGATTAACTTTTTTTTTCTTCTTCGATGGTTACATTCATTAATTATTGTTTAACCTCCATCTTGTTACTATTTTTATTCTCAATATATATATAAGAAAACACGTGAAGTTTGCAGCTTATCTTCATGTACAATAATAGATCCAAAGTAAATGCTTTAATAATTAATGTCATAAAAGCATCACTTTTGCATATTTTCCCTGTCATTGGTGATCACATATTCTTGGATATAAAGCTTCCATAATGCAGTATTACGCAACAGGCATGACGAATGCAATATTACGAAACAGGCTTCTGCTTTTCATACTACTCAAACTTGGCCTAGCTCAGCTGTTCCAAAATCCAATCCCCAACAAACAAATACACGTACATGCACGTGTCACGGCCAAGCACAAATTCATAGTACGTACCTTAATGGACTACAAATAGGAGAATTTAGAGGGAAATGGTTTACACAATATACCAGATCGAGAGACACCCAAGAAGATGAAGACCATTAATTCTTACTTTTTGCTTTCTCTTGGCTTTCATTCTTTTCTCTTCTGTTATCGCTCGAGAATTGACTCAGAGTGGTGAGACCACTAATTTTTAATTTTCTTTTCTTTTTTCTTTTCTCTTATGTTATGTTAATTTCTTGTTGCATGTGAACATGCATTTATATATCACAAAGAAAGGCTGGTTAATTATATGGTACTCGTTAGTGGAGGAGCCAAGATGTTGACCAAAGGAGGGCATTTTTTTTTTCTTTAAAATAAAATTTATTAAAAAATAATTAAATATAAAAAGTATTTATTGGTCTCTTTTTGCACGCTGCATTTTTTTTTTTTTATCTCTTGGTTAGCATCACAGCAGCAGTATTTGCCAATGTAACCACCAGCATGATAGCTGGAGCAGCACTGTAGCTATAGTGCCAATCAGAGAAGGACACAGAGCTTGCACTAATATCCAAATGTTCTCACCCTTCCCATATTAAGTATTAACCCAACTGCAGTGCAATAACCCAACCATCATATATGTCAAGAATATTCAACAGCTTAAGCCTCTTAGCCATGATTCAACATAGCTACAGACTACAGTGAGTAAATTAATACAACATCATACAAAATACACTTCACCACAAAGAAAGAGATCAGGTAGAATGTCAAGCAACTGCATAACCATCCGATCATATCTTCTCTCCCTTATTCACTCGTTACTTTTCTCATTTTTGTTTTGTTTTGTTTTTGTTTTTTTGTTTTAATTTTTTTATATTATTGTTGATATTGTACTCTTTTCTATCTACAGTACTCATTGTTGCTCTAGTACAAATTATTGTTTTTTTTTTTTTTGAAATAAAACATTTATAAATCAAACTTGAGAATGATCCACACTAACAATTTCCATCACAGACAAAGGAAACTTATCAAACCAAATACGTTCCCCCCCAATAGATAAAGCTAATCTAGCTAAAGAATGAGCAGCCCCATTTGTCCCCCTGTTAACATGAGTAACCCTCCATGTATTAAAATTCTGAAGAAGTGTCTTTATGTCATTTAGGACAGGTCCGTCATGCCCCATACAAAGATCGGCACTATTGATTCCTTGGACCACCTCCTTGGCATCTCCTTCCATTTCTAAATAGATTACTCCCAGTTGGACACCTAGAACCACCGCCTTCCAAGCTGCAAGCGATTCTGTAGAGCTACCATTTACGTACACCTAAGGTAATTAACTTTAAGTGTTACTCGTAGTACTGCTCCAACATTAATTAACTAGAAATATTATCTTGACAATAAGCATCAGAGTAAAATACAACGAAAAACGGAAAATATTGATCTCAGCTAAAATACTAATTAAGTAACCTCAACGTACAGTAATATCTTCTATCATCAATACAAATCATAGCCTAGCTTCAAAAAGAATTTTCTATGAAACTCTCGAGCACAGCCGCGAACACCTTAGGATTGTTGATCAAGTATATATATGCTTGCGTCGTGCCAGGGGTCCTACTATACACCTTGTGGTTGGCCGGCGATGGAACCAATGGATCTCAGCAACTGTCATAGCAATTATTCCTAAGCAGCCATGCAAATTAACGGTTTGGCGTGCAATAACTTCTACTTCATGAATTATGGTCTCCAATTGCAAGTGTCGTTGGGTGTGTATGTATATAAATTAATACATATATATGCTTCATCACAGTAAGGAAACACGTGAAGTTTGCATAGCTTCAGGATGATAGACCCAACGTACGTATATGCTTTAATAAAGTAAGTCAACATCACTTTTGCAAAGTTAATATTATCTTCACTGTGATTGGTGGATTACACTCGGATAAGCTTCCATAATGCGGTATTACGCCATATACACGACAAAAGCCCAATAAATGGGTACCTTCCCACTTCCCATGAACCTTCCTTCCTAATTTTCTGATTAATTAATTAATTATTAACATTTCTGTTTTACTACAGCATCATCTAATACATGCATACTTGTGTTCAACGCCATGAATTCCAAAAGCTAGCATTGGCGACAACCGCGTCGTTTCACACGATCCCACGGTGTCGGTTGTGGTGCCTCAAGGCCACGTTTTAATTACACTATTACTCTTTGTCTGCTTTATTTCATGTAGCCCCACAGCATCAACCTTTATTCATTTATATATTATAATATTACATAATTATTCACTAATTAATAAATCTTGGACATAACTTTCTCGATCGTTTATATTTTTCGTACTATATATATATAACTTTGAGACTTGGAGTCAACTTTGTCTTTAAGTAATATTTTCTATCATGTCAAAAAAAAAAAAAAAGTAATATTTTTCTATCTATTTTATTGTCAAAATATATATATATATATATATATATGGTATCTTTTGCTTTTAATTCCACTCAAACATGTCCTGTTCTGATGATGGGTATATATTTTTTCCAAATTACCAAAACCCCCATCCACTTGAATTGACTATAAATAGAAGTAGATGAGGGAAATGGGTAACACATGCAATATTAATTCCAGCTGAGAGACACCCAACATGAAGACCATTCTTATCATTTGCATTCTCTTGGCTTCCATTCTCTTCTCGGCCTCTTCGATTACCGCTCGAGAATTGGCTCAAAGTGGTGAGACCTCAAATTTCCAATTCTTTTCATCGATCATATCTCCACGTACCATGCATGCATGTGTCTCTAAGCAATTAATTTAATTAAACCCATTCTATATAATTAAGAAATTTTTTATATATATATGTGATTTTAGTATATTTTTTATTCATGTTTTGAACCCGTTCTTTTGATTCCGTACAAGCAAAAGCTAATTATCGAGTACGTTATGAAAGATGCAGGTAGCAGTTCGCATGCTGGCGGAAAAAGTAATGAGAATCCCAACAAGCCAGCATTCAAAAACTGTGGTACTCCTGGCACCCCAAACTACAAAGCTTGCGCAGAGAAACAGAAGCCCAATAAAAAGTGTGTTCCCTCTGCATACAATCGTTGCCCTAAGCCATGACTCATGAATCATGATGTTGTGTAAAGTGTAATGAAAGTATGAATTAAATATATAGTATGCTCTATATATATGTATAATTACGTACATATATATATGCTGTGTACGTACGTGTGCGTGAATAAAAAGAGCTCGATCATGACTACTCGATCTTTCATCTTTGCTCCACCGGTTTGTATCAACTTTGAGTTGCATGCAGGAATTATTTCTGATTTATATAATAATGAATAAACTGTCTTTGAAACTATATATTATAAAATGAAAATGATCATATATATAAATAATGAATGGGTTACCTAAAAAAACCTTATATAGAAGGAACTTTTTTATTCATTTTCTTTTAAAAATGAATAAAGGTGTTACTTTACGGATACAATAATAATTATTATTTAAAAAAAATTAATGAAAGAATATAAAATAACACTTCTTTTATTTTTAGTCAGCTAGTCAAGGGAGTATAGGTAATTAAAAAGTCTTTACTAATTTTGTCACGTCACAACATCAATCAGCTCTTCAAATTTCATATAGAAGTTTAATTAAAAAAGTCATGAGTAAATGCTTAGAAAGTCTTCATGAGTGGTATCATCCAATCACAACGTTAAATAAATATACAAGGACTCTTGAAACCGACTTAATAAGTTAAAATACAAATTGATGCCTCTAATGTGAGGAATATTAATTAGAAAAAAAAAAAGTATATGAAATCTTGACATAAATTAATTAGGTAATTATGGATTTAGAACAATACCCACAAAGCAAAAGAAACCAATGTGTTTAATATACCTTCCCAATGTATATATTTTTTTTCCTAATTAAAATGGTGGGCAGGAAAAATCAACTGTAGATATTTTACTTGAACGTGATTGTATAGTAGCACATTCCTACTATGAGCCGTACTCGATGAGAGGCTTAAATCATGAAAACAGCATGTACTTTGGAGATATATATTAGGGATAATTTCACTAACCCCCCTCTAATGTTAGCCATTTTTAGAACACTCTAATAAAAAGTATTATTAAACTTTCAAAACTTAAATTAATTAGGTAATTAGGATTTTTTAAAAGAAAAAATACCCGTTTTTATTTAAAAAAAATCTAGAAGTTGAAATTTTATATAAAGTCACCGTTTAAAATTCACTATTTAAAATGTCCTAACTTAAAATGGTTTTATTTTTTTAAAAATGAAAAATCATGGTAGATCTTTTTTTACTTGTGCCTAATTGTATAGTAACAATTCCTACTGAAAGTTCGATGAGGCTTAAATGAAAACGGCATGTACTTTCTCAAATATTCTAAATGATATGAGAGAAATCTCGTCATTTGGAGATATATATTAATACACTAGTTATGATAAGTCTATACATATTACATTAGATTGCCAAATTACATTTAGATTTGCAATTTTGTTGTTGGATGTTTATGATTATCCTAACCTCTTAAACTTTGAAAGATTAATAATCAAATGCATGGGCCGGTTGAGAATATATACACTACCCTGTATTTGGGCTTGGGCTCTCAGAACAAATGTAGGGGAAGCCCATGATAGTAAAAACTAAATTCCATTCGAACCCACCTCATCTATTTCTGCAACGTACGGCTAAGCCCCCATCTTTATCCTCACGTAATCACATTGCAGAAAGTATCAACGTCGTAAAGCCGACTTATAAACTCATTTTGAGTTTGGGCAAAAAAATTATAAACTCATTTTGCCCACTTTTTAATTTTTTTTTTTAATATTTTAGTTTTTTCCTGGTTATTATTTTTAAATTTTTAAATTTTTTGTTTTTAACATTGTCACATGTCAATTTTTAATTAGGTTAACATGGACTTCTGTCCATTTAATGGACAAATTTTGAATGAAAATATCATTTCTATTTTTAACCATAAGCGAGGTAGCATCTACAATATAATTTGAAGATAATGAGCGTTTAACCCTAATTAAAAAAAGAAAAGAAAAGACAAGATTGAATTGATTGATTCAAAATCCCTTATGATATGTGAAAAATTCTGTCTCTTGACAGACAGCATATGTTTAGGTGTAACTTAACTTGAAAGCCATGTTTCCAGGGAAACATGCCTGCACAGGGAATTATACACCGGACTAGATCATCCACTATTATTATTATTATCTGTACAGCTTGAAATTGGAGACATTTGATTTGTTCCTGGACCATCCACGTGGAGTAACAAGAACACCGATTGACATCTTCATGAGCTGCTCTTGGCACATTCGTCCAATCAAGATAATTAATGGCGCTAATACATGATTTATTTATTTTTTTCCTTAATATATAAGTATAGTTGGAAGAACAAAGGCATTACAAATGGCAGCCCAAGTTAGAGTATGGCGTACCAAGTCTTTGCTTGCTCGACTTTGAGACCAAATTGGTATATATTATGAATTGAAAGAGCATCCAATATCCCCATTTGTCCATTTTTTGCTACATGTTTAGAGAGGTGTAGTAGTATTTATTATTGATTATGTTTGAGGAGTTTTATTAAGAAACTCATAAGCTTGCTTGTTGGTTAAATTCAAGGGGACAACACACCGACATATAACGTACTTAATGGGAAAAGGAAAAATTATTGGCAGTTGGACTTACTTTTAGTCTCTTCTTCCATTTTTTTTTTTTCTATGACAGAAAATTCCTCCATGAGAATTTTTGTTGGGCAAACTTTGAATATGTGTAAAGCACACTCTCTACACAAATTGAGCAAGACTTTGACTTTGCCTACGGACGTAATTAATCCCAAAAAATTATTTGCACCCGTGAAAATTTTGACTTTAGATTTGATAAGAATGCTTCCATCTCTTCCGGTGAATCAACCCCATCTCTACTCCTCTTGCCAGTTTACTTTTATTGTATATAATATTACTCTTGATCTTTCTTTCTTTCAAAGTTTGAATACTCTGAAAGTTTTTAAATGTGCCAATTATCGTGCATACTTGTTAGCTAAATGGGTATTAGTACCCATCTTGTATTTGATATCATTCCTACAAGATCCCTCATTCTCTTCCATTAGGATCAAAAATAAGAAGATAAATAAATAATATAAAAAAAATGCCACCAACCGCTTAGAATTTACATAGTCTCTTCTTTTGTTATGCACGTACAAGCAGAGAAGGAGGGAGGGTCCCCTCCCCCTTTCATGAAAAAGTTTTTTTAATGAGTAAAAATAAATAAAAAATAATATTGGTCCCCCCAAAATAAATTGATAGGTCTCGATCCCTTTTCAAACAATTTATGTGTTTTTTGTTGTTATTTTGATGGGTTTTATAATTAATGCCATTGAGAAATCTATTGATTTCTCTTTGAGTTTTTGTTCTACCCATTGAATTTCAAGTTTAAAATCATAATGATTTGAGTAATTTTTATTAGGTCCGAATTTGAAAAATTTTAGTAAGAAGTTAAATTCCTAAAATTAATTTAGAGCTTTTGTGTGTAGTAAATTTCTATGCATGATTTAAAATCTGGGTTGTTAAATTAATGGATTGAAAGCTTCAATTTCACTATTGTTAATAGTATGAATATAAACTTTAATTTGTATAGTATGAATTAAATTAGGGTTTTTGGTATATGAGCACTAGGATTGCTAATTGGATGTGTTAATTACATTTAAAGTGTTAATTAACCCTAGACTTTCATGAGTTAAATGGAAATTGATGCCTATGGGGTTTAAGTTCTAATATACCATATTAGAATCATATTGATTATTCTATTATAAATTGGAGTTAAGTTGCTAGATTAATGGAATAGGAAGAGAATAATAATTATAGGGTTAAAGTGTAATGTTTAACTTAGAGTCTCTATGTGATGATTATGTTATTCATGTGAGTTTGTTCATTGTTAACCTATGCATAATTTTTCTTTATTTTCTAAAGACGCAAAATGATCATATAAATTTATTTGTAAATTATGAGAAAGTCAAATACAATATATACTTGTCTATTTTAAAAGAAAAATTGTACAAGGTTTATTAGAATTTGATCCTTAATTGTGTGTCACATATGAGAATATGATGTTAATCAACGAGGTGCAAAATAACTCAACGCAAGTCGTACTTTTTTAAGTTTGTACTCTAAACTCAATTCTTAATCTAAGTCGTTTTGTAATTTGGATATTATAAGAAAAGAAAAAAGATCTCTAACTCCTATGATTGACAAGTGTGTCAAATTGGGC
Source organism: Carpinus viminea (assembly GCA_013348765.1). Classification (NCBI taxonomy): domain Eukaryota; kingdom Viridiplantae; phylum Streptophyta; class Magnoliopsida; order Fagales; family Betulaceae; genus Carpinus; species Carpinus viminea. Next base: position 37,036,074 of record CP054671.1, on the reverse strand, counting down.
GAGTGAACCAATGAATCCTTGTAATGTGCTGGTTGCGGAGCTTATAAGCGATTACAATATTAAACAAGCAGATAGAAAATAGGAGTTAGTCCAAGAATGTCATTATCTCAGCTTGCTGGGTGACAAAGCGCGTCAAGATTAGAATACAAACATACAAAAAGAAATAATATAACATATATAATATTATGGTTGATTGTTGAAAATATCAGAATAATTAGTATATTGAAAAATAGGGGTGTTCTATAATATTTCTTCTTTTGTCTGCTTCTAGGACAGGCTTATTGTGGTGGGTCTTTGGAGATATCGTTTTCCTTGACTTCAATTATAATAACGAAGGCCAAATGATAGCGGCCTCTCTTGTTTAAGCAGGAATATTATTGAGCTTATTCGGGCTTGAAAATGACCAGGAACAAATTTCCTTTCACATTGAAGGAGTAAAAGTTTTCACTGTCTCTTTGATCCTTAATTTATCTGCTACAAATTTACATGCATGTAAGTTCAAAGCCTAGGGTTTTGTTATTAGAAGAGATAATTGCAGACATCACAGAAGCACAGTGTCATTATCTAAAGGACACAATTATTGTTGATTGTCTTCATGGCTGTTAAAACACATCGAGTTCATAAGTCGGGTTTTTGTCGATGTGCCGAGTTATAGATATACGACTATATGGGTCGACACAAATATGACCTGTTAAACTAATCATATAGAACCCTTCGACCCTTATCCAAATACGCGCACGGTTAAGTGTCAAAACCAATAGATGGGGCAATGGATCATTTATGATTTCTTTATAGTTGCCGAGCTAGGCATCTAAGGTTGTGCTGTGGTGCGTGTTTTTCGGGGTTCTTAGACTCTGAAATTTCTGCTCTTGTAAAATGCCGTTAATTTGTATTTTCTTTGTGGCTATGACGATGATAGGCAATGAGAAGAAGACAATATTCCACTTGTGAATAACCATCCCTGACCCTGCTGAGAAGGTATAAGAAATTACATTTTTTTCATGTTAATTAATATATGATTTTAACAGAAAAGTGCAAATAGGCTAATTATGTGGATTAATAATAACAATATCAGAGGCCTTTACCAGGATGTGACAGCCAAGAGCAAATATAATGCACTAGCTAGCAGAATTTCAATTTGATAGGGAATATGTATGAAAATTTCAATTTATGGCAGCTTTTGAGTAACACTTAACAGACATGATGTTGGGTTTTTAGGGTCCTATATATTGGTTTAAATTACTGTTTTATAACAACAGAATTTCAATTTGATAGGGAATATATTTGAAAATTTCAATTTATGGCAGCTTCTGAGTAACACTTAACCGACATGATGTTGGGTTTTTAGGGTCCTATTGGTTTAATTTACTGTTTTATAATGCAATTATCTGCAAGCAATGCCAGGAAAAGGTACCATTTGCTCCTAATATTGAACTCTCTTTTCCAAGAGTGACGACTATTATGGTATTCTAGTCTTCTTGATGATAAGGATTCGTTAATGACTTGTTAGAATAGAGCATTTCCATTGAATAAATCATAATGGCATAATCAAATAGATTAAGAAGAGAAGTGTGTCTAATGACCCCTTCAGGCTTATATTTCCAAGCTAAAAAATAATGAATTCTTAAAATAGTATCATGGTCTAGGTATCCGGCCCTTTGGCTGGGTCAAAGCAAAATTCTCTAAATTGCATCAATTAAATGACCTGTTTTCTAGTTTATTGTGAAAGAGAAGCCTCCACGTGGTTCGATATGAAGCCAATATTAAAAACAAACAAATAAACAAGAACAAGCAGCGGGACCCTTTCAGGTTACCACACTCATTTGACAGTATCTTCCACTGCCTTCATATAAACGCAGCAGACCAACACAAACAGAAGCACAGCAACCAAACATTTCACCAGCTAAAGAAATATCCTCCACAAGCTCCCCAAGCATAGAGAAAAGAGATATAGAGTAGAGAACCCCTCACAGAAACAGCAAAGTACTTATGGCTAGGAAGAGAAAGGGTGGAGAAGCAGTGGAAGACAAAATTTCTAGCGAGAAAACCATGGCTTGGGATCACATGGTGAAGGAAGCTGCAGCATCAGCAGCTCTAAGTGGGCTGGTAAGAGCCCGAAAGCGATTTGTTGGTGTCCGGCAAAGGCCGTCCGGTAGATGGGTGGCTGAGATTAAGGACACCATACAAAAGATAAGAGTGTGGTTAGGCACTTTTGATACAGCTGAGGAAGCAGCCAGAGCCTATGATGAGGCTGCTTGCTTGCTTCGAGGTGCCAACACTCGGACAAACTTCTGGCCTTGTTCCTCTTCTTCATCTTCATCCCCAGCTCTTCCCTCAAAGATCACCAACCTCCTTCTCCAAAGGCTCAAAGCAAGAAATAACACTTTCACAGCTTCATCCAATTCTTCCTTGCCCGTTGGCCAGCAAGAGAAGCAACAAGCAGAACTATACAGAGAAGTAGCAACAGATTTCTCAGGTACCTCATTCACAGATTACCTTAACGACTCTGAAGATTACACCAACTGCAACAACATTGTACCGAGTGCTAGTGTAACTGCTAGTTATGAGTATATGACCACGAATTTTGAATCCTTTTTTACTGAAAAAGAAGACTCTTGGGGCAGAGAAATCGACTTCGACAATAACTGGAGCACTAGCGTAGCACAGACCTGTAGTGGTGATGGTAATTCTGGAGGGCATGGAGAGGAAGATGGAGAAGAAGCTGGCACTGATATTGAAACTCTGGATTTCCAATTTTTGGATGCTGTTGGAACCTGTTTCTATTCACCCTTTGAGATTGCTGAAGAGATTGAGGAGCCGGTGGAGGCCGAGAACTATACTGACGAGCCATCCATGAAGAGGATGAAATATGAAAGGAAGTTCTCAGCCTCTCTCTATGCCTCCAATGGAATACCCGAGTGCTTAAAGCGGCAGCTCATATCCGGAAATGTGAAAGGAAGGGGAATGTCTGAACAATTAAGCAACCTACAAAAGGCATGTAACAACAGCAAAGCGGAGAAGAATGCAGAAGAAGAATATGTGGAAATGATGAGAGAAATGGAGGAGGGAAACCAGCAAAGTTCAGTTCAAATGGAGTCTTCTTCCTCTTCTTCAAGCAACGATGGTGAAGTATCACTTTGGAGCTCACTGGACCTTCCACCCATCTGCTTTGTTAACTGATTGATAGAGGCTCTTCAGATCATAAGATTTCATGCTCTAATTAACGAGTGAAAATCTACACTCACATTTATTGTAGGCAATGAATGTTCTTTTGATGCATCTCTAGGAAACAATGAAATGTAATGCAAACTTTTAGCCGATACGATGAAGTAATGTGTAATTTCTCTTTCTTGTCATGCTTATTAGCGATCACAAATACAGAATGTTTTCATTTGGCTTGCAAGTCTTTGATATTAAATTCACAGAAACAGATTCAAAGCAAGCACTAGTTGTGGCTTACCATCAGTGCATGTTTACAGCCAACTTAATAAAGCAATGTCCAGAGTTCACAAGGACCCATCCAACCACAATGATTAAGCATTTCACATCAACTAAAACAACCTGTACAAAAGTAATAAAACTCTCTTCAGCAGTTCAGCAATCAAGCTAAAGAACAGTGACGCTATACAAGTATCAACCCCATCCTACCCCAACCCAATCAAGACAAAAACAGCAAAACAAAACTAAGTCAGAATTTTAGTATCTATAACCCCGCTTATAGCAAAGAATCCTATTCCCAAAGGTACATCTAAACTTAACTTTATAAATAATACACCCTTTAACATCCCAAATAATTCTTTGAATCATTTGTTCTTCCATTTTAAGTACTTAGGACATGTTTGGGTGTGCATTTGAGGGGCTTAAAAGGCACTTCCATGCAATAGATTTACAATATTTTCCTATCTTAACCAACACCAAGAGCAAATCAGAGGTTCCATATATATATATATATTAACATTTTGTTCTCTGCTTTGATCAGAAGAAGAATCTCAAAGGTCTGTGCCGACCCGGAATGACCCATTTGCACCAGAACAGTTTGCTTGAGCTCATTGTGGTCTTTAACATGGCTCCATACAAATGGGGTCATTCCAGGTCGCAAGTTCCTTTATTTACGAAGGTTGTTCAGTCTTTTTATATTTACTCTAATTATAATTCTTAAACATGATTAAATTTCTATTCCGTTTGTCTTTTTAGAATAAATACTGATTTAATAAATGTGAATATCTTCTTATATAACATGATTTATTGGGTCGAGGAAATTTTTTTTCAATTCAGTTTATTAAATTGATAAGTACCCAAAGGCCCAGATTTAAAACTTCTTTCTTTTTGAAATCCATTTCTTCCGGTGACCGAATTTGACGAGTTTGTAGCCCAGGATGTAAAACCTTTCCCCTGCCTTTTGGAATGCTAATTCCAATTGAATGAAAAAAAATACCATCCACCTAGACCTTTTCGAATGATGTATCATGATTTCATGCTTAAATTGAACAAACATAACCAAAAAAAAACACTTCCATGCAATAGATTTACAATCTTTTCCAAACAAAAATAGTTTCCATGAATGATCTTGTAGAAGATTGATGGGTAGTCATGAACAGTAATGATATAAGGAGAACTAGGACCCTCCTAAAGTCATCCCAAATGTGATATAACATTTAAAATCATCAATAAATTAAAATTCAATAATGATCGTCTCAAATAATTGAAGTAATTTTAAATGTCACATCACATTTGAGGTGACTTTAAAAAGATTATAATTCTCCTTATATCATTACTCAAGTCATAAATGCAGAAATCATGTGACTTGGATTGGCTATAGCTACAAATCCATTTTCCCTTTTTTATTATTATTTTTTTTTTTTTATACTTTCTCATAGAGCAGAAACCAAGATGTACAATTAAGCAAATGAACTACGCTAATCGCAATCACAAATGTTAGTTCTATATGCGATGTTCTTATCTTCAATGGACCAAGGTTGTAAATAGAATTGTTCTTTTCTTTTTTCAATGCAATTACTAGATGTGGCCCATCAGCTTTGGGTGAGAAATGAATAAGCTTATACGAACCAAAATTTTGCATAACCAGAGAACGTTAGAAAAACCGTGTCAAGTGAAATGGAACAGAGATAAGTGGTCTTTCAAAAACATTCGTTGCCAGGAATGGATTCATCAACAGAACATGAAGATACATTTTACAATACAAGTACAAAAGTGAGTCCATATATGATTCGGATTGGCTGAACATCAATGGCACGAATCGTGTATGAAGCATCTTCCACTGGAAAGACAGGTTCTCCAACCAGGGCGCTTAACATTTAAGGAAAATCCAAAAGAGAGGCAGCATGAGCCAAAAACCCAGATTATGAGCGAGCCCGGATTATGAGTGAGCCAATTCCGGTAGTGAGATTGGCTCAAACTAAACCTGAAAAATGACCGGGGTAAAAAAGGTACCGAACTGAAAGGATAGTTTATATACACTGCAAATTTCTTATTCACAAGCATCACTGGCAAATGTCTTCTTGTGAACCTAGCCTTCTTTGCTTTAGAGGACTCGGAGCTGTGCTAAGAAAGCAGCACAAAGATCCAGGAAGAGAATCTGCGGGCCATTGACCCTTTGGAGATCAAGCAAATACTTCTCCTCCCGAGTTTTGTAGAGCTGGAAAGAAGAGAGCAGAAAATATATATATTAGTACTACATTCGGGGGAAATAGCTCTGTGAATTGGATTCGTCTAAAATCATACTTGAGGTATAAGCAGAAAGGATAACAAAAAGGGGTCCATACAACAGCCTCTTTTATTATTGTTTGCTCTCTTTTTTAAGAAAAATGCTTTGCTTGTACGGTAGCCCATTCTCACGTATCCAAGCAGAGAGAAATCACGATTATAGACAGGAAGGGACACTGCAGCAGAGCAAATTACCTGCACTTCAAACTTGACAACATTTGGGGAGTTGGTAACGCCATCATTCTCAATGATGGTAGATTCATCACCAAAGTAATGATTACTGTGCACGGGATTGTTTATCATGCCTTCATGCCGACCAGGAATGCCAGGTATCCACCGGCACTTCATGTTGTAATGCCCAATCTTCTTCCAACACACATTCAGTTCTTGCAGAGCTTTAAGGACTTCTGTCATTATTTCACGAGGATGAGCTCGGGACTGCCAAAATGAAGACAATAAATGCATTAAAGAAAAATTATAAGCACACATTTTTGTTTTATCAATGATCAGGAAAAAGCATTCACTTTGCTACCACTATTTACTTGCGATACAGTTGATTGGCTCAAATAATTTCCTAGACTTTTTAGGCCAGTAATGAATTCAACCAGATAATCCCAGAATTGAAACACATCATTGTCTCTCAAATGCAAGGCATTATTCGGATGGAAGAATTGACCTTTTGACATGCCAAGCAATCAATTTCTATAGACTGGACTACCTATATCAATGATACTACCCAAGAAGAAACCAAGAGGAAACTACTCGCAGAGCTTAAGAGCAAACTAAATAACAAAAGTAACTAAATAAAACAGCATAGCGGGCAATTTGAGTCATATTCCCACATAAAAATAGCTTAAAAACTAACCTGAAGTCCAAGAGCCCATTTCCTCTCAACGGGAAACAGTGATCTCATGCCCATTCCTTGATACTCCATATATCCTGGAAGGCGGTGCCCAACAGGCAAAGCAACAGCTTCATTTTGATGTGTACGATTGAAACCACAATCCTAGCAAAAACAATAAAACAAAGTAACATCTATACAATTCCTAAACAAATGGAAATATGTATAATAAAGAAAATATCTAAACACTAATCAACTAGATGTATACAACTTCCAAACCAGTATATACATTCAATAAACAGACATCCATGCCAATGAGAATATAACTAGCTAACAATATAATGATCTACTATTACCCCAGGCAATTCAAAAAGGCAATCTACAAGGTTGGGCCCATTTCAAATGGAAATACATTCACAGAGAACTGCCATCCGATACACCACACAAGGCTCCAAATAACTTTATCAAAGAAGAAAAAAAATGCTCGTGAAACCTTTATGATCATAGAATAACTTAACAAAGAGTGGACGAACCATAGTCTCTTGGAACTCAGCTCCAAGATAGCCACTGGAAGGACGAAACCGGTTGTCCAATAACAAATAGTATGCAACAGTAGCCTGAAATAAGTTGCAAGAAATAAGACACCATAAGAAAATTATAGGAAAATATTAGTCTGAAAACGTCCAAACCTTGTTTTGTATTCTGTTGCGAAGAGATTCAATCAGTTGGTTCCTGTCAAATCCCCTCTTAATCACTTCCTGTAGAATCTCCTCATCAATCTGCTAAGAAGTTTGGTGATAGCAGAATTAAATACAACCAACCTTATAATAAAACAAATACCACACACACAACATCACTTGTATGTTTCCCAATTGTCAGATAATTTTGTAACCACAAATGGATCAATAAAGTAAACAATTTCCCAATCTACACAAAAAGAAGGCCATTTAGCAGGCTTTTGAATAAAAACAAAACTGAAAGTTATTATAACTCAAATCAAAACATGCAATCGAGTCTACACACCTTTTTCGCTTGTTGCATTGTATCCGGTGGGGGCACAGCTAAATAACGTGGAAGATGAGCCTGAAACCATGGGTGCTGGCGAATCTCAGGAATGGTCATTCGCTTCATTGGGTCAACCACAAGCATCCTTGGGATCAAGTCCCTAGCACCAGATGATAAATGACTGGGAAGAGTGTATATTCCACCCTAAAGGACAAAATGACATCAGTTCAAAATACTGTGGATTCTTTGAAGCATGACTCTAATTTTGATATGATACAGAGCAGGGGAAAAGAATAAACAAATAAATATTAGAAAGAAAAGCACAAACACCAAGTCTGGACTTATCACTCAACCAGTGGCACATGAAGTAAATCCCACAACAAAACAATAATACCAGTAAAGGCAAAGTTTCTAATCTTCTACAAAAAAACTGAATGAGGCTACTCTACATATCAGATTCACAGTCCTGTTTATAATATATAGGTAATGCAAAAGCCAATGTTCAGCATCAAATGCCAGTCGACTAACATTATAGTTCAGTTTTAACACCATCTTATCAGGCATTGGGTTCAACAATAATGGTTTAGAGCAATTCTTTTTCTGATTAATTCATAAGAAATTTTATTAATAGAGACGAAGCATTGTGTACATAGGGTGCACAAAAAGGGTTATCTAAATCATTAAAACCTACATTTCATAAGTTAAAAATAAAGATCAAGAACCATAGTTGAGACCATTAGCACCATTACAAGTATGTTTAGTGCATAATGTTGATCTACCACAAACATTAACATTCAAACCATTTGAAGCTAAATTGACCTTTGCTGATTAAATCCATTATCCACCAAGAAATGATAGAAAAACAAGAAAGGCCCAAATCAACATCTCTATTCATAAGGAAACAGAAAAACCTTTAGAAAGGCCCAAATCAACACCAATACAAGCCAATAAAAGGAAACAGAAAAACCTTTAAAAACGTGTACAAATTGAAATATAAGCTATGCAAGCAAGAACAGGTATTGTTAGCCAAACCAAGGCATACAGTAAGCATGCCAAACTGAAATTAAGATCGAAGATAAACAACTGAAAGAGGGGATTCAAAGAGCGCATTAAAAAGCCCAATAATTTTCTAAAACAATATCTGCCATATAAAGCCACAAAAACATTGCAGAATCAGCTGATCTGACATTTGTTAATCATTATAAGTACAAAAATACCTTTATCTTCTTAAAAAGGTTGGGAATGTTTTCATCGTCAAAAGGAAGGGTGCCACAGAGAAGGGCATACAATATAACACCACAGCTCCAAACGTCCACTTCAGGACCAGCATACAACTTACCAGAGATAACCTATTAAGAAATGACATAGATAGTAACCCCTGAAGTTGAAATCATTAAAAAAAAAAAAGAACAAACATTAGTTAATTAATTTTACTAAAGAAAACTTGCCACAAATCCATACCTCGGGGGCAGCATAGTTCGGACTTCCACAACTTGTCTTCAGAAAATGACCATCACGCATTATATTGCTTAAACCAAAATCAGCAATCTTCACATTGCATTTGGAATCCAAAAGTAAATTCTCAGGCTTAAGGTCTCTATGAACCACCATATTCCTATGGCAGTACTCCACACCAGAGATTATCTGCACAAGGCATAGAGGTTAGCCTACTTTAACTTAATTGAGTAATGAACGATAATCTAAATCTGAAAAATATTAGCCAACCCTACCTGCTGAAAAAAATTACGAGCTTCATCCTCCTGCAACCTACCCTTCTCCACAATGTAATCGAATAGCTCTCCAGACTTCACATACTCCATGACAACATAGATGTCTGCTGGCGTGTCTACAACCTCATAAAGTCTTATTATGTGAGGATGCATAAACAATCTCAATATTTTGATTTCTCTTCTCACTGCACCAATTTAAAAGGAAAAAATGAATGGAGAGAAAAATTTAAATAAAATGAATAAATAAACACTGTATTGATACATGCAAGAGTTAAAGTAACTACAACCATGGAGAAAAAAAAAACTGCAAATCTTGACCTCAGAATAAGTATATAATGCTTACTTTTTCAAATTTCAGACAGTCTCCATTAATCCAGAAAGTTAATTATAAGTTAAAAGTATTTAGGGTAAGTAATAGAAATATGATTATGATTCAATATAATGAATATCCAAGATTATGGAGACAGATTCATTTGAAAGAACAGATGATCCAGTACAATTGTGTACATACAGACAGAACAGAGTATCTCAAAGGAAATAATACAAACCTTTTTCTTCCATTTCCATGTTCTTTATTTTCCGACGGTTAAGGATCTTTACAGCAACTTTATGACCAGTTAAGATATGCTCTGCGATTTTCACCTTGCCAAAGGAGCCAATACCAAGTGTTTTCCCAAGCTTATAATTTTGTAAAAACACATCCAGACCATTGCCGCCTGGCCCATTTGAACCATCCATTTCCTATTTAATAGACATGGGTAAAAAATAAGACAACTCAAAAGAGTATACACATGCACACTCGCACAGAGAAATAGAATTGACATTATAAATAACAAACATTTCTGGCAAAGGCATCCCAAGGAAAGGCCACCAGTGGATACACCTCCCACCGTGCCACAACAAACCCAAGTGTATACATACAGTCAACACATAATAAAGCAAAGTCCAGAGTTCAGAAGGATCCATCCAACCAAAAGGTATGGAAAACTCTAACAGCATTCTTAGCCTATCTTGGTTATAAGCACTTCACCAAGAAGTTCTCCGCCAAAATATTTTGTTGTTATGACCAACCATTAGGTTAGAAAATGTGTATAGCAAAAACAATACATCATAGGGTAAATATATAAAAAAAAAAAATTGGGGATTTTGATCACTGACCAATTTTAGGCTGTCTATGATAGTAATTCAACAGAAGAAAACAAGAAAAATAAAAACCTGAAAACTGTTTATATTGAGCAAAATTTGTATAGTTAGATGTAGTGTGAGTGCTTCAAGAATAATTCCAATTGAGATACCATGACAACAGATTACATATCAAATCACAGCTACCAAAAAACCAAGGAGGGCAACTGCTGGACAGTTTATGGGCAAGTCGTGAATGATATTAAGGAGGAACTAAGAACGTGGCAGGGCTGGGCATTCCAACACGCCAGTAGGTGAGCTAACGGTGTTGCACACCAGTTAGCACACTTAGCGTTCATGCATGGGGTGGGTAGAGAATGGCGAGCAGAGTTTCCACTTTGTGTGGATGAATGTGTAACTGTTGCTACTTAAGTGTACGTGGCTCTCATTATATATGAATACCAATTCAAAAAAAAAAAAAAAAAACCAACTTCCTAGCATTCTGCTGCCATAGTTGTGAAACAAAACTCAGTGAAAACAACTACAAACCAAGCATAACACAGTTTTTCAACATCTTATTTTACCGAGCCAAATTGCACAATGTTTTCAACCATACGCTACTAAAGCCTCATCCTAAAATCCATTAAGAAGAATGCAGAGAGAAGCTCCGGAAAATCTGTTCATTTCTATGCCTAATCGGATAACAGACCACTGAACAAAACCCTAAATTGGCTTAATTCAAAAGCCAGCCCTCAGGAGAAAGAATACAACTTGACCGCCCGACTTTAGAATCAGCTTTTTTCCTACCTTGAAACCTAACCCAACCCAACTTCATAGAGACAGCAGTAAATCTCATAACTTTCTTCTTTATAATTTCACTACTCAAAACCCCATCTTTCAACCTTTCACAATCTTTCCGAAACAAACCCAAACCAATGATTAATAGATTTCAGCAATACTTTTCAATCAATCCATTCAACCATCCAAATACTAAAGATTCATTCGAACTTCAAACAAATGATTAATAAATCCATATTCAACCATCACTTAGTATAAGCAAATTAACAAAAAAAAAAAAAATCGTCGCGGAAAATGGACAGCAAGATAAACAAATCAGAGGGGCAATAAAAATCAACCAATAACCCAATCAAGATTACACAAAATCCCCACAAACAAACAAAAAAGAAAATCCACCAATCCAACACACTATCTTGAAACACTACCTGAAACAGATCTGAGAATCCCAAACCAAAAGCCCAAACGAGAAATTGAAAAACAAGAAAATTGCAATACGACGATAATCTTCACCGAGCGAGGCACTGGCCTGTTAGGCCACGTTTTCTTTATCCCTCGCGCTCTCTCACTGGCTGGCTCGCGTTGGAGTTACGGAAGTCGAAGATGACGAAACCTTTCAGTCTCCTACAAACAATAGGCTCTCTGAAATTACGTGCTTTTTTTTTAACTGAACCTCTCAAGTGGGATTTTGTTGGATTGGTGGGGGTATATTGCGGAGTCTAAATATCTCGTACGAATTTGTTTTTTTTAACCGGAATCGATGCTTTGGGATTTCTGGAAAGTAATATTTTAATATTGATTTGTTTGTATTTTAAAGGTAAATGTATATGATTATAATCAGTCGTGAATCACGATTTAAGAAGCAAAAATCATTGATTTCAATCTCCCTCTTTTTTTTTTTTTTTTATGTGAACATATAATTTTCTAAAAAAATAAAATAGATGTATACGGCGCAAAATACAGTCCGAAATTTGGTTGAATTATGGGTTTTTAATTCAATTGCCAACTGGTGTGTGTCACTGACACGTAAGGCTGCTCTTAAGCTTATTTACCCAACTAAATAATTCCACGTTTGATTTGAGTAATCTACAAGAAAGCTATAGCCTATATATGATCATGATGATTCCCTCAATGAAACAAGCTCTCCTTAATTTGACCATATTTTAACTTTCTTTCTTTCTTTTCTTTTTCCTTTTTTTTTTTTAATTTAATATTGAGAAAGGGTCTTAACATAAAATACGGTAGTAGAGTAAACACAAACAAATAACTGAAAATGTATTTTATTTAATAAAAATTCAAGAAAATGACCACCCTGAAAGACGGTTGTAAGTCTCACATAAGGAATGTCCAACGACTAAAGTTCAAACGAGCTCGATTTATTATACCTCCACAGAAAGATAATACCTTTTGAGACTCAAAATGACATTCATTCACCTCCATAAGGAACATTACAAAGACACGTGCACTAATAATTAGGAATGGAAGCGAAACGGTATCCATTGGCACCCCTCCATGTATAGAGTGATGATTCTTCTGCCAACTGGCGTGAGTGAACAGTCACTCACGCCAGATTAAAATAATAATATTTTAAAAAAAATTACTGTTTATTTCTTTTTTTTAATAATATTTTATAGTTTTTTAAACCAGCGTGAGTGACTGTTCACTCACGCCGGTTGTAGAAGAATCATTACTCTCATGCATAATATGCAACTCGGGTCTCGTAAATGCCTGCAGCAACAAATCAAGATCAACATAAAAATGGTCAATTGATTAAACTACATAGAAATGTAGTGCGGACTTTAGGAAAGTAACTCAGAAAAATCAGAAACGTCTTTCATGCTTCATTATTGTGTAAATGTGAATAAACAAGAGGAACTTTAATCCTAAGATAATTTTGTAAAGGAAAAACGCAGAAGGATCAAAACAAAACTCAGTTGTACCATACGCTTCTCTGTCGTAGGGTATAAACCAAATTGTGAATGAAAAAAGTGCCAAATATTTCAATATAATTTACCCAAAAAAAGAAGGACTAAAAGGTCTAGATTGTCAAAGCAGGACGAATCCTCTCGGCCCTTTTTGTAGAAATGGCCTGATATTTCATGTGTTTTGGTTATAAAGCAACTTTTTTGCTTGTATAATATAAACAGTCATGGACTATTACGTTTTTTTAGACCGAAGAGTAGAGGCATTTATTTCATTAATCCGCAAGAAAAGGATCTTTAGACGAAGAAAGCAATAGAAATAGTTTCCATGAATGATCTTGTATAATGTAAGCAATCATGGACCATTACCTTTTTTTAGACCGAAGAGTAGATAGGCATTTATTTCATTAATCCGCAGGAAAAAGATCTTTAGACAAAGAAAGCAATAGAAATAGTTTCCATGAATGATCTTGTAGAAGATTGATGGGTAGTCTTATTTTTTTTTTTCAGCAAAAAGGTTGGGAAGAGACTAATTGTAACTATTCTACCTGAGCATGACTATAATAACACTAACCCGCAAGAGACTGCTCAGGAGAGACCTAGACGGCGGAAACCGCAAGCGCACTTTCAAAACTAGCTAAGCTATAGCTTAACTTCCTGTCCCACTTGAGCATCAAGGAGAACCAAGGTGATTTATACTAATTAGGCATGGGGATTGATGAATGCAGAAATTGTTACTTGACTCGGATTGGTTATAGCTACAAATCCATTTTCTTTTTTCTTATTTTACTTTCTCATAGAGCATCTCGTGGAAACCAAGATGCTACAAGCGACATAAACCGAACTAATCGCAATCACAAATATTACTTCTATATATGATGTTCTGATCTTCAATGGACCAAGGTTGTAAATAGACTTTTTCTTCCATTTTTCAATGCAAGTACATACGAACCAAAATTTTGCATAACCAAAGAACATTAGCAAAACTGTGTAAAGTGAAATGGAACAGAGATAAGTGGTCTTCCAAAAACATCAGTTGCCAGGAATGGATCATCAATAGAACATAAAGGTACATTTTACAATACAAGTACAAATGTGAGTCCATATATGATTCGGATTGGCTAAACATCAATGGCGGCGCGAATCGTGTACGAAGCATCTTCCACTGGAATGACAGGTTCTCCAACCTGGGCGCAAAACATTTAAGGAAAATCCAAGAGAAAGGCAGCGTGAGCCAAAAACCTAGATTATGAGTAAGCCAAATCCGGTAGTGAGAAGATTGGCTCGAACTAAACCCCAGAAAAGACCGGGGTAAAAAAGGTACCAAACTGAAAGGCTAGTTTATATACATTGCAAATTTCTTATAAACAAGCATCACTGGCAAATGTCTTCTTGTGAGCCTAGCCTTCTTTGTTTTAGAGGACTCGGAGCTGTGCTAAGAAAGCAGCACAAAGATCCAGGAAGAGAATCTGGGGGCCATTGACCCTTTGGAGATCAAGCAAATACTTCTCCTCCCGAGCTTTGTAGAGCTGGAAAGAAGAGAGCAGAAAATATATATATTAGCACTACACTCGAGGGAAATAGCTCTATGTGAATTGGATTCGTCTAAAATCATACTTGAGGTATAAGCAGAAAGGATAACAAAAACTGGTCCATTCAACAGCCTCTTTTATTATTTTTTGCTCTCTTTTTTAAGAAAAATGCTTGCTTGTACGGTACCCCATTCTCACGTATCCAAGCACAGAGAAATCACGATTATAGACAGGAAGGAACACTGCAGCAGAGCAAATTACCTGCACTTCAAACTTGACAACATTTGGGGAGTTGGTAACACCATCATTCTCAATGATGGTAGATTCATCACCAAAGTAATGATTACTGTGCACGGGATTGTTCATCATGCCTTCATGCCAACCAGGAATGCCGGGTATCCACCGGCACTTCATGTTGTAATGCCCAATCTTCTTCCAACACACATTCAATTCTTGCAGAGCTTTAAGGACTTCTGTCATTATTTCACGAGGATGAGCTTGGGACTGCCAAAATGAAGACAATAAATACATCAAAGAATAATTGATAAGCACACATTTTTGTTTTATCAATGATCGGAAAAAAGCATTCACTCTGTTACCACTATTTACTTGTGATGCAGTTGATTGGCTCAAATAATTTCCCAGACTTTTTAGGCCAGTAATGAATTCAACCAGATAATCCCAAAATTGAAACACATCATTGTCTCTCAAATGCAAGGCATTATTCGAATGGAAGAATTGACCTTTTTGACATGCCAAGCAATCAACTTCTATATACCGGACTACCTATATCAATGATACTACCCAAGAAGAAACTACTCACAGAGCTTAAGAGCAAACTAAATAACAAAAGTAACTAAATAAAACAGCATAGCGGGGCAATTTGAATCATATTCCCACATAAAAATAGCTTAAAAACTAACCTGAAGTCCAAGAGCCCATTTCCTCTCAACAGGAAACTGTGATCTCATGCCCATTCCTTGATACTCCATATATCCTGGAAGGCAGTGCCCAACAGGCAAAGCAACAGCCTCATTTTGATGCGTACCACTGAAACCATCATCCTACCAAAAAATATAAAACCAAGTAACATCTATACAATTCCTAATCAAATGGAAACATGTATAATAAAGAAAATATCAAACTACTAACCAACTAGATGTATATAACTTCCAAAACAGTATATACATTCAATAAACAGACATCCATGCCAATGAGAATATAACTAGCTAACAATATAATGATCTACTATTATCCCTGAGGCAGTTCAAAAAGGCAATCTACAAGGTTGGGCCCATTTCAGATGGAAATAAATTCACAACAAACTCAGAGAACTGCCATCTGATAGAACACATGAGGCTCCAATTAACTTTATCAAAGAAAAAAAATGCTAATGAAACCTTTATGATCATAGAATAACTTAACAAAGAGTGGACGAACCATAGTCTCTTGGAACTCAGCTCCAAGATAGCCACTGGAAGGGCAGAACCGGTTGTCCAATAACAAATAGTATACAACAGTAGCCTGAAATAAGTTGCAAGAAATAAGACACCATTAGAAAATTATAGGAAAATATTAGTCTGAAAACGTCCAAACCTTGTTTTGTATTCTGTTGCAAAGAGATTCAATCAGTTGGTTCCTGTCAAATCCCATCTTAATCACTTCCTGTAGAATCTCCTCATCAATCTGCAAATAAGTGTGGTGATAGCAGAATTAAATACCACCAACCTTATAATAAAACAAATACCACACACACAACATAACATGTATGTTTCCCAACTGTCAGATAATTTTATAACCACAAATGTATCAATAAAGTAAGCAATTTCCCAATCTACACAAAAAGAAGGCCATTTGGCAGGCTTTTGATTAAAAACAAAACTCTAAGTTATTATAACTCAAATCAAAACATGCAATCGAGTCTACAAACCTTTTTGGCTTGTTGCATTGTATCTAGTGGGGGCACAGCTAAATAACGTGGAAGATAAGCCTGAAACCATGGGTGCTGACGAATCTCTGGAATGGTCATTCGCTTCATTGGGTCAACCACAAGCATCCTTGGGATCAAGTCCCTTGCACCAGATGATAAATGACTGGGAAGAATGTATATCCCACTCTAAAGGACAAAATGATATCAGTTCAAAATCACCAGATGATAAATGACTGGGAAGAATGTATATCCCACTCTAAAGGACAAAATGATATCAGTTCAAAATACTGTGGATTCTTTGAAGCATGACTCTAATTTGGATATGATACAGAGCAGAGGAGAAGAATAAACAAATAAATATTAGCAGGAAAAGCACAAACACCGAGTCTGGACTTATCACTCAACCAGTGGCACATGAAGTAAATCCCACAACAAAACAATAATACCAGTAAAGGCAAAGTTTCAATCTTCTACGTAAAATTGAATGAGGCTACTCTACATATCAGATTCACTGTCCTGTTTATGGTATATAGGTAATGCAAAAGGTAATGTTCAGCATCAAATGCCAGTCTACTAACATTATAGCTCAGTTTTAACACCATGTTATCAGGCATTGGGTTCAACAATAATGGTTTAGAGATGTACATTTTCTGAGTAATTCATATGAAATTTATTAATAGAGACGAAGCATTGTGTACATAGGGTGCACAAAAAAGGCTATCTAAATCATTACAACATACACTTCATGGGTTAAAAATAAAGATCAAGAACCATAGTTGAGACCATTAGCACCATTATAAGTATGTTGAGTGCATAATGTTGATCTACCACAAACATTAACATTCAAACCATTTGAAGCTAAATTGACCTTTGCTGATTAAATCCATTATCCACAAAGAAATGATAGAAAAACAAAAAAGACCTAAATCAACACCTCTGAAAGTACATTTCTCCCTCGGAAAAAAAAAATACAAGCCAATAAAAGGAAACAGAAAAACCTTTAAAAACATGTACAAATTGAAATATAAGTTATGCAAGCAAGAACAGGTATTGTTAGCCAAACCAAGGCACACAGTAAGCATGCCAAACTGAAATTAAGATCGAAGATAAACAGCTGAAAGATGGGATTCCAAAGAGCGTATTAAAAAGCCCAATAGCTTTCTAAAACAATATCCGCCATATAAAGCCACAAAAACATTGCAGAATCAGCTGATCCGACATTTGTTACTCATTATAAGTACAAAAATACCTTTATCTTCTTATAAAGGTTGGGAATGTTTTCATCATCAAAAGGAAGGGTGCCACAGAGAAGGGCATACAATATAACACCACAGCTCCAAATGTCCACTTCAGGACCAGCATACAACTTTCCAGAGATAACCTATTAAGAAATGACATAGATAGTAACCCCTGAAGTTGAAATCATTAAAAAAAAAAAGAGCAAACATTAGTTAATTAATTTGACTAAAGAAAACTTGCCACCAATCCATACCTCTGGGGCAGCATAGTTCGGACTTCCACAACTTGTCTTCATAAAATGACCATCACGCATTATATTGCTTAAACCAAAATCAACAATCTTCACATTGTATTTGGAATCCAAAAGTACATTCTCAGGCTTAAGGTCTCTATGAACCACCAAATTCCTATGGCAGTACTCCACACCAGAGATTATCTGCACAAGGCACAGAGGTTAGCCTACTTTAACTTAATTGAGTAATGAACGATAATCTAAATCTGAAAAAGATTAGCCAACCCTACCTGCTGAAAAAATTTACGAGCTTCATCCTCCTGCAACCTACCCTTCTCCACAATGTAATCGAAGAGCTCTCCAGACTTCCCATACTCCATGACAACATAGATGTCTGCTGGTGTGTCTACAATCTCATAAAGTCTAATTATATGAGGATGCATAAACAATCTCAGTATTTTGATTTCTCTTCTCACTGCACCAATTTAAAAGGAAAAAAATGAATGGAGAGAAAAAAAAAATTAAATAAAATGAATAAATAAGCCTTGTATTCATACATGCAAGAGTTAAAGTAACTACAACCATGGAGAAAAACAACTGCAAATCTCGACCTCAGAATAAGTATATAATGCTTACTTTTTCAAATTTCAGACAGTCTCCATTAATCCAGAAAATTAATTGTAAGTTAAAAGTATTTAGGGAAAGTAATAAAAATATGATTATGATTCAATATAATGAATATCCAAGATTATGGAGACAGATTCATTTGAAAGAACAGATGATCCAGTACCATCGTGTACATGCAGACAGAATAGAGTACCTCAAAGGAAATAATACAAACCTTTTTCTTCCATTTCCATGTTCTTTATTTTCCGACGGTTAAGGATCTTTACAGCAACTTTATGACCAGTCAAGATATGCTCTGCGATTTTCACCTTGCTAAAGGAACCAATACCAAGTGTTTTTCCAAGCTTATAATTTTGTAAGAACACATCCAGACCATTGCCGCCGAGCCCATTTGAACCATCCATTTCCTATTTAATAGACATGGGTAAAATATAATACAAATCAAAAGAGTATACACATGCACACTCATGCAGAGAAATAGAATTGAAATTATAAGTAACAAACTTTTTTTCTGGCAAAAGCATCCCAAGGAAAGGCCACCAGTGGATATAGCAAACTATGCAAATGAGGAGAGAAATCTTAAGAAGAGTTGCAGATGAACTTTGCTTCATTTGCATTAATGAATAATATTACAAGAGTGTAGTATATATACTACTCATTTGCAAAGGAAGAAAGAAGGACTAGCTAACAGTTTTAGTAAACAAGCTACTCAACTGGTTAACCATCTAACAGAAAAGCTCCAGGTCATTTACACATGTTAAACATTCTCCTAAATTAGCTCAACTGATCCAGCTTATGTCCACGTGTTAAACAAGTTAGCTCAACCAACTAATTCAGCTGCTCAACTTCTGCTAACTTGTAATACCCCCCCTTCAAGATGAAGCATAGATATTCAAGAGGTTCATCTTGGAAGTAATGTCAGAAAATTGAGCAAAACCAAGAGGCTTAGTAAAGATGTCTGCCAATTGGTGTTTTGTTTTAACATGGAAGGTTCGAACATCTCCTTTCTGAATCTGATCGCAAACCAAATGACAGTCAATGTCAATATGTTTAGTACGCTCATGAAATATAGGGTTTGCAGCAATATGTAAAGCAGCCTTGAAATCACAATACAACAAAGCCGACTGTGGAAAAGACACTTGTAATGTAAATCACTGAGCAAAGATTTAATCCACATGATCTCACAAAAAGCAACAGCCATGGCTCGATACTCTGCCTCAGCAGAAGATCGAGAGATTGTTTGCTGTTTCTTTGATTTCTAGGAAACCAAAGAATCACCAAGAAATAAGCAAAAATCAATAACTGATTTCCTAGTGTCAGGACAAGAAGCCCAATCTGCATCACAAAAGGCCTTGAGCTTAAAATCAGATGAAGCTGGGAAGAACAATCCTAAGCTTGGAGCAGACTTGATATAATGGAAAACTTTATTAGCAGCATCTAAATGAGGTTGGCGAGGCTGAGACATAAACTGACTCAAAACTTGAATGGAGTAAACCAAGTTAGGCCAAGTAATAGTAAAATACAATAGTCTTCCAACCAATCTTCTGTAAGGAGTGGGATCATCCAATAACACGCCCTCATGCTTAGAAAGTCTAAGATTAGAATCCATAAGAAACTTTGATGGTTTGCAAGCAAGCAAGCAAACCAGAATCATCTAGGATCTCAAGAGCATATTTGCGTTGGCAAGGGGAAATACCAGTAGATTTCCTAGCAATTTCTAAACCCAAGAAGAACTTCAAATCACCTAAGTCCTTGAGCTTAAATTGCTGATTAAGAAGCTGTGTAAAAGAGGAGAGAACCTCAGCATCATTCCCAGCTAGAACAATGTCGTCTACATAAACCAACAAGCATTACACACTCTAATCATCCTTTTGATTTAGTTCACTGTGATATATGGGGACCTTTTCATCTCTTTCTTCCAATGGTTCTAAATTTTTAACACCATCAGCAAGGGTATTAACAGAGGAATTAACAGGAATCAAAGACAGTTTTGAAGATCAAGAAGTTCTATATGAAGAACGAAAGGAAAGAAGGAAACTTGATGAGCAAGACTGGCTCTAATACCATAACAAACTATGCAAATGAGGAGAGAAATCTTAAGAAGAGTTGCGGATGAACTTTACTTCATTTGCATTAACGAATAACATTACAAGAGTGCAGTATATATACTACTCATTTACAAAGGAAGAAAGAAGGACTAGCTAACAGTTTTAGTAAACAAACTACTCAACTGATTGGCCGATTTTAGGTTGTCTATGATATTAATCCAACAGAAGAAAACAAGAAAAATAAAAACCAGAAAACTGTTCATATTGAGCAAAATTTGTAAGTAGTGGTTGTGTGAGTGCTTCAAGAATAATTCCAACATAGCTACCATGACAACAGATGTTTCATATGATAATCGTTACCAAGCGATCGAGGCACTGACCTGTTAGGCTACGTTTTCTTTATCCCTCGCGCTCTCTCGCTGGCTGGCCCGCGTTGGAGTTACGGGAGTCGAAGATGACGAAACCTTTCAGTCTCCTACAAACAACAGGCTCTCTGAAATTACGTGCTTTTTTCCTGAAGCTCTCAAGTGGGATTTTGTTGGATTGGCGGGGGTATATTGGGGAGTTTGAATTGCTCGGACGAATTTAAATATATAGTAAAAGCGATATTTATAATTAATTAAAATAAGGGGCAAAGTAAAATAATAAATAAATAAGAGAGAGAGAAAAGTTGGTGAAGGGCGGAGGCAGAAAAACGAGGGGCGGGAGAGTGGTTTAGTAATGATTTTGTCCCGGGAGGAACAGTTCCCTCACGCCGTAATATAATATATTATTATATTATGTAATTATATTATAATAATATATAATAATATATTATATTACGGCGTGAGGGAACTTATCCCTCATGCCGTCGGGACAAAAATTACAGTTCGTTTACAATCTTTTAATACGAAATATGACGGTTAATAAAATTTTGTACGTCACTCTTTTATATATTTGGCTCAAAGTCAAAGGTTGCGTGGATTGCTAACTTTCCTACCTAAGCAGTGACAGAGCCACGTAGGCCTTTGGTGGTACCCCAAAGGCCAAAGATATAAATCTTTTTTACCAAAAAAAAAAATTCAAAGATATAATGCTGTATACAAATGTTAAACTTTAATAATGCTGAAACTAATACATATGTGTGGTAACTAAAAATAATTTTTATTTAATACATATGTATGGTAAATTTTAATATCCGTATGATTATTTATTTTGTTGTTTAATATGAACTTTTATAAATATTTTTTTGTAATGCATATATTATGTGAATTACCAAATTTTTAAAGTGGAAAAAAAATTTTAGGACACCAAAAAAATTTTAACGGCATTCTCAATATGAATTGTCTGGCTCTACCACCGTGCCTAAGCTTTTTCCCCCCTACAGTGAGCCTAGTATCATTCTGATCAAGGGAGGATTCTAGCTTTTTCTCCCTACAGCGGCGAGGGGAGTGCGCTGGAGATGTGTGCGGATGGGTGGGTGGTGGATTTAAGCTTTAGAAACCCAGATTGCGCATCCAAGGGTGGCTTGTGGGCTTCACCACTTGAGTGTGATGGATAATGGAAAGAGGAGGAGGCTGGAAAGGGCCAAGTGTGTGGTGGCGTAGGCGGAGGAGCCAACTTGCACACAACAGAAGGAGGAAAGACAAGAAAACGAAAAAAAAGAAGAAGAAAAGCAAAACCATATAAAGGGAGGAGGGGGGAGGAAAGGAGGATGAAGGGGGGGAGACGGGGGATTGTCTCTCAAGCGAGGCTGAGAGATTGTCTCACTAAAACTAGAGGCTCAGACCATATTTTTACTTATCAAAACACACCTTATGTTGTCTGTAAAATTCATACTTGCAGAATGAAACCAAAACGACCTTAAAAGAGAGGGAATTTGAAGAATAAAAGCATGTTGAAAATCAAAATCGAATTACATATGCATGTCGTTCTATACAACAGGTTTCTGTTTTTGTCACAGTGTCAAACAATACCCTTGGGAATCAAAATGGCATTCATACACCTCCATAAGGAACATTACAAAGACACGTGCACTAATAATCAGGAATGGAAGCAAAACGATATCCATTGACACCCCTCCATGCATAATATGCGACTCGGGTCTCATAAAAGCCTGCACCAACAAATCAAGATCAAGATAAAGATGGAGATTAAGCTACATAGAAATGTAATGGAGACTTTAGGAAAGGAACTCAGAAGAATCAGAAACGTTGTTCATGCTTTCATTATCGTGTAAAATGTGAATAAACATAAGGAACTTTAATCCTAAGATAATTTTGTAAAGGAAGAACGCAGAAGGATCAAAACAAAACTCAGTTGTACCATACGCTACCAAACTGTGCATGAAAAAGGTGTCAAATATTTTAATATAGTTTACCAAAAAATAAAAGCTCCAGATTGTCAAAGCTATGAGAAAAATATTCCACTTCTATGAGGCATTAATGGCTAGGTAACCTGGTCAACCAAAAAGAAGCGAAGCACATGCTCTTGAAAAGAAGATTGCTTAGTATGCCACAAATTCAGAGTCTACAAATGCATATAGGCAGTCACCCAAGTTGGCTTGAAAATGCTTCGAATGAAGTGTCAAAGGATTTGAAGGGATTAGGACCCCCAGCCATAGAACTGACAGCTACTTAAATTAAGTATTACTTGAAATACAGTCGTGCCATGCATGCATCTGGGGCAAGCATACAACAGACCACTGACAATATCTCATTCCATGAGGGGGATAGACTCTTTTACATCACTCAATAGAAATTGATAGCAAGGGAGAATAAGTTAAGGACTAATGCACAATAAAATCACCAAGAGTCGCAATTTCACAAGCTGCAGTCAACACAATTGGCAGAGACTCCACTTTCTTAAAAAGCGTCATATAATTGTGGAAAGAAAATCATATTTTGATGCAAACCATGAGAAAGAAGTGTTTAAAAGATGCAAAAATTAGCATTCTACACCACTAGTGTAAATCAAAACCACAAAGTATTCTCAAGTTCCCTCCATTCCCAGATATAGAACTTACCAATAAAGAAAATAATGCATTGGGTAGGTATTAGGCAAGCTCATCACAATTTTGTGCAAGGTTATTTTTTCTTCTATGCTTGCATGAATTACCTCAAAAAGGAAATATAATTTGGAATAAAAAATATTACAGGCCATACAAAGTTAACCCATCAAAAAGCAGAAACCATGTATTCTCTCACCTTTTTTTATTATTATTATCTCTAATTTATTTATTTTAATTTTGCATTATAGTCATGCTCCATGATCTACATGGAGCTTCCCATTAGCCATTTTGTTGTCACAAAAAACAAAGTAAAATGAAAAATGTTTTGACATACCTGGGAGGAAGGAGAGAGCTCCTAGTACCAAAAGGCCATACGCTTGGGATCGCTCTCCTCCCATGTGACCAGTGAAGATGAAATATGAAAGAAAGAGAAGCAATGATCCAAGAGACAGGAGGAAAAGTGCAAGGACAATGGACTTCCATGGGATTTTGTCAAAGGATTTGGGTGTATAGTCAAACCGAGGGTCATATTGTCTTCTTGCAATACCATCATAATCATCTTCATCAGCAGGAAGAGGGCTGTAATTAACATTGCGTCTAGATGCCATATCAATCAAAATCAACACTTAATCAATCCTAGGGATGCGTAAACAAACACCTGAACCATTCAAGTTCGAGAATCAAATCAAGATTATTCACAAAATGAAGTAATAGAATGGCATAATCAACATATGAATAAATAAAAAGTGACAGCATAAAATGGGTAAAAAGTGTAAGCACAAACTAACACTTTCTTTCTCTCACAACTGCATAAAAGTCAAAATCAGTCACCAACCCATTGGCATCAGAAAGCAAAATAGCCCTAGAAAATAGTTTCAAATATTTTTCTTTCAAATTCAATAAAAATCTTCCCTAGTAGGCGTATTGTGCAACTGGTTGGCTAAATAAGAGAATTAATACCTTAAACTAGGGTTCTTTCACAAAATGATTGTATTTCACAGGATGAATCAAAATCAGGCTCTAGATGGGTGAATTCCTGAGCATCTCAACAGATCAGAGAAAAAAAAAATCCACCCTTGACGTTTTTACAAGTCCCACACTGTATTCATCTCCTTCTTAGAGACAGCAGTAAATCTCATAACTTTCTTCTTTATAATTTCACTACTCAAAACCACATCTTTCAACCTTTCACAATCTTTCAGAAACAAACCCAAACCAACTATAATGGGAAAAGTAGATTTTAGCATTACTTTTCAATCAACCCATTCAACCAACCAAATACTAAAGATCAAGATTACACAAAATCCCCACAAACAAAAATGAAAATCCACCAATCCAACACACTGTCTTCAAACACTACCTGAAACAGATCTGAGAATCCAAAACCAAAAGCCCAAACGAAAAATTGAAAAACAAGAAAATTGCAATACGGCGATAATCGTTAACGAGCGAGGTACTGACCTGTTAGGCTACGTTTTCTTTATCCTCGAAGTTACGGAGTCGAAGACGACGAAATCTTCAGTCTCCTACAAACAACAGGCTCTCTGAAATTACGTGCTTTTACTGAAGCTCTCAAGTGGGATTTTGTAGGCAACCCAATACAGAGAGAGTTCACCACCTTATCGTCAAACATGTCATATTAATGATGCATGTATTCATTCAAAAAACAGAACATTAACAGAAAGGCCTCAAGATTACAAAAACACATCTACATAATAGCTAATGAAAATTAACCAAAACCTTAACCAAAATCATCAAACACTTGAATCATCTTTAGAAACGGATCTGAGAATCTTATATATCAGCCCAAACGAAAAGATTTGGACAAGAAAATGGTAATACGGCGATAATCGAGATTCATGGGAGCGAGGTACTGACCACCGTTAGTACTGCAATGAGCTTCACTGGTGGCGGAGGATGGAGGAAGAGGACGAAATCTTCAGTCTCCTCAAACAACAGGCTCTCTGAAATTACGTGCTTTACTGAAGCTCTCAGACTTTTCGGTGGTCAACCCAATACAGAGAGAGTTCACCACCTTATCGTCAAACATGTCATATTAATGGACCTAAACAACATTTTCATCCAAACATACACGTATATGCATGTATTCATTCAAAAAACAGAACATTAACAGATTTCCAAGGCCTCATGAGCTGCGAAAACACATCTACATAATAGCTAATGAAAATTAACCAAAACCCATTAACCAAAATCATCAAAAACACAAAAATTGAATCATCTTTAGAAGACGTAGTTGTTAAAATCTTATATATCAGTGTGTATATATGGAAAAAGATTTGGAAAGGGAAAATGGTAAAGATTTTATGAGAGATTCATAGCGATTTTCAAAGACTCACCGTAAATTTTTTTGAATGAGCTTCACTGGTGGCGGAGGACTAGAGGAGGATCAGAGTTCGGAACCGCAAAGCTTGGCACACAGGGTTGGAACAAAGTCGATGGGCAAGTCGTCTGTGACTTTTCGGTGGTCACAGCGCTAATCCCAGCCGTTAACTTGGAAGTTTGAGCACGGTCCCATTGAAGAACACGTGTCGTCATATTGGACTGGTCCAATATGTCGACTCTTCGAGCGATATTCCCCCCACCGTACGTGCGACGGTAGCCGGTAGGCAAGGCCTTTATTTATTACCATCTTGAAGCATCCACATCAATCTCTCTATATCTAACATTTCTTTAAAATTTTAACAAAATCTATAAAAAGTTATCTACATCAAACTCGTTATCAAATATTAAATATAACATTTGTCAAATCTCCTCTTCAAATTTAAAGAGATCAAAAGTAAATGTTAAAATATTATCATATTATTTTATATAATTTTATCTTATAAGCAACTTTTCAGGAAAACCCCTCCTCATTTTTTTCCTATAGAATTTCATCCCCTCATTTTTTTTTTACATTTTTTCCCCTTCTATTTTTTTTTGGTCACTCCTCATTTCTCAAATATATAACTGCATTAATTGACCTCCATTGGTTTTTTTTTTCTCTAATAAATTAAATACATTCATCAATGAAATCTATTGAATTAAAGATGCAATTGTGCACAAAAAATAATTCCATGTATATGAGCATGAAAATGAGTTTCATGGTAGTTAAAGTAATTTGGTTTCACAATAGAAAAATATATATATATTTGGTAAAAATAACAAAATATTTAAAAAGTTTGATATTTAGTAGTCTTTAAAAGTGACTAACTATATCTAAAAAGATACACTTTAAAAGTTAAATTTAACTAAATTTTGCATAGCTTAATGTGGATGCTCTTACTCACCAACATGCTCACTATGTAACCATCTCTAATATTCTCGAGAGGAAATCTCCGCATCAATAACAAATTATTAGTGAAAGTCCCTAAAACTCTTTAAAGTAAAAAACAAAGGCATGAACAAAAATCTAAAAAAAAAAAAAAAAAGAGTGAAGATCTCCTCACCACATCATTTCTTCTATTTATCCTTTTTACTACGCTTTCATTTCTTGTAAAACTTATATTGACTTGGGTGTTAGAGTGTATCCGATCTTATAGAATTGGTAACTTTCTAACAACTTGTCCCTTGTTTTGCAATATTCCCGTCGCCAACTCGACTGTCTGGAAAAATGGCTTTAATAGCTTATATTGTTGAATCTCTTAAAACGATTGTAACCACTTGTAGTGCTTACTTTGATTGAGGCACCATTTTGGCATGAATGTCCTTCAACGGCAATATGATAAGACCACAATAATTTTATAAAGTTAATCCCAAAACATCCACTAATGACCAAACAAAATGGTAGGATATGACAAGTAATGAATTAGGCACGTCCATGTATATCTCTTTGCATCAGCACTCAGCACCAGTTGTGCTCTGAGGCCCTAATCTCACCTAAATCCACATGCATTAATTTATTAAGGCTGCGGAGCCCAGGTTAGAGCTAATACTAGGCCATGATGAACCCAAAGAAAAGATACCACCCTTGGCAGTTGTGTTAGTTTGTGGTGGTTGGAAGGCTAGAGGAAATTAAGAAGCTAAACATTATAGTATTTGTTGAAAATAAGGTGAGAATTATCCATGTGTCTCTGTTATATCACACTTTACTTGAGGTACAAATCCGTTCACATGCCCTGATGCCCACTAGAATGGAAGAAGCCCCATCTGCTGTTATGGAGAGAGCAGGAAAAATCGTCAGGTTATCAATCTTTACCTTTCTGAAAGATTTTCAGTACTTCACCACCACAGCAGTTCTTATGCTACCTTTCTCTGCCTCAGTTCTCCTATCACAAGCCCTTTTCCCATCTTCTTCACCACCTTCTTCCATCATTCATGTTCACTTCAAATCCCTTTTTCATGCTGCAGGATTTCCCCCCTCTTGGCTATTTGTTTCTCTTCTAAATCTGAATCTTTCTCAAACCATTTTTAGCTTTGTTCTTAGTCTCCCTTCTATACTCTCCTCCCTTATCATCGCAAAAGCATCTGTAATTCAAGCTCTAAGTGACCACAACCACAAACCTCCTTTTTCCTCTTTTATGTCGCTTTACAAGCCTCTCCTAATAACCCACCTCTGCAATTTGATCCTCAACATGACCATCAACATGGCTGCCTTTAATACCATTAGAGCTTCTGTGCTCTTTTCCAGTAATCCCATTTTTTTGCTGGTAATCACTACTGTTTTCTACACCGTACTCGCCAACATGGTGGTTGTATGCAACTTAGCTTTGGTTGTGGCTGGGATGGGGAGCAGCAACGGCTACTTGGCCATTCGCAAGGCTCTTTTGCTTAGACGGGATACAAATTCAACTACTCTATTGTTGTCTCTCCCTCTCAGTTGTGGTCTAGCTGCTATTGAGGCCTTGTTCCGGTACCGGATTGTAAGAGCTTATCACCTTCATGGAAGGCCTAGAGCTTCTATGGCCTTGGAGGGGCTGCTAGTCGGTTACTTGTATTCACTCCTTGTTGTTCTTGATACAATTGCTTGTTGCTTGTTTTTCAAAAGCTGTAGATCAAATTTTTGGATTGATGAAGAAGATCAAGACAGGCACTGCCCTCCAAGGTTGAGAACTTTAGAAGATCAACTTCCATGAATTGCTTCTGCAATACCAACTAAACGTGTAATTACAAATGAAATGCGAGTTCTGTGAATTATACATATTTGCTTGAAAGAACACAAATCAATTAGTTCAGCTAGAGATGGTAAACAAGTATGCCACTAGCTATTTCCATCTTCATTTGGTGTTTTTATTTATTGTAGAGGCAGCTCCTAGTGGACTCCAAAACAAAAGATGTTTGCTTTTTCAGTGGTATCAAAGCAACTGCAAGAGCAAAACAAAGTGGCAATCCATGTAAAGATGAACATATAATGAATGAATGAAATACAAAGGGATAGGTTTTTTCATTTTCTTTGGGGAAATAAAGGACTAGTGTATATGCAATAAGTGACTGATTTTTCTTCTTCTTTTTCTTTACTCTGGGTTGGGTTGTATTTGCAGATTGAGATTTTCTGAAATTTTCTCGCCAAACTTCAGGAAATTTGGACAGAGAATGAGACTCCTAGTCCTTAGGTGTTTAGGCAGATGATCCTTGCACCTTGAGCTGCCTGAACATCTCAAAATTCAAAGTCTTCTCTCTTATTTCCTGCCCACAACATCCATATGTCTGAATAGGTGATTGGACTGTACAAAATTTATTCCGACAAGTAAATCTTATATGGGTTCTCTCACAGACAAAAATTGCCAAAATCCCAATCTCTGAATATGGGCACAGGTTTAGTGCATGTCAGATCACACACTACACATGTTCTAAAATTTTCATCCATTGTTAAAGAATGAGCTGATCATAGTGGACTTGGAGACTGAAAATTTGCTCAAACCAATAAACAATGGCCCAAGTTTTGAGCTGACCAAAAAATCCTAGTTATGGGCTTGGGAGATGGCTGACTCCAGCAAGCCTGAGTTAAAAGGTTAGGCCATAATATAGCTCTTGGCTTTTGAATTTTGATAATATGTTGAACTTCACCAACTGGAAGGAAACAGAGCCAGAACTACGAAGTGATTTGTTTGGTGTTAAATAGTTTAATTGTGTTAACCTATTAATTAAATAATTAAATTCGTTCTTTTTTACTATTTTAAACTTTTAAAATAAGTGGTAATTTCACAAGCTACCATAGCAAATGTCTTGGGATCGAATTTGTCTCTATAATTCAAATTTTATATATGTTGAGCCTCACTTATTGAATGAAAGTTTGAGCTCATACAAAGAAAAATATTAAAGTAATGATTAAATTATTAAATTTATCTATTTCTATCAGATTAAGGTTTTGAGATAATTGGTAATTTAACATGGTAACAAAGTCAAGATTTGATCGAATCTTAACTTCTATCAATTCACTCCCCATTTAATTAAATATTTCACATGTTGGGTCTCACCTATTAAAAGGAGTTTGAGCCCAGACGTGAGGGAGAGTATTAAAATAATGATTAAGTTATTACTTTTTTTTTACATGTCTACACAAGAGGGTGGAGTGGAGACTAAGTGATTAAATTTACATCTTCCTATAAACTTAAACTTTTGGAATAACTGGTAATTTAACAAAAAAGTGCTAAAATATTAATTAAATAATTAAATTTTTTTTTTATGAATTTAAGCTTATGAAATAAACAGTTGTTTTAAATATAATGCAAGAATGATTTTGGTGACAATGATCCAATCAAGCTTGGCTGAGATTTCACTTTATTTGGTGGAAGGTATGATGTTAAGTTTTAAATGATGTGCTAATTTGTAGAGCTAGCTTGAAGCATTATTTTCCTATAAGTTATAGAGTTAATTAAGTGTACAAGACTTTAGCTCCCTTCTCCCCTGTTTATGAAAAAATAATATAAAAAATTGGCTGCCCATTTGTCTGGAAATAGATCAAAAGGGTATACAAATAATAGGAAAGGGTCATAAGATCAATCTCCTAACCCTTGTATGGACATGTCAAAAAATAATAATAATAATAGGGAAACTTAAAAGATTCTTTATTTTTTAATTATTATTATTCTCAATTTTTTTTAAGGAACATGAAGCATCCTAGTAGCCACTTAAAAGAAAAGGTGAACATTTGTTTAATTTTCCACTCTACTAAAAAGCTTCTCTACCACATGTGCATAAGTGCTGCTGCCTTGCATTTTTCAAACATCAAATTAACAATAACATTGAACCTCAAAACACTCTTTCATTAGCCTCTTCGAACAACTAAATAATATTTAAATGTCATCTCTCACGTCCTTTTATAATTAAAATCTAACATATAAAATATTTAATTAAATTTAAATATTATTTAAACTCGGTCAATAAATTATCAATTATCTAAAAATTTAAACCAAAAAAGATAATTTTGATTATTTAATTAATATTGTGAAAAAAAAAACACACGCAATATAAAACACAAGAAACATGTGCAGGTGATCCAATTTTCCGAACAAGCTTGTTATATGTAATAATATGCCAACCGTACATTCACTTCAAGCGCTCAATAATACCCATAGATATTTGTTGTTTGAGTGGGATTTTCCATGTGAACAGATCGATTGTCTCTGCTTTCTACTAGATGGACTTGAAAATGAAGTGGACCTGATTTAAAGTGATTTGATTGATGTGAAAAAAAAAAAAAATTATGAATTTTGCTTCATTAAGTTGAAGTTATAAGTTAAATTTTTTATTATTTTCTCTTGTATAAATACATCAAAATAAATAAATAAATAATTGTTTTAAAGTAATTTTTTATTTGAATAGTGATAAAAAATGATTGGTATAATGTAAAAAATAAAAATATTGAGATTGATTTTGAGAGATATTTTTTGAAGTTTTGGTCTTTGAGTCATCTTTTCGGTCCACTCCTTTGCCAAACAGAGGCGATAGTTTGGGAAATTTTAGGTGTTCTTATAGTGTTTTTTTGTGTCCTCTCAATTGTAATGTGGTTTTTAAAACTATCGTTAAATTTGATATTATCATTATTGACTTTTAATCTATTGATGATTCTAAAACCATATTACAGTTAGGGGAATACTATAAGAGTATCTAGTATTTTTCCGATAGTTTCTCGTGCTATAATTTATCTTTTATTTTAATTTAATATTTTAAAGATAATTGATCATGAGAAAATTAACCCACTTCAGCAAATTATAGCAAGGGAAATTAATTTGAGGGTAATTTAAGATCTATTTGTTTTGATGTAAAATTTTTTTTTTTGGACTTTAAAATATTTGTTAAGAAATAAGTAATGATGAAAAACGGCTGATTATCAACTTCCAACAAGCTCTTATGTTATGACTATTCAATTCAAACCAGAAAATAAATCATCTTTTTTTTTAAATAAAAATAAAGAAATAATTTTATGAAAAATAAAGAATATTTTCGATTTAACTATTATTTTCGTCCACACCCAGTACCAAAAAAATACGAAAATCATTTTTATGCCGACACAAAAAACTCTCACTCAAACACTTTGGGCGAACACATATACCAATATACCATCTTCTAGCAGAATTATTTAATGAGTTTTCCTTAGTTGGATGCTGAATTCTTCTTAGCAAATGATTATTACACAAAAAAATCAAGCTAAAAAATAAAATTAATAGCTGTCCCAATATGTATGGCTCAATGTTCAAACACATCATAATGTTGTTTTGTAGGGAGACAAAAAGGAAGTACATGGGTCAGTTCCAAGTTCCAACATCAAAATTATCACACACGAAAACATGTTCTGAAAGCACAATCATAATGTATAAAATTTCAAACTGAGATTTTTTTATTTTCTTTTTGTGTGTTTGGTAATGAAAATGTGTGGCCTACATCTTAATGTCAAATTGTGTTGTTTTAGAACATCTAGGTCCTAGCTAGCCACAACCTGCTTCAATCGAAAAGCCTGACCTATTCTAAGTTCTAACATTATTACTTTTTTCTATTCATTAAAATTTTTTAAATAAATAATAATTTAATACAATATTAAAGTTAAAATTACGAGTTTGAAACTTGTTTTTATGATTTTTTATTGAATTAAGATTTTAAAACAAATAGTAGTTTAACACTTACACAGCCTCTCCAAAACTGTAATTTTTCTATGCAGCCAAAAAAAAAAAAACTGTAATTTGTTTATTACTTGCGTGAACAAAAACATATAATCCAACTTCATTTTTTTTTTATATACCCGCACAAAAGAAAAAGAAAAATAAAAATTAGTAACTTCTACATCATTAAATATAATTTTAATCGATTGAGCTACCTCTTTATAGCAACTCTTCTCTTTATAGCAACTCTTATCTTTGAATGCATGACAGAAACTAGTGGAATTCAATATAAAATCATGGGAATCGTCTTCTTTTCTTTTCTTTTTTTTTTCAATTGTCATGATCGGAAACACTTGCCAGTTGCCACCTTCCTTCCGTAATCCTAAAAGAAAGCATATTCATTCCCTCTGTCCCCCCACTCCATACTATTTTGTTACACAACAAAAGATATTTTGATGTTTTTATTTTATTTTTCTTTAATATAAAGTAAACAAATAAAAATATTCTTCTATTATAAAGTAAAGAGGAGATTATTCCGGTGGTCAGTACCCATCCACACTACAATTAAACAAGAGATGTGATATAAATCACAATTTAAATCAAATTTTTAGACCTAATTTTTAGTTTAAGGTTTTCTCTCATTCATTGGCATTAAAAAAAAATTGTCACTTAAAAGAAAATTTTAATCTTAATTAAATTTAAATTATAATTTTATTATTTTTTATTAAATAATAAATAAAAGAAAAGAGATAGGCAGTAAAAGGGGCCATGAAAGCAGAGTACGTGACAAATGAGGAGTACATAAAATGCATCAATCTTTTCGTTCGGATGTCTCAATCATCAAACACGAGGCGCAATGAAAAAGCCATTCAACCACAAATTCATTTATCTACTATTTCTTATTCTCTATATAATTTTTAATTTCTTTTTCTGAGAAATTCTTCTATATTATTACAAGAAACCTTATGATCATGTATATACAGGATTATCCCACTTAAACATGCTGGGAATGTTACATGAAGCTGATTGTGAATTGTGATTGATATTGACATCAACGCACACCCATTAAACACCCATGCGGCTCGTCAATAATTATCTCATTGTGGGCATTCACATATAGTTTTATATTTATATCTTAACACAACTCAAATACGATGTGCACGTGAACACGAATTATCATCCTTATAGATAGCTGTGAAAAATACTTATAACAACTTCTACTGCATTTATTTTTTATAATTTTGACGTGATAATTTACAATTAATTAAAATATTAAGACGTCCTCATCAATAATTTCATTATTTATAGACTATCACGTTAAATTGATTAAATATTTATAATAAAAGTTATAAGTACCTCTAACATCACTTTATAACAGTTGAGGTTTTTATTAATTAGCCCTTGATTAGGTTGTCCTTTTGGAATTAAGATTATTTGTAGTTCATGTGAATTTAAGAATATTCAATTAATTATAGTGGATAAGTATTTTTATTCACTCAAAAAATTAAAAAACAAAAATACCACTCAAATATAATTAATTAAATATTCTCCGACGTTTTATCTCATTTTAGGTGTTTGACTTGATCAATAAGTACAAACTTTAGGGCGAGTAAAAAGAGACCAAATGTGCAGCTGTATTCTGCTATTGTTGGGGCATCCTGGGCATGCACTATTACAAAGCATGTGCAAGGTGGTCTTGCCCATCCCATCTATCAATTCTCATCAAAATAATGACCAAATGAATGAATGCATGCATCAAAAAAAAAATTTGTGTAATAATTTTTCACTTTTACTGGTACACAAGATCCATATAAGTAGTAACATGCTAAATAATCCAAAAACCTACTTAGACACGTGAATCTTGATTAAATAGGTAAATTTATCGAGTCTCTCATAATTGTAAGACAAATGATTACAAGCTTGGGTGTGTTTGGCAAATCAATCTCTCGTCATTTTCATTTCTCTAAACAATTGTCAACCTATTTTTCAAATTATTATCAAACAATTTTCTTCACTTTTCTTTTATACAAAATTTAAATTTAATTCAACTTTTTCTTACTATTGAAACAAAAAATCAATGACAAAACTAATTACCGGGATTGAAGAATCCCCAAATATGAAGAATCAAGATCTCATTTACTAACCCCAAAGGGTGAATTTATGTTCTTTTATTTTTGTTATTGTTGGTTTTTCTTTCTTTTTTTTGTGGGAGCTTCTTGATTTTTTTTCTTCCTCTAGAGAGGGTTACCTAACTTAAGTCACCTCCTCATGACACTAAGGGTTACCTAACATAGCGTGAGGCTATGTTTGGCAAATGATTGGATCAAACCGAATCAAAATTTTAAAAATTTATCTCAAAATCAACTACAATATTCTTACTTTTTATACCACATTAATTACTTTTATTACTATTCAAATAAAAAAAAATCACTTCAAAACAATTATTATTATTTTTTACTTTTGTATACAAAATATTCTTACTCCTTTTTTTTTTCACATCAATCAAATCTGTTAAACCACCACTTATCCTAGGTAAATTTAATTACTTTAACATTTCTCCTTATGTGTAGGCTCAAACGCCCTTTTAATAGGTGATGCTCAACACGTAGAATGTTTAATTGAAATGATGGGTGAAATGACGGAATCAAGACATTTGGCTCTAAAATATATATAAAATATGAAAGAGAAATAAAAGAGAGAGGAAGCGAAGAGAGACGTATGGGTTATATCTTGTATATTCACTGTATTAAACAATATTACATAATTCTCTATTTATATAAAGATAATGAATAATGATCAAGAAACCTTAAAATAGACTTAAACTAATTAAGAAAGATAATAAACCTTACAATAAAATATAATAATGGAGAATAATATTATAACATAAAAAAAATAACTTATTAAGAAAAATATTAATAAACCTAATTTAGAAAATATAAAATATTCTACCAAAATTACCATTATGACTAGATATTACGACCACTTACCGATTAGGATTAGGCTATACCCAGACCACCCGTTTAGCTAAACGGTAATCGGGTTTGACACGATTATGACATCGAAAAATAAACGGTAACCCGACCACGACCCGTTTACCTTTACAATAATCGGGTCTTATTGGTAGAACACGACTCTATTGACACGACAATTTAAAAAACTTAAAACACTTTTTTTTTTTTTCCTTTCTTTCTTTTTAAAAATGTAGTAATAATAATACCAAAACATTGTTAATTTAATTGTTAACAAATTATTAGCTCGTTCAAATATCTTGTATATATATACAAAATATATTACAAAAATAGTTATATATATTTAAATCCATATAATAGTAATTAAATAATATATGTTATATGGGTTATGCTTAATTCAATAACATTATATTATACGCATATTAAATAATATAATTATAAATATATAAGATCAATATTTAATTATAGTATTTGTGTACAATGATAATGACATTTGTATAATATCAAAATAAGTAATTAACATTTGATTCAACAATGTGTTACTTATAACCACAATTAAAGTATTAATGTATTGTTATTGGAATTTATATGATTACATTACATGATTAATTGATCATTAAATCTTATGATTATCTAATAAAAAATTATACATATATAATATGATATAAGTATACAAATTGATACTAATACAATAATTAACTAGAAACTTGATTCTCACTTCTAATGTATGTTATAAGTCCATATGCGTTATAAATTATAATTATACATATATATTGAATAATACAAATGTATAAGATTAATACTTAATCATATGATTTAATGATAATTTAAATACTTAAGCATAATATTCATGTACAATGATAATGTCATTAGATAATATCAAATTAAGTAATTAACATTGGATTCAACAATGTGTTACTTTTAACCATAATTAAATTATTAATGTATTGTTATTGAAATTTATACGATTATATCACATGATTAATTGATCATTAAATCATATGATTGTCTAATAATAATTATATAATGGAATTTATAAATTAAGCCAACCAAATTGACCAATTTTACATTTATTCCTAAATTATAATTATACATGTATAATACCAATTTTACACTAGGCTTAGGGTTAGTTTAGTTTAGGAATTTTTAGATAAATTTAAAAATTCATGTCTTAAGCATAACCGATTAAGACCAACCCGATTAGCCTAAACCCATTACATTTATGTTATTGTTAGCCGTTTCATGTCGTGTAAAAATCACCTAATTATGACTTCCTTAAAAAATTGCATATATTTTACTTTTTACTTTTTACCTTTTATGAATTAAGAGTTGGGTTGGGTGGGTGGAGGACTATTCAAATAGCCTGCCCACCACCTACCCGTTTTTAACCCACATGCGGTCTACAGTGGCGGCTTCAATAAAAGTGAAGGCATAAGACAAAAAGTTAATATGAGAGTTTTAATAATTATAAAATATTCATATAATAAATTTTTATATTAATTATTTAAAATGCAAAATTAGTAATCAAAATTTCCATTTTCAAGTGTTGTTTATATATTATTCTCGATAGATAATACGACTAATCTTATTTGTATTTTTTGAATTTGATTAGTTATGTATTAAAATCCATCAACAACATGCAATCAAAACTCGTAACAGCGACAAATTAAAATCAATAGTGTCTGATAATGAGTATAACATAAAAAATATAAAGAACAATAAAAACAAGTTCTTTAGTTTTAATTTTGATTAAGATTTTAAATTACAGAATAAACTATAAAGGGTCCTATTTAAAGGGTGGATAATAATATAAATTATCCAGCAATTTCCATTGTTGGAGTGGCATTGCTTAAACTAGTTCTAGTAGCACCATAGGCAGCAAAAGTAAAACACCTCTACTTATTTTTAAATCATTTTTAAGAAGATTCTACACTTGCTTCTATTTGGCCATTTTTCCTATTCATTTGACTAATTAATATCTTGGTTTATTTAAAATAAACATTTACTCGATTGAAATCAGGTACGATCCACTGTAATACGAGCAGTTAATGAGAAAATGTTTAATTGGCTTATTTATATGAACAAATATGTACTTACAATTTAGATTTAGATTGTTTAAGCAATACTTGTCATAACAGATAACGCTCTCTTGTCTAATCAATGAACGGTCTTTATTGCATTCTGTCTAAATCCAATGTACCTTACAAATGCACTAATAAAAATCAAATTCCAATTACAAAATTGTTGAAGTATTTCTTTTTTTAAAAAAAAAATTTACCCCAAAATACAAATTGATACTTAAAAAAAAAAATTGTTTTATTTATATTTTCTGAACATTCTTTTATTTAGTTCTATTTTTTTTAATCAAAATTAGATCCCCAACCTACGCAACATACACGAACAAACTATGGACAAAACATGGATCAAACAGTCGTACGAATCTTAAACGTTAAAACAGCAGCAGCAACAACCGGACCATCTCTCTCTACCTCTGCCTCCTTTGTTTGCGGCAGCGAAATCTCGGAGCAGAAAGCTAAAAGCGAGGAAGATGAAACCCACATGACCTGTTGCCAAAACGCATTTTATTATAATTATTATATTACGTGTTAAAGTATCTGTTCCTCATTCTCATAAGTTTCTTCTTCTTCTTCTCCTTCTTCTTCGATTCGAGCAAGTAAAGGAGGAGGAGAAGGTTGTTCTCTCATTGCTCCTGGAGTTTGGATGCCACATAATCTATCTGCAATTGGGTTCTGTTGGTGGTGGTGGTGCCTGTAGCACAGAGAGAGAGGGTGAACCCCTTCTCTGAGATCCGTCCCTCATCGGGTATGCCTTTTCTTTCTCTCTTGATGGTTAATGATCATTATCTTGTTTAATTTCAAATTTTTCTTTTTGGGTATTGTTGCTTTCCCAGAATTCCGTGTTTCTTTTTCCTTTTTTTTTTTTTCCTTTTTTTTGTAATTGCAATGCAGATTGCAGATCCTGGAAAATTAATATTTTACTCATTTTTTCTTTGAATTTTATTGTACTTTTCCTTTTCTCCTTTTAAGAATACCTTTTGTTTTCAATAGTTTCGTTGTCATTTGTCACACAGTCATATTAATATTCTCTCTTTCGTGCTCTTGATGTTGACAAACTTTCGGTCTTTTTATATTTATTTATGTTTAATATTTTTTAACCATAATTGATGTGGACCCTTCGCCGCATTTTCTCTTGAGCTCTCTACCTTTCTTTCTTTCTCCATAAACACGAGCTTCTATTTAAACTAAAACAGAGAGCCTCTCTCTCTCTCTCATACAGTTTGGAATATTTGAAGAGAAGTGCTGAATGTTTTCTGGGTATGAAATTCTGCATTTTGTTTTTTTACTTTTCTGGTTGCCATTTCATTCTCTCTTTCCTCTCTCTGTTTGTTTTTTTTTTTTTGGGTTAAAATCACAACAGAGATGTTGAAGTTCGTGTTATATTGCTTAGCAGGGATTGTCAGATATGTTTTGTTTTAGCTTTACGTTGAAAATCTAAAATTTGATTGATTTTTATCTATTACGTACGTTAGTTTCTTTCCTGTCTCTCTTCTTTTCTTAATAGTAAGTGGACAATGCTAGAGTCAAAATTACTTAGTAGGATCCAAATTTATTTAAGTTAATTGATATAGTTAATCTCCTGTTGAGGCTTTCATTTGTTTCAGTTCTTCCTTGAATCTTCATTCACGCGATTTTTATTTTGTCTTAGAGTTTCAATAATTTAATTACCACGATTAATAAAATGATACTATCACGAGAGTCTGAGACCCTCATACATACTTACTTAAGGTTGTTAATTGGAGTGGACTTTGTTTCTTCGCCGTATTACTGAGGGTTCAAAAAGCCAAGAATTTTGGTTTTAACTGTGTTTCCTTGGAGGGATTTGTCTTCTTATCTGGTGGAGCAGCATGAAAGAATTGTGTAGTATTAATGTGGTGTTTGCGTTTTCAAAGAAAGTTTTATTCTTTCTCTTTTCTCTTTTGCAGCAGAGCGAAAGTGAGGTTCATCCTTTTTTTTTGGATAAACCACGCGTTCTGCTTGACCTAAATAAATATCAAGCACACAAATGTTAGTATTGGCTTTACACAACATGTTGTTTTAGATAAGGATTGATCCAATAAGGATTGTTTTACACAACATGTTGTTTTAGATAAGGAAAAACCATCAAGGTTTTTCCTTTCAGATAGAAACATCTATTGTTCCTGACATGTCTAGGATACTTTCATTTGATGATTCCTCTGTTAAACACCAATTAGATGGATGTTACATCCAAATTTTAAGCTATTGGTTGATACCATGTATTTTGGGCCATTCAGTGATTTTGAGAACTTGGTTTGAGCAGGTGCTGCAAAGGGATATTTTTAATTCTAGTGGGGTACAAGGTTTGTTGAAGTCTACTAGTGTTATATTTCAAGTCCCATATAATTTCAGATAATCCCTTTATTTTCATTTGTCACTTAATCAAATTATGCCCTAGACTTTTTTTCTTTTTATTTTTTTTATTTTATTTAAAAGTAGTAACAGACTAACAGTTGATTGTCGAGCTATTGCCTTTAATGGGTTACAATTTTAGCACAAGAAATTCTTGAAACAGCCTAAAGAAATGATGGGATTACGTGTTTTATTACTATATAATTTTTCAATGAAAACTGTCTTGCTTGAACTTAAAAAATTGATATATGATATTGTAGATACTTCATTTTTGCAGGTCACATCAGGATTCTTGCAAGTCCTTTCTGTGAGGTAGGAGATTCGTATCATTGTATGAGGATAATACTTTTTTGTGAACAGGAGTTCTATATTTGAAAAATTAAAATGGGTGCCTGTGTATCAACATCCTCTAAAACAATTAAATCGCGGAAGAGACACCATCACCGGTTCAAAAATTGCCGTGGAAAGATTTCCGATTCAGTCTCTGTTGGCACCAACAAAAGGAATAGTGATGCAGGAAATGACATAACAGATTATGCTGTTAGTGAGTTTGTTCACATGGACTTTGGGAAGGGTGAAACAACTACTTGCAGAAGATCTGAAGTTTCTAATTCGACATTCCATCTCACCCAGCTGCAATGGCACCACAGTCAATATGATGAGAAATGTATATCCTTCTCTTCTTTTTCCAAAGAATGTGCAAAGTAATACCTAATTAGATATCTCAATCAGTGACCGCATATTGGATGCTCATGAGTAAGGTGTAATGAAATATTGACTTGTGTGATGTATGTATCTTTATGTGTATGTGTATATACACAAATTAAAGCTCCATCTGAATAAGGCTATGAGTTATTGCTCCTTTTATTTATCACCAAAAAAAAAAAGGAGCAATAACTCGTATCTTGTCCTATCAACATTCGGGAGTATCGTATTTTCATCTTACTATTATTTTATGTATGCACCTTGTCTAGTTCCAATTTTGATTGCCCAGAGTATGTGGTTGCGAATAAAACA
Organism: Carpinus viminea; assembly: GCA_013348765.1. Lineage (NCBI taxonomy): Eukaryota > Viridiplantae > Streptophyta > Magnoliopsida > Fagales > Betulaceae > Carpinus > Carpinus viminea. The sequence continues at coordinate 36,994,869 of CP054671.1, read as the reverse complement.
TACTTATAATGTATATGGCAAAATATATGAAACTATTTTTCTAATCGTCATCATTTTGTTTTCATGGTAGATTCTGAGTTCGTGGCATTAGAATTTGCATAGGTTATTGGTTTAGTGTCCTTATCTTGGAAAGTAGGTCAATATTTATAATGCACTTTAGACTGTATTCTTATATTCACATGCCTTGTGGATTCTATGAACCTAAGATTATGAATTATTTTTTGATTCCTTTTGAGTGTTGTAATTTGTTATCATGTACGTTAGCCCTGTGTTGATTCCAAAGACTTGTGCTTCTTGTGGTATATGTACATTTGCATCCTGTTATCTATTTTCCTTGTGATGGCTTTGTTTTCCCATGGATGTTAAATGTTTTAATGGCATTGATTTTCAATTTCTGTTGTTGTACAGATATATAAAACGGTTAGCCTGAGGACTTTGTATGACTTTATAAGTTCTTGTGTTTGCAGTAATTTGCCAAGAGGATACTTGGTTTGACTCGGTCAGTATTCTGGAGTCTGATTCAGACGATGACTTCAGTAGTGTACATGGAGGCAAGGAATATTAACCTCTTCTCAATTATGTCTGCAGAATGAAATCTATCTTCTCTTCAGAATAAACCTAGTGTGCTACTGAGATGGCAGATATCATGATATGGGGCAGATCTTTTTGTAATTTTGTGAGTTTATAGTCAATAGAAATGCTGAGCTTGCACATTGGTGATCTTTTGGCCCATGTGTTCTGCATCAACTGAATTGTCAGAATCCTTGGCCAATAATTAACTACTTGTGATCACCTATATTTTTCATCTTTTTCAATAAATAAGATTTTTGACAAATTTATCAAAATTTTTGACTGGCCACTTTGATCATGCTACAAAACTGAATAATCATTTCACTGCCTAGTTATATGAGTACTATTTCTAATGGAATAGATGGAGTACATGACTGTCCGTGAGTCGACTAATTTATTTTATTTTCTTCTCTTTTTTAAATCTGCAGATGGGTTTCCGTTGGTAGGCAATGCAATTGGGAACATCTCAAGTGGCCAAGTGCTTCAGTATGAAAGATCAGCATGCTTTATGGATAGCAGGCGTAAGTATGAAGAATACCATGAAAGCTATCTGAAAATTGATGGAGGTAATTCTGAGAAATTTGGTACCCAGGGTTATGAGCTTTCTTGCTTAGGGAAGGCCGATGAAGTTTGCAGCCGGAGGGCGAAGATGTTAGATCATTCTTATGGAAGCTTTAAAGGTCCAAAAGAGGATAGACGTGATTCCCATGAGAAAATTCAAGGGTTACGTCGGCTGGTTCCTTCTGTAAGTTTCAATGACAAGATTTTAAACCCATCGATTGTGGGTCCACAGTCTCAGAGAAAGCACTCAGCAGTTTTCAGGCTTTCTTTCAAGAGGAAATCCTGTGATGGAGAAGAAACCACTGAACGCTGTAGGTGTTTAAATAATTCTATTTCTGTTATTAGGGACAAGGTCATTTGACTAAAGAAAACGAGTGAGATGATAAGTTATTGTGTGATCCTCACCTATTCTGGTTAAAGGTTTAGTTGCTTAAGATATATAAGATTATTTTTCTTGGTTTGCATATTTCTTTTATTTTAATTACAATACTGAAGTTAATTCAAATTTTATGATTTCATAGATGCTATAAATGGGTAATTTGCTGTCACTGTTTGATTTATACTTACTATCAAAGCTTTGCATGACATTAGATTTTGATAGAATATTAAGCAAAATGACAATATATATGCAGGTCAATCAAAACGATACATGTATCGTCCCAGAGCAGGACATACAATTCCATGTTGTACGGGAGAGAAGCCGACCCCTGGATATTGGTCTGAGATTCCATCCTCTACCTTTAAACTTCGGAGCGACAGCTATTTCAAGTATGTTGTTGTCTTTCTCTAACCAACCTTAACTGTAATTGTAGACATGTGCAACAAGTCGTTATTTTTGCGCTTGTGAGCATACGATTGTATGTGTCTGTTTCTATCAGTAAGGATATATTTGTCTGAGATCATCTACCATGCAGAGATAAGCGAAAGTCACCCGCTCCTAATTACAGTCCATATACTCCAATTGGTGTTGATTTGTTTGTCTGCCCAAAAAAGATAGACCACATTGCCCAATACCTTGAGCTTCCCAATGTGAAAGCAGACAGCAAAGTGCAACCACTTCTAATTGTAAATATCCAGGTACTTCTTTTTCTCTCTAAAACTTGGTTACTTTGATATTTCTTTGTTTTTTAGTCAATTTTGATGATGAGTTGCTAGGCTGAAACACCAATCTGCAACTACTTCAATTTAAACCGTGAATGGTCTCCTGAACAGTTTCTCATTCTGTATCTTGTTCTCTTGTCATGCACCTTGTGGCAGATGCCTACTTATCCTGCTGCAATGTTCCTTGGTGATAGTGATGGGGAAGGGATGAGTCTTGTACTATACTTTAAAGTTTCTGAAAATTTTGACAAAGACACATCTCCCCAATTTCAGGACAGCATCAAGGTAATCTTCCTTTTGAATTGTCATTTTCCATATGGACCAGTACTTTGTTTCATTTAATTCTATTTTATTGTGCTCATTGTGCTTTTTGACACTTGTTGCAAAGGGCTGAAGAAGCTAATCCCTTAGTTTGTGTTTTTTCATCTCATCTGATTAATGGCTATAAGGTTCAATTAATTTTAGTGAGTTCTGTTGTCCATATTACCTATGGATTGACATGTAAAACACTACAGTCCTTTCTGTTGTGCTTTGCACGTTACCTCCAACCCCATACACTTGATTGGCCTCTTTCCTTCATAGGGCGATCTATTTTCCTTATATGGATATACATCCTGATAATTAATGGGACATCTTACCAAAATATTTTCCTGCATTTGATCTTCAAAATGATTGCCTTTTGTTCTATGGCACATGTTGATCTAGGGAACTAGTATATAATATTACAGTTCAAATTTCAGATGCTTAATACCATTCATTTTGGAGTAATGAGGATTTTTCCACTTTCTAATGGCTCATGTTGTGAATAGAAAGGGGTTGCACCGCTTTATCTTCTCTTTGACTTTCTGTGCTTACAGATATTTCTTAAATTTTTGTTGTTTTGAGTAGCCTTTTTAAAATATAGCAAGCTGATGTTAGAGATTTACTTGACTCAATGGCTGGGTTGAACAAATCTGATTCTGTATCAGTTTGAGGGCTTGCACTTTTCTACTTATGGGAAATCATCAGAATGCTTGTGTTTGTTGCTATTCTTCTTAATTGAAGAGGAACTGATGCAGGATAATATGTGGGTAACCTCTACTACCGAAAATATTTTAGTAAACAACTGGATGGCATTATGCCTTCATAACTTTTCCAAGTAATATTATATGGGCTTTTGTTACTGAATGTAGTCTTTCACTCTTGTGGTTTTGTTGATAGAACAATTAAGTTAAAAGGTTTCTCTTTATGTTAACAGAAGATGGTTGATGATGAGATGGAGAAGGTTAAAGGATTTGCAAAAGAATCCACTGTTCCTTTTAGAGAAAGGCTAAAAATCATGGCTGGAGTGGTTAATCCTGAGGATCTTCACTTGAGTTCTGCTGAAAGGAAGCTTGTAAATGCTTATAATGAAAAACCAGTCCTTTCACGCCCTCAGCACAACTTTTTTAGGGTAATGTATAAATTTCTTGTTTTTACTTTGACTTCCCCAGTGCTAATTTTCATTTTATAAAAATGAACTTCACAACAACTTTGTTTTAGTTCTGCCATAATGGTCCAATTCCTGACCAAGGTGGGTTCACAAATTTAGGAGGCAAGAGAATTAGGAATATGGGATTTTTGTTTTGTATTATTGACCATCTATAATGACTGTTCCTATGTATGAAATCATTTGTTCCTTCAGCTAATGGTGCTAGAATTCTTGTTACTCAACTTTATATTTCCTGTAGAATAGCACTGGTTCTGACTTCAGCTACTCTGGCTCTGATGCAGGGTCCTAACTACTTTGAAATTGATCTGGATATTCATCGGTTTCTACATATCAAGGAAGGGACTTGAAGCATTCCGAGATCGTATGAAAAACGGAACCCTTGATTTGGGTTTAACAATCCAGGTAACTCACTAATCTGGTTAGACAGACCCATGTTGGGAATTCTGGGTTAATGTTGTTTGGTCTACCTTCAGAGAAAAAGAACTTGGATTCATGATTTGATGACAGACAACTTTATGTCAGAACTCTTAAGTTCACTTTAGTTATTATAGTTTATGTGTTTGTATTTGTGCATATGCACATACATCATAGAATCTCAACTTTTGCTTTACACATGTGATTGGATGCCATGTACTGTCATGTGGAATTACTATGAGTTAATGATATTCTCTGGTACTGCATATTCTTTACAAGGCTCAACATGATTGTGCTTGCAGATATTTTCTCAACCTTTGAACTCATTATAAAGCTAACCCTCTTCACATTTACATTTAACAGGCACAAAAACCAGAAGAACTGCCAGAGCAAGTGTTGTGCTGTTTGAGACTGAACAAGATTGATTTTGTCGATCATGGTCAAATACCAACACTAGTGACCCAATGATTGTCATAGGGATGGTGAGATGCTGGGTTTGGCATAAAATAGAGATATGGACAGCAGGGTAATTGGGGTTCAGATTGTCCATATTGTACACAATCAACCCCTGCTTTTTTCTGGCCTTGTGTAGAAGGAAAATAAAAATCGAAAATAATATAAAGTGTCACTTATTTTGAATCAATAATCATGATAATATCAATAATACAAGTATATATAAATCTTAAATATGCTCTTACGTTGACTCTGAGGGTTAGCTTGTGTTGAAACAAAGGGTTTTGACATTGCATTGCATCACATGCATAACATGTGCTCAATGTGGTATCAATTTGACAATTTTATGAAGACTGGACTACGTAGGGAGTCCAGATATGGCTTGGTAATCTCATTACTTGTTCTCTGTCTTTTACACTGAAAAATTTCAACTTTAAAGCATGATGTTGAATAAAAGAGAGAGGACATTATAAGCGTAGCCATAATTCGATTATCTTGGCATCGTGGACATCAACCATTTTGATTATTGAATGTTATTTAAAGACCCCATTGAAGGAATTTTTATTTTATTTTATTATGGACAGTATTTGAAATCATCAATCATACTAATTTAACCAAATGTGACAAAATGAATAAATAAAGACACCAAAAAGACAAAAATATTAAGGCATCAACTACATAATTTGAGTTAGAATTACGAAATTAAACGGTTAGAAGAATTCATATTAATCATTTTGATGTAGAAAAGATAATACATATAAAAAAAATAAAAAATAAATTGTCTCTTTTCGTCCTTTGCTTACTCCTAAGAACACTTTATTAGTTTTGTTGCCAAACAACGGTAACAATTTCAAAGCACATATAGTTATCAAACAGTTAAATAACAAAACTCTCATCATTGCATTTCTATGAGGATAGGTAGGTGATGTTTGTCTGATAGTAGTGTAAGGATAGACTTCAGGAAAAGGGCTTTACTTAATGTGAGAGGTGAATACAAGAAAGCTTTCTCTATCGTTGATAAGCTTACTGCCATTGGACTCATTCTTCCTCTTGTAGCCCCAAAGCCCCAATATGTGTCTTTGCCAATCCCATGCAGACTTACCAAATTCCTATATGATTTGAAACAAGCTTCCCAAGACGAAGATGCCTCTTGCAGTCACAATATGTCTTTGCCAACGGGATTTGCAACTAAGGAAGAGTCTCGGGTTTGCAAACTTACCAAATTCTTATATGATTTGAAACAAGCTCCCCAAAGACGAAGACGCATTATTCATTCTCCAACATGAACCAAGTTCATTCCGCCATAAATCATTCTAATTTTGTGAGAACATCCAATGTTTTTTTTTTTTGAAAATCCAAATGTTATATTGGGCACAAGGACCTAAACTCACAATTTTGTGCTGATGGAGGACTTTGAAGGCTTAAAAATTGGACGAAATGCATGGTTTGCAAGGGAAGAAACGATGGAATCAAATACTACTGACGAAAGTATCAATTATAGAAAGTTGTTGAACTGGTAGCTGATCGATTGAGAATTCTGCAAGTAATGAAATACCATCATAAGGTACTAGATGGGATTGTGAATGGATCATCAATGTCTAAAGTTCCTATTTTCTTTGACTGCATGATGGCAATTAAAAAGCCATAGGTGAAGGTTTTGTGAACGGACTGGTGATAGGGTGGAGGTGGCATTGGGCAAGAAGATAAAGGCTGTGAAAGGATATAAGAGAAGAAGACATTGTTAATCATTATATATATATAACGTACAACACAGGAATGACTATTACAAAATCTTCATGTTGATAATAATTCACGTACAAAGCAAATGCCCTAACTAACTAGTAGGTGTGTGTTAGGTGTTTCAGCAGAAAATCTTCATGTGAAGAAAAATAGTTGATTAGAATTCACATGACAAGTACTTAAAGAAGCTGATTGGTTTTAGGTTAAAAAAGGCTCTCAAGCCCTATCTTATTCTCTTCTTCCAAAGCTAACCTTGATAAAAATCTATTTGAAGTTTAAGATAAGAGTGGATTATCAATATTTCTATGATCCCTTACTAGATGTTATGGGTTTAAAAATTTATTTGCCTGTTAGTCATTTGAATCTGTAATGTGAAAGACTTTATATTGTACTTATTTATTTAAATAAATTTTTAGTTGCTGACCACCTATCGGGGGCAGGTGGGTTCCATATAAAGTCTTTTATATTACTTTGTTAAGAAGAGCCATGGCTGGAAAGTCTTTTACCAAGTTAAATCTGTCTATAGTTGCCTAATTGTCCTTATATATGGCTGGTTTTGTTGTTTGGTAATTCTAAAAATTATTTAATGGTTGAAGTGTCAATTGCTGGTTGTTTTGATGATGGTCAGCATATATAGGCCACAATTATTTAATGGGCTAAACGGCCCAAACAAATCCAAACAAAGTGTTACAAATGTTTAGAGAAACGATGTGATGGGCCAAAAAGGCCCCAAACTATTGATGAACAAAAAGGAAAAGGGGATACATAGGTAAATACGGTAAAAGATCCAGGCAGGAAGGGAAATAAGACTAGGGTTTCAGACTTTTCTCTCCAATATAAATACAGAAGAGGGGGCAGCGGAGAAACGGTGAACGCCTGAGGCCGAGCGCTTCCCTCTTGAGGAAGGGGTGGCGTGGTATTCCACGGGAGAGGTTAAATCGTGGCGCACGATAGTGCGATAGGCGCACATTAGCAAACTGGGGGCTGCCATGACCGCTCTGCTGCTAGCTTTATGCAGCCAGAGCGAGGGATTGCCCTACATTTCTTTCTCTTTTAACAAAATTTTTTTTTTCTTCCTTTGATTCGATTCCATTTATTTGGTTTTTGTTTTTGAAGTAAGGGTTTTTGATGAGAGAGAGCATATGCAGTTGAAATAAGTGAATTATCTAAGCGATGATGAATCATCATATTGTTGTGTAAGTTCGTATGAACATTGTGGTCATTCTTTTATAATACAAATGAAATGAGAACACTCCAAACCCTGTCAGCAAGATGAAGTTGTTAATGGCAGTGTCAGAGGGTTGATGAGTTGAGTCCGGGAATGGCTATGAAACCCAGACAATCATTCTCTCCTCTTTAAATCCTACAAACCTTCCATCATCAATCTGTAAAACACAAAGTTCAAAAGTGAGATTTTCAAACCCAAATACTTAATTGTGTAAGAAATGATAAATTTAATGATTTAATGAATATTTAAACAGTAAGATTGAAAGTTTGTTTTATAGTACCTCTTTCAAACCTTGATCTGCGGATTGCTCGACGAATATGACCTTCGTTCTTATGCAGGAGTTCATCAAATTTTTGTGGTTGGGATAGCAAGGGTCCTGAGAATTCAATTTGCTGACCTCTGCTTCTGCCACCCTAATGAATTGTTAGAAGAGCAATGAGATTCAATCCAACACATGAAGAAAAAAATTAACATATGATAGAAAACATGTCAGTTAAGATCTATTACAGCATTTGATTTCGGGCTCAATGCATCTGTTTCATCTTTTTGACTAGATGCCGGTGACATTTCAGGAGAATGGTATGTCACAGACGAACTGAAAGAATCCTGCCTTGACGTCACAGATGAACTGAAAGAATCCTGCCGGTCAAGGTGGCGTTGAGGCTTCTTCTTCATTGCATGCTTGGCACTCTCGACGGAGTTGGCGACAGCCCTGCATAAAAGATGATTCTCCTTTTTGGTTGTGTAAGATGATTTTGCAAAGGATGGATCTAATGCACTAATTTTGCTTTTTGATCCATCTGATATTGTGGAAACAACGTCCTCTTTTCGCCTTTTTGCCCACGTAAACCCGCTTCGATGCTGCGACGTCTGCTGGCCCTGAATATCCACTGTCCCCTTGAGATGGATTCATCATTTGGGAAGTCTCTGACATTGTATCAAGTGATGGCTTTAGTGTCTCTCCACGCACAAAAACACTACTTCTTCGTTTGGGAATATGGGCATCACTGATATTGTTTCTATGAGCAAGTTGAGCATGATCCTGCGTCTCCTGCAAAAAAAAAGACCAGCAAAAATGGTTAAAGAAACTAGCTTTCTTCCTTCAACTACACACCCACGTAGAGAAAGAGAGAGAGACCTCTTTTGATGCTAATTTACTGCTACTGTTTGCTTCTTGTAAAGTTTTACGGACTCTTCTAGGCTTTCTTGAAGGTGCAGGCTCTCGCAATCTAGCACCAGCCTTTTTCCTGGTAAGTACAATGGCTATTCAGCAAATAATGTTTGAATTGTACATATATAAATATAGATTTAAACTAGTTTTCAGGCAGCTGAAAGAATATGACTCATACGAAAGAAACCAATTCAAGCCAAAATTGCATGAGCAGTCTACTAAATTTCACCTTCGGCCATCATCGCGAATTTTAGCATCAATTTCCTTGCTAGGGGAATACTTTGGCAAGCTTGATGGCTCACATGCAAAGGGCTTTGTGTTGAAATACTGAAAAACAGAAGCATGACGTAGACATCAAATCAGAAAGCCAAAAAAACAGTACGGGTTTTATCTGCAATATGCATGCACCACAAGATGATATGATAAACATGTGGTAGAATTACAACAATCAAACTTTGCTTTGAAAAAGATCTTCAAACAGATTGAACTTCTTAGTCAAAGTTACCTCAGACATGAGGGCAGATGATGCAGTGCCACGCTTTTGAGGTTCTATGGAAAGTAAAGTTTCTATTAGTTTCACGGCAGTTGTTGGGAAATCTTTACACTTCTCCGAAAGACAACTTTCATAATTATGCAGCGGTTTAAACATAGCTGCTTGAGGAAGTTTAGACTTTTTCCAGAACTCATCAGGTGGAGAACCAATAAGCTTGAAAATTTTGTGTAATTGCTCAACCTGCAGATTGCAGAATATATAAGCCAATCAAACTAATTGCAATTCTTATGGACTCTATTCCTCTACAATGTTTAAAAATCAAAATCTTGGGATAATGTCTCTTAAGTCAAGAATTTTGCTGTCAATTTCACTGCAAGATCAGCAAGGTTATAAAAATTATAATAGAAAATTAACATATACATCATGTATTTAACAAGTACATAGGCATCTTGAACTTTTATATAAAATGGAAAAGTTTCAAGCATTGAAGTTTACCAAGTAACATGAGTATCAAGAATTTTATAAAGACAGTGTTCAAGGGACCAGAAAAATTGATATAAAGGGTAAATGAAGAAACAAAATTCTCTTCTACTCTTCATCAAAATCCCACTCTGGCCATGAGAAAGTGTTATCACCTCAGTTCTCCCTTTAAGGAGAGGCTTCCGTACGAGAAGTTCTGCAAATACACAGCCCACACTCCAGAGATCCACTGATACTCCATAACTTGTTGACCCCATCAAAAGTTCAGGAGGACGATACCATAAAGTAACCACACGACTGGTCAGAGGGTGCTTGCTCTTTAGGCTAACGACATTTGCCAATCCAAAATCCCCCAATTTCAGAATCCCATCATTGTTTACCAAAATATTGGATGTTTTAACGTCTCGATGCATTATACCTCGCATGTGGCAGTGCTCAATTCCACATAATAGCTGTGTCATATAACACTTGATCTACAGAAAATTCAACCTAAGTTTTTATCTTCCAAAGCAGAAAAAAAGAAAGAAACAGAAACAGAACATTGTTACAGCCTTTTAAGTCATACAATGACATAATGTCTTGATGATGCTCAGAGCTCATATCATATCACAAATCTATTGAGTATAAACAAACCTGTGATTCACTAAATTTGACATCAGGGCTGGATACCAGTCCAGCAAGATCATGTTCCATGTATTCAAACACAAGGTATATGCTACTTGATAACCGAGAAGTAATAAGCCCCTCCAATTTCATGATGTTTGGATGGTCCAGTCTGCGGAGAATCATTATTTCTCGGGCCATAAACCTTATGCTCTCTGGCTGAAAATTGTCAACTCGCACCTTCTTCAGAGCAACCATCCTCCCAGTTTCAACTTGGCGTGCTCGAAACACACTGCTGTATGTACCTTGTCCAATCTACATGCATGGAAGGAATTGGCAAAAATAAATCTTTTAGAAAGCGAACGAATATGAGGAAAATTATGAAGATGTGGCCAATGAAAACAACATTATGATCATTAGATGTGTGTCAAAAGGCAATACAAGGTGTTTGGCTGACATTACACTGAATTACGTTCGAACACAAAACTCCCTGCAAGATTTTAAGCCTAGATGTTATTGGACGTCTGCACATTTTCAAATAGATCACATGATCAATCAACCAATTGGGTCACCCCTCACCTGCCCGCTGTGCCATTTCAGCTTATTAAGTCAAATGCTTTGTTTCAAGCATGAGATTTCATTTATCCATGTCGTCCACACCCTGTTTGGCCTTCCTGTCCCTTTCCAAGCATCTTCAGCTTGTATCAGTCCATATCATATTAAAGGCCCTGTCAGGAGTCTCTGTTTCTCTTGGCTTCTCTAAAAATGCTTGTTGAGATAAAAGTACAAGATACGTGATCGAGATTTCCTTGCCCACATATTGTTACATCAATGCAATGTGATAATGCTTGTCTATCTATAATCTACGTATTACCTTCTTCCTGTCTTTTCCCTTCAAACACATGCACACCCACACACATACCCCAAAACAGAACCACTCATGAGAACCTTGTGTAATCATAATACATCACATTGTAAATTTAATTTAATTTTTTGTAATTATATAAGCTCAAAGAATTTAATTATAACAAAGTTGATGGCATTAAACAAAGAAGCAAACGAAAGGAGCAAGCTTTGAAATCAATGATCCATACCTTCTCCAATTTCTCAAAAGAATCAGCCCTGAGAGGGATCCAACCATTGATGGCCTCGGCAGCGGCAGCACTGAGCCAAGTGGGCCACCCGGCGGCGGCCTGCTCGGCCTGCACGTGCCTGTGAGAGAACCCCAGCTTGAAGCTGAAGGAACCCTTCGAATGCGGACGACTGGTATCCTTCTTCGACTTCTTCACATCGCGGCTCCGATCCTCGGATCCCTCCTCTTTCCTACTCTTACCACTATCCAACTCCAACGCCCCAGAATGGTACCTCCTCTGCGAGCGTGAGTTCACCACAGCCACGGCCGAGCCATTGTTGTTGTTGTTGTTGTTGGTGTTGAGCACGGTGTGATCGGAAACAGGGGAGGAGCCGGCCGCAGCATTAGAATTGGCAGCTGCCCGGACCGCCTTCTTCGAGCTAATGCAACCCATTTAGGCATGGGAGAATTCGGGTCGACCCAGATCGGGAAATGGGGCCCAGATTCCCTCACACCACCTTAAGAACAGGATTGCATGGTGGGCATGTGTGTCCCTCCTTGTGAGAAAGAAATGGGATGTTTCCTTAAACCCCCTGAGAGACGGACGATCAAGAAAGTCCTTTTGATGAATGGCTGTTTTTGGCTGGGTGCTCTCGTTTCTCTGCTGGGTCTCTGCGAGATCTGCGGGGGAGGGGTGGTTTTTCTGGGACAAATGGCCCGAAAGGAAAGGAAGTGAGAGACAGAGACGCAGAGAGAAACAGGGATTCGTGGGTCCAAATGAGTACATTCTTTTGGTTGTCTCTGACTCTGTCTGTGTGTTTTCTTGGTATTGCAAAAGGGGGAAAAGGTGAAATGTAACCGTTTTGGAAATTCTGGTTGAGAGAGAGAGAGAGAAACGGATAGGGTGGTGGCGGGTGGTGTGGTGGTTGCAAGGCTAACTGCCCAACAGCTCTGCCTCTACTGCAAGATATTATGGAGAAGCTGGATTAGATATTTAATTAGTTGTTAATTTGCTTATTTTTATTTATTTATTAGGCAAGTGTTCGTTGCTTATACTTGATATCCTCTCAAATTTGGTATTTTATCACCTAAAATTCTTATCACAAGGAAGAAGTAAGATTTATTTATTTTTTTCTATTAAAAAAAAGAAAAAAAAAGAGGTTGAGATGAGTGGATAATGCACAAATTTTGATTAGAAATTCTAAAATTAGCATCTTCTATTAAGCATTTGCTAAAATAAATGATATCCTTTATTTCATGGTTTTACACACTTTCTTGAAATATCTTTTTTCTTTTGTCGATTTGCCACGGTAGACACCTGATTTTGTATGAAAAAATCTTTTTTTAAAAACCAAAACAAAAATTAAAACAAAAAATACATTAACAAATATTCACAACACATAAAATTAATATTTATGTCTCATCACAAAAAATAAAAATAAACATCCTCTAAGAGTCTAAAAGCAACTAACAAATGGAGAAGGACTCCATTCTAAAAAGTAGGTAGAAATGTTTGTTAATGTGTTTTTTAAAAGTGTTTTTGTTTTTACTTTGAAAAACAAAATCATTAAACATGTCTTTCGGCATTAAAATGACCAAAAAAAAATGACAATTAATTTGTTTTCTTTCTTGATCGACCCAAATCAACAAATGTCCAGCTCTTAAACGTTCATCTTTTCTTTTTTTTTTTATTAAAAAAAAAAAAACTGATGAAAACGATTAGCCATGTGTATGCTCATATTAGGCAGTGTCAATTCAATCTAGTGACAACACGAAAATTCTGCACAAGACTCAAGCCTGTGGTTCCTTTAAAATTAAAAAAGGTTCTAAATAAAGGGCGTACCATATAATAAATATCCTAACTTTAAAATCATTTCCTTAAAAAAAAAAAAAAAATCACAACATGCTTGCAGATACATAAATGATGCAACATGTACTAAAAAAAATACAACATTAATTATGTATACCAAATTACATAACAAAGTTTGTCGGTAAGCATACATATATTATTATATAAGTATAGCTCTTTTGCTTTTCACTCTAATTGCCAATTACAACACAGCCCCTATAACAAAATTACAGTACTGAGAACAAAGGAGCTTGACTCTGAAGCTACACCCATATGTGAGTTATAGTCATTCTCCTATTTTAAGTGTGAGAAAATCATGTAGGAGACCAAATCTGAATTTAAATGTACAAAAGCAAGCGGCTGTATAAGCAAAAGCATCATCATCATCATCAACAAAATCACACATGAAGCAACTACTTCCACAGAGCAAAAGTAAACCTTTCGTGTGATTTTATTCTTTATTCTACACTTGGTTCATTTTGTGCCAAGTTAGTCCGCCGGAATCAACCACTGACCTGATATGGTTGCATGAGAGAGATGTCAGCAGAGCACTTTACACTGTGATTTGCTCGTCCTTTAGCTGTAGAAGTACTGGTCTTTGGTCATTATTTCCATAATCCATCTCTTTAAGGAGTGGATGTTTCTCAGCCACCACCTTTTGTGGTGCAATTCTATTGCCCATGTTGTGGCTGCTGTTTCTAGCTGCTGGGACATCGTGATTGTGCTTTCCCTCGTACGTAGTTATGACGGCTTTGGGGTCTGTCGAAGCTCTCTCAACATGCTTACGGACATTGCATCCCGCATTTGTGCATTTGTAATAGCTCCTGTTAACAGATATTGAGGCATCAATATGATTCTTGCAGAAAATGAACATCATATATGGCTTAAGTGCCAACAAATTGAAACAACCAAGACAAAAATTGACATGCATCCCAGAGATGGCAGCACTGATGTTTTTTGTAGCCCAAGTTCTAGCATGGCAATCTTGTCAAATGCATAACAATATTTTACGATTGTAAGCTTCAGTTGACCAGTTCATGGCCACCTCAACATTTAAAATTTCAAATATTTTTGAAAAGAGATTATAAATAGATCATTTTTTTAGAATAGATTGTAAATGAGATAAGATAATTAAACATCTTGCCACACTTCAAATCATACCAACCCTAGAGCTTCATCTTTAGAGGTAACTTATTTATCCAAGAATATTTTATAGCCAATTAACTGGGGCCATAGTTGATGCAACTCTGTTGCTCAATTTATGTGATTTTTACAATGCCGTGTCATATATATCGCTATTGAAATATTCTTAGGGTCCACTTGCACCAAACAATCATTGGAACAAAACACAAATAGAAATATCGATGAAGTTACCACCTTGGATGGGGATTGCCTTTGACCACCTTCTGCCCATACTTGCGCCATCGGTAGCCATCATCTAAAAGATCAACTTCACTTCTTGTTTGCACGATGATCTTTGATTCTGTTACAGTCTTGTGTGACAAAGTTACGCCTGATGTCGCAGCATCTGCGATCCTGCATTCCAAGGCAACGATTTTCAAAATTAAAAAAGAAAATGGAAGTAAAAGGATGATAAAGTATAATAGTTAGTTGGGAGCCTGCCTTCTCTTTGGATTTGGCTCATCACCATCCCCCTCTCCTCTTGTTTCTACATCGCCGTCTTCCTCACTGTCACTTGATCCAGGTAATTGACTGGGTGCAGCTTGAGTAGATTCCTGATCCCCGTCAGGAACTGAATAAGCTGGTACCATCTCACTTGAGTTGTTCCGATTTCCAGCCTGACTTTGCAAACCCAGATCTGGCTTAGCTTGAGAATTTATATTTCCATTTATATCACTACCTTCTTTTGCACGCCTATTGGGTTGAGGCTGTTCATGATTATGCTGGCCTTTGTAGATAATTTCAGTTATTTGGCCATCCAAAGATCGCTCAACCTTTTTTTTGACAGGGCAATTCGGATGTGTGCATTTATAATAGCTACGTGGATACTCACTGCCTTTAACCTGCTTCTGCCCATACTTACGCCAGTTGAAGCCATCATCAGCAGGCTTATCAACTGCAGCAGAAGGAAGTTGGTATTTCCTATCAGCATGAGAGGCTTCTGATGATTCCATTATCGAACTTCTGGGGTCCGATGTTGAAGGTGCCATCTGCTGTTGTGAAGCTCCACTAGTATAGGATGGATTATGTGTCAAGGACTCTGTAGGAGCTGCTACTGAAGAAGGTTGATATTCAGTTTGCATGTGAACATGAGATTGGGCCAGTGCAGCTTGAGCTGTAACCTGCGCCAAGGCTTGCTGGTGGGACATTCCAAAGGGGCTCTGCGTGGATTTTGGGGAACAAAATTATAAATACCCATACAAAAATAAGCCTACCTCCAAGAAAATTAGATGGCATTGTTATAGATAATAAGGTGCCAAGCACCATCACCGACGCAAGCTGCCTAGGCAGGTATATTGCAGCTTATTGTATCCACTTGGATGGGCCGATACTCTTGTTCTAAACTACAAAATTTCTGCCAAATCTGCAAAGTTCTCACTTCTCAACAAAATATACAAGTTGTCAAGAAGGAAATACAGACCTAATGAGACTTCAATTTTAACCAACCCAACTGTTAAAGCACTAAAATATCCTTCACTTACCACAGTATACCACATTGTACTATGATAGTACAATCTACTCTATAATATATCTTATTGTAATACAAATATAGAATCAAGTAAAAACAATCAAAATGCCGCCTTATTGGGTATTTCCTATAATAGACATAGGCCTCTTAAGCTGAACCACTTAAATTTCTTGTGTCATTTTCTCTCTTTACAATTTCTCTTCATTTTATTTTATTTCATACTTTATCATGTTATTAGAGCTACTTTTTTGTGGCCTCCTATCTCTTCTACTTTTCTACCACATGCTTCATGTGCTGCCGACAATCCACTGCCAAAAATTTCTCTTTTTCATCAACCAACACCTAAAACTACCTCAGAAATGGCTGTTCTACCCAACCATGGGATCCACTGCCAAAAATTTCTCTCATGCACCCTTGATGTACAACCCACACTCCCACGCGCCACCTCCAATTCAGATTCTCTACAGCCATTTTTACCAACAACTGACCTCGTCACTGGGCTCAAAGGATGTCAATCTACATCCCAGTTCCTTCGCCACCAAGACCACCACAGGCATTCTAATGTGATTCCATACACCACCTCTGCTTTCCTATTGTCGTTTTACATGCCTCACGCATCCCCAGTTGCCAACATATATACATGCAGCACACACTGGCATGTGTCCCATGCAACATAAGACCTACATGTGCCACATGCAGGGACACCCTCACATAACTCAAACAACCACACACTCCTACACAAAATAAGACCTGCACACATCACATGCAGGCACGCATCCATGCATCTCCAAATATGACGCACTTTATGTTCTTGTGTTGCACACTCCGAGTCAAACAGATTCAAACCATTTTGAGTCAAATAGATTCAAACCATTTTCCGAGGTGGCATCTTATTCAAACCCTACCCAAGTCTTCAGATCCAACTCATACCAAAGTGTCTTAACCCAATGCACTTGATTCATTCCAATTGGATTCAATCCAGCCCACTTAAACCCATTCTTATTTTACCGTGAGCCACCTACCGCAGATCGGTTGACCCGCTGACTGATATCAGAGTCCAGCTAGATCTGGATCCATGCGCTTCACCCATCCATAATGCATTGGATCCACCTCTGACCCTACCAAACCCAAATCTGACAAAGAAAAATGCAACACACACACACACACACAAAAAGCAGTAAAAAACCCTTAAAAATCCAGCAAACCCAAAAAAATTAATGTTCTTGCTCTCCTTGCCCCTTGGAGCAATTCAGACCTCCTCTCAAGCAACCAACACCAAATCTGGGATCAGTGGTTGCCAGGTATCTATCACCCACCAACATGCATGTCTTCACACGCTGCCTTTGATAGGAGTTTACATGAGCTATCATGCACGGTACACCGGCATCCTCACACTGCACGCACCAAGTGCATGATGCACGGTCATCCATAGGCACCTCACAATCATATCTTTCCATGATTCAAGCTGGGACAAATTCAAACCTGTTTCATAAGCAACCCATCATGAACTTTGGCTAGCACTCAGATTTCGCCCATGCCAACTCACATCGACCTAGGCAGCTAAGTCCAAGTTAGCAATTTTCAAGGATTCCACCCAATCCTTTGACTCCTATTGTTACTCAACAGCATCACATAATTTGGCCAAAAATAAGACTTTTCAGTATTTTTAATGTAGTTTCACCATGTTCAATCCCTCAAAATTTCAATCAAACAAAAAGGTCTCCGTATTTTGGACACATCATAAAAATTCATCCTCAATGACTGATTGTAAACATCACAAGCTGAACCAAACCTAGGTTAGAGAACGAAACATAAGACAATTAAGTCCAACACAAGGAAAACAGAAGAGTTTAAATATACTTCTTTGGATACAGGTAAGATAGTATAAATTTGAAGAGTGAGAAGAAATGAGATAGCCTATCTTGGCTGTCCAATGGAATTTGATCGATTCCCTCTCTGCATTGTTGGTAAGCAAGATTTGAACTTAAAATCTATCCAAAACCCATCCCATCTCTTTACCACTGGAGCGTCAAACTTAGATTTCCTGTAGTTTCAAAATGAATCTATTTCCAGTTATAACTCAAAGCCCTCACTACGTTATTCAGAATCTTAAGTCCAAAACCTCGGTAAACTACATTTCATGTAAGCCAATTCTTGACCTGACAAACACCACTGCATTCCTCAATAACACCACCGCCTGCCACCCATATCTTATCCTTAGCTCCCAGCCTCAACACGATACTCTAAATAAAACAAGCACTATGCAACTCCATAAAAATCAATTTTTTTAGTTTCAGAAATTATCAGGAGTAGAACAGAATTAACCAAAAACAGAACAAACCCATCACAAATTCACGAGATTTGGATCAATTACCTGCGGCGGAAAGAACCCAGGCGAGTTGAGCAAGCCAGAGGGGCTCAACCCAGGTGGAATTGTAAACAATGGTGACCGAGCAACCATCAAATTCATGGGCCTGCCCTGCTTAAACCCAGAACCCGTATCGGAACCCTGTTCCGCGGAAGAACTGTCGGTGGAATTGTCGGCAAAGAAGCTGGGCCTGGCGAGCGGGGAGGCCATGGCTCCGGCGAGTAGCTGAGAGAAGGACCGGCAATCTCCGTCCGCGTAGCCGTCGGAGAAGAAGCTGGACACCAGAGTCATGGGTCCCGGGCTCGCTCCGGCCCCACCCGTGAAGAAGGTCTCCATGGATGGACGCGGTGGTAGCGTTATCGTAGGACGCGCTGGTGCTGGCGCCGGAGCCGGTGCCGTAACTCTCCCATAATCGTCCTTCTTCGCCATACCCTCTCTACCTCTCTCTCTCTCTCTCTCTCTCTGTATAACTGTCTCTCGCTATCAAATTGTCTATGTGCCACCCCGCCCAATCATCTCTCTCCCCCCTTCAAGCCTCTCTTTTCTCTCTCTCTCTCTCTCTCTCTCTCCCTCTCTCTGAAACTTCAGCAACTCTTTGGTGAGAAATGGGGTATTGGTAATGATGGTTGCCTTTGTTGTTTCGTGCTATCTTCAATTTTCATGCCCAGTGGAAAGTCCACGCAGCAGAACCGGAAAGTGACAATTTTTTTCCCCCTATTTCTAAGTTTTAATCTTCACCCATCTCAAACTTCTGGTTGAAAATTAAAAACCCAAAAAGAATCCGAAATCCATCCAGAGGATATAACGTACAATAAAATCTCCCTCCATACTCAACCCATATGACATGCGCCCATGTTTGCGACTTTTCCATTGACTTTCTTGCCCAACAAGACCGTCACTCTTCACAAATTAGACAACATTTTCACACCAGACACACTTCCTTTACGGTCTCGCGTCCATCATTCTTAAACTACTCCATCCCACGAACCTTCATCATTTTTTATTATTTTATTATATATATTTTAATCATTAACATAATAAATATTGTGAAATTACGACATTAATTTGCAAATGAACCAAGTTCTTAGTTTACTCTAATATCTTTGTAACTTGCACATAACATATATTTATTTTTTATTTAAGAATAGAGAATGACATTAATAATTTCGGGTAGTTGATACTCATAGATACAATAAATCATAATATTTTGTAATTTTTTTGGATAAATTATCAAAAATATAATGTAAAAAGTATATTTTGCATTATGAACCTAATAATGAAAAAAATAAAATAAAATACAATATTGTTTTTGTTTTAGGTGCTCAGATTTGGAGAAAAAAAAATATCTGAGCTCTCAATGTCTCAACCCACTATGATTTGGAAGAAATAAATATAGGCAAGTTGCAAGCAAAGGGGTGTGGTTGTTGGCAAATTGGCGACAGACTGGAATGTACGTGGCGGCCCTGAAGAACAGACCAGAGAGCTGCGTGTACAAACAAGGAACCACACAGAAAGGAGAGACTTGGAAGTATATATAATATGGAAAAGATAAATGTTAAAGACTTAAAGTAAGAACATAAATTTAATAGAGACTCCAATTTCCTTCTGCATGCTATTTAAAAAATAAAAATAAATATTAAAGATTGGTATTTTGAATTTAATTTTGTTTTTTTTTCTTAATTTTTTAAATGACACATAAAAGAGAAGTTGAGTCTTTATTGAATTTATATTGTAACTATATTATATCTCTATTGAAAGAGAAATGTTCAAGTTATAATATAAACCTAACAAAGACCTAATTTCTTTCTTATATGTTTGATGTTCTTATAATATTTTCTTAGTATTCTCTTGTAATTATGTGGATATTATTTTATAGGGACCTGCTAGATATTCTTTTAGATTCTCCTGGTGTATGCCCTCCTAATTGTAATGTGAATTTTAAAATCATTAATAGATTGAAAGTCAATAATGATAATCTCAAATTCAACAGTGATTTTAAAAATTATATAATAATTAAGAAAACATCATGAGAACATTAACACTAGAAGAACACCTAATATTTTTCTATTTTATAAGTTACTTTTCTTTTAAAATAATATCTATATAAGATTAGAAGAATAGTAAAAAAAATTAGGAAAACACATAGCGACGGTTGCGTTGTCCATATAGTATATAATAATTAATAAAAAAAGAAAGAAAATGGGCCCATATGGACCACAAAAATGGTGCCGTGTACGTTGCATCAGAAGGAAGTCATTAACCGTAATTTAGTTGGTTCATCCATCACCAGCCCACAACCTATCACCTCTACGCCTCTACTTTATCCAATATGCCTAGAAGTATTATCACGTGTGAACACATTGACCCTTTTTTTGGGAGCAATGTAAGAAATTTTTACGCACACCATGACACCAATATTATTATATTGGTGTTTTAGAAAATGTGATATATAAAATATTTATAAATAAATAAAAAGTTATTTGAGTAAAGTATGGACAGAGTTTTCTTTAAACTAGATTGAAGAAATTTCTCTAATCTAATATGTAAAAGTAACATGTGTCTTTTAAACATGTAAGATGCACATGTTTTTTTAATAATAGAGACAAAGTTGAAATAAATAATATTAAGAACTTATATGCATCTCACATATTATTAAAAAAAAAAAATATGCCACTTTTACAAATTAGGTTAGAGGAATCTCCTCCAACCTAGTTTGGAGAAAACTCTGTCCATAAAGTATTGACAAATTTTTTCTTCAAACTGAGTTGGAGGAAGTTCTTTCAACCTAGTATATAAAAGTGACATGTAAGATACACATTTTTTTTAATAGTCGGGATAAAGTTTGAATAAATTTTATTAAAAATTAATGTGTATCTCATATGTTATTAAAAAAAAAGTGACACATATCACTTTTATAGATTAGATTGAAGGAAATTCCTCCAACTCAGTTTAAAATATAAACTTATCCGTAAAGTATTGCTAGAACTATTTACTTTTTCAAAGTTCTTTATTGTAATTATCAATTTTTATTATTTTGTTTAAATATTATTTGTTTTTTTTTCACTTTTATTATTTTTAAAATGGAGAGAGAATCAAAGTATACTCTTAAAGCTCTCTAGATACCTAAGTCATGGCTCTAAATTAATTCAAGGTTAGGTAAGGGTCGTCCTTCAAAACAACCTTTTTTTAAAACAAAAACTAAAATACAGAATAAAAAGAGAACATGATACTCTTCAATTAATTTGAATTAGATAATATTAAGTTAGTTATAGTTAATGGGTATTTTTGTCTTTTTATTTTTTGAGTAGACTAAAATATTTATTCACTATAACTAACTGAATAATATTATCAAATTCATTTGAGCGAAAGATGATCTTAATTCGGTCTTTTCTAATGGGCTACTTTTTTTTTTCTAATGGGCTGCTTGCACAACCCAAAAAGGTATGTCCTTTCTAGGGGTTATAGGCCTTTCTAATGGACCTGGACTTGGCCCGCGAATTCTCTCCTCCGAAACTCTCTTCGCACTCTCCCTCTCTGCATAACAGCACAAAGAAGGCCATCGAGCACCTCGCCACCGCGCGCTAATCCGTGCGCCTCCTCAGCTCCGTCGCCTGCTCCTCCGTCCGACCGCACCCGCGACTTCGACAGGGAGTTGGAGATCGGTTTGTTCTCTCTCCTATGCTATTTTGTGTCATTTTTCGTTTTTGGTTTCGTAGTCATTTTGCGTAGAAGAAGAGTAAACCACGTAGAAGAAGAGTAAACCACTGATTTTTGGGTAAGTTCCTGTTGTGGGTTTGCATCAAACTGCCTTTAGTCTGTTGGGTCTGCGCGTAAATTTCTCTCGTGGGTGTGTTTCATGCTATTGCTATTGACTCTGCGAATCTTGTCATTAACGAATGGTCATAACAGATCCAACTCCCTCCTTTCCCCTCCTTTGGGTGAGAGGCTACTTGGGAAAAAACTTAGGATTATTGTTTTTTACTAGCATTTGAACTGCATATGCATCAATGAGTACTTGCTTGCTTACTTGTATGGACAATTGTTTATAATCATTATTTGTCAATCTCCAGAGTACTTGCTTTATTTCCAATGGAAGATGGGATGGAAGTAAATAAAAAGAGTAAAGGTACCCCTACAGAGTACAATTTACAGTGGAGTCAGTGGCAATTGCTCGATTCCATCCTCCCTACTGGTGGGTTCGCTCATTCTTTTGGTCTTGAGGCTGCAATCCAAGCCCGCTTAGTATCAGGTCCTGAGGATCTTCAAACTTTTGTGATCCATGTGTTAGAGAATACTGGAAGCTTACTCCTTCCTTTTGTTTATTCTGCAACCATGTCACCTGATTTGGAAACCTGGTATAAACTTGACAGAACCTTAAATGCAATGCTAACTAATGAAGTGGGTCGAAAGGCATCAATTGCACAAGGATCAGCACTTATGAGGGTAGCTGCCGCTGTCTTTTCAGAAATCCCAGCTCTTAAATCCATGAGAGATGCCTCTCATGGTTCTGGGGTTATTTCTTTCCACCACGCTCCTATATTTGGGCTCACATGCGGACTGCTTGGGTTGGATAGCACAGCTTCTCAGAGAGCGTACTTGTTTATTACGATGAGAGATGTTGTTTCTGCTGCAACAAGGCTGAATTTAGTAGGACCTCTAGGTGCAGCTGTATTGCAGCATCGGGTTGCTTTTCTTGCTGAAGCTATCCTAAAGAAGTGGGCGGACCGTACTGCTGAGGAAGCATGCCAAACCAGTCCTTTGCTTGATACCGTGCAGGGCTGCCATGGTTACTTGTTTTCTAGACTGTTCTGCTCTTGAGAGCACAAACAATTGCATCAGCATGTTGCCTTTCTTGTTCTGTACTGATGCTAGAACCTGTGTTAACTTTTTTGATTTTGTGCAAGGCATGAAAATTATTTTCATTTTTTTCTATGTGGCCTGTGTCTCTGATGTAAGTTAAGTGATTAGATTGTTTTACATGTATTGTTGGCATTCCACATAATGGACCAATTATAGCTGGGGGTGGGCAAATTAACCGTTACCGATTAACCGACCGATTACCGACATTAACCGAGCCGATATAATAATAATTGATAATTAACGTAATCGGTTAAAAATTTATACCGGTAACCTTATCGGGTAATCGTCTTAAAATTCTTATCGGTTAACCGATATGACCGATAAATATTTTTAATTTTTATATATATTTTTAATTTTATACTTTTTACTCTTTTAATTTTTATTTTATAATATAAAAAAGATGTAATAAATTAATATAAAAAAAGATTCAATAAACATTTTTAGCCATATATATATTTACCCAATTTAGGCCCCCAAAAGGGGCAAAACAACTAATTTTTAATAAGTTATTTGAGGCTTTAGCCAAATAAAAAATATTTGAACTCTCAAAATAATTAATTTTTGACCTAATTAGCAACTAATAAAAAACTCAATAAAAAGTTAACAAAAACCGGTTAACTGATTAACCGGCTAGTTTAACCGATTACCAATATGACCGATTAACCGATTAACCGATAGCTTATCGGTCGGTAATCGGTCAAGAATCTGTTAACCGATAGCTTATCGGTCAATAACCTGTTAACTGATAGCTTATCGGTCAATAACTGATAACTCTATTAACCAGACCGATATGACCGATACCCAACCCTAATTATAGCTATGAAAATATACACATTGACCTACTGCAATTGAATAGAAGCAATACAAAATTGATACAAAATTTCCACCAGAGTATTAGAGTAAGAGAAGGAAGCCTAATTTGATACATCATTTTACTCACAATTTAATCTCAGAAAAGTAAGTTGATGAGACAGCCAAGCCTTCTACATCGTAAGTGCGAACCAGTCTCTGTCTCTTGCCGGGTGTCTCAAGCCAACAGAACTCCAAATGGAATGGCTTGGATTCTGCCACACATTTTGCTACATCACACGGACATCCCATGTACATTCCGCCAGGCAAGAGTGTCATCTGGTAACCTCCATCAAATGTAACCAAATTCTCTGATTGGGTACCCGTCCAATGTACATTAGTGGTTACTTCACCCCCAGCAAAAGTCGAAGTAATATCCTGAGATTTCATTATTCAAGTAGCTCACATTTACTTCTTTTCTGATTCATGATGAGGGGAGAATAATTTGCTTGTGAGTCTAGGATACCTGAATAAGCTGATCCTTGTCATTCATCTCAAGTGATGAAACTGTATCAGCTTCAGCAATTGTTGCTCCATAAGCACCACTGCGTTTTGTGATGGAGCGACCTTTCCAGTTACCAAGATATGGTATAATCCTGTTTGCGTTTCCTTGCAACTGATAAAAGATTATGACCATAATCACCATGGAAGAAAGAAAAAGAATGAAAGAAAATAAAAGAAAAACAACAATAGAAACCCAAAAGTTCCTCACTATCCACTGATCAATAAAATTGAGTATAAAACTCACCATGGTACTGTCAAGTGCAGGAGGACAAGGCACCGAATCACCTCTTTCCTCAAGGAAGATGAGAAGCATTTCTATGATGCCCTTTGGGTCCATGATATGGAATGCTCTTGCTCGCATATCTTTCTCCACTGAATAGAGGCAGTTCTCACAGACAATCGAGGGACGACGGGAAGGAAGCTTGAGATTTCTGCATGGTGGGGATAATTGGAAAGAAAAAGTAAGCATATAAATTAGAAACAATATCAGTTAGAAAACATTGAAACGGAGCTCCACATACAGGTATGAAGGTCAGAGAGGAACAATCTACAACTAGTAGATCCTCATGTATGAAAGTTCATACAAACGGTGGTGCACAATAATCGGTTTGATGAGTTCCAGATTCCCAAACAGGACATTAACTGATTTGATGATTATAATATTTTTAAACGAAAAGCAAGGCCGCATTATAATTTTTTCCCTGTTACTACTTAACAATTTGCTATTTTAGACCTGAATTGCCCAAAAGAAAAAGATTTAATCCAAATGCTACAACCCCGAAAAAAAAAAACAAAAAACTGTGGAAATGAGCTCTATGGAATAATTACATGCCTAAGGAAAGTCTGAGCATGCCTCATGAAATGCAATCGAAAATTTTAAATACTAGAAGCTGATCCATAAAATGCTGGCTACCTATCAGCCAAGATTCATTCTGTTCAATGAGAATAGCAATACAAACATGACAAAATGAGCTTCTATAAATATCTCCACCAATTTGCAGCCTTAATTTCACTCATTAATGTGCAAAACCTTTTTTATTTCTAAAATTTTTATTTTCTTTCATAGGTTTTAACAGGCATGTACTATATTAATGTAACTGCATAGTCCAACTATTTGTTATCAGCAATGCATGAAGAACGTCCTTAAAAGAAATAACTTACTTTGGTGATTCTTCACCAGTGTCATCTTCCCCAAGAACCCCTTGCCTTAACACAGTTTCTAACATGCCAGCTGTCTGGTATCTAAGAGCAAATGCTTTCTCTTTTGGGAAAAAACCAATCTGCAGACTAGTTGTAACGGACATTCAACGGAAAATAATGGGATCACAAAAAAACATTTTTCCATGGGAAAAGCTGATAAGTAAACTTAAAATCCACAAAGTACTCACCTGTTGATATTTGTCAACGGTGAACATATTGGTTTCTTTAATTTTGTACTCAGCCCACTCTGGCTCATCATCATGTCCCGAAATTGAGGTGCTTGATGAAGGTTGTTTTATGTATAGCCTATAGTAAAAGAGGATTAAGCCAATATGATCATAGAGCGATAAAAGTGTAAGATTAATAATTATTATTAATTGCAGTAATATTATATCCAATGGTCTTTGGACCAAATGGCATGTCCTTCTGCCGTAAATGTGGAAGGTAAGGTCACAGGTTCAGTCCAATGTGAGTGCGAGTTGTATTTACGTATCAATAATATTTGTATTCATCAAATACCATAAGCTACTTACTTATCTTGGTTACATTTCCTTCAACCAGAAACTTAGAAAATTTGTTTTCTTTTTCTTTGGCATATCAGAAGTCAAAATGAAAGACACACACACACAAAAGTCATTCTAGAGTTGAAGGCTTAATGATCACCAGATAACCCAATTCAATAATGCATGTAATTTATAAGCCATAAAGAAACAAATAAAACTTATGTCCACTTATCACCCAAATTCTCAACTAAAAAACTTGGCCATCTACCCCAATTTCACTATAGTATTCTCTACCGGTGTATATGAAAAAGGGTAAGAAAATACAATCATCTATGGCACTAGATCCCTTTTTTGAAGCTCTATCTGGATAAAAGAATTTCACATTAGTTTCTACCTCTCTATGTTGGACACAGTAAAACGAACTCCCAATTCGTCCTTAATAACACTAACAATCACTTCTGGTCAACAAATTTCAAATGCAAGTTCATATAGCACATAGATTATGTGATCATCCATTCAAATTACTCTCTAAAGCAATCCTACATGGACTTCATGCTGC
The DNA here is from genome assembly GCA_013348765.1 of Carpinus viminea. Classification (NCBI taxonomy): domain Eukaryota; kingdom Viridiplantae; phylum Streptophyta; class Magnoliopsida; order Fagales; family Betulaceae; genus Carpinus; species Carpinus viminea. The sequence goes on along the minus strand of CP054671.1, from coordinate 36,968,170 downwards.
GGAACTCCTTCCTGACTGACATGGCTCACCACACTTCCATTTTCATTTGGAAATATTTTAATCATCATCAATCTCAGAATTGCTGCGGCCATGTCATTCAGGTTGGAATTCGGAACACATCAAGCAACACGAACAGCATTATTCATCTGGATAATTGCTCCGAGCAGACAACAATTGAATCAATAACAATAATTATTCCCTTGTCAATAACTAACGCTCATTAATACTGAAGCTTACGTCTGAATGAGACTGATGAGTTCATCTTCTCCATATGAGCTCACCGCAAGCTTTGTACTCAGTCTATGCAACAAATTCCCAAAAGCATCAAATTGCTGCAAAATGCATCCCAAAAAAAAAAGATAACTAAACTCTCATCTTTCATCGAACCAGAAAACCGACGAAAGACTTTTTTGGGGGCAAGGCAATAAAAGACACTTAAACTAAGCATATTTCGACATAATACTCATTATCTGCAATCAAATAACATCAAACATAAGACCCAGAATTCCTTTTTCTCAGCCAGCAAACAGAGAGCTCAGCCTTAAAAAATACAAAACGGTAAAAGCAATTAAGCATAAACTTACAAAGAAAGAACCGTTCCACTTGCCCAAGTTGAGGTCGAAGAAGCTGTGAATATTGTCGATGCTCATGGATGCTTCATTTGGTTTATGAGCATCTTCACCAACTGGGGTGGACGAGGTTGAGTTCGTGGCTCCGGTTCTGAAGCTCCGGAATGTGGGAACATAGCTCGGACATGGGTTGGACAGATATGTGGGGAAGGGTCGGATTATCTTTGAGTTTGGTGGTTTGTGGATGGGAGGGAACGAAAGAGAGTAGCAAATGGAGGCCATTGAGGAGGGTTCTGTGGTGGAGTGTGTCTGCCAGAGAGGTCCTGGGGATATATCTTTCTTATCTGAAATGGGTTGGAGAGCCTGCAGGCTGGAAGAGTTCAAAGCCCAATTTCAAAGGAACAGGACGTTGAAATCTATTGGAGAATATTTAAGGAGGAATATTTTTGTTTTTCACTTTCATGATAAAAATTAAAAAAACCTTTCATTATAACTAACCGTATATCCTTCCGTTCAAATGATTTTTTTTTTTTTTTAAACCGTTCAAATGAAATTGAGAGAATCCTAATTTAATTTTCAAATAAGGTCAACTTGCAGCCTGAACTTAACACACATTTTTTTTTTTTTTTATATGTCCGTACAAGTTTAGAGAAATAGAAATTTGAAATAGTGATGTAGTCCCTAGCCGAATAAGCTATCCCTTGATAACCACATTTTTCTTTCCTATGAATCTATGATGTTAAATATCATATAAGATGATTACTAGTGTGTTTGAACCAGCCATTTTGTATGCTAAATGCGTATTTTTAAATAAATTGTGAAAAGTCTTCGGTTTAGAAATGGGTTTTAAAAAATTGACGAATTGAAAAGATGGAAAAAAATTGTAGAAAGTGGTGTATTAAAAAAAAATTAGAAAAAAAACGCACGATTTGAAAGGTCAAATAACAATTTTACTAAATGCTTAACCACATTTAAAAAAATTGCGCTTTAATTAGTTGTGTTTTGAGATTTGTATTTTTTTAAATGGACATAAATTTTCTATAAACTGAGTTGCATCTAAACGTTAGATTAGATGTGTTTTTTAAACATATGAAAAGCATATACTTTTTTTATTAATGCGGTTTAAAAAACATGAACTACACATATTAATATATTATATTTTCAAAAGCTCAGTTTTAAGAGTTCATACAACTCAATTTATAAAGAAACCACTAAACCAAACATACAATTATTTCAAACAGGACCAATGAGTTTAATTTCCATCCATTCACAGGTCAGACATAACATTATAAAACTACTCAATAAATGCATTTCCATGCCAATTCAAATTCAAAGGAAAAACTCCATGGTTCATGTTCTCTCATTTTCCTAGTGAATCCTTTCAAATTTGTCCAAAAGTCAAAGAGGCCAACAACTGCACAATTATTTACCTATAACACTACTGCTGATGAGTCTATGCTGACACCAAATGTATGATGGCCAACACAAAAGTTATGGGAAGAATCAGTGTGTTGAGGGCATGTGGTCAGTGGTGGAGAACCATTATCAGGTGATAGAGGTGCAGTTGTTGAAGTTTCCTTTTCCACATACACAGCAACTCTCATTCCATTGAAGCAGTAGCCTCCACTAGACAGGAAGTAATATGAAACTCAATTTGTTAAATTAATATTTATTTAAAATATTTGAATAGAAAAATGTTACATGTTTACTTAGCGCGTAATTAAGAACTAAGTAAAAAGATGGATATGGTAGGATTTTCGAGAAATTCTTAACCTCATATGATAGGATTTTCGAACAATCTTGAACCTCTTAGTAGGATTGTGTTTGAATAATTTACTTGATTCATCATTTTATTCAAGAACAATGCAGATGAAATACAAGAGAACATAGAGTCCAACATGAAATAGACCTTTCATTTGACTCACAACTCAACCAACTAACCTGCTATCAACGAGACTCAAAGACATAAAAGACATAAACCTAATCCTACCCAAATAACAACATAAAAGAGATAAAGATAAAAGGTCAGGTGGTTCAATCAATGTTTCTTTTTTATAAAAATAGAATTTTTAAAAAATTCATTAAGTAAGGGTTTTTTTTTTTGTTTTTTGGTCAGATATTGACAATTTTTAGTAGTTTTTTTTTTTTAAAAAAAAAATCATTGACAAATAAGTGGTTTGAATAGAATAGGTGTACTTTTCTCTATTACTCTATTACAATTTTCACACTATTTTAAACACATTATTTTAATAAACAGAATTAAATTGAAAGAAATTCCTAAGAAAACTTTGACTTTAATACAAGAACACAAGAAATGGAAGCAAGTAATCAGGCACATGGTTAAAGGCCCCACATATAAAAAATTTGGTATCATAAACCAACAAACAGAACAACATATCCCATAGTTTACACGTTGAATACTTCAATAAATAAATCAATCTCTTCAACATTTGAAACTCACTACCTTAATCAAAGCCTCAATCAAAGCAACACCAGATTTCAACTACCTTGAAGAAAAATAGCACAAAATAAATTACCCCCACCCAAAAGAAAAAAGGAAAAAAAAAAATGCAAGACAACTCTATTCCTTCCACAAACTGGTTAAGGAATTCGTCTAATTGGAATAACCTCACCAATCACTGAATTTTGAAAATCAACACTTAATTACTACCAGAACCGGAGGAATGCATCCCATACTGCACCAATGGCAAAAACCATTGGCAAAACAAATTTGCCTCTGGAAGTCAAACTAGGAGAGCTGCTCTTTTCGTCTATAGGGGAAGTTGTGGGAGGAGGTGGTAAGTTCTCAACATGTACAGCTAACTTCATGCCGCCATAGCAGAAGCCCTTGCCACTAATGATGTAGTAATTTCGAGTCACATTTAGTGGAACCACATCCCTTCCAGCTCCAGTAGTCCAATTGTGAAGAGGATGATCCGAGTTGCACGCCTCATAGTCTGTCTTGTTCACCTCTAGCACGTTCATCTGGTTCCTATCATACACAAAAACTGCAAAAAACAACATAAGAGTTACCCAGCAGCTTTGAATGATTAACTAGCCTTAGTCCTAGAATCTAATAGGCCAAAAGCATTGTATGAAGGATGGCTAACGTTCCAGCTATTCATAAACCGCATATTAACCTTCGAAATAACAGTAGAATTACATGGTCGTTCCAAAATATTCAATTGAAAAGAATGAAAAATTTAGCAGAGCAGGAAATTAGAGCAAACCACATATTGTAGAGGAATAATATATGAGATTTAACACTTCAATTAAGAGCATATTAAGTCTTTACATTTCTCTGTTGATATTAGCTAGGGGCAGTATCATCAGAAGATGCAAGAAGTGCTGCCCTATCAAAAGCAAGGATAAGTGAACCCAAGACCAACTTGGTGGTAATCAACACTCATTGCAAAGTACTTACACTTTACATACAAACCCACTTTTGGAGCATCAGAACTGAGGGAAGGTGTAGATAGTGGGGCCTTAAATACAGCTAAATGAATAATGGCAAATACAATATTGAGACGGTATTATGTATGTGGTGTGCTATTGATTGTGGAGTTCGATCAGAGATGTTAATCATTTTATGACCTTTAAGTGGGCTAATAAACTAGGCATGGCTTAGATTCCCAAAGCAAAGGTCAGGTTTGGTGGTGAACCATTTTATGACCTTTAAGAGGCTAGGAATAACACCATATCTCATGCTAACACACTAACACTCCCCCTTATACAAGCCAAGCACATTGTTATCAAAGTTCAACCGCGATGTTAGAGAACCTAATTATCTAGAAAGCTTAAGTTATAGCAATATACATATCAAGCCAGCAATGAGTAACAAGGCTGAAGGTCTTGAAATGTCCTCAACAACATATTGAGACTCATGTCAGACTCAAAACCCTACACAGCATGAATTGCACTTTAAATAAAAGGAGTAAGATGGTTTGAGTTGAAGACGTTAAAATGATAAGACAAAAAAAAAAAAAAAAGAAGGTAAAAATGACAGGGTAAATGTTGATTTACCAAAAGATATAATTCTGATAGCATGGGAATGCTAAAGAAGAATTTATGATCATGATTGAAGGTTCTGTTTCATTTCTTTTGAAATCGAATACAATTTGTTTGTTCAACTAGACCTTAACTTCAAAGTTAGAATGCTTAAGCAGGGTTAACTTTTTCTATACTTGTCTAACATGCCCAACTATGTATAAATGATGAAACCAATTGGAAAGTTATAGAATCACAAAACAAGCAAGGAAAATCGATAACTAAATCCTATGAGTAATCAAAATCAACAGTGAAGGTAATATCTAGATCCAAAAAGAAAGCGATTTCTCATGAATGATCAATAAAGTAGCTAACAGCAGCTCGAAAGAGTAAAGACAAGCCTTTTATAGATATAACACAAAACAAGCAGTCAGGTTGAACTAAGAACAACCTGACTGCACAGATCAGTGCCAGGCAAGACACTTTTTTTTTTTTTGGGGGGGTGTTGGGATGGGGATTATCCGGTTTGAGTTCACAACAGAAAAAATGTGAGAATATTAATTTAGATGATTAGATTTACCATATAGCTGTGATTTAACAGGCAATTCATCCCAACCATGAGAATTAAGTGGGAAAATGTTTTTGCTTTCTCAAGTCTTAATAGACCTTTTTTTCTCTCTCTCTCTCTTTTCCTCTCTTCACTTTTGTGAGCCTTAAATGTACGTTAAACAGATTAGCAGACCAAATATCTGAGATAGTCCGGTACCCTTCCAAGCAGGTTTTACACACACAAAAAAAAAAAAAAAAGAAATCATTTTAACAAAATTAGAGGAAAGGAACCCTCCATTAAGCAGAGACTTTTAGTGGGGAAAAACAAAAAAGCAAACAAACAAAGAAAAAGCACAACTTCCCCATAACCCCATTAGATCTATCTCAATTAACTGCGACACATCAAGCAAAACCAAACTTAAGAGTGAAGAACATAACATGAGCTACGAACTACTGACAGAAAAAACCAGAGAAAGCTGTCTGAATAGACAGCAGATCTAAGCTTGAACACGTGCATGCACACTCACAACCCCAAAAAGAGAGAGATATAGAGAGAAGCTTACAGAGCCAGTCACCATTGTAGAAGTGCTTGTCCTGAGCCCAAACAGTGTAGTTGAAATTGGTTGTCCAACCCATGTTCGCTCCCACGATCCACCGAGTAGCGGAGACCCCTGGAACCATCACCATCTCGGCGCACATTAGCACCAGCACCACCATGGCCAGTGACCCAAACCCATTCCCTCTTTTCACACCCTCCATTGCTCTCTCTCTCTCTCTCTCCCTCTGTTACTTTCTCTGGACTCTGGCTCGAAGGTGCTCTGTTTTTGGCCTTTCTTCGCTTTCGCTTATGTACTAGTATCAAGAGGGGCCCCTGCTTCTAGATCTGCTACGACGACCGTTAGATTATTTATCAGGGGAAATAAAATAAATAGCTTTTTGCTAATTAATGTTTTCTTTATTTAATAATGTGTTAGCCAGTTTAGCAAGATTGCGTTTTGTGTAATTGGACCAACTTCAAGATTTCAAGCTAACTACCACGTGCGTTGGCGTGGCGATGGGCCATAATCCCATATCTTCGTTTTATAATATATTATATCAATTATTATATTATATAGTTTTTTCTTTTTCTTTCCTTAGACAAAATATAATATTTTTCTAAGCTATGGAACAAATATCAAAAGTAATTATTATTTTTTCTTTTGCTTTTCACGTTAGGTCTGTAATTACATTTTTTTAATTGTAATTCTTTTTTCTTTTCAGCATCATGGTGCAGTTACATAATAATAATTTGTTTGGACGTGCGTTTAATATTTAAAAAGTTTGTTTGGAAAAAATATATATGTTTGGTAAAAAAAAATTAAAAGTATTTTTAAGGGTTTAAAAAGCTTAAAAATAACTAAAATGCACTTTTGGTAAAAATTTAAAAATAAAGATTTTGCTAAAAAAAAAAAAAACTTTTTATCTTAAAAACTCTATTTCTCATGTATATTGTACATGCTCTAAATGCAAAAGAAGCTATTATTTTCCTCTTTTACTAATTAAAATACATGAAAGCTTACAACCTTTTTACCAATAATGCAAATATTAGATCAAAATGATTTTATTTCTATTCTAGTTACGTATAAAATATGGTTTTTTTTTTTTCAAGTTTATAATAGAGAAAATATTAGTATGTTGATGAAGATTTTTGCAGGGCCGAACCGAGAGATAGTCACTTACAAAACAAGGAGAAGATCATTGGAGTGACGTCAGGCCGAAGGTCATAAGAGAACCTTGATGATTAAGTTAGATAATATTTTGAAAGTGTGAGACTCAAGATAGAGTTTTTGGGCTATAAATGCCATACTATTTTGGGGGCTTATGACACATAGCTATGCAATAGCTGTCTAATGGCCAATGGGTAGCTTGCTCTAACCACGAGTTATAATGTTAATAAATTCCCATTTATTTAAAAAGAATTAATAATGTCATCAGTATTCTAACATAGAACTTATTTGGAACTCCAAAAAGTGTAATTCCATGTTATCTTTGAGAATTCTATGAAAAGTCATTTCTAGGATTTAGTGGATTGATGTGGTACCAATTTGAATTGGAGATTGGTGGGAAAGGGGGCCACCATCACTACTACATATTTCCATTGTGTTGCTGATGATTGCAACTTGCAGGCATATATCATCATCATGGAAATGGATCTCAAATTTGGTTGGACTAATAAGTTTGTCTCCTAACTTGTCTCAAACTTGTGCTCCATGGAACTCAATCCCATTTATTGCTATCATTGTGCTGGATATGCTTAAAGACTGATACAATATATTCCCATATATTTGTGATTACAATTAAATCGCTGGAATTGCATATTAAATCAGTGTGATTGATTATCAAATCCTTATAATTGATAATCAAATCTTTGTGTTTTGATTACCTTATTTGTATTGTATTCACCTATCATATTTTCTCTATAAGTAGAAATAATTTGTATTGTACTCTTAGGGCTTTATCTATAAATATAGGTCATAAACTGAACAATATAAAATTTTTGTGCTATTTATTTTATTCATATTCTTTTATATTCCTTTAGCTTTATGAATTTCTTCAAAGAGTCCTCTTGGTGAAGCAAAAAGAACAAAATTCAGTCTCTTTTTCTTTTTTCCCTTTATAAGAGTTGAATGGGATAAGTATAACGTTGAAATTACTGTTTTGATAACGAGTAATTTTACATATATATATATTTTTATATTTTTGTATTCTTCAAAATTAATGTAATTTTAAAATTATTATTAAATTTATGATCGATCATTATTAAATTATAAATTGTAATTTAAAAAGGTATAGACATTAAAAAAAAATTAATATTGCTCTTCGATAACAGGCACCCCTGAGTCAAAGCCCAGATGCAGGGGAACAAAAAAACACGACAAGAAGGACAACAGTGGTTGGGGAAGAGTCCCGATAATCGATTATGGAAAATTAGAGTTTAGGAAACCAGGAAGGAGGGAGGACGGATTGATTTCACTGCATTTACTTCACAGTGACACCAATTGTTTCAAACATCGAAGGCAAAAAAATAAGAATTCAAGTTTTGGTCTTAATTTTAGAGTGCTGACCGCTGAGATATGGAGATGAACAAAAGATCATATCTATAATGACTTTATACTTTTTTTTATCGGTTTAAAACCATTCAATTATTGATGGTCGCACAAAGGCTCGCTCGATCGAGGCTCTCTGGTTTTTAAAGTAAAGTCTATTGAGAGAGCTTTTGTTGCGTTGCTGGTCAGCTAGCTCTCTTTTCCTTAATTTAAGTTACTGTTAAAGTAAGTAATTGGCTTCTTCGTATCTAGTTAACGTGAGATAATTTATACTCCATGCATTTCAAATTTTTTGGTTTTTCCTTTCAAAATTTTGGATGGGCCTTAATGATGATATAAACTTTCATTATTTTCTTTTATTTCCGTTTGTCTTTTTGTTTTTTTTGGTGATGATGTGGATTACGACGAAAGAGCCGTACTAGGTCATTTGATTCAAAGCAAGCAATATCTACTACTTGACTGCTACTGAGCTGAGGAGATAGAGAGGAGGAATCTGAGAAGAAGGAGTTATGCTAAGAAATAGCAGCTACAGAGCAGTGAGCGGCGAGGGAGAAGAGAAGAAGAAAGGGGGAAACATGTCGAGCAGGGATTTCCCAGAAGATGTGTTAATGGAGATCCTAGCAAGGCTGCCTTGATGCGATTCAAGTGCATAAGCAAATCCTGGTGTGCTCTTATCACTAACCCTAATTTCATCACCAAGCACCTCACTTCTCTCAATCCCCAAAGAGGGGCCATCCTTAGGCGTGGGAAAGGGTTGGAACGCCAACTTATCCTAATAGAACTTAATGAAACCCTATGGCAGGAACTTCCACTTCTCTCAAGGCTCTCTAATGAAGCCTTAGAGCTGTCCAAGGATGTAGATCTCTCACAATTGTTCCAAGGTACAAACGCTCGGCCCCTGCAATGGAATACTTTGTTTGGCTGGTTCTCTGAAGATGACCAGGGATGGAGACCTGCAACCCGGTTATGAGATGGTGTTATGGAACCCTGCCACAAGAGAATCAAAGATGCTCCCCCCAATGGATATGCCCACCTCAACTTTTACTTCCAATTTTGGCTTCGGTTTTGATCCCAAGACTAATGATTACAAGGTGATTAGGATTCTCAACTTCGATTTCCGACAATGCAAAGTTGAGGTCAGCCTTGGTACTAATTCTTGGAGGGTAATTGATTCATCCCCAGACCCATCTCTTTTCATTAAGTTACCTCGTTTTCCTTCATGCCTAAGTGGAGTTCATTATGGTGGGCTCGTGTTGACGACAATTGTCATGACGATGGACAGCTCCGACACTTGATTTCCTTTGATATGAGCAACGAGGTGTTCCAAGAGCTACTGCCTCACCCAAGAACAGGATTTTTCTTTATCCCGAGGATATTGCTGTTTTCAATGACTCTGTAACTCTGATTTTACCATATTGCTGTGAGGTGGAAAGATGGATTGACATACGGGTGTTGAATGAGTCTGGTGTTGAAAGCACTTGGACCCCAGGCTTTACAATCCGACGCATTCCTACTTTTTGGCGTCTGATACAGCTTCGGGAGGATGATTCTGCAGTTCTAACCGACGGAAATGGTTGCTTGTTTTGAAATAAATGGTTGCTTGTTATTGCATCACAATGGAACAGAAGAAAGGAGGAATAATCTTCATATACTTAAGAGGCTAGATTATCTCAACTTGTTACTCACAGTCCCTAATTCTCCTCAATTGATCGACCAATGTGCTTGAGCAACAAGATTCCGGATCATTATGCACACCACATACATAATACCGTCTCAATATTCTTGTAGCTATTATGCTGTCTTTAACGCCCCAGTATAGGGACGTTAAAGACAGCATTTGGCACCAGTATTTTTATCAAGTTTCCGCCAGTTCTGATGCGCCGAAAGTGGGGTTTTTTTTTTTTTGGTGTGAAGTGCAAGTACTTTGCAGAGAGAGTTGATTACTGCCAAGTTGGTATTGGGTTCACTTATTCTTGCTTTTGGTAGGGCAATGCCAAGTTCATTACGCACATGCAGAAGGATTACTTCTTGCTTCTGCTGATGACACTGCCCCTAGCTAGCTAACATCAACAGAGAAATGTAAAGACTTAATATGCTCTTAATTGAAGTGTTAAATTTAATTTATTATTCCTCTAAAATATGTGGTTTGCTCTGCTTTCCTGCTCTGCTAATTAATATCAGCAGATAAATGTATATTTCGAAGGTTAATATACGGCTGATGAATAGCTGGAAAGTATAATGCTGTTGCCCTGTTAGATGCTAGGACTATGGTTAATTTGAATTCTTAGAACCCTATATATATCAAAACTTGGCTTGTTAATCATTTAGAGCTGCTGGGTAATTCTATGTTGTTTTCTTTGTGTATGAACGTGACAATGAAACGTGCTACTCGGATCATCCTCTTCACAATTGGCCTCTTTCTTTTGGGTGGGGATTACTTCATTTTGTGCTATTTTTCTCCTAAAGTCTGGTGTTGATGAAGATTTTTCCATGGTCGGATTTAGCAATGGACACCTATAAAATAAGAAGAATATCATAGAAGTGATGTCGGGCCGAAGGCCGACAAGGGAACCTCTGATGATTAAGTCAAATAATATTACAAAATTGTGATACTTAATAGAGAGTTTTTGGACCATGAATGCCATACTATTTTGGGGGGGGGGGTTGTGATCCATCTTATTATCCAATATTTCTTTAGTTACATATAAAAAATGATTTTTATTTTTATTTTTTGTCTTTTCAAATTTATAATAGAGAAAAGACTAATACGTTGATGAAGATTCAAATTTAGCGATGGACACCTATAAAATAAGGAGAATATCATAGAAGTGATGTGGGCCGAAGGCCGACAAGGGAACCTCTGATGATTAAGTCAAATAATATTACAAAATTGTGATACTTAATAGAGAGTTTTTGGACCATGAATGCCATACTATTTTGGGGGGGGGGTGTTGTGATCCATCTTATTATCCAATATTTCTTTAGTTACATATAAAAAATGATTTTATTTTTATTTTTGTCTTTTCAAATTTATAATAGAGAAAAGACTAATATGTTGATGAAGATTTTTGTACGGTTGAATCGCTTATAAAATAAGGAGAAGATCACCGAAGTGACATTGGGCCAAAGGCCGGCATGAGAGCCTCAGATGATTAAGTTATTGGATATAAATTTACGATGAAGTACAAATATTATAATTGATAAATAATATCATTGATCAAATTAACAATAAAACAATTGAAATATAGGAGATAAAAAAAATGAGTTATGGAAATATCTCACATTGTTATAGAATCACGCAAAAATATTGTCCTTAAAGGTTGATTCATGTCTCCTGGAATATATACTCAGTGCGATCGAATCACTTGACACATAACCTCCCAGATTAGACTATAGCGTCTACCTTTGTTATGAAAATATTTCACATTGTTATAGAATCACGCAAAAGTATTGTCCTTAAACGGTTTATTCATGCCTCTGAGTATATAACTCAGTGCGATCGAATCTCTTGACACGTAACCTCCCAGGATTAGACTATAGTGTCTACCTTTGTTAATGACGCATTTTAATAATGAAGTCTAATAGAACAATTCATTCATCAAAATAAAATGAAAGCAAGTGTTTTTCTCCTCATCTCTCTTTAATATATTAGTGTATATAAGAATAGGATCCTCTCATTTCAAAAGAGAAGAAAAGATTCACAGAGCAACACAGCCAACGAGCGAGAGAGTGAGTGTGAAAATGTGATATATATATATATATATATATATATATATATATATAGAAGAAAGAAAGAAAGAGCGCAAACGGTCATGAGCGTTAATGCTCATTTAATGCTTATGTGAACGTTATATAACATTCAGAAGAAAAGAAGTAATAAAAGCATCATAATTATTACCATCAATTAAGAAGAGGAAAGATGGTGAACGTTGGAATTCCAACGTTTCCAACGTTCACAATTATATTATATATAATATATTTATTAACCTCATAATAAAACACCATTATATAATATATAATATTCAAAACATTTACAAACTTGTTTTAATATATATATATATATATATATATATAAAAGAAGCATAATGATGTTTTTCATCAAACCTCTTAAAATCATATAATAAATTAATAAATCATAAGATATCTTTAATTATCTTAAAGACTAAAATTTCAAAATACAAAATTATACTAAATACCCAACGGTCAAGAGAAAACCAATAAATAATTGGATAAAAATATTTGAAACAATATTTTATTACAACATAAGTCAGATAATATTACAAAAGTGTGAGATTCAATAAAGAGTTTTTGGGCTATGAATGCCATACTATTTTGAAGGGTTTTCTGATCCATCTTATTATCAAGTATTCATTGGAGGTGGTCTATAGATGGTGTTTCTTGATTTTCTGTCATATAATGAGCACATATCTTTTTTGTCTAATGTATGAATTAACTACAAATCAGTTTGTAACATATATCTGTCAATTAAATTCTTATTCTAGAATGTAATACATAAAGCTAAAAACATAAAACTCTCGGGTATATCATATTCATAATTCATTGTAGGGTTTCCTTATTTAGATTAGAGAAAATAACAAAAAGTTGAGTTAGAAAGCTTGAGAATTACAATAGGTAAACCGCGTACAAATTTCATAAAACCCTAATTTGTTGGTCATCGAAACAGTATAAAAGGTGAACTTTTTTTGAATTCGGCAACAGGAAAAAATTAAGAAGAAAAGGGCAGGAAAGATGTTGTGGGGAAGCTGGGATCTCCCAGAAGATGCATCAATGGAAATCCTATCAAGGCTGCCCGTCAAATTCTTGGCGAGCTGCAAATGCTCTTATCACTAACCCAAGTTTCATCACCAAGCACCTCAAGACTTCTCGCAATCCCCACAGAGGGGGTCTATTCTTATGCGCGTGCATAGATTTAAACCCCTACGTCTCCACACGCTCGATAATGAAACCCTATGGGTGTCTGGGGTTGTAGAACCCAGAGAATTGTTTCAGTACGAGGTTGCTGGGTTATCAATGTTCGGTCCCTGCAATGGCATACTCTGTTTTTTTGCTACTCTGCGGAAGGATAGACATTGGCACAATTACAATCGTGCGTTGTTATGGAATCCTACGACAAGAGAATCTAAGATTCTCCCCCCACCCCCCGACCCCAAGCTACTGGATGTGCCATTAATCTTTTTGTCTAAGGATACTCTTGGCTTCGGTTTTGATCCAAAGACTAACGATTACAAGATTGTCAGGATTATGAACTTCCGTTTCCGGCAATGCAAAGTTCAGGTATACCATCTTCGTTCAAATTCTTGGAGACTGCTTGATTCTTCCCCAAACCCATCTTATTTTATTCAATCACCTCGTTTTCCCTCCTACCTAAATGGAGTTCATTATTGGTTGGCTCCTGTTCGTGATGAGGGGAATTGCATGGGCCGCCGACTCTTGCTAATTTCCTTTGATATGAGCAACGAGGTGTTCAAAGAGGTTCTGCTTCTGCCTCCCCCAACTGAAGGATGCAATTGCATTGATCAAGATATTGCTATCATCAATGACTCTGTAACTCTGATTTTGAAATTCCCCGACGATTGGAAACATTCGTTTGAGATATGGGTGTTGAATGAGTGTGGTGTTGAAAGGAATTGGACCAAAACATTAACAATAATCCGACAAATTTCAGTTTTTCGGAATCTGCTACAGCTTCGGGAGGATGGTTCGGTAGTTCTAACCACTGATGATAAAGATTTCGTTTGGTATGATCCAATAAAAAAAAAAGAGACGTATCTTCAAATAAATGGGGATGGATTCGCTCAACTTGTAAGTTACACAGAGTCCCTAGTTCTCCTAAATGGATAGGGGAATGAATGTGCTTGAGCAACAAGCCAAGAAGTACTCATATCAAGATTCTGCATATTATTTATTTAATAATGTTGGCCATCTTTGACACAAACTTTAGCGAATATGAATAATGTTTTGGCCTTTTAAGCCTATAATTTCCTCTTGCTTTTTATTGAAACTTTTGCTGTGTAATAAGATTTTGTCTATACTATATGGTTCCTGTCCCTGAAATTACAGAGCAGGGTGAATATAATTAGAGGATATTCACCGTTTTAGATATTCCAAGGTTTCAACAAAACAGCTATTTTAGCTAGCCTATCTCATTGTGAGATATTCACCCTTGTATTTAAAGGGGGTTAAGTTAGCCAAAATCTATAGATGAGAATTGAATTAAGGCATTATTAAGTTGTGAACAAGGTTTTTTTTTTTTTTTTTCCTTCAAACAAATAAAACTTTCTCTAGACCCTGGCCCTGGTGCAGGCCGACTGGATCTGGTTGGCCACCAAGACCCACGGCTCCAGCAACTTTATTTTTTTATTTTTTTTTTAAGTGTATTGCTCTAGGGGGTTTGATTTTTTGATTTTTTCTGATGGGTCTTGCTTTAGATCTTGTTTTTTGGTTTTTTCTTTGATTTTTCACATGGCTCCGGTGACTTTTAGGGTGCTAAAATCTCAAAAAAGATCAACATTTCCCTCTAGGTTTTAGTTTTAAGTCCAAAATTAAGTTTTAAGACATTAAAAACAAGTTTTGTGGCATTAAAATCAAATTTTTAAAGCATTAGAAACAAGTTTTTTTGGCATTAGAATTGATTTATGAGGCTCGGTTTGGTAGAAAATTTGTCAAGGAGTTAGTGGTGAACATTCCCTTTAAATACCCACCCGCACCTCTCATTCCACACGCCCATTTCCATCCTCTTGTGCGCCCCTAGGCTGCAAAAACCCATTCTTTGCTTGTTGAGTGAGAAATTGAGAGTGTGAGCTTCAAAAAGGAAGTTTCCAAGGAGGGGAGATCATGTCTATGCTTAGCTTCGGGGTAATTTTTATTACCTTTACATTTAACATTGTTTTACCCTTTGGTTTATGCTTTGTTGGATGGTTGAGTACTTTTTTTTTTTTTTTTTTTGATATGTCCACACAAGAGGGGGGATGGGGATTCGAACGAGTGACCATCGTGTCTTTCTTTCATCTTCCTCCATTCACTCAAGTACTCAAGAGCATGCTTTTAAGTCGAAAATAGCTTTGAAATAAAAGCTTTATTTTAAAACTTTTACTAAAAGTGCGTTTTTGTCATTTTTAACATTTTTTTACCCTTAAAAACACTTTTAATTTTTTTATCAAACAAATAATTTTTTCTTTAAACAAATTTTTTGAGCGTTAAAAATACTTTTAAGTCCTTCAAACAAAATCCCAAACAAGGCCTAAAAGTATCTCGCATGTGACGTCAATTTGTCATGAACTTGTTACTTACAAAGTTGCTAAAATTTCTTGAAGAAATTTTCAAGTTGAATAAAATAAGCAGTATTTCGTCCTTGTTTAAAGAAAAATGTTACTTAGCATAATTTAACTCGTCCCATTCTGCTTAACTAACGTAACAATGCCTTACCAACAGCGGATGTGGCAGATTGATTGGACACTCTCGTGTCAACCCAATTAAATAAAATGTATTTTGTTTAATGAAAAAAGAAAAATACAATTAAAAACTATAGTATCAACTTATTAGGATATGTTAGCTGAACTTTGGTAAATAACATTTCTTTTTAAAACATTGATTTTCATCGGAATGTTAACACAGTAATTAAGTGTCGTAAGGGGTATTATAATCGCCATAAAACACGACTCATGAAACGAATCACTACTTCAAATCCTACTCTTCTTCCCTTGTGAATAAAACGAAAAGGTATAATGGGCATTAAAAAAATTTAAAAAAAAACACTATATTTTTATTCCACGTCATCAATCCCATGTTTAAAAAAGAAAAAAGAATCAAGAAAGTTAAATAAAAGATTAATAACAGAAATTATGTATTTATTTAGATTTGGAAAAATAACAGAAAATTCTGTTGGAAGCGTTGGAATTTTCGGTTCAGCATTATTCCGTTATAAAGCCCGGGAAAATCAGTCAATGATACGAAGGTAATGGTATTTAGGTAGACATCTAAACAGACTAAATTTCTTTGTATCCGGCGACGGGGAGAAAAGAAGAAGAAAATGGGAAGGGGAAAGATGTTGTGGGGAAGGGATCTGCCAGAAGATTTGTCAATGGAAATCCTATCAAGGCTGCCCGTCAAATCATTGATGTGCTGCAAATGCGTAAGCAAATCCTGGTATGCTCTTGTCACTAACCCTAGTTTCATCACCAAGCACCTCAAGACTTCTCACAATTCCAACAGAGGGGGGGCTATTCTTAGGCGTGGGGGTGGATTGGATCAGCTACGTCTCTCCACGCTCTCTAATGAAACCCTAGAGGTGTCTGGGGATGTAGATCTTTCACAATGGTTTCAGGATGAGGTTTCTACGGTATCAATGCTCGGTCCCTGCAATGGCATACTCTGTCTTTCTGGTACTCCGTGGAAGAAGAGAGATGGGCGCAGTGATTATGATCGTCTGGTGTTATGGAATCCTGCGACAAGAGAATCGAAGATACTCCCCCCATTCCCCCGGCAACGGGATTTATACTTTGATTCTCATCTTGGCTTCGGTTTTGATCCAAAGACTAATGATTACAAGGTGGTTAGCATTATGAACTGTCTTTTGCCGAACTGCGAAGTTCAGGTATACCACCTTAGTACTAATTCTTGGAGGGTGCTTGATTCATCCTCTAACCCATCTTATTTTCTTCATACGCCTCGTTTTTCCTCGTACCTAAATGGAGTTTATTATTGGTGGGCGCAGTTTCTTGATCATAGTTACATGGGCCGACTCTTGCTTTCCTTTGATATGAGCAACGAGGTGTTCCAAGAGGTACTGCCTCCCCCATCTGAAGGACGTAAGTGTATTCATCAGGATATTGCTGTTATCAATGAGACTGTAACTTTGATTTTACCATGTAACATTGATATTGAGTTGAAAGTATGGATTGAGATATGGGTGTTGAATGAGTGTGGTGTTGAAAGGACTTGGACCAAAATATTAACAATCCGACAAATTTCAGTTTTCTGGGATCTGATACAGCTTCGGGAGGATGGTTTGGTAGTTCTAACCGATAAAGATAATTGTTTGGTATTGTATGACCCAAGAACACAAGAAGCGAGGAATCTTCAAATATATGAGGCCAGATCCGCTCAACTTGTTAGTTACAGAGAGTCCCTAGTTCTCCTAAATGGATAGGGGAATGAATGTGCTTGAGCAACAAGCCAATTAGTCATAACAAGATTCTGGACCAATTCAATTTCATATGTGCGTTACCTGCAAAATCACATATTTGGCATATGGCTTTTGGATTCCAAGTTTCTGGAATTACCCTACCCTAATGATGAGGGTTTTTTTTTTTTTAGTTACATTTGGCTATCTTTTGAGTGCTTTGACACAAACATTAGCGAATATGAATAATGTAAAAGTCTTTCGATTGTTTTGACCTTTTAAGCCTATAATTTCCTCTTGCATTTTATTGAAACTTTTGCTGGGTAATTCCCCCCTCATGTTATTCTTTTGAAGGTTGAAGAATTATTTATCAATTTCGATAGTTGTAATAAGATTTTGTCTATATGTTTCCAGTAAGAGTTAGAGGATATTCACCGTTTTAGATATTTTAAGGTATTTGAAGGGGGTTAAGTTAGCCAAAATCTACATACGAGAATTAAATTAAACTGTGAACAGAGAGTAGGGTTTTAAGAAATATTTTGTTTTTTTTCCTTCAAAGAAAGAAAACTTCTTTACTCCCTTTAGATGGTTGAGTGAATGGAGGGAGACGAAAGAAAAACACAGAATTTGCATTTTCTTTTCTCTTTTAAGAGTATCGCTTGTGATTTCAATTTGTTATCCCTTTTTTCTTTGAACTCTTTGTTACATAAAATGATTCATTTTCATCCTTAGTTTGGTTTCTGGGAAAATGGAGAGTGAAAATAGAGTTGAAAATTGGCCTCATTTGGATTGCAATTGTAAAGATGCATAACACCAAGAATGACCTTAAACTAGATGTTGAAGCCCTTAGAGCTCGTCTCATGTCTTGAAGATATTGGGAGGGGTGGGGGTTACAATTAGTCTCATACTTGAATCTTGACGGTAGTAATAAAAGAGGAAACAAGAGATGTCAATTGTTGGAAATATACAAAAGTAAGCACCCATTTCACAAAATTTATATCACGCGAAATGAAATGCCAGTATTCTTGTTTTGCATCACAAAGTCAAAGTAAAAGCATCTCAGAGTCTCCTACATATAATACCCACAAGGATAATAGTCAAAAGCCACTATCGACGAAGACTCTTTTATTAACTTGAATACTGGGAAACACTAACTCTACTCATTCAGCTAAATGAGTGTGTGTGACTAAATATATGATAATAACTCCATTCAATCCAACCTTCTGAGTAGGTACTCAACTTGAACTTCCTTCCTTAAAGGCATGATCCAGTCCCCATATAGATCGGCAACCAAGCTTGGTACTATTTTGTAAACAGGTTCAGCTTCATCTTCTGCTAAATCCACTGTCACCTCTTGACCATAAGTTTTGGCCTTCATTTCTACTCTCCTTTTAATTGCCTCTTCAACTTTTGGATATGTCAGCATATCCATCAGTCTTTGCCTGTCCTGCAAAATACAACACCACCACCACAGGGGAAGAACAAAAAAAAAAAAAAGTTAAAATAAATAATACCCAAGAAAAGCATTGCACAGAAGAAGTACAGCAGGAATGCATCTAAGAAAGGTTGTGGATCTGTCCTTTAATGGCAGCTTCATAGGCATCTGGAGCGACTTGAAATTTGGCCTCTACTACAAATTTACCATAATTTTTTTTTTTCGAAAGAGTCTGCAATCACAATAAGCGTGCATCTATCAGAGAGAGGAGTATTGTTTGTTAAGATCCAATGACACCACAAATTGGTGTATTTGAAAACTGCATTAACATATAATAATTGTATTATACAAATGTGGCTTTTAGCATTATTCGTTGGTCATTGATGGATAAGAAAAAAAGATTAATAATGCTTAAATCAATGATCCGAAACTAATACCTAGGACTTGTTTTTCTTCTTTCTGGAATTAGATCTATAGCCAAACCCTAGCCAACTTAACCCACGCAAGTTAGGTTAGTACTTACCTGCCAAGCGGCTATAATCCATCACAACTTAACCCTCTAATCTCCTGCCTAAAAACCCTCAACTCCAACCCTTCCTGTTTTAACTAAGTCAAGCCTCTCAACTTGGCTAAATATACAACACTAAGAATGACCTTAAACTAGATGTTGAAGCCCTTAGAGCTTGTTTCATGTCCTAAAGATATTGGGAGGGGTGGGGGTTACAATTAGTCTGAGACTTGAATCTTGACAATCGCAATAAAAGAGGAAACAAGAGATGTGAATTGTTGGAAATATACAAAAGTAAGCACTCATTTCACAAAATTTATAACACGTGAAATGAAATGCCAGTATTCTTGTTTTGCATCACAAAGTCAAAGTAAAAGCATCTCGGAGTCTCCTACATATAATACTCACAAAGATAATAGTCAAAAGCCACTATCGACGAAGACTCTTTTATTAGCTTCAATACTGGGAGACACTAATTCTACTCATTCAGCTAAATGAGTGTGTGTGACTAAATATATTATAATAACTCCATTCAGTCCAGCCTTCTGAGTAGGTACTGAACTTGAACTTCCTTCGTTAATGGCATGATCCAGTCCCCATATAGATCGGCAACCAAGCTTGGTACTATTTTGTAAACAGATTCAGCTTCATCTTCTGCTAAATCCACTGTCACCTCTTGACCATAAGTTTTGGCCTTCATTTCTACTCTTCTTTTAATTGCCTCTTCAACTTTTGGATAAGTCAGCATATCCATCAGTCTTTGCCTGTCCTGCAAAATCCAACACCACCACAGGGGAAGAACAAAAAAAAAAAAATGTTAAAATAAATAATACCCAAGAAAAGCATTGCACAGAAGAAGTACAGCAGGAATGCATCTAAGAAAGCTTGTGGACCTGTCCTTTAATGGCAGCTTCATAGGCATTTGGAGCGGCTCGAAATTTGGCCTCTACTACAAATTTACCATAATGTATTCTCTTCGAAAGAGTCTGCAATCACAATAAGCGTGCATCTATCAGAGAGAGGAGTATTGTTTGTTAAGATCCAATGACGCCACAAATTGGTGTATTTGAAAACTGCATTAACATATATGCATTGGGGTTTACCTACAATTAATGTACTATCACTGAATTTGCATAAAACGTTTTGCAGAGATCAAGTACATATGTCAAGATTGAATAATCTATGTCATTAGGCAACACATAAAAATTATGTGTGAAGAATAAGTTAGTTGACCTCACCCACCATCATTGTAAATTTCCCATGATAAATATATCTAGACAGCAGGCATATTTGACATTTTTCTTTTACCAACTTATATATAATGTGCATTACTTTACATGACATAAGGTAGGTAGATAATATATTAAAACATACATCTTCAAAAATCTAAGGAATTAAAATAGGGAGCATGCTTTGGGAAGAAAGCTTTCACTGGATGGCGGATGAGCAACAGGACCTAGTTCTGTGCTCGGAACTAAAATTGGCCTAATCCCAGGAAAGGGCATAGTGAACAGCATTGACTATTTCACATTTGACGACTTTAAAGAGCCCAACAGGCTTCCTGCTCAGAAAAGCTCAATGTTGCTTAAAATAAGTATAACCTCCAATTTCTTCTTCTATCTAAGATTTGACTTGCGTTGCTTGATTTAACAGTGGTACAACAGCAGTCAACATTTCTTCCATGAATGAAACTAATACCAATAAGGTACACAAGTGCAAACTAGAGAGAGAGAAGGGACATTAAAATACAAGGGGCAAATAACAAGTCATACCTAATTCGTGCTCACCACAGTAGAATTAATAAGCATTATAGTCGTCCAAATCCATTTATAAGTTACACAGATAAATTAACCAAAATGCGTACCTGCAAGCACATTGCATCACAATCAGCAGTCGATCCACAGTTTCCATCATCTCCTCCCTCAACTAATCTCGGTATAAGATCTCTAAAATACATGTCCCACACTTTCTTATTTATATTAATTGAGTCAGCAAAAGGATGTAGTACCTGTTTGCAAGTCGGGAACATGTTCAAAATGAACGAAAATAAGGTGAAAAATGAAAAATAAGTAGCAATTATGTTGATAAATCGAACTGGAGAGGTATGTTATCAGGGTGAAATCCTTTCAGCAACCTTTCATTACGTCTACCAAGTAAAACAGAACAATTTACTCATCTTTCATCAATATTACAAGTTAAATATATTTTGAACCATCCTAGCGGAAATTTTATAGAAGGTTTGTAACGTTTCATGCAGCAACCGAATATGATTGACCCCTTTTCCTAAGTTATACATATTTAGTTCTTTCATACTTAAGCTGTTCTCGAAATATTATGGACAAGTATTTCTTTTTTGATAAGCAAGTATTTTAAATTCTCGAGGTTGCAAACTTCCAAAAGGTGAGAAAGGACTAAATATTCTGAGTTTCAGACTATGCCATTCACAAATCTATAGCTTCTCCTCAATTGAATTGAGGAAAAAAAAATGATAAACTTGACTATTGTATCTGGAGACGGAGGTTCATTTTCAAGCATAAAGTAAAAAAACTTGGGCAACCACTCATCTTATATTTACCTGTGGGTATTGCAAAGGTGGCAACACTGGTTCTGGTAGGTCATCTGGGAAAAAGGGATGCTCATCAGGACTCTTGAATCTGCCCACCTAATGTGCAATGAGAAGTTAATCAAATGCCTTTAGGGACCCTTTCTTCATTTCAACCATTCTTTTTCCAGGGGCCTAACATACCTGAGCATGAAGCTTTTCAGTTTCTTTGACCATGTATTCAACTAAAGAGCCATGGAACCCCTCCATGGAGAAAGCATTAGGGTCGTACGTCTCCGCATTATAACAATATTGAGCTCTTTCCAAAAGGCTAAATATAATGCTATCCTCCTGTCGAATTAAGGAACGTCTTATACCCTCTAGTGTCAGGTTCTCACTTTCATCCACCCTTTTCTTTATTGTCAATGACCTACGTTAAAATAGAGCATAATTTAGAATTTGAGCCAACAAAAATGAGAGTCAAGATGCTCAAATCCTCCCATTGGAATGGACAACAATGCATCATATAATATGCATGATAAGAATCGTGTTTATGCAAGAATTTATATGTCTGTGCAACTATAGCAGGAAAACGTGGCAGCATAGCAACAAAGTGAAGCATCACAAATCATTTGAAGCAAGAAACAAATTGCTATCTGATTTATGGAAATGCCTCACAAAAGTATCAGGGATGCATTGATAAAAAAAAGTTAAGCCAGTAGTTCAGACAAAAAAAAAAAAAACACTTTAAATCAATCAAGATAAAATAAAAGAAGCCACTTTTTCGTACATCCTGAATTGGCATTTTAACAAATTATTGGTGAGTTATCTAATTCTACTTGAAAGGATCATGTCACTTTTATTCTGATGAATGAACTAGAGGAGAGTACAAGGACTGAAAAATATAAGGAGCACCAGCAGAAGACAAGAGACTGAATCAAACATAGTTACAAGCAACTAAAGCAATAACAAAGTCAAACCATAAAACAAGCATGTGATGTAACTTTAAATTTAAAGTCTATTATTAATTTGATTCCTTCTCAATTATTCAGGATTATTTGCTCATCTGGATACAGATCCGATCAGACACCCTAATTTCTATATGTTATCCTACGCATGCAAGTAGCTAGAAACCTTATACAGTTAAACAGAGAACACGCAAAAACATGTCAGTCAAATTATAGGGCAAGCAATACAACAATCATCATAAACTGGACTACAATAAAATCTCAATATCCAAAACAGATATATAAATGAAATAACAGATGCCTATTTCCCTAGGTTAAAAAGAATGAAACTAGAGGCAAAAATAGAAAGAAATACACTTTTCCTCCCAAAAAGATTGAATTCCAGAGACCCACAAACTGGAATCCGCGACAAATTTAAACAAAAGGGTTACAAATTTAATTACCCAATAGTTGCAGTGGTTTGTAGAGATTGAACGCCTCTCTTAGCCAAGCTTGAACCTTGAGACCTAAAATTTCCTTTGATATATATATATATATATATATATATATATATATATGTATCGGGACTTGGAATGTTTTAACGTGGCGATGCTGGCAAAACAGGGATGGCGTGTAGTACAAAATCCGGATTCTTTAGTGGCCAGAATTTTCCGTGAGAAGTACTACAGTGGTGACTCTTCTTAATTCTAGATTGGGTACACGGCCTTCTTATGTATGATGGAGCATCTGAAATGCAAAAAAGTTGTTACAAGAAGGTTTGCTTTGGAGGGTGGGAGAAGAAAAATCTATTAACATTTGGGGGGATCGGTGGGTCCCATCTCCTACTTCTTATGTCATCCAATCACCAATAAAGATTCTAGACAAGGAAGCAAAGGTGTGTGCCCTTGTGGATACTTCGACTATGTGGTGGAATATCTCACTGGTCAAAAGTATCTTTCCTGAAGAAGAGGCTACTATGATTTTAAGTATGCCTATATGTCCTCAACGCCAGCAGGATAGGCTTGTGTGGGTGGGCACTAGAAATGGCGTTTTCTCTGTGAAGAGTGCCTATCATATGGCCAAGGAGTCAATTGATTGCGTAGGGGGGGAAAGTTCTACAGGGGACCCATACAGTCCGATATGGAAGGCTATTTGGAGTGTCAAGGTACTTAAGGTGGTAAGTAATTTTTTGTGGAAAGCTTGTAATGGTATCCTACCGACAAGGGTAAATCTCCACAAAAGAGGAATTTCAGATGATCCTATGTGTCCAATCTGCTTAAGGAAGGAGGAAACAGTGGGGCACATCTTATGGTCTTGCCCTTCCTCATGAGATGTATGGTAGAATTACTATTCAGAAATGTCCAAGTTCGGAGGATGATTTTATCCATATTTTTGGGATGTTGCGTGACAGGCTTGGGGCTGATGAGTTACAGCTGATGGTGGTGGTAGCCCGATTGATTTGGCTCCGAAGGAACACAATAATTTTTGGGGGAGTTTTTTCTATGCCTGCAGAGATAGTGCGACAGGGGCAAGGCCAAATTGACTCATTTTGGGAGGCTGAGACAAAGAAACAGCTTCAGCCAGCTTCTGGTGAGATAACGGTGGTGCAACATTGGAAGAAACTGGCGCATGGAATTGTGAAACTCAATTGGGATGCATCTGTGGATAAAGAAAGACATATGATGGGGATGGGGATCGTGGTGCGAGATCATGAGGGAAGTTCATAGTGGGTCTTTGTGCCTCTCAACGGTATATATATGATCCTGCAACTGCAGAAGCACTGGCGGCGTGGAAGATGGTGAATTTTTGCATCACTATGGAGCTGGGAGCAGTCTGCTTGGAAGGTGATTGCTTGGAGGTGGTCCAAGCGTTGAACTCGGATGCTTCTGCCTGGGGACGATATGGGTCGCTGATAAATGACTCTAAGATGCTTCTGGACCAACTTCCACAATGGACAATTGTCCACGTGCCCAGAAATTGTAATGTAGTGGCCCATAAATTGGCCAAGATAGCCCTCACCTGTAGTGATGAGATTATCTAGCAAGGGGAAGCACCGTCGTGTATTAGTGCTGTTATTTCCGCAGAAGCGGGTTTGTCATCTTGAATTGAATGAAATTCAGTCTCCTTTAAAAAAAAAAAAACAAAAGAAGCATAATGATGTTTTTCAACCTCTTAAAATCATATAATAAATTAATAAATCATAAGATATCTTTAATTATCTTAAAGACTAAAATTTCAAAATGCCCAACGGTCAAGAGAAAACCAATAAATAATTGAATAAAAATATTTGAAACAATATTTTATTACAACATAAGTCAGATAATATTACAAAAGTGTGAGACTCAATAAAGAGTTTTTGGGCTATGAATATCATACTATTTTGAAGGGGTTTTGTGATCCATCTTATTATCAAGTATTCATTGGAGGTCTATAGATGGTGTTTCTTGATTTTTTGTCATATAATGAGCACATATCTTTTTTTTTTTTGTCTAATATATGAATTAACTACAAATCAGTCTATAACATATTTTTGTCAATTAAATTCTTATTCTAGAATGTAATACATAAAGCTAAAAACATAAAACTCTCGGGTATATCATATTCATAATTCATTGTAGGGTTTCCTTATTTAGATTAGGGGAAAGAAAAAAAGAAAAAGAAAAAAGTTGAGTTAGAAAGCTTGAGAATTACGGTAGGTCAACTACGTACAAATTTCATAAAACCCTAATCCGTTAGTTAATGAAACAGTATAAAAGGTGAACTTTTTTGTCTAATGTATGAATTAGCTACAAATCAGTTTGTAATAGATTTTTGTCAATTAAATTCTTATTCTAGGATGTAGTACATAAAGCTAAAAACTTAAAACTCTCGGGTATATTATATTCATAATTCATTGTAGGGTTTCCTTATTTAGATTAGGGAAAATAACAAAAAGTTTAGTTAGAAAGCTTGAGAATTACGGTAGGTCAACTGCGTACAAATTTCATAAAACCCTAATCTGTCGGTCAACAAAATAGTATAAAATGTGGACTTTTTTTGTCTAATTTATGAATTAGCTACAAATCAGTTTGTAACAGATTTTTGCCATTTTTTTACATGTCCACACAAGAGGAGGGAGAAGGGATTCAAACTAGTGACCTCCATTTCATGAGGCGTGGTCCTAACTAATTGAGCTACCTCTTGGGACTTGTCAATTAAATTATTATTCTAGAATGTAATACATAAAGCTAAAAGCATAAAACTCTTAGGTACATCATATTCATAATTCATTGTAGGGTTTCCTTATTTAGATTAGGGAAAATAACAAAAAGTTGAGTTAGAAAGTTTGAGAATTACGGTAGGTCAACCGCATACAAATTTCATAAAACCCTAATCCGTCGTTAAACGAAACTGTATAAAATGTGAACTTTTTTTTGTCTAATTTATGAATTAGTTACAAATCAGTTTGTAACAGATTTTTGTTAATTAAATTCTTATTCTGAAATGTAATAAATAAAGCTAAAAACATAAAACTCTCGGGTATATCATATTCATAATTTATTGTAGGGTTTCCTTATTTAGATTAGGGAAAATAACAAAAAGTTGAGTTAGAAAGCTTGAGAATTACAGTAGGTCAACCGCGTACAAATTTCATAAAACCCTAATTCGTTGGTCAATGGGCTTAACACGTTAGTAATGGGGCATTAGGAAAAAAATGTGTTTTTAGTAGTGTCTTCACTATCGGCATACCTCAATGTTTGTCGTGAAAGCTCCATACACCACTTGGCAATACTTCAAATTTTTCATTCTTTTCTAGTGCCTTGTCTTTCCCATATGCCATGAAAATTCTCAAATAACTAGCGACAACCCTGTCACCTTTTGATAGAACATTCCCCTCCGCCCTATAGATCTCATCACAAATTTGGTTAGAAGAATTTGACAAAATAGCATCTATCCCGATGAAATCAACATAATTAATTGGCGTAACATTGAAATCAAAGGCTTTATCCTCGAGACTCTTATCAAGTACATGATATTTGGAATTGTCATCAAAAATTGCAAAACTATCCAACAAAATTACCTCTTCCAAGGGTGTCTCTGCTTCATGAAAAATTGCAATACCCTCTTCATAATCAGTGATGTCATTCGTGGGCTCTTCATCTTCAAATTGGTCACTTTGTCAGGGTAGAGGCCGCCAAATATGGGATGCAACCCATATTCTTCGTACTCTTCCTCTCAGTCGGTTGCCAAAGGTTTCTTCAATTGGATGATCATCATTGACATCGTCATCAGAGGTTGGTGGGAAATCCCAATCCACAAGCCCTTCTGAAAGATCTTCAACATCTCACATGTGAGTTCTGCTAAAGAAAACCCGAGTCTTATATAGAGTTCTGCTAAAGAAGACGTAGAGTGAGACTCCTTTCAAGTCTAGGCAACATTGAGATATGACACAGAAATTGTCACGCAGAGAGAGAAAGAGAGAGACTTTTGCTAGATTTCGAAGAGTGCTGTAGAAGCAAGTAGAGGGTCTCTTCCTTTGCTAAATTGAGAGAGAGAGAGAGAGAGAGAGAGCACCTTTCAGCTCTCCTCTGGTCTCCAACGCCTGTGGTTTTTGGGAGGTGGAATATAAACGGTTCAATTCTAATAATAATTGCTTTTTTTTTTTTTCAAATGATATTGAATAAAATAATTGTTTGTATGAATGAATAGTTTGTGGAGGTGATAATTGTCTGGCTGTCGTTTTCCTCCCTTTCTTTTTCTTCTTAAATCTGCCCTCCTGCTTTGATTAACCCATGTTGTTGCTTTCAAGTTCAAGATTCTTCATTTTGTAACTCTTTTCCTCAATAATTAAACTTTGTCTTCCTTTTTAGTATACTTCTCAAGTTGTTATACCAAAAAGCCACACCAAACAAATTGTATACTAGAAGATTCTATTTGTATTAGAGTCCCAACTATTAGGGCATCATCATCAAGCTAGCCAGAATGTTAAAATGAGAGCAAAGCGAGTTGTATTTGGCTCACCATAAATATTTGGTGAGCTCTTACGGTTCTTAACCAAATTTAGCTAGCATTATTCACTCACTAAATGTTAAAAATATATATATATATTTTATTTTTTAACATTCTATATCATCTCAATAAAGAATAAATAAATAATAAAAAAATTATTCAAAAATAATTTTTAAATGAAATAGTGAAAATGATAGCTAAATTAGAGAGTGAGATGTAAAATGGAAAATGTGATTTTTTTTTATGGGTTGTAGACCCCAGAGAATTGTTTCAGTACGAGGTTGCTGGGTTATCAATGTTCGGTCCCTGCAATGGCATACTCTGTTTTTTTGCTACTCTGCGGAAGGATAGACATTGGCACAATTACAATCGTGCGTTGTTATGGAATCCTACGACAAGAGAATCTAAGATTCTCCCCCCACACCCCGACCCCAAGCTACTGGATGTGCCACTAATCTTTTTGTCTAAGGATACTCTTGGCTTCGGTTTTGATCCAAGACTAACGATTACAAGATTGTCAGGATTATGAACTTCCGTTTCCGGCAATGCAAAGTTCGGGTATACCATCTTCGTTCAAATTCTTGGTGGCTGCTTGATTCGTCCCTAAACCCATCTTATTTTATTCAATCACCTCGTTTTCCCTCCTACCTAAATGGAGTTCATTATTGGTTGGCTCCTGTTCGTGATGAGGGGAATTGCATGGGCCGCCGACTCTTGCTAATTTCCTTTGATATGAGCAACGAGGTGTTCAAAGAGGTTCTGCTTCTGCCTCCCCTAACTGAAGGATGCAATTGCATTGATCAAGATATTGCTATCATCAATGACTCTCCAACTTTGATTTTGAAATTTCCCCACGATTGGAAACATTCGTTTGAGATATGGGTGTTGAATGAGTGTGGTGTTGAAAGGAATTGAACCAAAACATTAACAATAATCCGACAAATTCCAGTTTTTCGGAATCTGATACAGCTTCGGGAGGATGGTTTGGTAGTTCTAACCACTGATGACGAACATTTGGTTTTGTATAATCCAATAACACAAGCAGAGAAGTGTCTTCAAATAAATGGGGATGGATTCGCTCAACTTGTAAGTTACACAGAGTCCCTAGTTCTCCTAAATGGATAGGGGAATGAATGTGCTTGAGCAACAAGCCAAGAAGTACTCATATCAAGATTCTGCATATTATTTATTTAATAATGTTGGCTATCTTTGACACAAACATTAGCGAATATGAATAATGTTTTGGCCTTTTAAGCCAATAATTTTCTCTTGCTTTTTATTGAAACTTTTGGTGGGTAATAAG
Source organism: Carpinus viminea (assembly GCA_013348765.1). Lineage (NCBI taxonomy): Eukaryota > Viridiplantae > Streptophyta > Magnoliopsida > Fagales > Betulaceae > Carpinus > Carpinus viminea. The sequence continues at coordinate 36,939,113 of CP054671.1, read as the reverse complement.
ATTTTGTCTATACTATATGGTTCCTGTCCTTGAAATTACATAGCAGGGTGGATAGAATTAGAGAATATTCATAGTTTTAGATATTCCAAGGTTTTAACAAAACAATTATTTTAGCTAGCCTATCTCAATGTGAGATATTCACCCTTGTGTTTGAAGGGGGTTAAGTTAGCCAAAATCTAGAGATGATAATTGAATTAAACTGTGAACAGAGTTTTTTTTTTTTCCTTCAAATAAATAAAACTTTCTCTACTCCCTTTAGATGGTTGAGTGAATGGAGAAAGATGAAAGAAAGACACAGAATTTGTGCTTTCTTTTTCTTTTTAAGAGCATGTTTTTAAGTCAAAAATAGCTTTAGAGCAAATCTTTAAACCTTTACCAAAAGTATGTTTTTGCCATTTTTAACATTTTTTTACTCTTATAAACGATTTTAATTTTTTTTACCAAATAAATATTTTTTTCTTCAAACAGATTTTTTTAGTGTTAAAAGCACTTTTAGGCCTCTCAAACTCAATCCTGAACAAGCCCCGACACTATCTCGCATGTGACTTCAATTTGTCATGAACTTGTTACTTACAAAGTTGCTAAAATTTCTTGAAGAAATTTTCAAGTTGAATAAAGTAAGTAGTATTTTGTCATTGTTTAAAGAAAAATGTTATTTAGCATACTTTAACTCGTCCCATTCTGATTGATTGACGTAACAGTGCCTTACAATAACGGATATTGCAGATTAATTGGACACTCTCGTGTCAACCCAATTAAATAAAATGTATCTTGTTTAATGAAAAAAAAGAAAAGTACAATTAAAAACTATCATATCAACTTATTAGGATAGGTAAGCTGAACTTTGGTAAATAACATTTCTTTTTAAAACATTGATTTTCATTGGAATTTTAACACAGTAATTAAGTGTTCTAAGGAGACCACAGCTCATAAAGCATGTCACTTGTTCAGATTCCCTCTCTCTTTCCTTGTGATTGAAGTGAAAAGATATAATAGGCATTGAATATATATATATATATATATATACTATATTTTTATTCCACGTCATCAATACCATGTTTAAAAAAGAAAAAAGAATCAAGAAAGTTAAATAAAAGATTAATAACACAAATTATGTATTTATTTAGATTTGGAAATGTTTGATGTGGTGTGCCTTTAAACCCATTAATTGTGTGAGCCAGCTATTATTCCTTTTCCTTGTGGGCTTGGAAGAGAATTCCAAAAGTTTAACTTGGAAAGGAGGCCTGCGTGTAGTTTATTCCACCGACATGCTACTTCCTATATAAAGGTATCATATAGGTTTGGGTTTTGGGATCAAGATCCCAGGAAATTTTTTTAAAATTGTCAGTCAGTTTTTTTGAAAATCTCAACTATTGAAGTAATCTAATGACTCTAAATAAAACACTCTATTTTTTTAGTGGATAGCATAAATTTCGAGTTGAATTTCAAAATTCAAAATTTTAAGTTTATCTCTCTTATATTAAATATGTATTTAATTTTAAGCCATTAGATTTTTTCAATAACTGAGATTTTCAAAAAAACTGACTAACAATTTTTCAAAATTACTGGAGATCTTGATCCTGGGTTTTGAGGTATCAACAGATGGTATTTAGGTTGACATCAAACAGACCAATTTCTTTGTATCCGGCGACGGAGAGAAAAGAAGAAGAAAAGGGGAAGGGGAAAGATGTGGGGAGGGGATCTGCCAGAAGATTTGTCAATGGAAATCCTATCAAGGCTGCCCGTCAAATCATTGATGCGCTGCAAATGCGTAAGCAAATCCTGGTATGCTCTTGTCACTAACCCTAGTTTCATCACCAAGCACCTCAAGACTTCTCACAATCCCAACAGAGGGGGGGCTATTCTTAGGCGTGGGGGTTTATGGGATCAGCCACGTCTCTCCACGCTCTCTAATGAAACCCTAGAGGTGTCTGGGGATGTAGATCTCTCACAATGGTTTCAGGATGAGGTTTCTATGGTATCAATGTTCGGTCCCTGCAACGGCATACTCTGTCTTTCTTGTACTCTGTGGAATATGAGAGATGGGTACAGTGATTGTGATCGTCTGGTGTTATGGAATCCTGCGACAAGAGAATCAAAGATCCTCCCCCCAATCCACCGCCAACTGGATATGCCAGACTTGATTCCTACGTTTGGCTTCGGTTTTGATCCAAAGACTAATGATTACAAGGTGGTTAGGATTATGAAGTTCGGTTACCAGCAGTGCGAAGTTCAGGTATACCACCTTAGTACTAATTCTTGGAGGGTGCTTGATTCATCCCCTAACCCATCTTATGTTATTTATAAGTCTCATTTTTCCTCGTACCTAAATGGAGTTTATTATTGGTGGGCGCGGGTTCATGATTATAGTTACATGGACCGCCGACTCTTGCTTTCCTTTGATATGAGCAACGAGGTGTTCCAAGAGGTACTGCCTCCCCCATTTGAAAGAGTTTCTACTTGGACTGAGGATGTTGCTGTTATCAATGACTCTGTAACTTTGATTTCACCATGTGGCATCGCGTCGAAAGAATGGGTTGGGATATGGGTGCTGAATGAGTGTGGCGTTGAAAGGACTTGGACCAAAATATTTACAATCCGACAAATTCCAGGCGTTCCGGATCTGCTACAGATTCGGGGGGATGGTTTGGTAGTTGTAACCGATGTAGATCAATGTTTGGTATTGTATGACACAAGAACACAAGAAGCGAGGAATCTTCAAATATATGAGGCTGGATCCGCTCAACTTGTTAGTTACACAGAGTCCCTAGTTCTCCTAAATGGATAGAGGAATGAATGTGCTTGAGCAACTAGCCAATTAGTCAAAACAAGATTCTGGACCAATTCAATTCCATATGTGCATTACCTGCAAAATCACATACTAGGCGTATAGCTTTTGGATTCCAAGTTTCTGGAATTACCCTACCCTAATGGTGTGGGGGGTTTTTTTTCAGTTACATTTGGCTATCTTTTTTGACACAAACAGTAGCGAATATGAATAATGTAAAAGTCTTTATATTGTTTTGACCTTTTAAGCCTATAATTTCCTCTTACTTTTTATTGAAACTTTTGCTGGGTAATTCCCCCCTCATGTTATTCTTTTGAAGGTTGAAGAATTATTAATCAATTTCAATAGTTGTAATAAGATTTTGTCTATATAATTCCTGTATGAGTTAGAGGATATTCACCGTTTTTTATATTCCACGGTATTTGAAGGGGGTTAAGTTAGCCAAAATCTACAGATGAGAATTGAATTAAACTATGAACAGATAATAGGGTTTTAAGAAAGATTTTGTTTTTTTTTGTTTTTCCTTCAAAGAAATAAAACTTCTTTACTCCCTTTAGATGGCTGAGTGAAAGGCGGAAGATGAAAGAACACAGAATTTGCATTTTATTTTCTCTTTTAAGAGTATTGCCTGTGACTTCAATTTGTTATCCCTTTTTTCTTTGAACTCTTTGTTACATAAAATGATTCATTTTCATCCTTAGTTTGGTTGCTGGGAAAATGGAGGGTGAAAATAGAGTTGAAAATTGGGTCTTGGGTTTTCTGTTGATCTTGATGGTGTAATTGTAAAATTCAACCCCAACTAAGCTTACGAGTGGAATTCTTTGTTTTTTATCTGCCAAATGATAAATAGTATATATCAGAAATTTTCTACCATTTCTTGGATTCTTTCAATTTCCTCTGTTTTTTCTTATGAGAAAATATTCAAAGGGTTTCTCAATATTATGTTGGAATTGCTGAAACTGCTTTCATTTTTCCTTTTTTGGCCAACCAGAGGAATTATTATGTGGGTGCCTTGTAAAATTCTTGATGCTCGATCCAGGTGAATATAAAATTGTTGGCTCTGTCTAAACCCTCTTGTAATTTAGATTGTAGATTAGGTGTTTGGGATTGCCCAAGTGAATTCCATCCATTTACCATTGATCCCAAAACCTGGTTTTATGATCATGGTACGTTTCATATGAAATGTCATATTGCTATGACATGCATATGACGTTTCTTCTCTTTTTTGGGGTATGATGTTGCCAGATTCAAATGTACTATGGCAATGCTAGTTGCTACCAACAACTGCTAGATTATATTGTTATCTGTTTGGATGTATTGCTCTGGCAGCTGATTTGCTTGTTGGGAGCATAACAGATCATTTATAATTGGGCTGCAGATATTTGGGAAGGGTGATTTGAGGACCAACAAGGAATTTGAAACCCCCAAGGGGTTTGGACTCAATCTGTAAGGGTCATGGTGACATTCCAATTAGGTCTAAGGTTCAAATCTCCTTAGGTGTAAACAATTTTTTAGGGCCAATCCGCTGGTGAAACTTGAGTATCATTCAATCCTTGTAGAGGGAGCACTTTGCATGAGTCCAAGATTTACCCAATAAGAGTGGACACACAAAGTGACCTTACATTGGAAAGATTTATTGTCAAAGAAAACAAGGAGAGGTTAGCCATGTTTAGAAGTACTTTCTTCTCCGAACCTTGTAAAGAGAGGAAGAGATTGAGCATCCACAACGTCACCACAATGCATAACAGCTCGGTTACTTTGCCTGTTGATCATAATTGGATTCATCCACTAGGTGAAGGAGTTCAACAGCCTACACCTTCTGCTTTGCCACAAGATGACAATACAGGGCATTTGCCCGATTGATCGGCCTCATTTGGATATCAAAACTTTGGCTTTCAATTGTAAAGATGCATAGTTGCTACATGCTCTACATGGAAAGCGGAAATTTATTGAATAGTTGGCTGAGACTGCGGCCTCTGCATTGTGGAATAATTGTATTATACAAATGTGGCTTTTAGCATTATTCGTTGGTCATTGATGGATAAGAAAAAAAGACTAATAATGCTTAAATCAATGATCCGAAACTAATACCTAGGACTTTTTTTCTTCTTTCTGGAATTAGATCTATAGCCAATCCCTAGCCAACTTAGCCCACGCAAGTTAGGTTAGTACTTACCTGCCAAGCGGCTATAATCCATCACGACTTCACCCTCTAATCTCCTGCCTAAAACCCTCGACTCCAACCCTTCCTGTTTTAACTAAGTCAAGCCTCTCAACTTGGCTAAATATACAACACTAAGAATGACCTTAAACTAGATGTTGAAGCCCTTAGAGCTTGTCTCATGTCTTGAAGATATAGGGAGGGGTGGGGGTTACAATTAGTCTCAGACTTGAATCTTGACAATCGTAATAAAAGAGGAAACAAGAGATATCAATTGTTGGAAATATACAAAAATAAGCACCCATTTCACAAAATTTATAACACGCGAAATGAAATGCCAGTATTCTTGTTTTGCATCACAAAGTCAAAGTAAAAGCATCTCGGAGTCTCCTACATATAATACTCACAAAGATAATAGTCAAAAGCCACTATCGACGAAGACTCTTTTATTAGCTTCAATACTGGGAGACACTAATTCTACTCATTCAGCTAAATGAGTGTGTGTGACTAAATATATTATAATAACTCCATTCAGTCCAACCTTCTGAGTAGGTACTGAACTTGAACTTCCTTCGTTAATGGCATGATCCAGTCCTCATATAGATCGGCAACCAAGCTTGGTACTATTTTGTAAACAGGTTCAGCTTCATCTTCTGCTAAATCCACTGTCACCTCTTGACCATAAGTTTTGGCCTTCATTTCTACTCTCCTTCTAATTGCCTCTTCAACTTTTGGATATGTCAGCATATCCATCAGTCTTCGCCTGTCTGCAAAATCAAACACCACCACCACCACAGGGAAGAACAAAAAAAAAAGTTGAAAATAAATAGTACCCAAGAAAATCATTGCACAGAAGAAGTACAGCAGGAATGCATCTAAGAAAGGTTGTGGACCTGTCCTTTAATGGGAGCTTCATAGGCATCTGGAGCGGCTTGAAATTTGGCCTCCGCTACAAATTTACCAAAATGTATTCTCTTCGAAAGAATCTGCAATCACATTAAGCATGCATCTATCAGAGAGAGGAGTATTGTTTGTTAAGATCCAATGACGCCACAAATTGGTGTATTTGAAAACTGCATTAACATATATGCATTGGGGTTTACCTACAATTAATGTACTATCACTGAATTTGTATAAAACGTTTTGCAGAGATCAAGTACATATGTCAAGATTAAATAATCTACGTCATTAGGCAACACATATAAAAATTATTTGAGAAGAATAAGAATAAGAAATTGGAAACGCATAAGCAAATCCTGGTATGCTCTTATCACTAACCCAAGTTTCATCACCAAGCAAGTCAAGACTTCTCGCAATCCCCACAGAGAGGCGGTTATTCTTATGCGCGTGCATAGATTTAAACCCCTACGTCTCTCCAGGCTCTTTAATGAAACCCTATATGTGTCTGGGGCTGTAGACCCCAGCCAATTGTTTCAGTACGAGGTTGTCGGGTTATCAATGTTCAGTCCCTGCAATGGCATACTCTGTTTTCCTGCTACTCTGCGGAAAGGATAGACATTGGCAAACTTACAATCGTACGTTGTTATGGAATTGGACCAAAACATTAACAATAATCCGACAAATTCCAGTTTTTCGGAATCTACTACTGCTTTGGGAGGATGGTTTGGTAGTTCTAACCACTGATGATGAATACTTCGTTTTGTATGATCCAATAACACAAGAAGAGACATTTTAGTTACACAGAGTCCCTAGTTCTCCTAAATGGATAGGGGAATGAATTGTGCTTGAGCAACAAGCCAAGTACTCGTATCAAGATTCTGCATATTATTTATTTAATAATGTTGGCTACCTTTACACAAACATTAGCGAATATGAATAATGTTTTGGCCTTTTAAGCCTCTAATATCCTCTTGCTTTTTATTGAAACTTTTGCTGGGTAATAAGATTTTGTCTATACTATATGGTTCCTGTCCCTGAAATTATAGAGCAGGATGGATATTCACCGTTTTAGATATTCCAATATTACAACAAAACAGATGTTTTAACTAGCCTAGCTCACTGTGAGATATTTGCCCTTGTATTTGAAGGGGGTTAAGTTTGCCAAAATTTACTGATGAGAATTGAATTAAACTGTAAAGCGAATAGGGTTTGTTTGAAGGAAGAAATAACTTTGAAGCAAAAATAAAACTTTCTCTACTCCTTTTAGGTGGTTGAGTGAATGGAGGAAGATGAAAGAAAGACACTGAATTTGCGCTTTCTTTTCTTTTTAAGAGCATGCTTTTAAGTCAAAAATAACTTTGAAGCAAAAACTTCATTTTTAAACTTTTACCGAAAGTACGTTTTTGTCATTTTTAACATTTTTTTACCATTAAAAACGCTTTTAATTTTTTTATCAAACCGATATTTTTTTTCTTCAAACGGACTTTTTGAGTGTTAAAAATCTTTTTAGGTCCTTCAAGCACAATTCTAAACAAATCCTAAAAGTATCTCACATGTGACTTCAATTTGTCATGAACTTGTTACAAAGTTGCTAAAATTTCTAGAAGATTTTTTTTTAAGTACCTTGTGAAACCACAAAAAACGAATGAACTACATAAGGGAAGAAAATAGAGGAGGATCTCCATTTAATGGCATGCTGGACAGCAGTCGGATCTCATTCTGACAACATTCTCATGTCCTCTATTCCTTTTTAATTTCTCAAAGAAATTTTTAAGTTGAATAAAATAAACAGTATTTCATCATTGTTTAAAGAAAAATGTTACTTTAGCATACTTTAACTCGTTCCATTCTGCTTGATTGACGTAACAGTACCTTACAACAATGGATGTGGCAAGTTGATTGGACACTTACTCTCATGTCAACTCAAATAAAATATATCTTGTTTAACAAGAAAAGAAAAGTACAATTAGAATACACGAGATGAGCTTTGTTAAATAACGTTTCTCTTTAAAACATTGATTTTCATAGGAGTGTTAGTTAACACGGATAATAATATTATGGGAGCCCCTACAATACAGTCGGTCTGTAAAAATGATGTTTTACAGCATCCAATCATTTGCCAACACGTCACCCATCTTATTTTGTTAAAATAAAATAAAAATACCGTATAACATAAACACCCAAACATGCCTCTCCCCCAAATTCCGCCAGCCTCAAGCTCTGCAAATCGTAAACCATAATTGAATTCGAATTCCTCCTACCCGATTCGAAGCTCACGAACAAAAAGTTTCGGCGACGACCCCATTCCTTGAACCGTCGAGCCCGACCGGGTCTGTTCTCCTAATTCAAGCTCTCCCTCACGAACCATTTTCGAGGTCGAGAATCTGGAGCCCCGAGAAGTCGGTGGCTCATTGCCGCCCGATGGCGTATCGCCGAGAATCCACCACCGTGAACTCGGTCAAGACCATGGATTTCCTCCTCGTGACCATCAAGCGAGGTGATCTTGCTATCGTGAGCCACGTGGGACGGACCCAAAAGGCGTCATCGCGATCGCCGACGAGTCCCCGGCCGTTAAGCGGCGAACTCGCAACTTCTCGAGGTTGAACGCGTCAAACTAGGCCGGGTTCGAGAGCAAGTTCACCAAAAGACGACACCGTGAAATCGCCTCATCGATTAAATCCTCAAGGTGACGCTTTGGCCTTCGACGGAAGATTATCAAATTCCACCACCTCCGCCAAACCCAAAACCAAACCATGACGTCGAGACATCTCTCCCCAAATTCCACCAGCCCTTGGCCCCTCCACCCACCACCAACTAGCCACAAAAATCTAATCCATAATTTCTATTACAGAACAAACACCCATTTGGTTGTAGCTTAACCAAATGAAAATCAACCAAAAGACAAAAAAATAAAACCCACACTTGACCATTTTTCTTCATTTTCCCCTCTCCCACCAACCACGACCACCACACGAGCGCCCACCACCACCGGCCAAGCATATCAAACTCAACAAAAAAAAATCAGTGAGACCAGAAACCCACTCAAAATCTTCTAATGCCTCAAAACTCGATTCTAATGCCTCAAACTCGTTTCTAATGCCTCAAATTTGTTTCTAATTGCTCAAAACTCAATTTTGGATTCAAAACTAAATCCTAGAGGGGAAGGTTAACCCTTGAGGGGGAAGGTTAATCCGTTTCTAATGCCACATGTCGTGACCCAGATCATCTCTCTGTGTCTCTCTTTCTCTCAGAGCATCTCTCTTTCTCTGTTAAGGGAGATGAGTTGTTGGCATGAAGAAGAAGAAAGGCTGGTGATCTAGTTGTCAGCATGAAGAAGAAGAAGAAGAAATTCTAGTGTTTTAGGTTGTAGATTAATTTTATGCATTTTTTGTGTTTTAAGTGATGTGGCTTTTTTCTATTGGTGGCTGCAAAATAACACTTTTGCAGACCAATCGTTTGAGAGGTTTTCCCTAATATTATATATGAATGACATGATACATTTATCCTACTTTCATTTCACACTGAAATGAAATGGTATAATAGGCATTAGAAGAAATATATATATATACACTATATTTTTATTCCACGTCATCAATCCCATGTTTAAAAATGAAAAATGAAACAAGAAAGTTAAATAAAAGATTAATAACAGAAAATTCAGTTGGAAACGTTGGGATTTCGGTTCAGCATTATTCCGTCATAAAGCCCGGGAAAATCAGTCAATGATACGAAGGTAATGGTATTTAGCTCGACATCTAAACAGACTAATTTCTTTGTATCCGGCGACGGGGAGATAAGAAGAAGAAAAGAGAAAAGGGGAAGGGGAAAGATGTTGTCGGGAAGGGGTCTGCCAGAAGATTTGTTAATGGAAATCCTATCAAGGCTGCCCGTCAAATCATTGATGCGCTGCAAATGCGTAAGCAAATCTTGGTATGCTCTTGTCACTAACCCTAGTTTCATCACCAAGCACCTCAAGATTTCTCACAATCTCAACAGAGGGGCGGCTATTCTTCGGCTTGGGGGTGGATTGGATCAGCTACGTCTCTCCACGCTCTCTAATGAAACCCTAGAGGCGTCTGGGGATGTAGATCTTTCACAATGGTTTCAGGATGAAGTTGCTATGGTATCAGTATTCGGTCCCTGCAATGGCACACTCTGTCTTTCTGGTACTCTGTGGAATAAGAGAGATGGGTACAGTGATTATGATCGTCTGGTGTTATGGAATCCTGCGACAAGAGAATCGAAGATGCTCCACCCATTCCCCCGGCAACGGGATTTATGGATACCTCATCTTGGCTTCGGTTTTGATCCAAAGACTAATGATTACAAGGTGGTTAGGATTATGAACTTCCTTTTCCAGGACTGCGAAGTTCAGGTATACCACCTTAGTACTAATCTTGGAGAGTGCTTGGTTCATCCCCTAACCCATCTTATTTTATTCATCCGCCTCGTTTTTCCTCGTACCTAAATGGAGTTTATTATTGGTGGGCGCGGGTTCATGAAGATGGTTACATGGGCCGCCGACTCTTGCTTTCCTTTGATATGAGCAACGAGGTGTTCCAAGAGGTACTGCCTCCCCCATTTGAAGGACGTAATTGTATTGATCAGGATATTGCCGTTATCAATGAGACTGTAACTTTGATTTTACCATTTAACTTTGATATTGAGTTGAATGTATGGATTGAGATATGGGTGTTGAATGAGTGTGGTGTTGAAACGACTTGGACCAAAATATTAACAATCCGACAAATTCCAGTTTTTTTGGATCTGCTACAGCTTCGGGAGGATGGTTTGGTAGTTCTAATCGATGAAGATCAATGTTTGGTATTGTATGACCCAAGAACACAAGAAGCGAGGAATCTTCAAATATATGAGGCTAGATCCGCTCAACTTGTTAGTTACACAGAGTCCCTAGTTCTCCTAAATGGATAGGGGAATGGATGTGCTTGAGCAACAAGCCAATTGGTCATAACAAGATTCTGGACCAATTCAATTTCATATGTGCATTACCTGTAAAATCACATATTTGGCATATGGCTTTTGGATTCCAAGTTTCTGGAATTACTGTTTTTTTCCTTTTTTTTTTTTTTCTTTTTTAACATTTGGCTATCTTTTGAGTGCTTTGACACAAACATTAGCGAATATGAATAATGTAAAAGTCTTTCGATTGTTTTGACCTTTTAAGCCTATAATTTCCTCTTGCTTTTTATTGAGACTTCTATTGGGTAATTCCCCCCTCATGTTATTCTTTTGAAGGTTGAAGACTTATTTATCAATGTCGATAGTTGTAATAAGATTTTGTTTATATGGTTCCTGTAAGAGTTGGAGGATATTCACCGTTTTAGATATTCCAAGGTATCTGAAGGGAGTTAAGTTAGCCAAAATCTACAGATGAGAATTGAATTAAACTGTGAACAGAGAGTAGGGTTTTAAGAAAGATTTTGTTTTTTCCTTCAAAGAAATAAAACGTCTTTATTCCCTTTAGATGGTTGAGTGAATGGAGGGAGATGAAAGAAAAACACATAATTTGCATGTTCTTTTCCCTTTTAAGAGTATCGCTTGTGACTTCAATTTGTTACCCCTTTTTTCTTTGAAATCTTTGTTACATAAAATGATTCATTTTCATCCTTAGTTTGGTTGCTGGGAAAATGGAAGGTGAAAATAGACTTGAAAATTGGGTCTTGGGTTTTCTGTTGATTTTGATGGTGTAATTGTAAAATGGAAAATGCTACAATGCAATCAAATGACCATAATTTGCCCATCAAATCCTAGGTGGCAAGACCCAATTCTGATTAGGTGAACCATGGTTATTGACTTTTAAAAAAAAACAAAATAAAATAAAAAATCTGAAGAGTTTAAAGTAGGGTTTATTTTTTCCCCCCAAAATCTAGATCCGACTCCTCTCTAGTCCAAAATGGATAAGAGGAGCCAGTTGATGGCTAGGATCTCTCCTTTGAGATCCTAAGGCCATCAACTTGCACGTGGTGCATTAAAAAAAATATTTTATTATATTTACTTTTAAAAAAATATTAAAAACAAATATATATATAAAAAAAAAAAAGGTAGCTAGCCAACTCATGTTGGCCAGGAGGTGGCTGGCCACCCCAAGGACCAAATCTTTTTTTTTTAAATTTTATTTGGCCTTAAGGGTGGCCAATCCACCCCAAGGGCCATTGAGGGTGGCTCAGCCACCCCTAACCAGCCCATGGGGTGGCTTCGGCCACCCCCATGTCTCAATATGTGGTGGTCGAAAATATATATTTTTTTTAATAGGACACGTGTCAAGTTGATGGCCTTAGGATCTCTCTGAAGAGATCCTAGCCATCAACTGGATCACCTCTAGTCCATTTTGGACTAGAGATGATCTTTGTCCCCAAAATCTTTTCCTCTTCCTTCTTCTTCCTATGCTTCTCCCTCCCCCAATAAGGCCAACACCCTCTGCCTCCACCACCTTCAACCACTGCTGCCACCGAACGCACCAGCCACGCCCACCCACGGAATTAGCTTGAAATCCTGAGACCCACCCAGCCATCGGCAGCGACGCCCACGCCCATGCATTGCAACAGATCAAAGATGACCACCCGTTGCCTTGAAGATGCTCGATAACAGATCTGCGACTCCAGCAATGCCCACCAACTCTCCATTGGATGTAATGCCAATAAGCTAATTCCAGGAAAAAAAAACAAAACAAAACAAAAAAGAAGAAGTAAAATAAAGGAACCCAAATTTTGAGTCAATATAACACCATTTACAAATTAATTTCGCTTTAGGAGTCAATATAACACCCATTTATTTCCCATAAGACAGGAGAATTGAGAATCTAAGGAAACAAAATAGGCAAATAAGTATGCAATCTTCAAAACATAAACAAAAATCATCTTCTGGCCAACCAACTAGATGATGAAAAGTAAAATTCCCATAGAGGCTCATTGCCTTAATCCCCTTAAATACCACTTCCAGAACAACAACCTACAAGATAAAATGAAATAGTCAATAGATTATGCAATTGCACGAAATGTACAATTCCTGAGAATATTAACAAGGGAAAAGTAAAATTAATTCAAATAATAGAATTTACAGAAAATATATATGACTAAAACAAAAATGTATCTCACTTTGGCATTTTAACAAACATATTACCTACGAATACAAAACAAGCTCTCACTCTAGACCCATTTCTCATCCTCAATTTCTAAGAAGCATCGAAAAAACTCAGGGACATAAAAATAATGCAAATCTTTGAGAAATACCAGAAATCCTAAAAAAAAACAAAAACTCTTTCTGGTTGGATAGTGGGCCATTGATGGGGGTGGTGCCGGTCGTTGGTGGTGGTGTTGGGTGTTGTTGGGCGTTCGTCGGGTTTGGGTCTATCTTAAAAATACACAGATTAAATAGATCCCATCATCTAAGAAATTTGAGCAACCAATGAAAAAAAAAAAAAAAATCAAAGAGGAGAGTGGGAAGAGAAGCACTGAATGGTGAACGGCGGCTCTAGTCTGATATAGTGGGTCAGCGTGGGCGTGGGCCTCACCGAAAGCCAAAGGCGTGAGGTGGGAGAGAGAGATGGTGGTTGGTGGGCGTCGCCGAAGTCACAAATCTGTCGGATGTCTCCGATGCAAAGGGTGGTCGTCAATTTGTCATGAACTTGTTACTTACAAAGTTACTAAAATTTCTTGAAGAATTTTTCAAGTTGAATAAAATAAATAGTATTTTGACATTGTTTAAAGAAAAATGTTATTTAGCATAACTCGTCCCATTCTGCTTGATTGACGTAACAATGCCTTACAACAATAGATATGGCAAATTGATTGGCCACTCTCATATCAACTCAATTAAATAAAATATCTCTTGTTTAATAAGAAAAGAAAAGTACGTTTAGAATAAGCGAGGTGAATTTTGTTAAATAACATTTCTCGATTTTCATTCGAGTGATAGTTATAACACAGTAATAATATTATACATGAATGACATGATACATTTATCCTACTTTCATTTGGCACTGAAGTGAAAAGGTATAATAGGCATTAGAAAATAATAATAATAAAATTATACACTATATTTTTATTCCACATCATCAATCCCATGTTTAAAAAAGAAAAATGAATCAAGAAAGTTAAATAAAAGATTAATAACAGAAAATTCAGTTGGAAACGTTGGGATTTCGGTTCAGCATTATTCCGTCATAAAGCCCGGGAAAATCAGTAAATGATACGAAGGTAATGGTATTTAGGTCGACATCTAATCAGACTAATTTCTTTGTATCCGGCGACGGGGAGATAAGAAGAAGAAAAGAGAAAAGGGGAAGGGGAAAGATGTTGTGGGGAAGGGATCTGCCAGAAGATTTGTTAATGGAAATCCTATCAAGGCTGCCCGTCAAATCATTGATGCGCTGCAAATGCGTGAGCAAATCCTGGTATGCTCTTGTCACTAACCCGAGTTTCATCACCAAGCACCTCAAGATTTCTCACAATCTCAACAGAGGGGCGGCTATTCTTAGGCATGGGGGTGGATTGGATCAGCTACGTCTCTCCACGCTCTCTAATGAAAACCTAGAGGTGTCTAGGGATGTAGATCTCTCACAATGGTTTCAGGATGAGGTTAGTATGGTATCAATGTTCGGTCCCTGCAATGGCATACTTTGTCTTTCTTGTACTCTGTGGACGACGAGAGATGGGTACAGAGATTATGATCGTCTGGTGTTATGGAATCCTGCGACAAGAGAATCGAAGATACTCCCCCCATTCCCCCGGCAAGGGGATTTAGACTTTGTTTCTCATCTTGGCTTCGGTTTTGATCCAAAGACTAATGATTACAAGGTGGTTAGCATTATGAACTTCCTTTTCCAGCACTGCGAAGTTCAGGTATACCACCTTAGTACTAATTCTTGGAGGGTGCTTGATTCATCCCCTGACCCATCTTATTTTATTCATCCGCCTCGTTTTTCCTCGTACCTAAATGGAGTTTATTATTGGTCGGTGCGGGTTCTTGATTATAGTTACATGGGCCGCCGACTCTTGCTTTCCTTTGATATGAGCAACGAGGTGTTCCAAGAGGTACTGCCTCCCCCACCTGAAGGAGGTTGTATTGAGGATATTGCTGTTATCAATGACTCTGTAACTTTGATTTCACCATGTGGCATCGAGTCGAAAGAATGGGTTGAGATATGGGTGCTGAATGAGTGTGGTGTTGAAAGGACTTGGACCAAAATATTTACAATCCGACAAATTCCAGGTGTTTGGAATCTGCTACAGATTCGGGGGGATGGTTTGGTAGTTGTGACCGATGTAGATCAATGTTTGGTATTGTATGACCCAAGAACACAAGAAGCGAGGAATCTTCAAATATATGAGGCAGGATCCGCTCAACTTGTTAGTTACACAGAGTCCCTAGTTCTCCTAAATGGAGAGGGGAATGAATGCTTGAGCAACAAGTCAATTAGTCATAACAAGATTCTGGACCAGTTCAATTTCATATGTGCATTACCTGTAAAATCACATATTTGGCATATGGCTTTTGGATTCCAAGTTTCTGGAATTACCCTACCCTAATTGTGAGGGAGTTTTTTTTTTTTTTCCAGTTACATTTGGCTATTGATCTTTTGAGTGCTTTGACACAAACATTAGCGAATATGAATAATGTAAAAGTCTTTCGATTGTTTTGACCTTTTAAGCCTATAATTTCCTCTTACTTTTTATTGAAACTTTTGCTGGGTAATTCCCCCCTCATGTTATTCTTTTGAAGATTGAAGAATTATTTATTAATTTCGATAGTTGTAATAAGATTTTGTCTATATGGTTCCTGTAAGAGTTAGAGGATATTCACCGTTTTTGATATTCCAAGGTATTTGAAGGGGGTTAAGTTAGCCAAAATCTACAGATAAGAATTGAATTAAACTGTGAACAGAAAAAAGGGTTCTAAAAAAGATTTTGTTTATTCCTTCAAAGAAATAAAACTTATTTACTCCCTTTAGATGGTTGAGTAAATGGAGGGAGATGAAAGAAAAACACAGAATTTGCATTTTCTTTTCTCTTTTAAGAGTATCGCTTGTGACTTCAATTTGTTATCCCTTTTTTCTTTTAACTCTTTGTTACATAAAATGATCCATTTTCATCCTTAGTTTGGTTGCTGGGAAAATGGAGAGTGAAAATAGAGTTGAAAATTGCCCTCATTTGGATTGCAATTGTAAAGATGCATGACACTAAGAATGACCTTAAACTAGATGTTGAAGCCCTTAGAGCTTGTCTCATGTCTTGAATATATTGGGAGGGGTGGGGGTTACAATTAGTCTCAGACTTGAATCTTCACAATAGTAATAAAAGAGGAAACAAGAGATGTCAATTGTTGGAAATATACAAGTAAGCACCCATTTCACAAAATTTATATCACGCGAAATGAAATGCCAGTATTCTTGTTTTGCATCACAAAGCCAAAGTAAAAGCATCTCAGAGTCTCCTACATATAATACTCACAAAGATAATAGTCAAACGCCACTATTGACGAAGACTGTTTTATTAGCTTCAATACAGGTAGACACCAACTCTACTCATTCAGCTAAATGAGTGTGTGTGACTAAATATATGATAATAACTCCATTCAATCCAACCTTCTGAGTAGGTACTCAACTTGAACTTCCTTCGTTAATGGCATGATCCAGTCCCCATATAGATCGGCAACCAAGCTTGGTACTATTTTGTAAACAGGTTCAGCTTCATCTTCTACTAAATCCACTGTCACCTCTTGACCATAAGTTTTGGCCTTCATTTCTACTCTCCTTTTAATTGCCTCTTCAACTTTTGGATATGTCAGCATATCCATCAGTCTTTGCCTGTCCTGCAAAATCCAACACCACCACCACAGGGGAAGAACAAAAAAAAAAGTTAAAGTAACTAATACCCAAGAAAAGCATTGCACAGAAGAAGTACAGCAGGAATGCATCTAAGAAAGCTTGTGGACCTGTCCTTTAATGGCAGCTTCATAGGCATCTGGAGCGGCTCGAAATTTGGCCTCTGCTACAAATTTACCATAATGTATTCTCTTCGAAAGAGTCTGCAATCACAATAAGCGTGCATCTATCAGAGAGAGGAGTATTGTTTGTTAAGATCCAATGACGCCACAAATTGGTGTATTTGAAAACTGCATTAACATATATGCATTGGGGTTTACCTACAATTAATGTACTATCACTGAATTTGCATAAAACGTTTTGCAGAGATCAAGTACATATGTCAAGATTGACTATCTATGTCATTAGGCAACACATATAAAAATTATGTGTGAAGAATAAGTTAGTTGACCTCACCCACCATCATTGTAAATTTCCCATAGTAAATATATCTAGACAGCAGGCATATTTGACATTTTTCTTTTACCAACTAATATATAATGTGCATTACTTTACATGACATAAGGTAGGTAGATAATTTATTAAAACATACATCTTCAAAAATCTAAGGAATTAAAATAGGGAGCATGCTTTGGGAAGAAAGCTTTCACTGGATGGCGGATGAGCAACAGGATCTAGTTCTGTGCTCGGAACTAAAATTGGCCTAATCCCAGGAAAGGGCATAGTGAACAGCATTGACTATTTCACATTTGACGACTTTAAAGAGCCCAACAGGCTTCCTGCTCAGAAAAGCTCAATGTTGCTTAAAATAAGTATAACCTCCAATTTCTTCTTCTATCTAAGATTTGACTTGTGTTGCTTGATTTAACAGTTGTACAACAGCAGTCAACATTTCTTCCATGAATGAAACTAATACCAATAAGGTATACAAGTGCACACTAGAGAGAGAGAAGAGACATTAAAATACAAGGGGCAAATATTGCAAAAGACTCAAGATGCATAAAATTATTACTTCAAGGAACCATAAAAACAGAACAAGTCATACCTAATTCGTGCACACCACAGTAGAATTAATAAGCATTATAGTCGTCCAAATCCATTTATAAGTTACACAGATAAATTAACCAAAATGCATACCTGCAAGCACATTGCGTCACAAACAGCAGTCGACCCACAGTTTCCATCATCTCCTTCCTCAACTAATCTCGGGATAAGATCTCTAAAATACATTTCCCACACTTTCTTATTTATATTAATTGAGTCAGCAAAAGGATGTAGTACCTGTTTGCAAGTCAGGAACATGTTCAAAATGAATGAAAATAAGGTGAAAAATGAAAAATAAGTAGCAATTATGTTGATAAATCTAACTGGAGAGGTATGTTAGCAGGGTGAAATCCTTTTGGCAACCTTTCATTACGTCTACCAAGTAAAACAGAACAATTTAGTCATCTTTACATCAATATTACAAGTTAAATATATTTTGAACCATCCTAGTGTGAAATTTTATAGAAGGTTTGTAATGTTTCATGCAGCAACTGAATATGATTGACCCCTTTTCCTAAGTTATACATATTTAGTTCTTTCATACTTAAGCTGATCTCGAAATATTATGGACAAGTATTCCTAAATTCTTTTTTGATAAGTATTTTTAAATTCTCCATGTTGCAAACTTCCAAAAGGTGAGAAAGGACTAAATATTCTGAGTTTCAGACTATGCCATTCACAAATCTATAGCTTCTCCTCAGTTGAATTGAGGAAAAAAAAATGATAAACTTGACTATTGTATCTGGAGACAGAGGTTCATTTTCAAGCATAAAGTAAAAAAAACTTGGGCAACCACTCATCTTATATTTACCTGTGGGTATTGCAAAGGTGGCAACACTGGTTCTGGTAGCTCATCTGGGAAAAAGGGATGCTCATCAGGGCTCTTGAATCTGCCCACCTAATGTGCAATGAGAAGTTAATCAAATGCCTTTAGGGACCCTTTCTTCATTTCAACCATTCTTTTTCCAGGGGCCTAACATACCTGAGCATGAAGCTTTTCAGTTTCTTTGACCATGTATTCAACTAAAGAGCCATGGAACCCATCCATGGATAAAGCATTAGGGTCATACGTCTCCACATTATAACAATATTGAGCTCTTTCCAAAAGGCTAAATATAATGCTATCCTCCTGTCGAATTAAGGAACGTCTTATACCCTCTAGTGTCAGGTTCTCACTTTCATCCACCCTTTTCTTTATTGTCAATGACCTACGTTAAAATAGAGCATAATTTAGAATTTGAGCCAACAAAAATGAGAGTCAAGATGCTCAAATCCTCCCATTGGAATGGACACCAATGCATCATATAATATGCAATGCATCATATAATATGCATGATAAGACTTGAGCTTATGCAAGAATTTTATGTCTGTGCAACTATAGCAGGAAAATGTGGCAGCATAGCAACAAAGTGAAGCATCACAAATAATTTGAAGCAAGAAACAAATTGCTATCTGATTTATGGAAATGCCTAACAAAAGCATCAGGGATGCATTGATAAAAAAAAGTTAAGCCAGTAGTTCAGAAAAAAAAAAAAAAAAAAAACACTTTAAATCAATCAAGAGAAAATAAAAGAAGCCACTTTTTCATACATCCTGAATTGACATTTTTAACATTAACAAATTATTGGTGAGTTATCTAATTCTACTTGAAAGGATCATGTCCCTTTTACTCTGATGAATGAACTAGAGGAGAGTACAAGGACTGCAAAATACAAAGAGCACCAGCAGAAGACAAGAGACTGAATCAAACATAGTTACAAGCAACTAAAGCAATAACAAAAGTCAAACCATAAAACAAGCATGTGATGTAACTTTAAATTTGAAGTCTATTAATAATTTGATTCCTTCTCAATTATTCAGGATTATTTGCTCATCTGGATACAGATCCGATCAGACACCCTAATTTCTATATGTTATCCTAGGCATGCAAGTAGAAACCTTATACAGTTAAACTGAGAACACGCAAAAACATGTCAGTCAAATTATAGGGCAAGCAATACAACAATCATCATAAACTGGACTACAATAAAATCTCAATATCCAAACACACATATAAATGAAATAACAGATGCCTATTTCCCTAGGTTAAAAAGAATGAGACTAGAGGCAAAAATAGAAAGAAATACACTTTTCCTCCCACAAAGATTGAATTCCAGAGACCCACAAACTGGAATCCGCGACAAATTTAAACAAAAGGGTTACAAATTTGATTACCCAACGGAAGTTGCAGTGGCTTGTAGAGATTGAGCGCCTCTCTTAGCCAAGCTTGAACCTTGATACCTAAAATAGAAACTCTGCCTGGTCCGGAGGGCCAGAGGGCAAATGGGTCTTGAAAATCTGGAAGCATGATGAACTGTAAGGGCAGGAGCGGCAGCTCCTAACAGCTTCGCCTCCATTGACACGACAGAGAGAGCTTAGAGAGCAAGGAACAACTATAAGAAAGTTAAAAAACGTCGACACCCAATATAAAAAGCAAAGAAAAGAAACAGAAAGTCTGGGCCTTTTTTGGCTGCTTTGGACTGGGGGTTGGTGAGGGTGAGGGTGTGGCGAGCAGGAGTAGGTGTTGAAGTTGGGTAGGTTTGCGGGTTTTGTAGCACCCATTCTCGTACAGTCTGGGGGAAGGTAGCTTGGTGTGTCTGCTATGCGTGATTCGGCCCCACACAACAACCTCAGGGCCCCACCCAACAACCTTTTATGCCATGCTTTTCTATTTTTATTTTTATTTTTGTGAGTTTTTTTCTATTAAATTTTATAGGTCAGTCATATGAAGTAAACAGAATGCTGTGCTCCTTCTTCCAAGGTCCATCTTCTCAAGTTTTCTACTGTTTTAACTTTTAATGAAGAATAATGACATATATGTCTGTTTTTGAAAAGTATTGATGTGAATTTTCATTAATTTATGGACGGAAATTGGAAAGAGATATAATTTTGTTTTTAACTATAAACGGGTACCATATAAATATAAATTGAAATGTGAAAAAAAAAAAAAAATTGTTAAACCACATCAGACAAAAAGATATTTAACCTTAGTTTTTAATGACTTTATTGATTTTTTATGTACATTAGTACATAACCTTATTTAACACTTCTCTCTTTACTTTAAACTCCATCATAAGGCAATTATGGGTTAGTTCATTTAAGGATAGAATCAAGGTTGACCACGTCATGGATAAGATAAAATTCTAGAGGTTTACTGGTGTATATATAGTCATTTGGTTAATATGTTAGTTGGGTTATTTAAAAATTTAATGACTTATTGTTAAATACAATAAAATAAAATTTTAATTATAAAATAGCTTCTCGCCATTTCGCTTGAAACGAATAAGATCTTTGCCCGGCTTTACAAGAAATTAAGATCATATGCCAATTTTTCAAAAGGTAGTCATGAGTTTTTTTTTTCAAGGAAAAATATCAAAATTGCAACATATGTTTCTTCTATTCATTATTAAAATTTAAAATAAAAAATAAAATCCATGAACTTTCAATTTAAACAAATAAATCCTAATGAATGAATAATTTATCAGATAAATCACCTTTTCTATATTCCATTAATCTTTCTAACAACATGCTTATAAATTACTAAATATACACCAAATGAAAATTCTACTAAAAAGGAACAACAACAACAATAATAAGCTCTCTACGGCTATAAGTAATATTATTTTTCACACTTATTTATCTTACACATATTATATTGGTTAATATCACATGTTTTAAGTAGCTTACACTTTTATTTTTTAAACGCCTAACATAAAAAACTCACTTCAACTGCTATAACATATATATATATATATATATATATATATATATGATAAATGGGTTTGAATAGTATGTATGATTACTTTTGGCAATGAATGAAATCAAGGGATATGATTTTGAATT
The DNA here is from genome assembly GCA_013348765.1 of Carpinus viminea. Classification (NCBI taxonomy): domain Eukaryota; kingdom Viridiplantae; phylum Streptophyta; class Magnoliopsida; order Fagales; family Betulaceae; genus Carpinus; species Carpinus viminea. The sequence continues at coordinate 36,917,495 of CP054671.1, read as the reverse complement.
TTTTTTTAATGGAAGGGGTGTAAATGCTTTTTTGAGTTTTGTTGAATAATTAATTAATCCTCTTAAGAAATTAATTGTAATGATTACTATTACATTATCTTGATTTGAAAGCATACGAACTAGATAATGCACTAAAGTTTAGGTTCTATCTCTTTTGACTTAAAATGTTATTTTTTATTACATTTTGTCCTCATGAACTATAGTGCATTGATACATATTTTTCATGAACTATCAATTATGATACTTGACTCTATCAAACTAATATTTTATGACATTTTTCATCCTTCCACTAATCAAATAAGTTAAAATTAACAGTCAACGATTATATGACTTATACATGTCATTTTAATTTTTTTTTTCCTTCCACTTTTTCCCTCATTTTTCATGTATTAGATTAGGGTTTAGGAGGGTAAAGTGTTATTTTATTGATATAAAGTGTGGGCAAAAGTAAAAGAAAAAACAATTTAAAATGGCACATACAAGTCACATGATCGTTGATTTTAACCTTTTTGACTGACGGAATGAGAGAAAGTCATAAGATGGTAGTTTGATGAGATCAAGTGTCATAATTGATAGTTCATGAATAAAAACTAGAAAAGTGTCAAAAGTTATAATTCATGAGGATAAAAGTAATTACCTTTTTTTTTATTTTTTTATTATTAGAACATGATTTCAACGGGACAATGATTTTAACTAAAAACATTTCACTCATACAAAAAATACAATAGCAAAGGCCGTGGTAGCTTAACTGCAAGGGGAGTGCGTGCGAGAATAAAGTCAATAAACATTTTATTTATTGGTTGAGAAGGAGAAGCTCAAATTTGAAAATGAATGAATTTTCCTTCAAATTGGTTCGATAATCTCTTAATTCAGGCTATAAAAATGACATGTCACATTAATACACTAAAATAAAATAAAAATATATAAATTTTGCGTCACAAGACAAAATTAGGAAGTAGTAATACGACAACCGACAAACTGGGTTCAATCTAACGATAGATATGTAGTGCACGTGGATTTATTTAACTCATAAACGTGTTATTAAGGTAATGAGTCTAATGACGCGGGATTATATGCGTTTACCCTTTAGAGATGAGGATAAAACGGCACTTCAATTCAAAATATGAAGCGCCGCCAATTATCTGAAGCCGCCATATAATTCTTTTGCTCTATTCTATGCCTGCCCCCAAATCTCAGTTACCCTTTTCTTGTAGCGTATGAACTCAATGCAAGCTTCCACGCCAATCCGAAGCCCAACATGGGTTTCGAGACGAAGGCTCTTGGAAGAGAAGCTCTCAGACCTCCACAAGTGGACCAACCTGAAGCAGATAAAGCAAGTCCACGCCCAAATTCTCAAAGCCAATCTCCACCAGGACCTCTTTGTAGCACCCAAGCTTATAGCAGCTTTCTCTTTGTGCCGCCAAATGGTGTTGGCAGTCAATGCTTTCAATCAGATACAAGAACCCAATGTGCATTTGTACAATACTTTGATCAGAGCGCATTGTCAGAACTCTCAGCCCTTACAGGCCTTCGCCGCCTTCTTTGAAATGCAGAGTAGTGAGATTTTCCCCGATAATTTCACATACCCATTTCTTCTTAAAGCGTGTCCTGGGCAATCTTGGTTGCCAATGGTCCAAATGATTCATAGCCATGTTGAGAAGTTTGGGTTTTGTTCAGATATTTTTGTGCCGAATTCACTCCTTGATAGTTATTCTAAGTGTGGATCGGTGGGTGTTAATGCAGCGAAGAAGTTGTTTAAGGTAATGGGGGAGAGAGATGTTGTGTCTTGGAATTCTATGATTGGTGGTTTGGCGAAAGCGGGGGAATTGGGTGAGGCTCGCCGGTTGTTTGATGAAATGCCTGACAGGGATACGGTTAGTTGGAATACAATATTGGATGGCCATGTGAAGGCCGGAGAAATGGACAAGGCTTTTGAATTGTTTGAGAAGATGCCTGGGAGGAATGTTGTGTCTTGGTCCACCATGCTTTCGGGCTATTGTAAAGTTGGGGATATGGATATGGCAAGAATGTTGTTTGATAAGATGCCCGTTAAGAACTTGGTTACTTGGACTATAATTATATCTGGGTATGCTCAAAAGGGGCTTGCAAATGAGGCGATTAGCTTGTATGATAACATGGAGGAGTCTGGGTTGAAGCCTGATGATGGGGCTATAATTAGTGTTTTGGCTGCTTGTGCAGAGTCCGGTTTGCTTGGATTGGGTCAGAAGGTTCATGCCTCTATTAAGAGGACTAGATTTAAGTGTAGTACTCAAGTGTCAAATGCATTAATTGATATGTATGCAAAATGTGGTAGCCTAGACAAGGCATATATTGTCTTTGATGGGATAGCAAAGAGAGATGTGGTATCCTGGAATGCCATGCTCCAAGGGTTAGCGACACATGGACATGGCGAGAAAGCACTTGAGCTTTTCTCTAGAATGAAACAAGAAGGATTTAAGCCAGATAAAGTTACCCTAGTTGGTTTGTTATGTGCTTGCACCCACGCGGGCCTTGTGGAGGAGGGTATTCAATACTTCTACACAATGGAGAGTAACTATGGGATAGTTCCCCAAGTTGAGCATTATGGTTGCATGATTGACCTTTTGGGTCGTGGGGGGCGTCTGAAGGAAGCTTTTAGGCTTGTGCATAGCATGCCAATGGAACCAAATGCCATTATTTGGGGAACCCTTTTGGGGGCATGCCGCATGCATAATGATGTGGATCTTGCTGGGCAGGTGTTGGATCACCTGGTTAAATTAGAGCCATCAGATCCTGGAAATTTTTCTATGTTGTCAAATATATATGCTGCAGCTGGAGATTGGGATAGTGTTTCCAATGTGAGGCTGCGAATGAGGAGTACAGGAATCCAAAAACCATCAGGGGCTAGTTCCATAGAAGTGGATGATGAGGTCCATGAATTTACTGTATCTGATAGAACACACCCTAAATCGGACAAAATTTATCAGATGGTTGACAGATTGGTTGACGACCTTAAGCAGGTTGGATACGTCCCAAAAGCATACCAATAGGAGTCGGAGCAGTTTATGGTTTTGGGACACTGTTAAATTGGTGCTTATAGCATACTCTCACGTTAAGGGGCAGTGCCACTTTGTAAAGCCTCATTTTGCTAACATTTCCCTCTTGAAGGTCCGTCCTAAAAGCCTTCTATTTACCGGATGTGTTTTGCCATGGATTGATTGTACTTGCTAAGAAAACAATGGATGGTATGATTGATTGTTCATATATGTAAATGCCATCCATTTTTAATCAGTTAGTTATTCAAATTGCTACTGATCATGCAAGATTCTTTCATCTGTTGTGCCTATATTAAATCAATAATTATTCCAAAAGTTTTCAGATAATAGAAAAGGATAGATTGAATTGTTTAATTGATTTTTAACACTTGTAGACCGAAAGAAGACCCTCATCTTCTTCTCTCTCTTTTTTGCCTTAATCCAACTCACTCGTAGTGGCGAAGGTTGGTGGACTGCTATGTGTAATGAGATGAAATTTCTGCTTATTTTATTGAAAATTATACTATTCACAAGTTGGTGGTGCGTCAGTCGGAAAGTAATTGAGCAAGAAATTGTAATTGGCTATGAGATCGACACATCATCCAGAAAGTGTTTGATTGCGAATAAAGCTCATGAGTCATAATGTGCATCTTCTCCTATTCGGCCATGTGTCGTTTTATCCACTGGCCCATGCTTTCGAATCAGAAAAAGTACTATCCAACTTGGATGAAATGGGACGGGATGAGATCGAAGAACACCTTGTGGTGCATTAATCCCCCTTCCACACACACACACACACACACACATATATATTTGTACCAGTCTCTCTTATCCCCTACCATCTTTCTAGTTTCTCCCCCAATTGACACAAAGAAGCAAGGCCATGGAAGCTTGTTTTCTCAACTCAAATTCCTTTACCAAAACCCTAGAACTTGTTCCCTCAATCAAAGCTAGGATTTGGGATCACCCCACGAGACATGCCAGGCAACATAAGGGCAGGAAATTTGCCACCCCATTTTCAGTATCATGTAAGTTTAAAGTTCAATTTTTTATTAAGATTGTTCAAGTATGATAATGATTTGAGTATTGTTTGATTCTTCTCCATAGGTTGTCGTATGGAATCGTCATCCTGGTCATCCCCAGATGACAACCATTTCCTTTATCAATGCTGACTGGCGATCGTTTAGAGCAAAACTGGTTGCGGCGGATAGAGCATCAAGGTCTCTAGAGCCTCCCTCGTACGTTGATCCAGATAGCGCGGTGGATCATCCTCCTCCGCCCATCACAGTTGGAGACAAATGGGCCCACACCATCCACGAGCCAGAAAAGGGCTGCTTGCTGATCGCCACCGAAAAGCTTGATGGTGTCCACATTTTCGAACGAACGGTTGTGCTGGTCCTGTCAATGGGGCCACTGGGTCCATCCGGGATCATTCTGAATCGGCCGTCGCTTATGTCGATCAAGGAAACGAGATCAACGGTGATGGATGTTGCAGGCACTTTCTCTGACAGGCCACTGTTCTTTGGAGGCCCTCTGGAGGAAAGCCTGTTTTTGGTGAACACCAAAGGTGGTGGTGACGATGATGGGGTGGAGAAAAGTGGGGTTTTTAAGGAAGTAATGAAGGGTTTGTATTATGGTAGTAGGGAGAGTGTGGGGTGTGCAGCTGAAATGGTGAAGAGGGATGTGGTTGGGGTTGGGGAGTTCAGGTTCTTTGATGGGTATTGTGGGTGGGAGGAGGAGCAGCTCAGGGATGAAATAAGAGGTGGATATTGGACAGTGGCAGCTTGTAGTCCAAGTGTAATTGGGTTGGGTAGTGATGCAGGTGTTGGGCTGTGGGAGGAGGTTCTTGGGCTTATGGGTCCTAGAAAAGTTTGGTGACACCTACCATTGATAATGGTCCTGTCACACCCCAAAATATGAGGGTTTGTCTTTGTCATAATTTAGGGACCCCTAATTTATCTTACTTTAGGCATAACTGGATGGTTTGTTTTGTGTAAAGAAGAGTGTGCAATATCAGCATCAAATTGATTGAGATCTAGTCAATTTGCTCTAAATTGCAGTATATGCGATGGAGTTTATATAAAATCTATCTATCTGAGTAGATGCTCAACTGTTTAAAATTTATTTAGATAATGTTTTATTTAAACTTTTTCACAATTGTTCAGGGTATGTTTAGAATTTTATTTGATAAATAGAGTTTTTAAGTCAAAAAAATGTTTTTTGGCAAAAGCTTTATTTTTTAGTTTTTGTCTTAAACTTTTTGAATCCTTAAAATTGCTTTGAAATTTTTATTTATCAAATAGACTTTTGGATTGTTAAATGCATTTTTAAACCCCTAAAACATAGCCAAACAAGCTCTAAGGTTACGATGCAAATAAAATATCATTGAATTTTTTTGTTTATACGACTTTTACCTAACTATGTAATTTACAGCTGGAAATTGCCACTTCCTCATAATTAAAGAAGGCATTCAATATCAAAAATTAAATGACCAATGTCAAAAATTAAATGACCTCTTCCACCACCCCCAAGGTTTGCCAATCTACAATGGCGCAAGTTCAATTTCAATTTGCCCCTGCACATAAAATTTTCTAATTCAATACATTAAATTGATATATGTGTCCAAAACATGTGATTATGAATCATATATTATGTTATTTTTATTACATTGATTTATTAGACTGAGCAATGCTATAAATCACATTTTTATCTCATTATTATCTCACTTTGTTGACGTTACAGTGCCAATTAGTCATTGTTAATAAAATAAAGTAAAAATTATGAGTGAGATAATGGTAAAATAAAACGTGGTTTCTAGCATTATTCTAATAGATTAGGTTTTAAGATTTTTCAACAAAAAAAAAAAAACTTTTTCCATTCTAAACCAGGGGAGAAAAGCAAGAATTAGCATGTATAATGACACAATGACACCTAAGGCAAACATAAGTTTAACTGGAATATAGAGTAGTTAATTCTAAGTTTAGAAATAATCAGAAGAATGAGTAATAAGTATAATATTGTCACGTCTAAAGCCTACATGTTTAACTTTTGAAGTAATAATGTCTCAACATATTATATCAATGTGTTAGGTTCACATATTCTGTTGATAAGCCTACGTCATGTCGTTTGAAGTGTAAAATCTATCACATGTATTATTGAACAAAAATGCAATAATCATTGTATAATTTGTATGTAATGATTTTATTATTTAAAAATGGTAAACATAATACAACTCTTATTATTATTATCCATGATATGACTTGTGTTATTTATTTATTTTCTTTGAGGTAGATTTGATTTGTGTTATAGTATGCATTTATGTATCACACGTGGTTGATCAATTTCCATAATAATTATGTCTTTTTTTTTTTTTTTTTTTTTTTTTCATTGACATTTTGGATTAAAATTGACAACCTATTTCCCTTTGGATCCAGTAGGTTGTGTAGTTGGACTTTTATTCTAAATAACAAGCGTGATGCTATTTTTTGTTATTCTCTTGTCCCTTTGAGATAAATGTGACTCTTAAAATTATTATTGGACTTATAATTAATCACTATTAGATTTTGATTAAATGCTAATTTTAAAAGTTACCTCATTTGTTTCCAAGGAATAGTTCGATTAGTTGTGGATCATGTCTCATTAAACAAAGGTCACTAGTTTGAATCATCGCTCCCCTTCTCACTTCCTTGTGTGGAAATGTAAAAAAAAAAAAAAGCCACCTCATATTTAGATTGACATAAGAGGGACTTGTAAAATTATTCAAATAAAAATTGGGGTAATTACCTTTTCTCCCATGAACTACAACGCCTTGATATTTTCTCCCATCAACTATCAATTGTAATGACACCATGAACAACCATTTTGTGCCCAAAACCCTAATTCCATCAATTAAATCGTTAACTCAGATGATCTGGCACTTTGCCCCATGAATTACAATTTATTGTCACTTTGTCTTCATAAACTACAACACATTATCACTTTTTTTGAGTTAACACCTTTAACTGACGGAATAAAGATTTTAGGCACAAAATGGTAGTTCATATGGGTCGGATGTCACAATTGATAGTTTATAAAGGTAAAGTAAAAACGCATTGTAATTAATGAGAGAAAATGCAATTACCCCATAAAAATATTAGAAAATAATTCAAATCATAAAATACTCTAAATTTTATATATATATATATATATATGTATATATATGTATATATGGAAATGAGTCTGGTGGCGGCAGACCCACGACGAAGGAATCACTTCAACTTGGGTCTATCTTCTTCGTCTCCATGCTTTTTTTGTTCTTTTCCTTCTCTTGTTCTCATTATATTTTCCCTTTTATTTATTTATCAAATCGTTAATCAAGTTTGAATGGTTATCAAATAAATTATTGAAAAAACTTCACTAAATATCCCTAATTTTTTATCACCTTTATAATTATATTTCTAAATCTTAAAAATTATCAATTCAGGATTACAATTTTTTAGAAGTTTGTAATGTCAAGCTTCCTGTCCAAATCTAGTTTTAAATTCTAACAGAAAAAATGAAAATTTCAAAATATCTGGTCCAAATTAAGTGCATTTTTTACTTTTATAAACATTTTAAATGAATTTTTGGAGATTTCACTTTGATTTAACTTGTAATAAAAGATATAAAACTATAATAAATATTAAAGACCATAGCTGTCCAATTAAAAAATCATTTGACTAAACCTTTCATTGTTTTCTTGAAAAAGGACGCGACAGCATTTGATTTAACGAAAAGAAAGGATTGTAATTGCCCACCAACAAACCCATTAATCATTAGACTAATTGCCCGCCCCTTATAATAAAACTTGTAATAACGATTGAAAGGAATATTACTCAATCAAAATACACAATAAAAATAAAGAAACAAAGAAACAAACGACAATCCAATTGTTTATTCATATGATAATTACATCTAAAGTAACACTGACAGATGCTTCCCCCTAATCCCCTCATCCTAATCCTAATCCTAATCCTAATCCCAACCCTTCCTCGGAGCATCTTTTTTTATTTTTACACCTTTTTTATTTCCACAAATAAAACAAAACAACAACGAGAATCCATCCACATTCCACACCCACGCGCCACAAACCTCGGATCGCACACATCATGCAACATGGGTTACATATATACCATCCTCCGGACATTATTTATTTAAGAGAAATACTAAGCTTTTTTCGGTGTTCTCTTCATTTTGTTAAAAAGTTTTTTTTTTTAAACAATATCCACATTGGATGATAAAATTATTAAGAGAACCACATAAGAAATCATAGCATTAATCTTTATTTAAATAGGACAATTGTATTTAGAAATAGATGCAGAGTTCGGTATGGATAAGGGCCAACTGGCCAAGGACAAAAAATATTTTAATTCTTTTATTTTTTTTTTCCTTGTATTGGGAGAGGGGGCATGGCCTACACAGATAACAGGTCACCCCAGCTTTGTCACTGGTTATAACACAATCCATAGAGGAGATATGGCTCAAACTCGTATAAAATGTCATTTTATACAAAAATATTAACACAATAATTCTCAATTATTGAACACGAAAAGAATTACACTGTCCAAGTTATATCTTCACATCTAAGGATTAAACTATGGGTTTATTTGTTTTAGAATTTTAATTTATACGGGTTATATTTGTACATGTGGGTTAAGTAGATTGACCCCTTCACTTAAAAAGAAAAAGAAAAAAAAAAAGGGAGTAGCTTGACCCCAAATTAACTCTTTATTAATCATGTTAAATCTGAATTTTATTTTATTAAATTATAATTTGCAAATTTTGTCAAAAATGGTCAATTCTTAGTTGAGAATAATTGGCATGTTTCACTGTAGTTAAGAGACATGTTTCACTGTAGTTGAGAATAATTGGCATGCTACACGCGCGCGTGGGTTTGAAGGCTGACCAAAAAAATCCAAGCCACCGAGAGGGGACAGCTACTTTCGGAAACTGTTAGGTTGTTGCTTCAGTAAACACAGGTGCCAACATTTTCTAATGTACTTTCCCAATCCATCTATCTAATGCTGTGCCCAAAAAGCACGGAAGTGGAGAGAATCTAGAAATGTGAAAAAAGAATATATATATATATATATATATACGCCCATATCTTTCACATCCTAAAAAATCCAGGAAAAAAAAAAAGAGGAGAGAGATGTAATAATTAAATGCGAAATAAAATCATTGCACTAAAGCCATTAGGTGAAGCAAAGCACAATAGAATAATGGCAGAACCCAAGTTGACAAATTTTGAAGTCATTGTTGTTGGAGAGGTGTCATGGGGTGGTGTTGCTTTTGTGTAGAGAAGATCTCCTACCTGGGATGTGGGATCTCTATATTTTCTTATCAGATTCTGGCCCAGCGGATCTGAATTCCTGTATATTCTTTTGTCTGGAAATGATCTAAGCTTCTTCAATGGCTGTACAGAGACACCCAGCTTGTGTTATTGGCTCTATGAGGAGATTACCTTTGTTTGTTGGTTCATGGGCTTTCTGGGTCATTCTGGTTTGGGATTACTTTGTCTTCTGTACTGTGGCCGTGCAAAATCATGGAGCTGGTTCGTTTTGTGGGTTGCTGTCCAGAATTTGGTGAATTATGGGCAATCTTTGACAAGGGGTAGAAGAGGATACAGGTATAAGCGGTTGTTCTTCTTATTATTTTTTAATATTTGATTTAATTGGGATAATCGGTATTGATAATCTGTTATTACTGGGTTTTGATTTGTCTAGACTCTGGAATTTGATAGTGTTATTTATTTATTTTTGGATTTTATTGCTGGCCCATTTTTTCCCCTTTTTGGAGCTAAGTATCAGTTTTTTCCCCTTCTAGGCTTCTATTATGCAGACTAGCCATTTCCGCAGTATTCGTGCTTTTAGTCTTTCTGCTATTGGCGATTGAAGGGGTCTGTTTACTTTTCATTTTATAGGGTGGCTTGCTGCGTTATTAGCTAACTTTTTCATTTTCAAATGGGAATTAGACTCTTTCCATGGAATTTGATTGTAAGGATTTGGATGACTCGCATTGTCGTTTCTCATGGCAAATTAGAGCATTTTAGAATTTTTATGAATTGAGTTTATCAGTGAAATATGGGTCCTATTTACCAACCCCTCCCCCCCCAAAAAAAAAGAAAAAAAAGAAAAGAAAAGAAGAAGTGAAGCATGGCTCGACCAGTTTGTTTATTGGGATTTCTCCATGATCACTTTCTGTTGGTGCTAGCTTTTTGAACATCAGGTTCTTCTTAGCAAGTGCATGTTGTTCTTATTAAATCTAATACCATGATTGCCACAACAGTAGTTCGGAAAAACATTGGGTAAGATAATAGTTTGCTTGTTTGTTTGTTTGTTTGTTTTTTTGAAATAGATAAATATATCCGAGTTGCGGTATGAACGTAATCTGACAAAGCAGATCTGCTGGTTGTGTTGGCAAAACTGAGAATTTGGTTCCATTGCTTCATTTTTGAATTGGTATTTGGTAGTCAATTATTTCCCTGTTTCTAAGTTGATTAATGCTCTTTCTTGAGTTGATTGCAGAAATGGGAACTGAAGTACAGTCTAAGATGTATCTGCAAGGATATTATTCCCTGAGGGATCTAAACAACAATGCTGGCAAGGGGAGCTGGCCTCTACATTGTGAACAGAACACACTGAGAAGTGGACAGTACCATGAAATATTCTTGACAAGGTCGGAAATCAATGGATATAATGGACACGATAAGGAACTACTGAGGCAAACTATATTGAAGCATGAAACCGTATTCAGGCAGCAGGTATGCCTTTTTAAACCCTTTTCTTTTGAGCTATGAAGTTTGACATGTGATGCTTTTTGACTAATTTGAGAAAGGGTCAAAATATTAGTATCCATGGTGTATTGTTATATTTCAACTTATTTGTATGTCATGTTGTTGTATAGCTCTGTGAACTCCATCGTCTCTACAAAATACAAAGGGACTTGATGAATGATATCAAAAGCGAACCACACAAACATCTGATACCAGCAGGGACATCACCATCAAATTCTTTTCCATCTGAAGATGAGACAAAGAGGTGGCGTATTTCCACGTTGACCTTGGATTCTAGTTATGGTAGACCATCCACAGCAGGTGTGGATCGCATCCCATCTCATTTTAATTCTGAGCAAGGGAAGATCATGCAATCCAATTGCAGTCCTACCCAAATTGGAGTAAGGCAGAAGGACTATGAATCTCTGGAACCCAAAAGTCGCAAGCTTCAGAGAAGATTATTTGACCTGGAAATTCCAGCTCATGAATACATTAACGATGAAGGGGAAGAGCAAAAAGTTTCTGGAGACTTGGGAGTGCAAAGTTATCCTCCCAATGAGTCTATTTCTCGTAAGAGGGATGGAAATTTGTCTATTTGCGTTGGGGTGAGCACTTCCTGTAGTGCTGATGCTTTCAGTTCCAATGTGCATTTGAGGAAAGCCCCTGGCTTGACCGATCTGAATGAAAAAATTCAGGTTGACGAAGCATATGCTTCAGATATTCTAGCCAATAATGCATGCTCCAAAGAGGAGATGCAAAGGCAGGATTCATCTTCCAGTGCATATTCAGGCTTACAATGTTTGGCTAAGGAATTCTCTCAAAATCTGCATAATGGAAGGGGTGGAGCAGTTAAGAATCTGCGTTTTGACAATGAAAGCAAGCAACAAGATCAGTTATCTTATATTTTTGAAGCTGGTAGGAACTTATACTTTGCTTTGAATTTGTTGTGTTGTGTTAAATCAATAGAAATCTTTACTAGGATATGATTTTATTGTTTAACCATATTTCACCTCATTTACAAGCTTGAAGCTTCTTAATCTTTTTCAAGTTATCAAATACTTACGATGCCCTGTTTTCTTTTGAACTGATAATAAAGCAATTAACTGGTTCTTCATCTCCAAATTAATCGGAAAAGAAAAGACACAAAACAGTTGATAGAACAATGGAACACACAGGCAAATAAGGTACACCGAACTAATACCTGAAAATTGATCTTCATTATTTCCCATGTATGAGAGAAGAATTTATTGAGCATGTTTATTTGTATTCTAGGAATGTGATTCAATATTAAGACTCCTGATTTGGCAACAATCTTCTCAACTTACATGGACGTGTTTGTAGAAGAGTCACTGTGTGGTCACAATGCACTAAAATTCAATTTTCATGTGCTTTTGAGGATCCCAACTGCTGGGGAAGTCATGTTAATACATAAAAGAAAACTTCTTTGAGTGATTTACCTTATTGAAGAAATTGATTTAATTGAGAGTATGTCTTGTTCATTGTCAATTTGAGGAAACTGGGTGGATGGCTTTTCATGTTTAAAGCCTCCATTGTTTCTTTTTTCTTTTTCTCATTTAAATTTGAAGAACAAATTTCCAATGTATGAATCCTTACTACAAATAGAGAACAAATTAGAGGCCAGAAAAAAGTTACTCTGTAGGATTCCAATTTAAACTAATGATTGATATGGCTCTCTTTTCAGGGAAAACTAGAAGCAACAGAAGTTCTTTCTCTGGAAGTTTTCGTCCTGGAGATTTTCCTAAGCCTTGTGAATCATCACACGTTGAATTTATGAAAGCTCATGACCCTGCAACGTGTTTCCCTTCTGGTCAGAGTAAGACAGAGCAACAGATAAAGAGGACAATTTTTGGTGTAGAAATCTCTGACGCAAATCATGATTCATCTGTTGTGGCTTCCCATTCACTTGGTCTGCAGGCCTCACTGGTTCCTAAATCTGATATGACCAACTCTAAGTCATTTACTATTTCACCTTGGACAAAGCCTCCAGGTAGCTTGAGCCAGCACTTAACATCAACTCAAGGAAACCCTTGCAATAATACCTCTCCTCAGTCAAATAAGAGTTCGGTAACATTGACACGAAGCCATGAAGTTACCAGGGAGTTGCTTATAGATAGTTATTCGAAATCAATTCCAGATATAAGAGATGAAGTTTCCTACCAAAATGATGTCTACCTTGGTTCACAGTCAGTGTCCAACGAATTACATGGTTGCCAGCCATCAGGTGTCCTTGGCTTTCCAAATGGTATAAATGATTGTAATTTTACTTTTGAGCAATTTCGGCAACACAAGCCTCAAAAATACCTTAGGGGTTCAGGCAGTGTCATGGATGTGAAGTCTGCAAAGAAAATGAATATGGATGCAGTAGCTCCGAATGATCAATACAAAGTGATTTGTGAACAAAATCTTGTTTCAGTTGACTGGCCAAGGACCCGGGAGAATTCACAGGGAGCATCTTCTTGGCTCAGACCAATGTCAAATTTTAATGACAAATATTCCAGAGAAAAGGAAGGCTCTGGTCACAAGAATTTGGGTTCCTGGCAAAACTATTCTCTGCAATTTGTCAACAAAACTGAAATGATAAATGGTCCATCTCAGAGGTTTACTCAGGACTCCTCATCAGCAACATGTGCTGATGATGCTGAGCATGGAAAAATTGATAAAGGTACCTGCTCAAACAATATGAAGGTTCTTGACTGCTCAAACAATATGAAGATTCTTGGGTTTCCTATTATTGACAAGCCTCATATATTGAAGGATCTTCCTTCTCATAGCTCCCCCTCAAAGCGTAGTTGTGCTGCTTCTGCAATTGATATAGTAAATGCTGGGTCAGTTATAACTGATTTGGCTCATGATCCCATGTCACCCAGATCTGGAGAGCTACTCAAAGAGAAGGATCAGGTCGTAGCAAAGGGATTGGATAGCCACGGTGCCCCATCTAGACATCAGATTGACTTGAATATTTGTGTAACTGAAGAAGAGGTTCTATCTACACCCTCTTCTCCCGTTACAACTCAGATAGATTTGGAGGTGCCAGTAGTCATTGACACAGAAATAGGTATTACTCCTGCAGAAGGATCTCCAGAAAGCAAAAGTAGAGAACATTTTGCCTCATTACATGATGAATCTAGGGTGCCTTGTGAGGGACTTATCAGAGTAGCAGCAGAGGCTTTAGTTTCCATCTCGTTATCTCATGTGCATGATCTTCCAAGCCATGCTGTAGATAATAATCTTCAAGAAAATGCTACTTGTCAACAGTCAGAAGCTTCACTCACCGGTTCGCTTTATTGGCTTGCAGAAATAATCTCTTCATGCAAGTCTGATACTGAGAATAAGGTTGTAGAAGTTTCACTGGGTGAAGACTATTCTTTGCAAGAAGAGCTTATTCCTGATGGGATTGATTTCTTTGAGTTCATGACATTAAATTTGACTGAAAGCAAGGTAGAGGACTACTGTTATAAGCCTGAGATTTGGGAAAACCAAAAAGATGAAAGCACATTGCAAAGAAGGCCTAGAAGACGTCAAACAAGGAGAGGGAGGCAACGAAAAGACTTCCAAAGAGATGTACTTCATAGCATCACCTCCCTTTCAAGGAATGAGGTGACTGAGGATCTCCTGACATTTGAAGAGTTGATTAAGGCAACTGGTTGCACTTGGCAGTCAGGTTTGGCACACAAAAATTCCAGTAAGAGTGGTGGTGGAAGGGGGCGGAGGCGATCAGTGGCTTCTAATTCCGCTTCTGTTGCAACTGCGGCTTGCCTGCCCCAGGTTCAGCAACCAAAATGTATTGTGCTTGGACTTGAGGAAAAAAGCCTAACCGGATGGGGAAAGAGGACAAGGCGTCCCGCTCGACAGAGATGTCTAATTAATAATCCTCCAATTTGCCTAAAATAAGTAGAGGGAGATGCCTGTGTTTCTTGGGAGTGCACTTGAGTAGGACTTGAGTCTTTTGCCACCAGCTTTCTAAGCCATGGCGCCATGGGGTTTTTACATTGTACATGTCTTCTTGGTCCTAATTATCTACATTCTGAGTGAGTTGTATGATTCATCATAAATACTTTGCATTGATTTTTTTAGTGACAAACAGAGTTTGATAAGTTAAACTTGTAACGTAACTGAAAGGATTTTGTGAAAGATTATGGATGTCTGCATACCTCCAGTTCAAGATTTTTAGAGTTGTCCATATATTTTCTTTCAAATGTTGAAGGTTGTCCCCTGGTTTCTCTTCTCCTTTCAGTGCCTTCAATTTTCTACAGAAAATACATTATATGTTATTTTGTGTGCGCTTAAAAAGGTTCATTTGCTTAACGGGTTTATATTCTCATCAGTTATCTGAAACAGTATTGAAATCACTTATTATTAGGTTGTCGAAATAATATAAAAATTCAGACCATTTAAAAGAGGGGTTTGCAAAAGCTCACCTGTCCCAAGCATTTTAGACAGTCCGAAGTAGTTGAACCTCAAAGCTTTCTCACTTAAACTGCCGGAATTTATACGTTGTTGAAAAAGCCTAAGCCTAATATCATGTATGACGTATCCTTGTCATATGAAACACATACCAATACCCTAATGGTCCTCTCAAACCTATTTCTGCAGCCGCCTTATCAACATCATCAACATTATTGCAATCTAGATTTTTGTTTCGTGGCCAACTCAAACCTATTTCTACAGCCGCCTTATCAACATCATCAACATTATTGCAAACTAGATTTTGTTTCATGGCCAGTACGTTGGCCACGGTAATGTGCCTCTATCACTTTTCATCGCTAGATCCTCATCGGATTTGAATTGTATACTGTATTATTATTATTTTTTTTTTGACATGTCTACATAAGAGTAGGAAAAGAATTTCGAATTAGTGACTTTTGTTTCATTAGGCATGATCCCAGCATAAACATCATATATGCTATTAAAAAATTGAATGATGAGAATCTTATTAAAGTAATTAAATGGTTCAGATGTGTTATAATAAATAGGAAAATGCTAGGGGTTCTCCTTTTAGTGTTCTCATAGCGTTCTCTTAATGCTACGTACAATATTATTTAAAAATAAATAAAATTGTAGTAGCCCCCACCACCCGTTTCTTAAGTCATTAATACCAAATTCGAGGCATTAGCACCAAATTTGAGACATTAGCACCAAAATTGAGGCATTAGCACCAAAATTGAGGCATTAACACTAAATTTAGGATGATCAAATCCATTTTGGGTGATACCATCCCTTAAGGGTTAACTTTCCACCTCTAGGTTTTAGTTTTGAATTAAAAACAAGTTTTAAAGCATTGGAACCTAAATATTAACTCATAAAAATTAATCTGTTGGCAAAAAAATCAGTGGTGTAGGTCACTACAATTTTATTTTTTCTTTAATCATGTTTGGCGTCTCCAAGTGGTAGTTTAATCGGCTGTAAACCACGCCCTATGAGTTCGAATCCCTCCCCTCTCCCCCCACCCCCATCCTTGCGTGGACATGTCTAAAAAAAAAAAAAAATCATGTTTTACATAAGACTGTAAGAACGCTAGGAGAACACAAGAGGGAGAACCCTAATAAATATATGCTGTTATAAATTGAATGGTAGAAATTTCATTAAAGTAATTGAAAGGTTCTTGAAGGATGAAGATCTATCATAATAAACACCAATAAATAAATGAAATGATAGATAAAAGAAAACATTAATATTTATTATGACAAATCTAAACCATTCAATTGATTTAATGAAATTCCATCATCCAATTTTTTTAACGGCCTGTCATGTGGTAGTTTTAACTACATACATGCTGGATCCTCTTCAGTCTACCCAAAATGCGTCTCTTCCTCTTTGAATTTGGCTTCGCCTTGACTCTTTAGGCCAGAACATGGGACAAACCCAAATGGAAGCTTTCCTATATGGGGTTTGCTTTCTCAATGCAGGAAGCCCTTCCCTCACTGACATTTTACAATTATGAACGTTTTTACGTCTGGGTTTCGTTCACTGGTCCACAGCAACAACCCAATAACATCTACCAAAGCTCAAACCAGATTGTTCATTAACACGAGTAGCAAAGAGCAATTCTCTCAATCTCCGCCTATATCAGAGAAATTTGCTTCTTTCTTGGATAATTGTTTAGATGTTTTCTCTCTGAGGAAACTGCATGCTTGCATTTTCGCTCAGGGGCTCGGAGACAGTGTTTTTCTGGGCTCTAAGCTCCTGAATTGCTATGCAAAGTTTGGTCTTCTAGCTGAATCTAGATGGGTATTCGACAGAATTATAAATAAGAATCTGTCTCTTTGGAACTCAATCCTTGTTGGGTATTTCCGGGCCTGTCAATTCGGTGAAGTTATTAGGCGGTACTCGTATTTGAAAGAATGGAAGATTGGTTTAGATAGTTCGGCCATTACATTTGGTTTGAAGAGTTGTATTGAGCTGGGTAGTTTAGAATTTGGGAGAGGGGTTCATGCGGATGCTTTCAAGTTTGGGTTAAATGCGGGTAGGTTTGTGGGTTCGTCGCTCATAGGCCTGTATTGCGGACATGGAGATATTGAAGACGCATCTAGGGTGTTCGATGAAATAGTTGGCAAAGATGTTGTTGTTTATACGTCGATGATCACTGGGTATGCTCAATGCAGCGACCACCGTGGGTCTAAGGCTTTCTGTGTCGCTCGTCATATGCAAAATCAACAACTGGATCCTAATCGGGTGACTTTGGTGAGCTTACTTCAAGCTGCGGCACGGTTGGAAGCACTAGAAGTGGGTCGTTCCATCCATGCTTATGCTATTAGAAGAAGCATTGGTTGTTCAGATGAAGTCTTTGAAACTAGTCTTATGGACATGTATACCAATTGTGGGGCACTAAGAACGGCTGCCTGCATCTTTGGGAAAATGAATTCAAAAACAATTGGTTCTTGGAATGCTATGATTGCTGGTCATCTTCAAATGGAGCAGCCCTTTGAAGCTTTCAACCTTTTCTTCCAAATGGTGCAAGAAAACTTCATGCCTGATTTGATAACTTTAGCCAATGGGATTTTGTGCTGCGCTACCTTGAAGTATTTGCTCCAAGGCAAGAGCATTCATGGTTACATCATTCGAACTGGAGTTGACCTGGATCTGGTAGCCATAACTGCTTTGGTTGATTTGTATTGTAAATGCAACAGCTTAATCCAAGCCAGGGGATTGTTTGATAGCATGGAGAAAAGAGATGCTATTTCCTATAGTGTGATGATGACTGGTTATCTCCAAAACGAATTTTCTTGTGAATCTATGATGATCTTTATTGAAATGGTTAAAGCAGGTATCAAACCAAATATAAGTTCCATTGTAAGTGTGCTTTCTGCATCCTCTAATTTGAAAGACATTAAAAGAGGTAGGTGTCTCCATGGATACTTATTAAGACACGGGTTAGACTGGAACACTGAAATTGCCAACCAAACCATCTATATGTATGCAAAATGTGGTCGTATGGTCTATGCAAGGCAAATATTTAACCGGATACAATATAAAGACCTGGTCTCTTGGACTTCAATGATGATGAGTTATGTCCTCCATGGGCATGCGGATGAAGCCATTATCTTGTTCCGGCTGATGCAAAGAGAAAAGCTGGAACATGACTTGGTCACTGTAATTAGTCTGCTTCAGGCATTCTCTCAGCTTGCTTGTGTAAATTTAGCAAGGGAAGTTCAGTGTCACTTGTATCGCGTTCATATTGACAGAGAGATAACTGTTATCAATTCTCTCATCACTACTTATGCCAAGTGTGGTAGATTAGATATGGCCAGAAATGTGTTTGAGCACATGAGCAAGCAGTGCCTGACATCATGGAACACAATGATAGCTGCATATGCTATGCACGGGAGCTCTGCAGAGGTACTAAAACTATTTGATCGAATGAAAGAAGAAAAGATCGAGCCTGATGAGGTAACCTTTACGTCAATACTCACTGCTTGCAGTCATTCAGGCTTGGTAGAAGATGGTCTGCAAGTTTTCAGGTCCATGAGCGAAGAATATGCTATTGTTCCATGTGAAGTACATTATAGTTGTATGGTAGATTTATTAAGCCGCGCAGGACAGCTTGATGAAGCATATGACATGGTTAGGCGCCTGCCATCAGGAAAAAGTACTTCTGCACTGCGTCCTTTGCTTGCTGCTTGTATAGTATATAGAAATACAGAGATTGGGGAGGTTGTAGGGAGGCAACTTCTTGAACTCGTACCTGAGAACTCAAGCGCTTATTCTATGGTGTCAAATTTATATGCAGAAGGTGGGAAATGGGATGAAGTAGCCAGAATAAGAGCCATTGTAAAGGATAAAGGTTTGGAAAGGACTCCTGGGTGTAGTCTGATTGAGCTCGATAAGCAGGTATGTGCAATGTGAACCAGTCCTGAAAGAGAGTAATTACCTTTCAAACTTCATTTTCAGATCTGAGGCCGAATATCATTGATTCTGATTTTGCATGATATACAGTTGACATGTGAAACTAATAGCTACAGACATGCTAGTGATGAGAGTTCTTGTTGTTTATAATCTACATGTCGCAAGTAATTTTTATACATTTTTTCTCCTAAACTTGAAATAGAGGAGGCAGCTCAAGTTTTCAATAATCGTTTTTCTCTAATCTTTGAGTCTTTGAGACATGTCTAGAAATTGTTGACCCATATGTTACACAAACATGGTGAAAGAGACCATTTTTTGCTTTTATGCTTCACACAGCCAGATTACAAACATTAGATTTGTGAGGTTCATCACTACATAACTTCACAAATTTAATGATTTATTTGTAAAATGAGATGAGAAAAATATGAGAAAAATATTGACACTAATTATTTATCTTTCAATTTGTATATATTTTTCTTATATTTTCCTACAAATTTAATAGATCGACCATTAGATTTGAGATGTCCATCATAGACTTATGTAGGGTTCATATAAGTCTATAAATATAATGGCTGATTTGTAAGATAATATGGAAAAAAAATATTGACACCAATTATTTCTCTTTTAGAAAGGACAAAAATTTTGTTCGAAATTTGTGTCCTTTTAGAAAAGACTGGCTTCACAGCTTTTCAAAGAAGGGTCTTTTCTCACTGAGAGCATAGCTAAGTTGTCCTTTTTTAATGCAATTTGTACCCTGCTCAAGAAATAGAAGGACATGAGATTCCTTTAGATTTTTTAAAATATGAGATTTTCTGATTTTACAATTTGAACTCTCCATTACATTTAACGGTTTAAATAAATGCAGATGTTTGTGTATGGACAAAAGCAATCCATATCTCATGAGTCGTGTTAGAGAGAGGGAAAAAAAAAAACCCATATCTTAATTCTCATGCATTGATGATCCAATTGATAGTTAGAGCGGAAGATCATAATTTATGGTTGACTAACTGTTATCTTTACCATTGATGATCCAGTTGGTAGTTAGGACTTAAGATCATAATTTATTATTGACGAACCGTTATCTTTACGGATCAAGATCCCCAGCAATTTTTCTAAAATTGCCAATCAGTTTTTTTGAAAATCTCAACCATTGAAGTAATCTAATGGCTCAAAATAAAACACTCTATTTTTTTAGTGGATAGCATAGATTTCGAGGTTGAATTTTAAAATTCAAAATTTTAAGTTTATCTCTCCTATATTAAATGTGTGTTTAATTTAAGCCATTAGATTTTTTTAATGGCTGAGATTTTCAAAAAAACTGACTAACAATTTTCCAAAATTGCTGAGGATCTTGATCCTATCTTTACCGCACAACGTTCAACATGAGAATTTTTATTTAGAAATGACTTTAATGTGAATATATTATTTGATTTACTTATTTAATGCTATCAATTTTATTAAGATTTATTTCAAGAATGAAATGTTAGAGATTTTTTTTTTTTTTTGACATGTCCACACAAGAGGGGGGAGGGGGAAGGGGGGATTCGAACCAGTGACCTCCGCTTCATTAGGCGTGGTCCCAGCCGATTGAACTATCTATTAGGGACATGAAATGTTAGAGATTTAAGTTGTAAGAGAATCAAACAATATTAATACATTTCTTAATTACTTATTTATCATAATTTAAGGCCGTAATTAAAAAACATTTACTATAATTAATGCCTTAAATATTTGTTTATAAAATAATTTTTTATTAATATTTATTAATTGAGGGCTTAGGTGGCCGCCTAATCCGCCTGGTCTCCAATGCTAGCCTTGCCCCAAGAGATAATGCTTATAGCCACCTTAGTCAAGATTGGGATCCCTGACAATACTACCAAAATTGCCCATCATTTTTTTCTCAAATCCTGACCATCTAATGTCATTCAACAGTCACCAATCTATCACGTGTTCCACTAAAGATAAATAATAAAATATTAATTTTTAAAAAAATATATATATATAAAACAAAATATTAAAATTAAAAAATTAGGTGATCGGCCACCCCAACTGAGCCATGGGGGTGGCAGCCACCCCCAGGTACCGACTGGGGGTGGCCAGTGGCTTTGGCCACCCCCATGGCCATAAGGGGTGGTTTGGCCACCTCCCATGGCCAAAACCCAAAAATTTATTTTTGGATATTTTTGGGTTTTGGCTGGCTAGGGGTGGCTGCCACCCCCATGGCTTAGTTGGAGTGGCCGAACACCCAATTTTTAAATTTTAATATTTTGTTTTATATTTTCTTTTTAAAAAATAAATAATATTTTATTATTTATCTTTAGTGGAACACGTGACGGATTGGTAGCTAGTAGATGCATTGGATGGCCAGGATTTGAGAAAAAATTGATGGACAATTTTGGCAATATTTTTGGGAATCCCAATCCCGTTAGTCAAAGGTGTTGACTCACGAAGTGTGGATAAAAAAAGTAAAGAATTGGGACTTAAATTCTATAAAGAACACAAGCTAGGCATAGCTCTCAAATATTCATTATCAAAGTTGTAAGTTGATGTACAATGAGTTATCTTTAAATAGAAAATGTACTTAAGAGATAATTCAATCGGTTATGAATCATTTTTTATAAAATAGAAGTTACTAGTTCGAATCATCTTCACCCTTCTTTATGTGGACATGTAAAACAAAAAATACAAAATACAAAGCTTGGAAGAAAAAATCTAAATAAAGATAAATCCGCAACTATTGTTAATTAATAATATTATAACTGCGGATACAAAACTTAATAAGCAACAAAATCACCTAAAAAAGAAAATATTACAAAATCTTAAATCTCAAAAGCAAATAAAATAAATTAAAGATGAAAAAAATAAAATAACTAGTAAAATCCTAACTAAAAATAGAAAATCAATAAAATTGACTATTTCATTTTATATCTTCATTTTTTGAGAACGAGTAAAATTTTGATCAAACAATATTGCTCAAATATTATTTTTGACGTTTTCACTTGTGTCACATATTATTTTCACATATTTTGTTATTTATTTGAAATGAAAAAATGACATAAGCTTAAGAGATTTTTTTTTTTGACATGTCCACACAAGAAAAGGGAAGTGGATTCAAATTAGTAATTTTCGCTTCATTAGGTGTGGTCCTAACCGATTGACCTATTTATTGGAAACAAATTAAACTAGGGTCTTAAAAAAATAAAAACAACTCAAGTAAAATCATATATCTAAACTAAAACATTCAAAAGATGTTTCACATGAAACTGAATAATATTTTGAATAAAAACCCCCCACAAAACTATTATATATTTATTAAAATTTTTAAATATAAGTTATAATGTATAAATAGGTTTTAATTGTAATTTAAGGGTAAAATTTAGGCGGTTCGATGACTCCAGAAACACCGTTTCCCAATCAAAAAGCTGCGAGAACGGCACACACGTCAATACGTTTCAAGATCTTCTCTTTCCCTTGACATATAAACCATTATCTGAATTCTGAAACCCCCCATTTCCCAGTGGAGTGCCTCCTCCAACTCTCGCAAGTCGCAACGATGGAAGAAACCCGCTACGACCTGATCATCCTGGGAGCCTCAGGCTTCACAGGCAAGTACGTAGTGAAAGAAGCCCTTAGATTCCTCTCCCAACCACCTCTCAGAACCCTTGCCCTGGCCGGGCGCAACGCTAACAAGCTCACCCAGACCCTTCAATGGGCCTCGCACCCCAACCCCCCACCCTCCATTCCCATCCTCACCTTCGACACCTCCGACCCACAATCCCTCCTCTCGCTCTGCGCGCAAACCCGCCTCGTCCTCAACTGCGTAGGGCCCTTCCGCCTCTACGGTGAACCCGTTGTCGCAGCCTGCGTCGAGACCGGGTGCGATTACTTGGACATTTGCGGGGAGCCCGAGTTCATGGAGAGGATGGAGGCCAAGTACGGCGAGAAGGCGGCCGAGACGGGGTCTTTGATCGTTTCCGCATGTGGGTTCGACTCGGTTCCGGCTGAACTGGGATTGATGTTCAATTCCAGGCAGTGGGTGGATCCGGCAGTGCCGAACCGGGTCGAGGCTTACGTGAGCTTGGAGTCGGAGAGGAGGATCGTTGGGAATTTAGGGACGTTCGAGTCAGCTGTTCTGGGCGTGGCCAATGCGGATAGTTTGCAGGCCCTGAGGCGGTCGAGGCCGAGACGAGCTAGACCGGTGGTAAGATAATTTCTCTTCTCAATTCTCAACTTGGTTTGTGGAATTCAATACGTGCATTGTTTGTGGTTATAATTGTTAGTGTGGTTTTATTGCAGAACTGTTTGATGTTTAGAAGTTTGAGTTTATTGGCCTTATTGGTTTTGATTGTCGAGTTCTTTTGGGTCTAGTTGTCGTAATTGTATTTAAAATTAAACTGCATCAGACGATTATGAAGTTAGACAAAATTATTTACAGCGTTGAGATGCATTATCTACTTGAATTGAGGTGTGGAGATTGCGATCTAACTGAATCATTTGTAGAATGTACTTCATATGACATATGGTAAGGTCGCAAAAAAATAGTCTAGTATTGCGTTCATTATAGGAGAATTCCTAAAAAAATGGCGGTCATGGTGGTGGCAAGTGTTGCAGGTTTTTAGTGGCTTTGGAAGTGGGAACTTCTAAGAGAGGTTGGAATAGCGGTAATGGTGGTCACAGTGTTGAAGCTTTTGTTGGTAGAGGCAGTGCATGAAATGAAGCCATGAGTATTGATGGCTGTGGAAGTGATAAAATTGTGCCGCCACCGTAATCACACCATTCACTGTGTATTTTACTGACTTCACCACTGCCATTGCAAGTGGTATTCATAGCAAAAGCTTTGGTGCAGCAATAATAGTCTCTCCATGTTTATAGTCTTAGTGGTGTTTGAGTGGAAATTATAATTATTCTTTAAATAAGCTGGTTTGACTGGAAATGACAGTCATTTTTCAATCCACTGTGTTTGTAACACCATATGATGTCGATTTTTATCTCTCATTCTTTAAATTTAATAAATGATGATGTACAGACTTCTGAAACTCTTTAAACCAACAGTATAATATCTTGCTGTGGTCTTGCTAGTTGGGCTACAAGCTGCAAATGTTGATGTCAATTTTACTTTGCTGGTTGTAGATACCTGGTCCCGCACCTTCTAAAGGAGGACCTCTTATAGAGCACCAGAAAAAGATTGGGCTTCGAGCGGTAAAACTGCCTTCAGCAGATTCTATTGTCGTTCGAAGAACACTCACAGCTCTGACAGAAAATCCCCATGGACTTCCAGGTGTGAATGAGGGTGTTGAACAGATTGAAAAGAGGAAGGCCTTCTGGTCAACTGTGAAGCCAGCTCATTTTGGGGTGAAGATAGGCGCCAAATCTTTGTTGGGTGTCTTCCGATTCATCACTGTTGGGATGTGTATTGGGCTTCTGGGTAAAACTGGTTTTGGGAGGTGGCTTCTCTTAACATTTCCCTCATTTTTCAGCATTGGATGGTTCAGGAAGAAGGGCCCCTCTGAGGATGAGGTTAGAAGTGCTTCATTTAAGATGTGGTTTGTTGGGCAGGGTTTTAGCAACAGCAGTCTCATCTCAGAGGGAAGCATGAAACCTGATATGGAAATAATAACAAGAGTAATGGGACCTGAGATCGGCTATCTGGCCACCCCAATAATTCTGCTTCAGTGTGCTCTTATTGTTCTGAGCCAACGAGACAACCTACCAAAGGGAGGAGTTTTACCTCCAGGGATTGTATTTGGCCCAACCGATCTCCAAGAACGGCTTCAAGAGAATGGAATATCTTTTGATGTCATTTCAAAGGGCGCTCTTTCTTCTTGACTGGTAAAGTCTTCTTGAGGTTTCAGGAAGTAGTAAAAGACATGGAGCTCTTCTCATACAAACACTGGCCTGTAATAAATTGAAAAGAATAATGATATTTAGTAAACTAAACTATTATACGAATCTTTTCTCTTTTTGTTTATTATAGCTGGTTTGCATATGCATTTAGTCAAATTTTGGTAAGTTGCATATTATCTTCAATCTGCTCCGAGTATTTGTTTGAAATTTTTGGAATTTTCAAAAGTCTTGTGATTATCTTTGGATGCAACAGTAGGGGTTCTGTTTAAGATATACTGGGTAACTCTAAAGGCTTATTTGTATCCTATTAAAAATGATGTGATTATTAAAATTATTATTAAAATTTTAATAGTCATATTATTTTAATAAGATATAAGTAAACCTTTTAGAAATTACTCATGATATTGTTCAAAGAATCTCCAGATAAAGCCAACAGTGGTAATAAATTTTGGAACTTAATTTTGCACATTAAGTAAAAGGGGCAAGCGGTCTGCCGCATCATCCTCCTTCAAAACGTCGTCGTTTCACCAGAGCCCGTAAGGGGCTATCCAGAGAGCCCTCCTCGACCTTCCAAAACTCCTCGCTCAGCCACTCCCCAACTTCTTGGCGCCAAACTCTCTCTCTCTCTGGTGCAAGCAATGAGCGCCTGCAGAACCCTGGTCCGTACATCTCTCTTCTCCCTCGAATGCAAGCTTCGAAGCACTCGGCCAACCTCCTCCTCAATCTCCCTTCCACCTCTCACTTGCTTTTCTCATCCTCAAGGTACTCTCTCTCTCTCTCTGTGTATATGCATATTTATATTTTTGGTCTAATTCGTTTTCTACAATTTGGCATAACTAGGGCTCAGAATCGCGCCGTACAGAGTTCATACAAGATCTCATGCTTCTTCCACTGAAGGAGCTGCGCTTCTAATTGAAGCCACAAATCCAACCCTTGAACCGGATGAGGGCCTCTCAAACGACACCGTTGAGCAACTCCTCGCGAACCCCGACGACGTCGCGCGGCTCATGAAGATGGACCGCCGCTCCGTCACTCTCGACGGGGGAGGCGACTCCGTGCGGTCCGACCGGTGGTTCCCGTACCTCGACCGGTTCAGGTGCGGGACCGGTGAGTGCTTGAGCAGTAGAGAGGTGCTGGAGGCGATGAGTCCGCACATATTAGACGTGAGGAAGGAGAAGTTTCGGAATGTGGTCCTTAATCGGAGCTACTCCGTCTGCTTGGTTGTCGAAGGGCTGTGCGATTTCGGGAACGTCTCGGCCGTGTGCCGGTCTGCGGACGCGCTCGGGTTGCAGTCTGTCCACGTCGTCTCTTGCGACTCGAAAAGGTGCAACGAGAATTGAGGTGAAATGTGAAAAGATAAAAAGGCTCAGTTTTGAATGATAATTTATTGATCTTTGGCAATTTTAAGTGTTTAGCTGCGTTTCAAGTATTGTAGTGAGTTTAGGCAAGTGATTGTGGACAGTTTTGCGCTTCAAGCCAAGATTTATTCTCTTTCAGGGTTTATTTGTTTTAGCGAGGATTTTTAGACAAGTTGTTACTTCTATAGCATTAATTGGATATTGTTTTCGGTCAGGAAAAAGAAAAGAGGAAGAAAGAGAAGCTTTGCTTCAATAGTATATTATGGTATAACCAATAGTTCTGGGCTGCATTCGAGTATCTCATGAGATTGAGTCCTCCATTGTGTTTTTTAGTTTAACTCTTCCTTGCTTTGGATTTAAATATTTAATCTATGTGGATTTTGATTGTAAAATTTGATCATTTAGAATGTGACCATTTGGAAAACTGGTAACCTTGAGCACTGATGCGGTGGCTTCATTTGGGTGGGTTTTGCGAACTGGTGCCTGTTTTAGATTTTAACTTCCATTTGTATAGATGACTGCCATTATCTTGTCGTGGTAGCCTCTTGTCAATTACATTTAATTATTGACTGTTTTGATCCAAAAGTGATTTTCTTTTCTTTGCCAACACAATCTGCATTCTGGTTGCAGGTATAGAGATAACCGCCATGTTAGCATGGGTGCTGAGAAATGGTTGGATATTGAAATTTGGAACTCCACCCAAGAGTGCTTTAAAGTTCTTAAGTCACGTGGTTATCGAATAGCAACAACACATGTGGGAATGGATGCAGTATTGATCAATCTTTTCCTTTTGTGATATTTTTGTCGATGAAAA
Organism: Carpinus viminea; assembly: GCA_013348765.1. Lineage (NCBI taxonomy): Eukaryota > Viridiplantae > Streptophyta > Magnoliopsida > Fagales > Betulaceae > Carpinus > Carpinus viminea. The sequence goes on along the minus strand of CP054671.1, from coordinate 36,890,309 downwards.
CGGTGTTTTGAGTAAATACTGTTAGTAGAGAAATCCAAGCTAATGTTGTTTTTGGCTGACTCTTTGGTGCTGTCCCTAGGTATCCATATACGACATGGACTGGTCATGCCCAACTGCAATAGTCGTTGGGAATGAGAACAGGTAATTACCTTCTTTCCTATTAGCTGTTGTTCTCAAAATTAGGATTCACATTATGATTTCATCTGGGTTTTTTGGTTCAGTTTTGGTTCAGTTTTGGTTCTCATGCTCATTATGATCAGCTAATGTTCTCTAGTTGATAACTACAAGCTGTATTGTGTTTCATGTTTTTATGCCCTCCGGAAGAATTCGAAGCATCTAAAAAAAGAAGGGGAAATTGATAATTACTAGAGTTTTATGTGATCTCTTATATTCATAATTTAGTTAAAGCCTTTATTCTTTTTTGAAATGTATTTGTAGATTTGTGATAAAATTAATATCTACTCATAAAATATGAAAATATCTACGATGGCATTTTGATGCCAGCCTGCAAAAAGAAAGATGACCTGCAAAAGATTTCTGCCTGACCTAGAGATAGTCATTTTGTTACTTATGTTTCTTGAAAATTGTTGGAGTTGTTTGGAAAGCCTATCTCTTCAAACACAAAAACACACTTTTAGAAACCAAACCTCATGAAGCGGAGGTCACTAATTTGAATCTTCCCTTCCACCTCCCCTTGGGACCAGTTTCTTACATTAAAAAAAGTTGTCAAACGAAACACTTCTCAAAAAACAAAAAACATCACACTTCTTAGAAAACTTCTCATACCTTTTCAGAAATCTTTTGAGAAAACACCTGCTTATTTTTTCTTTGAAAACACTAAACACTAAAAGGTTTATCAAAATTTTCTTTCTATCTCATCAAGAACTCTTTTCAAATCACAACACTTGCTAAATATACATGTAATTTTCTAAATTTTGTGGTTAATCTCTCTTGCAGGGGGATAAGTGATAAAGCCCTGGAGTTGTCAGATTTACATTGCAGTATTCCAATGAAAGGCATGGTGGACTCTTTCAATGTGTCAGTTGCTGCAGGCATCCTCATGCACCATGCTGTTTGTGACAGAACTTCGCGTCTGGTAATGACTATTGCCTGCAGTACAGTAAAGAAATGTAAATTGCATCTCTTCTTTTGGAAAATGATTCATGGCTGCTATTTTCCTCTGATTATTATCGTTTTATTTTTGAATAAGTTTATATTCATTTATATTCAACTTAAAGGAACCCAAAGGTTGATGCCTTGGCCATTGGTCTTTTGTAAAGCTTCCAAACTGAAAACCCAATACCTCGTACAGCTGTTTGACTTGGTTAAAAGTGGTAATAAATTTATTGTATCTAAAGGAGAAGCCAAATTCAGTTTTCTACCTGTTTTAAATGGGTTTATGTTTACCTATTACCAGAGCTTGCTGGAGTTGCTGCATTGTATGTCTTTTTAAAGTATAAACACACTAGGGAGTGCTCAGTGTTATATTAATCTGTTGGGATCATCATTGTGAAGGACAAAGAAGAATACATACTTGAAAATTTTAAGTTACAGATTTTGCACCTGTTTTCGATTTACAGATATTAATAATTGTTCCATTATATTTACAGGGCTATCATGGTGATCTGACAATGGAAGAAAGCCAAATCCTACTTGCAGAGTTCTCTCTGCGTCATAGCAAGAGTGCGATTAGCATTGCCCAGGAGTTTGCGAAGCGAAAGGCAACCATGTTTACACCTAAGCTTTGATAGCGAACCAGCAGTTCAACCATTTGTGAGTTTAAGAATTTATGCAGAAAACGGCTTCAAAAAGTTGACACAAAACACGCAAAGAAGTCCTCTATAAGCCACTCCCGGAAACAGAAGTGATTTGGTTGATATATGTTACGGTCTGCTGTCGAAACCCAGGTGAGACAAGGCAAATATGGCGGCAAAGCTTTTGCCTTGGTGCGTACTGTGAAGGATTCTGAGCATGGGTCGAGGATTGCCCGCCTCGTTTATTAAGTTGTTTACAAGAAATCCCACTTGTTAATTGACTTTCACCTATTTTCTTTAATATTTGATTTATTGCATGTTTAGTTATATTTTTCAACCAACCTTCGACGGCTACAAGCCCAAAACTCAAAAGAGAAATGCTAAACATGCTTAAAATTTTATGTATTGCGCTCATGCGCTGACATGGCAGTGCCACAAACGTTAACGAATGCCTCCTCCTTTTGTCGTTCATTTGGGAAATTTTTAGATTTCGAAACCTCATCCCCCTCCCTCTTTATCGATCAACGCTACCTCTAACCACCACGTGGGGAGATTGTTAGCTCTAGATTGATTGATGACTTTGCTCTTGTGCATACCAAATCTGGGTATGGTTCGTTTTGTAACACCACCACTAGATCTTGTTAATGGAGTGGCTACAACCACCACTGATGATGGCTCAGTGAATAGTTTGGCCATCCTTCAAGTCGCTTAAAAGTCTTGCGTGCTACCCTTGGCCACATGAATTGTTGCTTCAAATTAATGAAGGACGACAATAATGGATCCACCATGACCATAGTGGTTGCAATGGGTAAAATACACTCAACAATGCTAGTAGTAAGCTACAGCTACACGTTCTAGATGCTCACTATACTAGTGGTGCACAGAAACCCACCAAGAGCCTACTTTCAGAAACGTAAATAGTATCATTAAGTCCATAACCGGCTTTTCTTACATTGAATTTTTACAAAAAAAATAATGTTAAAAACTCTAAACATATAATAAATGCTAAACGGGCATTGAAATAATTACAAATAAACTTTTTTCCAGCGTCTCCTCCAATCATAGGAATCTCCAAAATTCAGAAATCCTACAGTGTCCTAATCGATTAACATTTCACTATTCGTGGTTTGTATTGTCGCCTTGATGCTCTCCTTGCTAAGGCGTTCCCCATGCTGCTTCATTTCCTGGGACCTGATGAACTCTTCAATTTTTCCCTTCAACTCATTGTTTGAAATCAGCATGTCCGCAGTAAGATGGGAACGGTTGAAAGGGTCAGTCTGCAGATCACATCAAGCATATCACCATGCTCATTATTATTGCTATTATATTATATATAAAAGAGAGAGAGAGAGAGAGAAGAGCAGTAAACCCCTCAAAAATTAAGATATGCCTACATACATTATCACTAAGAAGATGCCTTTGAATGACAGGCCGGTCTACCGTGATCCTTGAAGAAGGTAAGATAACTGGATCCTTCATCAAAGTGTACTGCCACAAACAAAAAACATAATCACATGTCAACAAGTGGTGGTTGGGAAGGCGGCTTGGGTTAAAAAATGGCTTACATGTGCAATTGCATTTCAAATCCTGATATGATAATCATGTATTACCCTTCATGTTATCAAAAGAACGACAGAAATCTAACACAAAGAAGTAGACATACTTGAATTGGGTCAAGGAATTCTTCAGGTATCTCTCCAAGAGTAGCTTCAGTGTCCATTGCCTCAGAAGCTGCAACTTTGGCCTTGGCACCTAGCTCAATAAATTCCTGTATTACCCTCCCATCTTCACCAATTCTTCGAAGAACTTCAGCTGCAGCACTAAATAACTGGAGCAAGTACCAATAGTCAAATTATTTTCAGCCAACCATATGATTCAGAAGAGATGGAGAACCGAAAACATCTCTTACTGCGTCTAAACAATAACTGTCAAATAAGAGAAGTTAATGAACTCTCTGACGCAGCTGGATTACCTGTTCATTGTATGATCGACCATCTTTTGATATAGCAGAAGGGAAAATGTTTTCCGTATCACCCCTTGCAAGATGAACATATATGTAGACAATCTACAAATAAACCATTAAGAGTTGGTGCATGAATTTCTGGCAGGCTATAAAAGCACTATTACAGAGACATTTTTGTACAAAATGAGAGTTGTGTGGCTGACAGAACAGTGTCATTCCCAGTCAAGCATGCATATCAGCTTTCCATCGCAGGACTAAGAATTGACAAACTCTTGACGTATAGGACACTAAGCATTACACTAAATTAGATGTTCCAACAAAACACAACACAAAAATTAGCGTCAGATGACACGTCTACTACAGCTTCACTGCCAAACTCATATTTTTTTACTTATCATCTTAATGATTTATTCAAAGCACCAAGAAACAAAAATACCGATACATCCCCCCAAAAAGAAAAAGCTACTGATATCCCATTTTTTGACACAGTCAGCTCAATCTCTCTGTCCCACCCAACTTCTGCAGATATACACAATGACAACCCGTTGCCTTGTCTATAGATTTAAAGGTCCGCCAGAAAAATTCAAAACCATTAAAGGGCCTATACATATATAATGTGCACACATAGAAATCAGTTTACAACAAGCTCAAAAATTTAAACAACACACAAAACCTTCAAACACAAGATGGTGATCACAACCTTAATTGGTAATCACCATTCTAGAGTTCACTGGTCAATATGAATTACGAGCCTGCTAAATTCAATCTTGGATGCAATTCAAATTAAAGTAAATCTGTTTTTTAAAACCGAATTACCCTTTGAAAATTGAGATTAACCAAACCCTTGATACAACAGGGTTCTTTACTGCATACCTATATTACATTTAATTTAAGGTAAGGTCAGACCCTGCCAGGTTTTGTATTATAGTCCAAGTTTAACCTAACCAGACACCTAAATAAGCACAAGCAGTCAGACCTCATTCAGTCAAATTGGTATTAAAACTACAAATCCACCGAGTATAACCCAGTTATTTGGCTTCAAATAATATATCCCCACTTTATAAGAGATATTAAGTTCAACAAAAGAGGAAACTTGAAATCTACTTGATACCAACCTGCTTAAGCAACTGTTTTGGACGGAATTCATATTTTTCAGGTTCTTTCAGAGTAAGAGATTTTCTTTGGGGACCCACAAGTTGCAACAAAAAATAATTGAGCATGCTGGCCACTCTCTCAACCTGGAAGGGGGCGGGTAGGTCAGCAATGGTTGTAAAGAATTAAGAACACAAAAATGGCCAGAAACACAAGTTTAGCCACTGAAACAGTTGGGGATAACATGCATAGATAGTAAAGAAAGGAAAAGCTGTTACCATCTCAGGAAGTAGGAAAGGAACTGTAATCTGCTCCGAAGTAAATGCCAGCATACTCACATCCTCATTTGCCAACTTCATATCAATCCGGATAATCTAACAATAACAATACCCAGCAATATCCATTTGTTAGGTACTCTAGCTTCATGACTTATGCATATAATTTACAAATGTATGCGTTATGTATATCATAGAAGAAAAAAGTACATTCTCTTGGGAGTGGAATAGTCGGGTTCTCTCCTGCCTCTCTTGGGCTGGTCTTTGCTCCCATTCTACAGTATTTGACATCTCGGCTTCCAATTCTTTCAGTTCAAGAATTTTGTTAAGACTTTCATCGAGAAGATAGATGCTATCATTAATCAGGAAGTTTAAGAAAGTCAAGTAGACACCCTTTTCCTCCTCCTTGGCAATCTGGAATGGCATAAATTTCAAGTAGCAGTCAAAGACTGACACATACATGTGCGTGCACACAAACAGAGAGAGAAAGAGAGACAGAGAGAGAGAATCAGTCCATGAAGAAGGCTCTACCTGTCTCCAAGCATTACGATGACTAGGGACCTGCCACAGGTATTCGAGAAGTTCGGCAATATTGTGACGGATGTTAAACTTGTCATAGAACTGCGCAAGATAAAAAACAAACAGATGGATGAGACTGAATGCACAAGAAAAGGTAAATGTGGGCCTCCAAAAGCTAGAATGAGGAAAGGATCTTTAGCCATTGGCCAGGGCTGGCTTTGTGACACACAGCCCCCTCAGCTTTCAAACGATGCACTTTCATCAATCTACCCTTCTTGGCCAAGTAATAGTTTGGGGAGGCCAGGCTGGACTGGAATCTTTTTAGGAGGCCACAGCTAATAAAATGACAAAAAAGTCTGTACTTTTTTTTTTTTTGGTAAGATTTTTTGGCCCCTTGCAATTGTCACTGCAACTACTTCTATACCTTAAAAACATAAATTATCTGGCAATCACCTGCGTGTGAGAACCAGTGAACTCAATGTCAACATAGAGCTTCAGAAGATTCCTCACAAGATACTCAAGAGAGAGTTGGTGCCCTTCAAATAGAGTAGCTGTAATAGATGAGCCACTGCACATGGAATAGACAAAATGCCACAGACACATCATTATTAAGTTAGAAAATTTAAGGGGCAGTTAATAATGTCTCCGACAATAATAAAAAAAAAAATGACAAGTAATAAATTTTTTTTAAATTTTTTTTACAATAAAAAAATAATAATAAAGACAACCAAGGACCTTCTACGTGGCATCCAGCAGTTTAGCACTTCAACCATCTTTGCTCTGAGATATGGGTTTCTGATAAAATTTGGACTTGCCATGAACATGATAATAAAGTTCATGAAGTCATCCTGCCAGGTAAGAACAAATAATTTATTATAGAGTCGAAAACCTTCTGGAGAGAAGGTAGAGAATACGTTAAGAATAAAACTTTTCAACTTGAAGTCTACCAGCAAAACCCCATCCAAAGCTTTCGGAATCCGGGAAGCAAAAATAAGCAATTCCATGGCATCTTCCAGAAAATGCTCTGGCATACATGCAAACTCCATTGGGCAAGTGGATGGCAGAGGCATCTTAAATCCACCAACCAGGCCAACCAACCAAACCACCACTAACCGGTAGAAAGAAAGAGCATTCTGAATAAGTGCTCCATCCTAAGGGAACAAAAATGCAAGGGTCAGTAGTGTCAATAATCAGAAGAAAAAAGGTCCTTTAATAGTTTAACAAATTAAACTGACAAAGATACATGGTTGAAAGCACCCTTCCAATCACAAAAATAATAATAATAATAATAAAATAAATAAATAAATAATTTTTGAAATAGACTTGATTCAAGGTTGGTAATTCCAAGAAGGGAAAAAATTTGTGAATGAAAACAAAGACATCATCTGATAATCCAGTGTATCATTAAAGAAATATGACAGCACATGATGCATCCACACTTCATAAATACAGCAAATTATCATTATTTTTAATAATCCTTTGCCCAAAGTAATGAACTACTTTAGAAAGAAGAGAGGGAATCCTTGAATGGAATATTAGAGAAGGACAAGAAAAATAGGAACAACTGTCAATTAAAAAGAAAAAGAAATAGCACAAACTAAGATTTAGAAGGTGGAATCTAGCAACACTGAAACTCAGAGGCTCCTCGGTTTGGCTCAAGTGCAGACCCCAATTGACAACTACCGGAGGAAAATGAATACAGTCCATCAAGAAGGTGATGATCACAGGTTTTCTCCACAGTTGATAAGAACACCAACAACTAGAAGATACACTGACCATCCAACTTATGACACTAGGATGCCACCTTCCACCCATTTAAACCATTGGTCTCCATGCTCCACCAGAATATGATTCAAATAAACTTCAAGGAGTGGTAGGATATCAAAATTATGGGTACTGTATGTATGTCTGCATGCACATGCACAGAGAGAGAGAGAGAGAGAGAGAGAGAGAGAGATGACATACCCTCAATATCTGAGCTTCATAACAAAGTTTTTCCTGTGAATACACCTCTATTTCTTTCTCAAGGCGAGAAATGTCCAGCTCCAATGCTGGAGTAGGAGCATGCCCTTGCATGTCTTTAAGAGTAGAGAGAGTATCTTCACACCTTTGAATGTCCTAAAATAAATTTATATTACTTTCCATCAGTCCGTCGAAAGCAGTAAGAGTACATATGAAAAAATTCAGATCATACAAGACTACAGTAAGTACTTACTCATTAACAATGACAACTAAGCCCTATCAAAGTAATAATGTGGCATTTAATGTCTACTCACATATAAAGCATGTATTATTACCTGAACTAAATGTTTAAAGTCTGAAAATGCTTTTAATAAACCCAAATGGAGCACTCTTGCAGTCATAAAGAAGCATTCGCAAATAAATGGATATTTAGTTTTATCACCACTTGATTCTGGCTTTGCATTAGAGGAGCCTCTAACACCACTGCCAGAACTTGTGGCTTCTTGAGATTGAAGCAACCGATTTTCACCATCAGTATATTGTCTAGAGCCATCAGTTTTCCCCAAATTAGTACTATTAAGCCATTCAGCAACTTCTTCTGATGATGCATGAAGAGCAGTCAACCCTCTAATACAAAATCACCAAAATAATTAGGAGAAGAGGATACATATGAATATAAACTTAAAGAGTAGAAAATCAAAGTCCATTAAGCAGAAAGCCTCACGTTAAATCCAAACGGTTACTGTGAAATACATATTTGGGATCAATTTTATCTCTTTTTGTTAAGCTAGCGTCTAAAAATGGCTCACACAACCGAAGCATAACAGCACTGAGACTGACGAACATGCCTGAACTTGCACACGATAGAGGATCAACCTAAATGTGATGTACAGTGCAAGGTCAAATTAGGAAAAAGAATGTGACAATATTACCAAAAATATCCTTATACATAGACAAGTAGAGAAAACTATATTTAAGTTTGTTTGACTGTAACTTTAACAATGCTGTGGAAATTGGGAAAATACCTGGATGTGAGCCCTTGATGAGTTTTTATTGATCACCTCTGCAAGATACTCAAGCACATTTTCACGGATGTCTGTATTTTTAAGGAGTGAGAGAATAACTTCTGACAGACCATCATATAAGTTATTCATGACCGTTTTAATTGTGGTAAATGAGGATAATAAATCAGTTGGTCGACGAGTTGATGCTTCTGAAAAGCACTGCTGCCTGGTGTTTTACAGAGAGTAATAATGCGTTAGTTTGTCCATGAGCAGTGCAAAGCTATAGGTTCACATGTTCAATAGGAATAAAATCCAGCAAGCATGAAAGAAATTTCTGAACAGGATGCGTAGTGGGAAAAAGTACAACTAAAGGAACATAGGATTTCATCTATAAACTAAATCATCCAAAGGAAGCTGCAAAATTTAAGAAACAAGAATCAAATTCATACTCTTCACAATCACTTATCTTATCCCTCATTAGTTGTATGGTTACATTACATCCAACAGGAACAAACAACAGTACCACATATCATCCTTTTAGTTTTCCTCTTATTCCAATTTGAAAGGTAAGAGAAAATAACTTCTTTGCCAAAGGAAGGAAAAAATCCAGTGATCCTAAACTGAGCAAAAGAAAAGGCCCATAAAAAAGGCCCACAATGATCAAAAGAGACTCAAAAACTTAATCTCAGAACGGCATATAACACTCAACCGTGCTCTACCTAGAATATGACACAGAATGAGTTCAGTTCCAGTATTTATAAGCGGATAAAAATGATCTCATTCTAATGTTAAATTCACCTCCTCTTTTCAATCCACAACCGAGCTGCAGTTTAGCCAAATCAGTAAAAGGCTAAGCAGATTAAGAGGTTGAAGAAGTGCTATAAAAGTTATACAATATTAAACACCCATCAGTTCTTAATTTAGTTTTTTATTAGACAATCACACTAAATAGATGAGACAGTGTCCTAATATACAGATAGAGAAACATATGCATTAACCATAGAGTCCAATAGCTGTTCAGAAACAAAGAAGCACAGGGGTGGTAGAAACATATGAAGTTGAGTCCGCTTGGTTTTGGTTCTTAAAATTAAGATAGCATATTTTAGTTAAACCAAACAGCTGCATAATGTTCAACTGAGTAAAACTTCTGCTCCCTCTACAACAGTAAAGAATCAGAAACCAAAGATTCTAGAATTTGAAACCATTATAACAAAAATAAAATTGCAACCAACAAAAGCCCAAGCACCGCACATAAAAATCCACTCACCCCACATCAGGTTGGCTCTTGAAAATGGCATGATCAGGCAGAGCACTAACATGAAAAAAAGGCCCCAGTATGCTGGTCATCTCGATAACCCGGCCGTTCAAATACACGCCTTTGGGAATCCACCAAGGGTGATTCACCAACGATTTGGCACCAACCGGGAAGCTAACCAAATACAGCAAAGCCCTCAAAGGCTGCTGAAAGTTCCCGAGCGCCGAGACCTTGAGCACACTGCCCCTCAAGTCCTCATACAATCCCTTCAATATGGGGTCCAAGCTATCGAAATCCGAGTCCCTAAAGAACTCCTCCAAGAAGCCAGGTGGGCACTGTGTCCCGCCACTGCTACCACCACCTCCGTACCCGTCCATCGAGCTCCCAACCTCCGCGAAAACCAGCGGCAACAATGGGGAATTGCTAGAACCTGACTTCGAATTCGCATTCGCATTCTGAAACAATTCGGGGTTCCCTAAGTGAATCCTACAGTATGAGACCGACAATTTCTTGGCTTGCTTCACCACCGACTCCATCTCGAACCTCACGTTCTTGTCCTTCATGGAAGCTATCTTCTTGCCCTCCTCGTAGGCTCGCCGATAGCACCCGGTAAGGTACTGGAATGGCGGTTCGGAGGAGACAAAACCCCCCGAGAGCCGATCGATCAGGACCCTCTCCATCAAGTCTCTCGAGAGCCTCATCTCCTTGTCTTCGCTCAGAATCTCCGCCGCGGTCATCTCCAGGTAGACGACTCGGGGATCGGACGGTGCTGACGATTCGGTCAATGATACCAGAAAGATTTTCCTGAGGATTATGTCCTCGATTTCCTCCGGGGACCTCTTTTGGGGTTTTGGGGTCGCCATAGCGGGCAAAAGGGTTCTTTCTCCGTTCGAATGGGTGAAATTTTCTTGGGAAACAAACAACTAGAACCTGAGTTGAATACGTAGTGTTTAGACAGAACTAATAACACATCAGGTGGGCGTGTTTACAAAGAAAACAAAACGGGTAGATTTTCCCGGGAAACAAACAGATGGATGTGAATTTGACGGTGGGATTAGTAGGAAAAGTCAGGGCGTAGAGCAGTGTGTGCGTGATTGGGGAGGTAGGACTGGACAGTGGTTTCGTCGTCCAGGACTTCGTCGAAAATACTGATTACAAACTTCAAGTAAATTAAGAAAAAACATATATATATATATATAAATTAACCTTAAATAATAAATAAATAAATAAAATCAGAGATTTATTCAGATTTAGAAACTGGATTTTGTTAATTGTACTTAGATTAGACGGAAGGCAAAGAACATCTTATTCAAGTTATTCCAAACCTAATTAGGAATTACTTGTCTTTCAATTATACCCGCACCATATTTTTTGAAAGGAAATACCACATCTACTTATTTTATTCATCCCAAAAAAAAAAAAATACCACATCTATTGGAATTGGAAGAGATATATATAATCTTTATTCTTTGGGGTTTCTAGGGCACAAGTTTGGATAAAGACTGACGGACGTTTTAAATTAATTGAGAAAAACTCGGCTTAAAATTGAGATCTTTTGTCAAATATGTTACTAGGACTTATCTTCTTAACTCAAACGATGAAATATTAATAATAATTAAATTCAAATTACACAGCTTCTTTTTTTTTTAAGTCTACTTAAATTACCATCTCAATGACAATTTACCCCTCAAAATACTAAAATAATGACAATGTATCATTAATTTTATCAAAATAAAAACAAAATTTCTAAAATTTATTATTATTTTTTTTCAAATTTTTATGGATATTTTTGTCTTATTGAAAATTCAATAGGCTAATATTTGTCATTTTGCTAGCATTGGAGTAGGGCTGCTCAAACGGGGCAGTTATAATTACTAACCGCTTTGATGGGTGGTTATTAAAAACCGCTAACCGCCTTTTAGGGGGTAGGATAAGGCGGTTATAACTGCTATCCGCCTTCATTTATATATAATAATATAAATATATATTAAATATTTTATATTAATAAAATATATTAATTTTTTCATTTTTATTTGGATTAATAGATTTGGGCTATTTATGATTATATATATGAAATATATAATGTAGTATATGATGTTTTGGATTAAGTCTTATTCAAAGTATGTTTTTTTCCTCTATCTTTTTTGAAGCATTTTAGCTTTAAACCCTTAAAATAAGCTATTAATGGTCCAAAAAACTTAAAAATTTCAAAAGTTCATATAAAAAAAGCGATTATAAAACGCTCGGTTATTAAATTAAATAACCGCTAACCATCGGTTATAAAATAACGGCAACTGCTTCATCCAAAACACTTAAAAAAAATCCAAAAGTTCATATAAAAAAGGCGATTATAAAACGGCCGGTTATTGAATTAAATAACCGCTACCCGCTAACCGTCGGTTATAAAATAACGGCAACTGCTTAATCCAAAACACTTAAAAAAAATCCAAAAGTTCATATAAAAAAGGCGATTATAAAACGGCCAGTTATTGAATTAAATAACCGCTACCCACCGGTTATAAAATAACTGCTAACCGCCTAAGCAGTTGCGGTTATTAAAAATCGACAACCGCCAAAGACGGTTGCAGTTATTGCCAATAATTGTCGGTTATAACTGTTTGAGCACACCTAATTGGAGGTGCATTGTCCATTATTTTGGTAGTTTGGGGGGTAAATTGTGGTAGTTTGAAAAATAAATTGTCGTAATTGATAATTTGTCATTGGAGTAGGAGTGATCATGCGGTTGCAGTTAGTGGCTAAAACCGCCAACTGCAATCGCTTAAGGGATTAGTACATTTACTAACCGCTAAGCGGTTAACCGCATTAGGCTAATCATTTTTTTACTAACCACTTTTTGGGCTTTTTTTAAAAAATTTTATTTTTGGGCCAAATTTGAAAATTAGGCTTTTTCTTGACTTACTTAAATTTTTATTTTATTTCATTTTATTTTTTTTTCCAATTTTTTAGTTTGAAGGTTAAGTAGACTTTATCCCCCCTCCTTTTTTTTTTTTTTTTTTTCCTCGAGTTATATTCATTTTAGAGGGGTAAACCTAGCCAATTTTGCTTCAATTTGACCTTAGGTTTGTTTGGGTTTGTGATTTTGAAATATGTGATTTTAAAACAAGTGATTATTAAATGCAGTTAAGCTTGCTTTTTTCCACGTTTTCAAATTGTAATTTTTTTTACGTATCTGGTTTTCAAACGCTGAACCTCTAAGTAGCCCCCCAAAAAAAAAGAGGCAAGAAATCAGTCTCACTTTTTGCAATATACTCTCTAATACTAAAATACACGAAATTTCTTTTATTTTTAATACTTTTGGCCAATTAAAAATTAGACGGTAAGACAGCCAGATCAACAGGTTGTATATTGCTATAAGAATTGCAGCATTTATAAAATGGGCCACCTTGTGAGAAGATTTTATAAATAAAAATTGTAAATGACCCAATATCATCTCTTTATACAGATTTTCGTTAAGAATTCAGAACAAGTCCTCACTTTCAACATCATCATCATTGGATGTAGTACATGATGAGTGCTTTGCATTAGCAGGACCAAATAGCAACTCCAAGCAGAAAGCAGGGCCACATATTGATCTTCCTTTTTTCCCAACTTTATCCATATCCCCAACAGCAAACTGTAAGATTTCAGAAAGTGTAAGATAACTGAACTAATCAACAGCTAGAAATGTTTTATGAAACTCATATATAGTTTTAGCCAATTTTTGAATCTGATAAAGGCATTCTGCAAATTCAAAGTTATTCCACCAGAGTATTTCCTCAATATGATCAATGTTCCTAGAATCCTAAGCTATTTCTTATTCAAGTTACACGAGCACTTAGTGGCACTGACACATTGGACCGTTGTGAGCTCGGGCTTTAGAAAAGTGAAGAAGAAAATGTAGGCAGAATTATGTGAAATATAGCTGTTAGTATAGATTAGCATTCTCTTCTTATTATAGAAGCTGATACAGCAATGTGTAGAGAACCATAAAAGTACCTGCAACAAGCCGTTCCGAATAAAAGCTGCGTTGAAGCAACAATAGAAGAGACGCCCACCAAACATTTTTTGGTAGAATATGACACGCACATCTCCGGTAACCTGTTCAATCAAATGTGGTCAATATCAAGATGTTGTTATGGAACAAAAGTGGAGAAGGATACAATCTTACCCACACTCACACAACATCATAACAAAATTTCAGAATTTTGATAATTTCTCAAGTTATGAGCACTTGCAAGAAGCCCATGTGGGATGTGGCATAGAGACTCTCAATGCTCTCCAAACTTATCATGAACCAAAAGATTTCAGGTATAAAGTTGGAGTTTATCTTTTCTTATTTCTTCTTTGACATGTACAAAGCTCTCAAGATAAACTTTTTTTTTTTTTTTTGTCCAACCATATTATATTACTAAAATTCTGGCTTTATGATTCTTCATGATCACAAAATAATGATAATGCTGAACCCCATATATATCACAATAAGTCATATACACAAAATATGTATGGCTCTATATGTATAAATCATCAGTTACTTACTAATAAAGGTTTATCGAAATAATGATCAAGACATGGCTTCTGGTAGATTATAGGATTTTCAGTATCCATTTGGACTACAACATGTGGTTCTTCTAAAACTGATTCCTTCCCTTCTTCATCACCTTTGATGAAAGAGAGATAATACCGAGGACTGTGAGATCTTTGATGTCCCTTCTTAATTTGTCTGCAACAACCCCGTGAGACTTCTATAAATGGGCGGTACAGCTGATTGGGTATCTGTCGACAAGGGTAAAAAAGTTCTTAGCAGATAGATAAAAGAAGCTAACCCACTAATATCCAAAACATATTCTGACTAGCTAAAAAATTCGAGGAACAAAATCAAGAATTGTTGCAGGAGAAACCAAAATAAGAAAAATGAGAACAAAGAAAAACAAAAAATAGATAACAGCATGCGCTTTTCTATGCACATTGAACAACTTATGTTGCGTCAACAAACTAGATAAAAAACTCAAACCCTAGTTATGAAAAAATGAAATAAGAGTCATAAGTCATGCCAAAAGCCAATCATGCCATTTTCCGTTGCTATTGATTTTTAAAAAACTTGAAAAGCACTAACAAAGATATGAGATAACCATTAATGAAGGGATGAAATAAATGCATAGTGCATTCAACTTAATGAAAACAAATAAAATCTTAAGGAAGTTTTCAGAGTATCAAGATTTCCTTGAAATCATTACAAAACAAGTTCTGCGTATGAGAAAACCAAATCCAAGTCAAATTATAAAAGCCCTTCCCTCTCTAAGAACTCAACTCGTTGAGATGCATTTACCTCCTGCAATTCTGAGACCACAAAGAAGATTGAGTCGGTGTCAACCAAGTCATGAAGTCGAATCCGCCGCAATTCTCTGCTCCATGGCTTAGGTAAATTCACATTTGGTAGTCCTTGATTAATTCCCCCAGGAAAAGAAAGTACATCTTCCCAGTATCCCACATAACGACGTTGGCTTGGTATAGAAACCTGTTCAATACATACAGAATTAATGCCCTCATTTATTATTTATAATCAGAAAATATCCATACCATCCATTAAAAAACGTTATTAGAAACATATAAAGGATTATGCAAAGATAAAAAAATACTGAAAGAGGCATTTTCTTTCACTAAAAATACTGAAAGAGCCATATCAAAAGTGAATAAGAAGTTTTTGTTTTCCTCTACAGGTCTGACACCCTGTCTTTCTATTTGGCACGTTTCTTAGCTGCAGTTAGTTGGATTTTATGGATCTTATCACTAAATTCTTCAATAACTATAAAAGAATGCTTGAGAAATAGATCTATAGATTTGTACTAGACAGCCTTTGTGACAGATCTTGTTTTGTCAGTCAACTCTCTATGTAAGGGCAAACTTTCTTTAAAAGAATCTTGTGACCAAAATCATATGCTAGCATGGCTTTTTTCTGATGTCTCAACCAAGAACCTATTTGGTCTTCCCTCTTGCAGCAGCTTTTAATCATGCTATGGTTTTTCTTACTGGTGCAGTTGCGGTCTCCATTGAACACTGCAAAACCATAATTGGTTTTGGCATCTTGTTGGCAGATGGTCCTTTCTTGTCTTTCCACTGGCCATTAATATAGGAACGGATCTAGGGGTTAATCATTCAGAGGACCAACTTGAAAGAACTCTTCATTGCCTCATTGATGGGGCTCTTGTAATAGATGTCAACACTTTGGGGAAGGGGGAAGGGCTGAAAGCTACTTCTTAGAAGGAAAAATATGTAAAATGAAGCCAAATTTATTATGAATGTACTGCAGAACCATCCACAGGTAAAAGGAAAAGAACCAATTCCCTACTAACATCATTTCAACTTCTTGTATAGAGAATTAACAGCAAAACCATACTTGACTTAAAATAATGAAGCATGATGGATCACTTATAATTCAATGAATCATAAAGTATTGACGAACATCCCAAATATTTCAAACAACTTCGAATAATTTCTGCATCTGAAATGTCCCAGAATGACAATAAATATTATATAATTGTTTATTTCTTCAAACATCCATATTTTTGCACTACACAAATTATTTTCATAAAATTTTCGAATTATTGACAGTGCTTTACTGCCTAATTCATAAATCTGAAATCATTTCCTCTGGCTAACAATTCCAAGTTCCACAATTTTCACAAACCAGGTCATCGTGGTTTTCAGTGAATGAAGGGGAGCTGATTTTCAAATTACCAAGCAGCTGGCATTGCATTCAACTACCACACAACATCATGATAACTTTGGCATTTCAAATTGTCGTGTTATACCTAATATAACTTACTCCTTCGTTATTGGTGGTCCGTCTATCTGCATATAACTGAAGAGCCTCATCTGCTGACATGCCAGTATAAACCAGATAGGCACATACCATTAAGCCAGTTCGACCTTTGCCTGCCTGCAAAACTGTTGTGAGGACCACCAACACTGAGGCCAAAACAAAACATATTGGGTTGCTAAACAGATACAAGCAAATTTTGCATGTTATGTATTTCCATAGTTATTATTATGAAATCAATAGACAGTAAGATTGCACTATGCAACTCTATGGAGAGCATATACATCATTACACCAATAAGGAAAACAGACAGATGGGAATCATAAACCTGATCTTTCAGTAAACACCAAGCTTAAGATATTATAACAAACAGAAGAATGATTAAGATATTTGTGTTAGGTGCTGAGCAGCTAGGATTAATAACTAGTACACTGCTACAAGCATCTTAAGTTGATTATTAAGGTAATTGAATGTCATGGAACCCATTTCTAAGAGCTAGAAGAAATCAGGCTTAAGTGTCACCAACCCATATAAACGTGAACCAGTCTATATGTTATGCTCAGCTAAGTGACTAGTGAAGCTGTAATTGAGCATATATTAGTTTGCAGTTCTTATATAACATTGATTGAGCTTTAGATGGATATTGAGAAGATGAAAACTACAGAAAATTGTAAAAAATAACAGATAAATGACCCTCTTTGAAATTTAAATGGCAAGTTTGCAACTAATACCATGCAGTGTATAACGGCAATATTTCTTGGGTCACACGATAGCCATGAATATACACTTTCACAGAAAATTTTAATCATTTGGAGAGGCGGAACATGGTTGTCATCAAAAGGATATGTCTCCACACGGCCATGAAAATGTGATGGATCATAAGTTTCCTCTATACAGAGATTGTAGATCTGCAAAATACCATGAAAGCAATGTTATATACTTACAAAGAGTGAGCACACACACAGAGACAGAGAGAGAACGAGAGAGAGAGAGAGAGAGAGTATTGGTAGTATAATGCCAAAGGTTTGGCAAGTAAACAACTCAATGCAGCACGTTTCAACAAATAAAATTTATGAGCAATACTAGTGATTGTGTTGACATCCAAGAAATCAGAGCAGAGCATAAAATAACACAGCTGTTATATAGGCAAGCAAAGGGGTGTGAAACAAGAAACTGTTCAGAGCATTACATCTAGGAAGACCCTGTAATTTATGTAATGAGCATTGACCAGGAGTAAAGCGACAGCAAACTTACCTTAATACATGATATAATGTTGAAAAACCCATATAGTTTCATCGTAAGAATAATAGAAAATTTGACACATATAACACGTGAAAAACCAAGAAGGACTGTTAGGAGTAAGTGACATTGATGCTATATCCAATATGCTGTTTTATTATATGGCAGACATAATGTGGCCAAGCTTGGACCCAGGATATTGCCATTCGCCCACTAATTTATGAATTGATCCCCAGGAGTAATAGTTGAAAACCTGAAAGATTCTTTTTCTTCTGCATTCCTCACCGATCCATATTAATATATTACACAACTTACAAGGAAAATATTGTTCAGCAGAGGAGGGGGCGGGGCAAATTTCTCTTATTGTCTGTCAATAACCTAATAATATAGGTATATTACAGAGAAAATAGTTATTTACATAAAACCACTAATATGAAATGATATAGCAGCTGGATTATTTCAGATACAAAAAGAATGGATAATCAGGGTAATAGTAGATGATTCAGGGTTGAAAATGTGCACCTTATATTTCCCCTGATGTCTCATGTCCAGCACAGACTTAACCTGCCAGAGAGGATTACGATACATTGCTCTCATACGTTCCGCAGGAAACGACATTGCCAGCAAATGGTCCGTGATATAGGACATGTCAAGATCATAACCATCAACGAGCATACGCCTTCGTTGCTTAGATACCAAGTTACGGAGATAGTTCTTACTAAGATAACTAACCAGATGATGTTGAAAACATATTCCTTCAACCTTCCCTAGCCCCGGCCTTGAAGATTTCAACCCCATTTGGCTGATATGGCAAGCAACTTACAGATGGCAAGTTACCTGGTAAAAAATTTACTGAATCCATAAATTACGAACTGTATGTGCAAAAACATTAATCTTTCTGGTTTTGCTCAGCTACCAATCTTTTTCTAAAAGTGAGCTTTACGCTTGTTGATAAAGTTTGAGCTATTCAACTGCTCCTTCTTTAACAAGAATAGAATAGAGTTGTAGTGGGAAAAAAAAATGCTACAGTTATTGGACGTATGAGAAGGTTTACATTGGACAAAGTCACAAACAATTTGATAAACCTGGCCAACAAATTACAGAGGATGTTTATCGCTGAGCAGTGAGGTGCTCTGCATCCTTTCTTTCTTTTTGAAAGTTCTTTATTAGGTGTGGTATAGATTGCAGAGTCAAGAAACATTCACAACCATGCCACATGAACATATTTGTGGAGATATAGCAATCATTATCAATTGTGGCTGATCAAACCACTTCTTAAAATCAATTTCTTCCTCGTTTTCTGTTTGATGGGATAATAATTATCAACTATTTCTTTATCAATTGCTTAAACTACATGTTAAGGGGTGGGTTCTTACATGTTCATGAATTTCAGTTGATTTATCTCACACACATACGAATGTCTACCGGTGATTATACTATATTGCAGGCCATTCAATGCCACTCACTATCCATTTCTTCATAGTGGCAAATATGCAATACCTTGAAGAATCAAAACCACCAGAAGTTCAACCGTGAAAAATCAAAATTGCTTCACATTTCTAATCTATCCATTATATCTCAATCTCTCCAAGCAGATAATGTCATTGTCATGATCATACAAATAAATTCATCAAAGAAATGACATAGAGCTAAAATTATCACCTAGAATTGAAGATTCATCCAATATAACTCTTATTTCAACAAAAAGTATAAACTTCAATAAAACCCAAATTTCAACAACAATGCTTTCCTCGGTTCCTGAAAAGAAGCTCAGCAAAAAACAAAGATCATAATTTTGAAGCATTGTTTAAAAAAATCTAAAATTTGTCACGTTCCAGAACAAGTTTTCTTAGCAACCAATCATAGAATAAGAATTACGGGACCTAAAAAAAAAAGGAAAATTGTACCTGAGCTGAACATGAAGTTGGTGATTCACTAACTTTGAAACACCCCCACCGGGATATATCATAACAAAGAAAGAAAAAATAAAATAAAATTTATATATATATATATAAAGGGAAAAAAATTGAAGCAAATTCTAGGGCACCGAATAGGACATATAATAGTAAATTTTGGGAAACCCTAGAAATTGCTTGGCGAGGGAATGGAAAAATTGGTGGGGTTGGGATGAGGAAGTCAGGGAGGTCTTGGAGGTGAAAATGAGCTCCATTTTTGTGGAGTTGGGTCGAAGATTCAGTGCTAATTTTGGAGGGTTTTGGACCATTTTCCCTCAGCCCCAAATTTAGAGCAAATCTGGCCGAAAACTTAGGCCAATCTATACAAACAGATATGGAAAATATATATATATATATATATATATATTCTGGATTGTCTATTTCATCCAAAGATATATATAAAAATATATATATAAAGAGAAAGGGTTGGTATCGACCGTTGGAATGGCGGGGACTTTGGGGGTTGTCCACGTAACTGACATTTTAACGGGATTTTAAAATAAAAAATAAAAAGTGAAAGTGAAAATACAACAGCAACAAAGTTACATAGACCCATCAAGGTGTTGCGGAACGTCGCAAATCACACACATAAATATTTAAACAGAATAAATAAGATTTAGTATTTAAAGAAAAATAAACAAAATAACAATAAAAACATAAAATTTACGTGGTTCGATATCTTGCCTATATCCATAGTACAACGGTAGAAAGAGATTTCTATAATTTAAAGAAAGAAATACAAAACAAGAGGATTTAACCACTCACAAATGTAAATTCTAAATTCTCACATATTCAAATGCTCACCCAAATGCCCAAATCTCTCTCACTTCTACCAAATGAAGCAACTTCAAACATATTTCTGCAAATGAGGCTATTGCCCCTCCAAATGGAGAAATCTGCAATACAGTCGATGCGTAAAGGTGAGGTTTTTTGCCCACCATTCACAAGCTAACACCTCACATAAAGGGAAAAAACGCAAAACTATCTTACATCATAAAACACTAGATTTTCCCTTATTTCTTCTTCTTCGTTCCATTTCTTCCTTCCTGCCGACAACCTCTCACATTCTTCTTTTTCCTTCTTGTCATTTAACAGAGAAAGGGAGATGGTTTGGGAGAAAGAAAGAAGACCCACGGTGCTGTTGGCTATGGGTCTGGCCGTGACCCATGGTGCTGTTGGCTATGGGTCTGGCCGTGACCCACGGTGCTGCTAGCCGTGGGTCTGGCTGTGACCCACAGCTACCCTCTCTAGTTGGGTCACCATTTCCAGCGCCAACAATCATCTTCTCCGATGTTAAGATGATAAAATCCTCAAAGACTAATCTTCCCCTTCTAGGTTTTAGATTTAATCCAAAAACGATTTATGGCATTAGAAACGAAATTTGGGCATTAAAAATGGGTTTTTTAGGCTGGGTTTTATGGGTTTTCCGACGGGTTTTCTAGTGGCCGAATCTCTCTTCTTCTTTTTTGTTCGCTGGAAAATTTGTCTGAGGTGTGTGGTGGGTGGCGACGTCTGGGCAGGTGGTCCTTATTTGGTTGCTTGATTGAGTATTTTGTTCTTATTTTAACTTTATGTATTTTTTTGAAATGCTAAAGTGTCAACTTCTGAGTGATTGAAAGTTCCCCTTTATGCACAGACAATACTGCAGCAGCACTCCCTTCAAATTCCCCCCATTTCTGCAAATGGTGCTACTGCCCCTTCAATCCCCCATGCTCTTCCAAATGGCCGAATGGCCCCCCTTAAATAAGCCAAAAACTTTCCATTTTTCTTCCTTATTAAATGAATCCACCCACTTCCATAAATGGCCTCATTTAATCCACCAATTTCCTCAACCAATTGATTTGACCAACGGCTTGCAAAAAGTCTTCAGCTTTTCCAAATTTGTCTTCTTCAATTAGTTGCCCACCGAAATGCTCCACCAAAGCCATGAAAAAAAGTCTCCATATTTTTATGGCTTGTGCTTTTGCTTGTCTTCTTTTCTCATCAAATCATCCCACTTGCAAAATGCTCCAACTAACCGGATGATTACAACAAAAACAAGCATACAAATTGAGAGAGAACAAACATACCTAATCAACATGATTTTGGGGCCATATTTGTGAAGTACAAGACAATATTCAACACAAGGGACAAGGCCATATCTAGTAGCGAAAAATACAATTGAAAATTCAATTATTGGAATTCCAAGCCTTAAGGTGTTCATCATTGGTGGAACCGTGGAAATAACAGTCTTGGGTAAAGGACAGAGGCAAAGTTTAGTATGAGTAAAGGCCAAAGGCCAAAACTTTTAGTAGATAAGGACCTTAGGCAATTTCTTTTTACCTTTTTTTTTACCTTTTTTTTTTTTTTTGTGTGTGTGTGTTGCAATGGGGGTTCATGGCTTATACCGGTCACCCCAGCTCCGTCACTACTTGGTTATATGGAGGGCATTAGGGTTATTCATAATGTGCCAGATAATATCAAGAGCCATTGAAATCAAATAGTTAAAAATGGTGAAAGGAGTGAATATGAATTTTAACAATAGAAGAAGGGTAAATAATATTCCTCATCCAATCAACAATGATCAAATCTTTGATTCTAAGAGTATCCAAATAGCTTGTTTCTTTTGAGAGGTGCAAAGAAAAAAAAAAAACACTCAAAAATTTAAAATTACATTTTGTTTGAATAGAAAATGTTTTTCGTATTTTTTGCTGTTTAGTATGGACCGTCTCTCACATGTCACGCTATACATTGTCGCAACCCTTCCTACGGTAACCTCCACCCCAACTGAGGAATCCAATCACTCCTTTACCACCATGCTCCTCAGTTCACCCGTCGACATCCTTGTCCTATTGTATGCCATCTTCCTTCACCTTTATTTATTTTTGTTTCTTGAGCAAATATATACAAAATGGAAGGATTATATAGGGGGATATATGGTTCACCTTGAACAAGTAAAAGTTATGTCTTAGCTTGAATGGGTATATATAATTTCTCTCTGGAAACAAAAGATCGAGTTCGTGAATGTTTTTATTACTGCTCGAGTAAGAAGTAATTTTCTAACTCTCATTTTTTACATTCGACGGACGCGACTTCCATGGGGACTTTGGGGGTGGACATAGGCAACATCTTATTGGTGGATCTTATTGACTAATGGGGTGGACCACCGACCAAAAAAAAAAACCACAGAGGATTTTATTCTAAATGGTCGTGTGGTCTTATTGACATGAACATGGCAGCATACTGGCGGAGCCTCCGCTCAGAGCCTCCATTTTCAGTGGCAGCAGGAATCACCGGACCCAGAGTCCTCACCCTGTACCTGCGCCAAGCCAACTGTATAATAACAGCGGCCCATGTTCGCCAATTAGATGAGTAGTATCTTGCAGTTCGCTTCAGTCTTTCGTTGGCAAATTTGTAGCGGAAGTGATCGGTGATGTATCTCAGGTGAGCGGCATCGAGCCCAAATGCTTCTGTAGATTCAATGCAGATAAATGTTGCGGATGACGCCGGAAGCCGGTCTATAAATGGGCGACGAAGGCAGTAGGAGAGGAGTTCATCCCCTAAAAAGCCTCCGGGTTCAAGCACGCTTGTGGCTACCACGCCTTTGCTTAGGCTTTGGGCTCGTTTTACACGTCCACGAACGATGAACATTATCCTTAACACAGGATCTCCTTCCCTGATTATCTGTTCCATAAAGATATTAGAAAGTTTAAATAAATTTAAGAATCTATATATATACATGTATAAATATGATTATGCACCTTTTCGTCTTTAGAGAAGACAAGAGGCTTCACCCGATCACAGATGTTGTCAAGAATAAGATCATCCATGTTGTGGAACAGAGGCACCTGTCAAAATTGTACGAGATTAGAACTAGTTTAGATTTTTATTATATGCCAAAAGCTCTAGAGGCGATGGAACGCAGAAAATCAGTCTCTTAAACTTATCTCATATCAGGCTGACTCAATCTAACGCTCATACCCCAAATTAGGCCACATTAAGATCATAAAAATCAATCACATTTTCCGTACTGATGTAGCAGCCCTTACCAAATAGCCATTTGCATAAATTGTCCCTTTTCGAGATTTGAACACGTGACGGAGTATCTTGTCAAATATCAAATGTACGCCAAAAGCTCTTCGAATGATGGAACCCAAAATGTTATTTCCTTAAACATATCTCGTATTAGGCTGGCTCAATCTAGCGCTCATGCTTCAAATTAGGCCCCGATAAGGATCATGACATTGAACCTTATTGGCTCATTTTTAGGCCGGCTTTAACAGGGTCCTTTATAGCTTGGCCACAAGGCATATGGTGTGATTAATTCATGGTCACAGTTCTGGAAAATACATACCAAAAGAATCTCGAAACACATTGGTAGATGGAAAATTTTGTTACCTTCTTTATGAGGTCTAGGCAAAGATGGCGCTTGATGTCCCTCCGAAGCCCTTGGGGAAGGTCTTTGATCATTTCCATCTCATCTTCTCCCCCCATGGTTGCCCATCTCTGGCGTTCAAAATGGCGAACTCTCTGTCTCAACCGAGACGGGAGCTGTCTCCGCCGCATCCACCACTCCATATCTCGGCATCTCAGCTGCATTTTTCTCTTCTTTGCCATGACAGAATGCAGGAAAACCTTTTACAGCAGCAAGAGAAGTCCATCAATATATGTTTTATCTCTCCAAGTTTGCATGTTCAAGAAATGATATTATTTATTTCTTATGCTAACAATTAGCACAAAGTACACACCTGGATGTTCCCTATCAACAAAGTGAAGAGCATCAGGCCACTAAGCACAGTGACTATGCTGAAAATCACTTCTAGCCAGTGACTTGTAGGCTCAAGATCGTTTCCAAAGGTGCTGTAAATGTAAGCATGATGGTCAGTCAAAACTAATCTCAACCAAAATCCTATCTCAAAATCATGATATCATGGTAAAAATCTTGACTTTATCTGAAGCTTTTAATAATATTACCTAAGGGTCATTAAGCCCCAAAATATGGGATAAAGGATCTTAACAGCCAGAGAGTTGCTAGAAATGACAGGAAGAGCCCACTTGTAGATCCCATAATTGAATGGCCCATCGACATCTAAGCAGAGTGGCATTCTGACCATTGTTGAGTTACCCCCACATGGATCTCCTACTATGCCTGTAGGCAACTGGAACTGATAACAAACCTCCTGCGAGCAAGACAAGGAGAGAGTATTGCAGTTTTTCCTCCCGTCGCATTGTTGCCGGAGACACGACGCTACTCTTTGTATTGCAAGGACATACCAACATCCTCCTGCTACCTGTTTACGAAGTTTTTAGAATAAGTGATAATTTAAGGTGATATCAAATGAAAGTATAGGTATGTCGAAGTGCTTACGTGAGAGGCAATGAGGTAGGCAATGAGATTAAGGCCAAAACCCCACCAAATGGTGCCAAAGACATAGCCTGTGACTTTTTGCATTCTTCTCATCAAGGAAATGCTGTGGTAGACCTTTGGGAGGAATTGGAACAAGAAAATCAGAAGAAGTATTGTCATTATCACTTTAATCTGCTCATCTCGTATCAGTTTTGGTACTACTAACCAAAATACAGCCTGCAAAATAAAGAAAAAGCAAATTAATGACTATCTTGAGACTGAATTATTAGTTATTCTAAAAGTTTAAATGGGTAAATATATATATATAAAAATTAAATTATATTCTAACAGCAATGTCATTATGGGAGTGAGTCCAAAAGAAGAATGAAGGACGTGGCTTGAGTCTCAACCAGACCAATCTCTTTTTTTAATCACCACTCGATCTACAATATATATGGCCCGCCCATGCAGATGGAGGACTGAGGAACAATATCTGTGCCATTTATAATGTCCCGCTTTTCATCATGTTATGTTCTGTCGTCTACGGACTCTTATCATCGATGTCATCATGCCAGAACTCAGCAAGGACATGACAGCAATGAGCAAACCAATAATATAAAATAGGGGAAATTACATTTAAAGTATCAGATTTTCAAAGTTTAAAAGTGAATAAACTTTCAAATTGTGGCAATTTAACTTTTAATTTATTATTCCCAAAATGCCCCCATCACATTTTTCTTAAAAACAAAAAAAAATCCTAAAAATAAGAAAAAGCCAAAAAAATATATAAATATATCTGGGGTGGCCAAACCACCCCATAGGTGGTGGTAGCCACCCGTTTGGATTTTTTAAAAAATGTGATGAGGCATTTTGGGAATAAAAGGCCAAATGAGTTAAATTGTCACAATTTGAAAGTTTGAAATAATTTTTAAACTTTAGTAAAAAGTGAAATGTGGATACTTCGATAAAATAATTTCCTATAAAATAAACAAAAACAAAATAAACCACACTTGAATTTTTATTATATATCTATATATATTGAACAAAATAATCTCAATTACACTTGCAGTCTTTAAATAGAGAAAAATTGTTTTTAAGGGTTGAAATTTTATTTTGTACAAGCAAATCAGCTCTAGACGTCTCACAATTGTCTACCCAAATTGCAAACAATATGAACAGTCAATTATGTATTGGATATCAATTTCACTCTTAAAATTGTTCTATTCTCCTTAACTCATTTTGGTGGTTTTTCTTTCTTCCTAACTTGCATCTCTTCAAGATTATATGAAAATATA
This sequence comes from Carpinus viminea, assembly GCA_013348765.1. Taxonomy (NCBI): domain Eukaryota; kingdom Viridiplantae; phylum Streptophyta; class Magnoliopsida; order Fagales; family Betulaceae; genus Carpinus; species Carpinus viminea. The sequence goes on along the minus strand of CP054671.1, from coordinate 36,863,853 downwards.
AGAAATATTTGACAGATTTTTCATAAGTAATAATCCATTATAAATATTTGACAGATTTTTCAGAAGTAACAAACCAAATGGTGGATGTTTTTGGAACCCTTTTTAAGCTTGAAAAAAAAAGTAGTAAAAAGCAAGCACTTTTTTCAAAACATAGTTTCAGCCAAAGCTATTTTTTGACCCCCAAAAAAAAAAATTAACTAATTAACTAAATAGTAGTGAGTTTTTTCCTTTTTTTTAAAAAAGGTTAAATTTAAAAAGCCCACTAATTAAAAGAAAAATAATAGGTGTTATTTTAATATTTTTCAAGTGACTTCTAAAATTACAGTTAAATTTAATATTATTATTATTAATTTTTATTTTTTATTAATGATTTTAAAAATTACATCGTAAAAGTATTTTTTGAAAAGAAAACCTAACAATTTCCTAATAAAAAAAAGCTGAAATGCACTTTTTACTATGTAGGATCATTAAAACCAAAAAGTTACGTACGTAGTCCAGACTGCAGTAATCGTCGATCTGGAGAAATGGAAAACGTGTGAAAATCATGGCAGTTTATGTAAATGTAGTTGGAAATCAAGAGTAACATCGTCAAACAAACTCTGACGTACGTGGGAAGAGACCTTCCAGCTCCAGGCTTCCATTTTACTCTTTTTAAACCTAGGATCCTTCTTAATTTACTGCACGCAGTCTAAAACTCTGTATATAATTGAGCACGTGTAATTGTCATGGCAGCTTTTGTAAATGTAAGTGGAAATCATGGGTAACATTGTCATACAAATTTCAGTAGTGAAAAACGAAACTGTTAAACCAACCCAACGACCAGCTTCCAAGTTCCCCCGCGCAGCGCCAGCGCAGTCGCAGACATCTCATAGAATAGGAAATATATAGGATGGAGGCCAAGAGTTTCAAATTCTATTTTTGCAATAATATTTATTCTCTTAAAATTAATTGTTATAAATTAATTAAAAAGTGAAGAATGAAGGACGAAAAGGGCTGACCTGAGGCACCGGTAAAATGACGAAGGCGTCGAACCAGAAGCCCTTGAGGGAGCGCACGTAGTGGGAGGCGATGGCACGTGAATCCCACACGAGCTTCCCGCAGCCGACCACCAGCGACTCCCTAGACACGTAAGCCAGCCGGAACTGGAGCCACAGGTGGCACAGGTGTACGGCGTCCACGCACGTGCGGAGCACCGTCACCACGGCCGCCAATCCGCCGTCCATGTAGAGACAGGGGGCCCCACCCCGCCCTATGGACAGTGCGTAGAAGAACAGAGGGTCCACCGCCAGGGCCATCCCACGCGCCAGCAGGAAAGCTCTGTTCCACCGCTGCACGCGCTTGCTGCGAGGGTCGAGCACGCGCCCGAACGGCCCCGAGGGCGGGCCCCGATTTGGCTCGGGTTTCCGGGTCGGTGTTTTGGAGTCGGGTCTGTTCTGGATGGGGACTAGGTACGATCCGGCCGAGGCCTCCCACTGTGGCTGGTGGGCTCGGTCGCAGCTAGTGGAGTGGAACACCGGCGCGCCCACTTGGGTGCAAGCGTAGCATTCGACGGAGGTGGAAATAGGGGTGTCATCGTTGCTGTGGCGGCTGCTGTTGTTGTCGCTGTCGCTGTTGCTGTTGCTGTTGCTGCTCGAGGAATTCTTGTGAATGAATAACCCGAGAACTCTGTAACAACGTTAAAAAAGAAAAAAGAAAAAAACCAAACCAAGTTAGAGATCAATATGAGAAATTAAAGCGTAATATATGTATACATAATTCAACGTAACCTTGATTGTACATATATAAGAATAAATATAATATAGAAAAGAAACTGATTTTTTTATGATAATTAAAAAGAGAAAGAAGAAGAGGGGGGACCTTGAGAGGGAGAAGTGGAAGTTGGGCAGGAGGGGCATGGTTGGAACAGTGAAACCATGGGAGGGAAAGAAGAGGCGGTGGCGGAGAGAGAGAGAGAGAGAGAGAGAGAGTTTGTGTGTTGTATGGGAAGTAGTGTTTAAATCGGCTGGCCGGGTTTAATTTGTTTGGAAGGAAGATAATAGAAGAGGGTGTCAGGTAGCACATGAAGAGGAGAGAGGAGTCGGGGGTAGGGGTAGGGGTAGGGGGGTCCTGGTTTTGTGAGGACGAAGAGGCAGCCGCTAAAGAGGAACGTGGTGGAGGGTGGTGGTGGGGCTCTTTGTCCGGTGAGGCTGGGCCCAGAGTTGGACCACTCAGCAATTATATACAGCCTCTCGATCGATCTCATGACAACTTCATTAATTCTAGTTTTGCCTCTTCTACATTAAGACATGTAAGTCCTCAAACGTTCGCACCTCCTTCGTTTTTTGTTTCATTTTTCTTTCTGACATTATCAATGGACTTAATTAATTTGATCCATGGATTAATTTCTCAGAAAAAAATAATAGCAAAATGATTAAAGCGTGCATGACATGCAGATAGGACGCTAATTAGCGACATAATCATCAATTAATCGATATCATAGAAGAATATGTTTATCCCTTTAATTATTTGCTTAGACAAGAGATAGGGTTCACACAAGGATGCATATCCTTTGGGAATAGTACACTTAGGATTAAGCCAATAAGGGTATATATATAAACCCTATATATCAATTTATATTATTGGATTTGGAGTTTCAATATATATTCTCCTTTTTTGTTAGCAAATTTCGTTAAGTCTGACTGCGTGCGTGTGATCTAATTTTTTTCTAATATTTTTGAATATGAAATATACATTATATATGGGTAATTATATACATCATGTTAAAAGTTAAAAACTAATACTATATACATATATAATACATACACTCTAATTAAAAATTTCAATTTTTTTTTACTGTGACGTTTGACTTACGCATCTAAGTTCTCTGTAGACTGTAGCTGTGAAATCTGAAGCATCCAGCAAAAGAATAGGGCCATAGGGGCAATATTGATTTTTTTTTTTAACAATTAATATACATAAATATGGAACATTGATTGATTCCACAAGTCAATAGGATGTGAAACACATGAAAGCAATTAACGGAAGAAATTTGGTGTGACCAGCTAACCGATCATATCGTGTCTGTAGTATATATTAAGGAACTAGATCTGATGACTCTAAATTAAGAAATATATATATATATATATATAGTGTTTCATGCTCCCGACTTGAGTTTTACGTCTTTGTTGAGTTGACACATGTGAATGTAAAATAATTGAATCTAGCTAGAAAGATGTTAACACATTTATTTATTGAACCTGTAGAATTCACATTGGATCATACAGAGTCAACAATGAAATGGTTAATTTTTTGCACCGAATGGACAAGATATAGGCAAAAGATAGAACATGTACTTGAGTGATGTCCCAATGCATATATGATAAATGTTTCAGTTTCTCTCGTGGTTTCTCTTAGGGAACCAAAAGATCTTGAGATCCCCTAGAATTTTCTTTAAATTTGAGATTTTTAAATTTATAAATCTCAATCATTCATCTCATTTTTTTGATATGTCCACACAAGAGGGGGGAGGGGAATTCGAACTAGTGACCTTTGCTTTATTAGGCGTGGTCCCAACTAATTGAGCTATCTCTTAATGATCTAAAATTTCAATTGTTCATCTCATTTAAGCATCTAAAATAAGCTATGTTTTAGCATTTAATGAGAAAATTTAATGAGAAAACTACCCTCAAGGAATTTAATAAGCCATGCTTTCTTGTTAAATGCTAAAACATGACTTATTTTTAGGAATTAGGATCTTTTGGATAATATCCAGTTAGTTATAATAAATGGGTATTATCCAGATCAAATGAACTGGAGATAATCATTTTTGTTATTTTAGACGTTTAGATAATATGAACGGCTGAAATTTATGAATTTAATAATCTAAAATTTAAAGGGAATCCTAGGAGATCTTAATCCGGTATGGAACTTATATTTTGTAAAAAATAATATTATAATAATATAAGGAAATGTAAGAAAAGCTATTGTGAGGAGTGCATTTGGATAGAGAAACAAAAAGTAGTTTTGTAATCTAAATTTAGAGAAAATCAAAGGGAACTGCTACATGCATGTAGGATCAGGAAAACATGAAGAACACTAAGAGAAACAGAAGCATGTCTTCCTTTTTAAAATTACCTCTGAATCTGTGGGGGCTACGTGGGTCTTGAAAGGCTAATTTCCTTTAAGTAACAACCATCACAATAATTTTTACTTTTTTCAATTTTCAGTGCTGGGTAAGCCTCGTGCTTGAAGCTTCCACTATATACCTATGGTTCGTAACTTGTGCATCATTTCACCTCTTTTCATTCTTTAAAGATGATTACACTTTGCATAAAAAAATGTAAGATTAGTTTATCATTCATGTGGTTAACGTTTCCTGGGGGACTGCCATTCAAAGTTTCAAACTAGTGCTTTGCTTTGGATCCTAAATGGATCATAATATGTCAAGTAGTGTTCATTTGTCTTATGGGTAAGCGAGCCAATACTTATTTAGGTAATAATTGACACAATCTACGAGAAATTGGCATGAATGCAATACGAAATTAGAGAATTATGATTTAGTATATTAGGGTTCATATAAAAACGGGTTGACTGAAAGCTTGCATTGGCTGTTTTTAAGATGCAATGAGACCCAAGAGTTTTGTTGTGGCCAAAGTCTACATGCGAAAGCTTAACCTCCCAATTTGAGGTGGGATTGGACCCGAGAACTAGTTTTCATGGAGATTAAGCTTTTGAACACCCAAGAAGTTTTTGATCTGGCCAAGACTCATTGAGATTATATCAGTCTTTGAAAACCGCTGGTGAGATAGTTGTTGTGCAACTCCACTTATAGGCAACTTGAGAAGCCATTTTGGTATTGAAAATTGACGGCATATATGAGACAACAATATGTTTATTAAAAAGGTCATGTAAGTCGTGTTGTGCCACATGTTTAATTAAACTAGTCATGTCATGATTAATTAAATGGGTCGTGTTAAGATCGACCCGTATAACTATACAATCATAATTCAACACGCCATGAACATGACCCATAAACCCGAATTGCCACCCTTATATTAAACCTTCTCTTGATGTGCAAGAAAATTGTTTGTGGCCACACGATAAGATGATGATCAATTCCAAGATCCATGACCTCAAACTGTTCAAATTCTTCAAATTATTCAACAATTAAGCAGTAGTACTCCAATTTGGTTATACTAATACAGAAGTATAGTGGTTGCAAGTTTGGTTGATAGCTAGGCTTCCCTTAATTATTATGAAATTTGAATGTCTATTATGTGGGGACTTAAACCAATTCCTTTCTCATTTCTATTATACTATATATGTATGTATATATATATATATATATATATATATATATATCAAACTTCGTTTTTCGTTTCTTTCCTTCTCGCTCAACAAAATTTAAAATTTCTTTCACCTCTGGGTCACATTAACGTTACATCAACAACCCATTATTTTACTCTTTTACTTTATTATAATATTGTATATATAGTTTGGTTTGGGAAAATGTGTTGCCTTCACAAGTGAACAGCGAACACAAGAGCCTCCTTCTTCCTCCAATGAACCCCCACCACTCCTTCGATCCCAAGCTTCTTCTGTGCTGTGCATGGCAATATGCCATGGCAGTTTCTTAACTTAAATGTGTTCCCAAAGCATCTCCCAGTACTCCTGGAAGCTGGAAGGTTCCTAAAAACACTTAAAAAAACCGTACACAGCATATGTTTTGATGAGTGCATGAATCATAATCAACAACAATCCAAAAAAATAGTGGAAACGTGTAATTGTACGCCACAGCAAAAGGGAAGTCGAGTTGGGTCCCAGGACTAGTTAGATAGTTATTATTATTATTATTATTATTCTTGTGCTTGTAGCAATCACGGAAATTATGAACAATCATCCAAAACTTTTATGCATGTTCCAAGATTCTCTTCATGGGGTTGCTTGTTGTTTGATTCCTTTGAGAATTTCACCATAAACCTTTTTCCTGAAAGTAGATCTGACAAGCTGATTCGATTTGCTACCTCGCTTTATATATATACTTTATACTACTGTTCATGCACTATATTAATTAATGCTTTTCTCCGATTCTAAAACTAAATGATTATAGTAGTTGACACAGATTTTCACATGATCAGACTCGGAGTGAGTGTACTTGGCTCAATGATTTTATAAATTAACTGCATGCTCAATATTTTTAAACCAATTACAAGAATTCAAGAGACAAGAATTATTAAACGATTATTATTAATATATAAGTGAAAGAGACACATGGCATTAGATTTTTAAAAAATTGTTGTTATTACAAAAAAAAGATAACAAATTTTTTTTTTTACCAAATAAAAAAAAGGACTACTTAGACTGCTATTACTTCTTAATTTTTTATTGTACTTTTTAAAAGTCGAATAAAAGTTGTGTCTCTATCTATCATTCCTTTTAATTTGATGTGTCTTTCTTTCTCTCTTTACTGTGCGTCTTTAGATTATAAAAGAGAGATATATATCACCCTTTTAAAATTTTTTTGATGTAAATATGAAAATACAAAGTATAATTAGGACGGTATTAGAGGCGATAGTAATTGGTATTAGAGCAAAACGTGATGCACGACATGCAGCAGCTTAATTATAATAAGATTAAGGTTGGGGGTTAAATTAGGGATATGAAAAAAGTGTGCAATAATTGGCTCTCAAAAGGATCAACAATTCCTTTATTGAATATAAGTGTAAGTGGGACAGAGTGAAAAAAAAAAGGAATTTTCTGTTCTAATTACCATTTCGTACTCACGTGGAATCTCATCTTATCCAAACACTTTCATGGGAGTAGCACGTTTTATGCGTACGGTACTATGTGAAGTTGCCTTGTGCCAACCACCTTCAATTCTCCAAGGATTTGGCTTTCGCTTTGGCTTGCCTTGCCCTCAATTAAAATAAATAAATAATTAATCACTTTTATACCATCAAAATTTTAATTCTTCTTACATATTTATCCTTAATTAAAAAATAAAAAACTAAAAATCTATGTTTTTTTCACTTTTTGTTTCCTTTTTTTTTTTCAAAAAAAAAATATTAACAAAAATATTTTGATCTTATCCATTATGTTTGGAGTTAACGAAAAATCTGAAAGAGGCCAAAACATCGAAAGCATATTACCCTTGGACTTTTGATAGTTTTGGAGTGACATTGTAAAAGCCGTGATAATTCAAGGAATAAGTAGATCTGAATTTCAAATTACAGGAGGGAATTTAAACAATATTAGAAGGAAGGAAAAAAGTTCAATCATATGGAGGGATAAAAGAACTATCCACTACTTTCATATGTCCCATCTGTCTTAGCTGTGTCTTACGTAGCATAGAGGGCCACCTTGTTTGGTTGTTCTTTTGTGGTTTCCAAGCGGCTCACCAAGCAATATAAGCATCCGTTCGGATTTTTTTATAATTAATTGTCTGAATTGTACAATCTTACAACAAGAGGTTGTGCGGGTCTATTTGCCCCAAACAGACAAGTTCTACACCCTGAACTATTTAGAGCAAGTAGATGATATTGTAAGACTGTCCAAATTGCGTGTAATTCGAGCAGTTGGGTCATATAAAAATCCTTATAAGTTTGGACCAGCCTTGTAACATGTGCAAGGTGTTGAATTCACGTGAGATTGTTGTATTTTTTTTTTCCCAACTTGCATATTAATTAATTTGTAGCATGCATGCGTCCGAATCATGCCAGAGGGACCATGAAAATGTTCGAGCAGCCGGCCAGCTTCCGAAATGTTGTGTGTATATATATATATATATATATAAAAATGCATCGTGGTGATGTAAAATATCAATTGTACCCCTATCAAATGTGTGAAAAATATAATCATGCCATTAGATTAAAAGAATGAAAACATGGAAATATAAGTTTAAAACGTAAACATGTTGTAAACTAAACTAAAACATGTCTTAGTTTTTTTTTTTTTTTGCCCAACTATCAATCAATTTACAACGGATCCTTTCAAACTATCAAACGCTTTCACTTTACCCTCTCTGTATGCCTCTTTTGGTAACTTGGACGAAAAAATGCATCGTGTGATGTAAAATATCAATTGTACCCCTATCAAATGTGTGAAAAATATAATCATGCCATTAGATTAAAAGAATGAAAACATGGGTTGTGGGTCTCCTCCCATAATGTTTTTTTAATCATCTATTTGATCGATGTAAGAGTATAATGGACATTTGAAGTCAGTCATAATGCACAATTGCACATGCATAATTTGTTGTCCTTAAGACTGGGTAGCTCAGTTTGTTGAGGATCACACACCTCATGAAAATCACTAGTTCAAATTTTCTTTTTAAAATTTAAAAGGACATTATAAATTAGGTGATAATTAGAGAAATATATATATATATATATATAAATTTTTTTTTTGGGGCACTCCCTCGTACGACATGTTCTAGTAGTGGCAAAAGTTGCCAAAGTTGGGTAAACCAAATTTCTCCTACCAAATTGATCATATCTTACCAAATGGTTGTCATATCTTGATATATCCTTGATCTCCTACATTATTAAAAGAATAATAAGAATAATAATAAATTAAAAAAGGCACATTAATTAGGATCCCTGTCTACCCTTGGGTCCCGCTAAAATTTGGAATTTTGGGTGTAAATGCAATAAGTGGACAAAAACAACGCCGCATGGCGTATGATAATGTGTATACTCATCTAGCTAACTTCCTCACATTATGCAAAACGACATTAATGTCTTTAATAACGTGGGCCATTAGAAAACGGTGTGGTCGTTTTCAATTTTCCGTACTCTTCATGTGCCGTACCACCTTCTCCCCCGAGTGAAGTTGAAGCAACCATAGCAATCAAGAAAAAATTTTGGTTCAGGAAAAGATTTGAGAAATTGATCAGTGAAAAAGACGGGTTTGTTTGTTAACTACGCTCGACTGCTCGATCAAGTCCCACTTAATTCAATAATGAATTTGCACAGTTTTTATACGGAGACGGACAAGAGACGTCGTGTAGGAGAATGAAAACGAATGTTTCTCATTCAAATTAAAAGAAGCCCACCAAATTTTTATAAGATTCTTGTTCTAGTGACTAGTTGATTTCATATTTGTCATTTGGCAACAAGTTCAAATCCTGTTTAAATCACCTTGATAACGATTTAGAGGACAGTTTTTCTTGTAATCATGTACGATATGAATTTGTATTATAATTAAAATTAATTTGGTTTAAAAAATAAAATAAAATAAAGGAGGGATTTTCAGATAGAATATGTTATATGCCCCAAGATATTCAGAAGAAGCTAAAGCTGTCTACGACCTTCCACTAAACAGCATATATATATATGCCAAATGGGACCTTGGTGTACAGTACAATGGTACTTGCATTTTCAGGGCCTAAAAAGTATTTTTAGTACATAAAAAGTTGTGTTAAACAAAAGTTAGCATGTTTGATAAAAAAATTTTAAAGTACTTTTTTAATTTTTTTAAAGCACATTTGGGATTGTATTTAAGAAGTAGAGTTTTAAGTTAAAAAAAAATGTACTTTTTAGTAAAAACTTCATTTTAAAGCTTTGCCAAAAATAAGTTTTTGGCTATTTTTAAGTTTTTTGGTAACAAATATTTTTTTTCTTCAAATAGATCGATTTTTTGAGTGTTAAACGCACGTTTAGTCGTTTAGATATCTCAAACACACTCAAATATGCTCTTAATTGTAGTCTTGAAAATATATTATATTATATATACCACAACAATAATATATATCCCTTCAGGTTAAAAGTTCTATATATGCTTTGGAGTATTAGGTGTGTGAAAAGAAGAATGAAAGGAAAGGTAATATTGTTAGGTGACCCTACAAAAAAAATAAAAAATAAAAAATCCTAATAAGTTACTCCCACCCATTTAATTCAATGAATCGGGTCTCGGCGGACCAATATAATCTTTATACCCATATTTTGATGCGAAATTACCGGGCTTACTGCTGGAAATTGATTTGAAGTGTCTGGTATAAATAGAGCACTAGATTTGTTTCCTATTATGTAAATATGTTGCCTTTTAGGATAAGAACACAAGAGACTTTTCAAAATCAACTAACTGGCTAAGAAATAATGCACGGAAAAATTCATTCCAGTTGTTTTGGTTTCCTTATTGTTTCTGGGAAAGATTCGGAGGGTTTATACTGTGGGAATTGGGTTGAATTGATGGGTGTTGTCAAATCTCACCCAGCTAACACAGCGGGCGAATTGCAAGAAAATACAAAGCAAATTGGCCCACTCGATCGTTTGTCTAATGTTTATGAATTATGAGCCTAGGAAGGCTCTTTCGTGCCTCATCTGCAAAAACTTGGTCCAAGCCGACATATATACTGCCAAATGAAAAATCATTTGGGTTAATAATTTTTGCCATGACCGTGAAATCCACTGAACTAACCACAAAATTATTGGTTAAAGTTGAGGAGTTTGAACCATTTATCTCAATCGGCTAGCCCAGTGCTTGGGTATGCCTGTTAAGTTGATAGAGCTAGCCCATCCTACCCCTAGCTGCTAGCACAATAAATAATTTTTTCAGTTAAACCCTTTTCGTCCAATCAAAGGAATTGAGGAAATCTCGAAGGGATCAGAGTAGTCGGCCCAAGCCCCCCCAATGGTCGAGGAATATTGGTCAGAAGAAAGGGCGGGAGTGGCTAGCCTAGGGCCCACAAAGGCATGAGCCCACCCTTCGCCTTCGCCAAATTGTCGTCGAGCAAAATTCACAAGAGCGCAATTCTCCCCCATCCTTTGGATCACACAAAAGGACGGATGGCAATCTCAACGGTCTGAGATTCCAACAAAGGTTAAACGATTGGTGTCCTTGAAGAGAGAGAAATAGCCCTCAACGTCATCAAAAGATTCCTGCAAAGTATAATAAGGAGAGGTACGGCACTGCAGAAAGGTACGTGACATAATATTTCTGAGACTGCATCTTTCTTCTCTAAGAATATTTTCACTGACTAGGGCATCGGAGCGAGCTCAATGATTAACCACCGTGATGCCATTGTTATCTTGCTTGAGCTCTCTAGCACTAACAATTATGATTTGAGATGACCTAAACTCAACATGCGAACATCAATTACCATCCCTAATTCTCACGTTGTGACTTTGCTAAGGACACGTATGAGGGCTTGGTGGGTTAGGGTTAGACTTCAAGGCACACACATAAACAGCTTGTTTCAGTTGAAAGTGAAATTAAAGAAGCCTCTCCTGCTACCATCAATTATTGATCGACTCCAGTGTTCCTCTCCCTCTACAATATTCCTTCTTCACTGAAGTGTCACACCTTGCTAGCCCTACCATGAAAACTCTTAAAGTTGAAGACAAAAGGAGCTCAACAAGTACAATTATTTAGGTACTGGTGAAAGCCCTTGTCAATTGGTCATGTGTGATGTTAGTGAGCATGTCTTCGTCCACTTTGTCACTTACCCAAACCCTATTTTGTCACTTTATATTTCCATGTTATGACTTTTTTCTTCTTCTTCTTCATAGTAACAACTAATCAATGAGAATTGTGAATTATTAGGCATTTGTGGGCTTCTTATAAAAGCCCATATTCCATTTCAAGGACCTCACTTAGAACTGCAAATTGTATAGTGATTGGGCCTAACATTTTACCATTTTTAGGAATCAGTAATCCACAATCCATTGTGAATGGTGTGTTTGTAACTGGGGATTTTTTTTCTTTCTAATTTGGGGCTTTGCAAATTTTGTTTTGGTTCTAATTTTATTCTAATGTATGTGTTCTATGGACTACTATTAATTTAATATACTAAATTGAGGGAAAAATATATTTTACCGCTTAAACTATTCACTCATTTACATATTTAATCCTAATATTTTAAAAAGTAATACTTTATTTTTCAAAGTATCTAACATTGACATTTGACCTCCTATGAAGTACATTTTACCCTTAAAAGGATTTTAAATTGACACTTCACCAGTTTACCCCCAAAACTTAGTTACTCTGGAAGGTAAAATGTTAACTCAAAATATTTCAGAGATAAAGTGCACTTCACGAGGTCAAGTGTCATTAGCATATACTTTGGGAGTAAATTATCACTTTTTAAATATTAGAGTTAAAAGTGAAAATGTGTGAATAGATATAGAGTAAAGTGTAATTTCTCCCCAAATTAAAGAAAAAATGGTTTTATATTTGAAGGACAAAAACAAGAACAAAAAGAAAGAAATTTATTTAAGAAATTTTTTTTTTACATATCCACGCAGGGAGAAGAGGAGATTCGAACTTGTAAACTTTGCTTTATAAGACGTGGTTCATACCTAATTGAACTACATGTTAAAAACAAAATTTATTTAAGATGATCTCAACAAGAGGACAGATTTTTAAGTTTAAAATGCAAAATTATTAATTATATTGTATTAAATAATTACTCCATATTTTAAGGAGCCCGAGACGGTGGGGCGAAAAGGAAACACGGCGCCGTTTTCAAGTGACATAAACCCTGTGCTCGCAATGCCACTTGGTGAACACAGGCAATATAAAAGCCGAGAGCAGAGCCCCACGACTATCAACTTTATTACGGCAATAACGAAATCCAAAATCTAGCCCCAAATCCCACTCACAAAAGGCAAAGGGATTTTTCTCGGAGCTTCCAGCTCTCGGCAACAGCCCCAGAGTCAGAGCTCAGAGAGAGAGAGAGACTGAGGGATTGATTCTGAAACCCCATTCTTACAACCAAATCGGTAAGATCTCTCGATTCTCTTAATCACTTCATTCTATAAGCTCTTTGGGGTGATTACTATTTCTAATTGTGCTCCATATTGTACTGATTGGCTGCGACTTTCGTTTTACGGTCGATTTTCGACCCTGCACTTTTAGGGCTAGATTTATAGCTTCGATTTTCTGTGATTCTTTCTTCTGTTTCTGTATGGATTTTGAAAGGAAATGCTTGTTTAGAGAGACCAATTTGGGATTGGGTTTGATGTTGAAATGGGTATTCGTCAAAGCGGACCCGTAAGTGCTTTTGCATTGTTTGTGAGGGGGGACTGTTTCAAAGCTTGACTCTTTGGTTAATTTGTGTCAATTACAGAATTATTTGAGTTGTGGTTCTATTTGAATTGGGAAATTGGTTTTTGATGTGAAATCGAGGGCACCTTTTTTTAAAAAATATTTGGAGGGAATTCTTTCAATCACGTGTATTGTGTGGGAGTGCTAAAGTATGAGGTTAAGGTTAATGATAACTGGTCCAAAGTCGCTTTAATAGAGAAGAATTTGAGATGCAATAAATGTTTTGCTGGATGTTGCTTGGGTTTGTGAATTTTAAAATAAAGCAACTATTTTTGTTGCCTAGTTGTGAGTTTAACTAGGATGAGATCGTTTGATCGGAAATTTACCGATTTTTCATTGATAAAATAGGTCTCTAACTGAATACATCTTTGTCAGGCATATTTACATCCTTGCTAGTGCATTAAGGTGGGGTGCTTTTAATTGACCATACTATAGATTTTCCAAGCAGAGCAGAGATATATTGATGGACTTACAAGCTCTGAGTTTTACCATATGTTGTGATTATAGTTCAATAAGTTTATAACTATATTTGTGCGTGTTAGTTTACTTATGTAATTATTGAGGAGATGCAATCATGATATATGGTGTTTATCTTTGTCATCTGGATGAGCTAGTTTGTGTTCGTCTTGGATTATTCACTTCATTTTTCCTCATTTTTGCTTGCATTTTTATTTTTCATAAAGCAATGTACCTTGACAGTCGTGGATTTGATTTTCCCTATTCTTGATGGACAATAAGGCTGCATTTGTTTTAATGTAAAATGGTTTATGAGGGAAAATGTTTTTGGTCGAAAATATTTTCAGGACAAATAACTGATTTTCTATTGTTTGGTTGAGACCTTGAAAAAAATATTGAATATATTTTTTGTTGTTTAATTGGTACAAACAATAATTTTTTACTGCAGCTAGAAATCTCTCAAAATTACAAGAAAATGACAAGTATTGCCATAAAAAATTCAAAACACACAGACACACACACCAACAGGGAGGAGGGACAATGATAGAGTAAGGGAAGTTTTGCTTTATGGGCTGGGGGAGTTGTTGGAGGGTTGCAATGAAGGGAGGACGGGAATAATCATTAGGGCTGGGAGGGTTATGACGAGTTAAGGGGATGATGGGTGATAGCCAAATGAGGCTGATGCCAGGGGCAAGGGGCGAATGGATTCCTTTGTGGGAGTGTGTATTGCCGTAAGGGCGGTTGGGATGGGATAGGGTGGATGGAAAGCAAGGTGGAGGGGGCAGTTGATTTCTTCAATGGGGTGGGTAGTGATATAGTTTGGAAAGAAGAGGCTAGGAAAGCAAGGGGAGACAAGCTTTGAGAAATGGGTTACACCTCTTGAGAGGCATAAGCTATTTTCCCCCTTATAGTGGCAAATTTACAATTGACCCGAAAACTATTTTCTGTTGACTAGTATTTTTCCTGCACCAAACACCAGAAAATGGAAGAAAAAAAATAGTTTTCTGGAAAACATTTTAAGCTGAAACAAACACTAAAAATAATTATCTCAAAATCAAAAGTACCATCAATATATATTAGTAGCATATGCCATGTAGTTAGGATGAAGGCTTGGTTGAGTTGTGTCGTTATGGATATATATATATTTCTGTCAATTTCAATAAATGTCTTGGTTGTATATAATACAAAATGAAGCACCATATAAATGTCTAACAAATAAGCTGTAGAAAAGGTGATTTGCGTGATGAATTTACTCTGTGTTTTTCTTTCAGGGGCAAAGGCTCTCAGCATTCATTGTGGTAATGGGAAACCTTAATTCAGGGTTTCTGTGAGAACCTTAGCCAATGATGTTGGTTTTTTGGTCATTCTCCCCCTGATATTAGAATGTGGAATTTTGCATCCAATTGCATAGCTGGAAGTGTTGGACAGAAAAATGACTCTCTAAACCCAACCCATGCTGCTTCTGAATGCTCTGATGATGAGGCTTCTTCTACTGTTAGCAGAGAGGAAGGTCTAGAGTGCCCAATATGCTGGGAATCCTTTAACATTGTTGAAAATGTGCCCTATGTTTTATGGTGTGGCCATACCCTCTGTAAAAATTGCATCCTGGGACTGCAGTGGGCTGTAGTGAAATTTCCCACTCTACCAGTTCAGCTTCCGCTCTTTATATCTTGCCCATGGTGCAATCTCTTATCCTTCCGTCTGATTTACAGGGGAAATCTCAAATTTCCTCGAAAGAACTACTTTCTTCTCTGGATGGTCGAGAGCATGAATGGTGAAAGAGCAAAGTCCAATTCTTCCTTCTCTAGGGATCATCAAGCAGTCTGGCCAACAAATGGAAATTTACCAATGGGAAGCCAAGTAAGCCATGGTAACCTCAGGAGAGGGCAACATATTCGGCATCCTGAGCCATCAGGATCGAACCATAACCATGGCCATCATCATAATCACTTCAATATGGAACTGATACACTCTTCACTTCGGAAGTCACTGGTTTTCTTTGTTCACTTGACAGCCAAGTTCCCATTGGTTGTTTTATTTCTTCTGATTGTCTTGTATGCAATACCTGCCAGTGCAGCCATCTTGGCACTGTACATTCTTGTTACTGTTCTGTTTGCTCTTCCATCATTTCTCGTACTGTACTTTGCATATCCTAGTCTGGATTGGCTTGTGAGAGAAATCATCACTTGAGATGCATACTATTTGTTTCTTAGTTTGCAAGTGCTGTGAGTTGAAGTTTTCTCCTATCAAATGCCACTTGTCTATCCAAATATGGTCAACTTTATAATTCGACGACTTTTCACTCTCTACGGCCGCTCCAAGTTCATTACACTCAAAGCCCCTCAATCCCAGCTTCATCCAAGTCTTTCATTTTCAGAATCATTTCAGCTCTTATAGAATATGGTTGGTGTGATGGCTGTGTTGGTTGCATCCAAATCCGAATTTCTTGTTCGTGAAGGCATGGTTGTGTTTGGATATTCAGAGCTCCTGTAAGAGTACAGCTGTAATATGTCATTAGTACGGGGCTATATATGAAAGCTCTGAGTGCTTGTTTGTATGGAAAATTTCTACATTATAGTTATGTGATTAACTACTAGTTGTTTGTTTAAAGGTAGATTTGGGATCAAAGCAATGTAATATGGTTATCTAGTCTTTTGACAGTTAGTTGTTTATAGTCGCTGGCAGGGTTCTTTGCCTTATTTGCTGTTCCTGATTGGCCCTGCGGGAGGGTATGATGGCTTACTGGATTTGCCCTTTCTTCTTTTGCAGTGAAACGTAGTCTAGCAGATTTTTTGCTCTGGAAATCTGTCTTGTGGTCTTGGAAGCTTTCTCGGTGTGCATGCTTTCTTAGGAGGTCATGGGTGTTGTAAAAATTAATCATGGAAATCAAAGTTGTGAAGCTGTTTTTATGTTCTACAGTTGTGTTTCTTAGGTTGTCTGAGCAGGATTGAATAATCTGTCTATCAATGATTTTTCATTGCTAGATGCGGCATTTCAGCAGGCATCTACCTTGAACAGAACATGTCTTTTATTGATCCATTTGTTAAATCTGATATTCAGCTTTATTCCTTGTTTGGCTACGATCCAGGATGTTGGTCTTCTGGTTTTAGATCTCTGCATATGTGCACAATTATTAGAACCAAGACGGAGAATCTTTGCACTTTATAAATATCTGTATTAACGGCATGCAATCACGCGGCTACACAGAGGCCGGGGCTACGTGTTTAACATCTTTTACTTCATCCTTCACCTAATCTCCCACTAATTTACATGATGCAAGCAATCAGAGCTCTCAACATTTTATTATTTTTTACATGTATAGTCTGTGCCGCAAAGGGCACTGGAGAACAGAATGCTGGTACGGATAGTAAATTTTTTTACCACAAATAACTGACTTAACAGATCGAACAGCGCTTACTATGCCATTGCCAGTCACTAAAAAAAAATACACTAACAAATTATCGAAATTATTCCCCTCCATTTGTGATAGATGGTCCTACAGTTTGAGCAGAAAATCGGGGTTCTAGAAAGTTCTGTTGTTTTCCACTATTTCTTTCTTTCATCCACAATAAATCTAAAATCCTCTGAAAATCCATGTAGGACACTCCAACGTGGGTCCAGTGTCCTCCACGTGTCACAAACATGACCAGGAATTGCAACTTTGGATCCTGCAATATGCAAACTCTAACTGCTAGTTAGTTTATGGTACAGAAGTACTGAAGAACATACAAGGTTTCAAGAAATGGTGGCAGCAGTTACTGTTTGCTCCCAGAAATCCACTATCTTGCAGAACCCGATCTGTCTGAGAGACCCAAATTCCAGTTTGCTCGGTGGGTCCTTAAAGGGTCTTTGCTTACAGCTGAAACCCAGAAACAGGAGAAGAGATGCCATCAGTTTAGTGGTTGCTTCAGCAAGCCCTACCACCACACCCACAACCAATGGTGGCGGCAGGTTTTATTTCAACTTCACTGGCTTTCCTTTCCCTCTTGGTCCTTTTCTCAACAGGCGCACTATCAGGACTGAGGTCAGCTTCTTTGCCTTCAACATGACTATTTAATTTTAATGTTCACCTGGGTAGCTTTATTAATTTCTTTCCTTTTTTTTTTCTTCCTTTTTTCCGGAATTTCCTGTGGTTTGTTTCCAACAGAGGATTTCCTAGGATTTTGTTAGTAACGTCTTGTTATAGGATTTCTTATTGAAGAGAAAAATGATCATTGTTACCAAGCTGGCTTTGCCCTGTTACTTTATTGGCTCTGTGCATGTTACTGTGATTGATGCCGCTCTATTGGCTTCTGGTTCTACTCTTACGAAGGGAAGCTATTTTTCTTCTTCTTTTCTTAAGGTCTATGTATTTTACTTATTCTTCATATGCCTGCTGAGTTAGCGAAAGTGATTTCTATTCTCTTTCATGGTTAGTGGTTACTACTTGTCTATGTACCACTTACTCAATCGCCACATATTGCTAATTTTATGTTAAAACGCAGAAGCAAGCTTTATTATGGAGGATTTGTAATCTTCAACATGCAGAAACTACTTATATAACTCTATAACGATGGCCTTAATATGCAATCCCATGGTAATAATGTTATGTTTGCCTTCCCGTCTTTACCTTGTTCTTTACGGAGCTTTAGTGTTGCATCTACTCTCTATTCTTTATGCCCACTCCCCCCCTCCTCCCAAAAAAAATAAAAAATCTTAATCGGTAGATATCATTTACTTTTCATTGTTTTGAGGAATCTTTAATGGTTGCCAAGGCATACTCAGTAGGCTGGGATCTTGGTGTTCTTTAGTTTTTCTGTATGCATTTCTGTGTGTATAAGAACTAGAAGAATTTTTCTAGGTTGGTAAGTTCAGCATTTTGAATAAGAATTCAATCACGCCCTTGCAATCTTGACCAGAAACCAAGTCGTACCAAGGAATGAAGAAAATGGAATAAATAAACCTAAAGAAAGTTTTGTTTTCTTTCCCTTGTATGCGTGCATTTTCAAATGCTAGGTTGATATTTAACCAAGTGTAGAGAACAGTCTAATTTCGAAGTGCAGGATAAATCCCGAACTGAATATAAGTAGTTCTATGATGATGTAAAAAGTAGTTAGAAGTTTTGCTTGTTCATACACTAACTAACCTCTCACATCTATCAATATCCTTCTTAGGCTGTGAAGGGCTGCATATGGCTATTTGAACAAGAGCAAGCATTAGGCTTTAGCAGTGTCTCAACAAACATTCGAATGACAGTCATTAAACTCAAATCTGGAGGATTATGGGTCCATGCCCCGATTGCTCCAACCGAGGAGTGTATTCAGGTTATTATCTTGTTCTTCAATTTTGTCAATATATAATATGAATACTTTTAAGACACTATTGGTGACATCTGAAAAGCACATGCATGTCTATATTATTTTACATGAGCATGTAAATTTTGGCTACTTGTAATTCAAATCTCTTGAATAACTTTTTTTTTTAAAAAAATCTGACACATGCTTATTGTTTACATATATGGGTTTTGAAAAATCACCTCGCCCTCCCCCTCTCCCTTTCGGATTTATTTTTTGGTTTGATTACTGCATTTTTTGTTGAATAAAGTTCAACAATTTTGCTTTGCTCAGTATGTTATATTTGTCCTTTTTTATTTTCTTTCAATCTGAGTTATTTTTTTCCTTGACTTCTGAAAATTCTGCATATTCTTACACTTCTATGGACTGACAGTGTCTTCAATGATCTCTTCATCTCTTGCCAGCTTGTGAAGGAGTTAGGAGCTCCAGTAGAATACATTGTTCTGCCTACTTTTGCTTACGAGCATAAAATATTTGTTGGACCATTTTCTAGAAAGTTCCCTCGAGCTCAGATATGGGTGGCCCCAAGGCAATGGAGTTGGCCCTTGAATTTGCCACTTGAGTTTTTTGGGATTTTTCGTGCTAGAGTCTTGAAAGATGAGGACTTGTCAACCCCATGGGCTACTGAGATTGAACATAAAATTCTAAGCTCACCAGAAGTTGGTAATGTAAACAATGCATCAACTACCTTAGATTTGTCTTAATGAATCCAGAGTACTGCAAAACTGATTTGCTTGCGAAGTATTTCAGGAATTGGGCCATATGTGGAGGTAGCATTTTATCATAAGCGTTCAAGAACACTACTTGTAACAGATGCCGTAATTTTTGTACCAAGGCAGCCACCGGAGTGCATAAGCAAAGAATCCTTGTTAGCATCCGCAAAGAATGGTTTGGCTGTCAAAATTCTTAGTAAAGGAAAGGAAGTTCCTGAGGAACCAGTTGTTGACAACAAGAAGAACCGTCAAAAGGGTTAGCAAGTGAAATTGAGAAAAGAAATGTCAAAGCAACTTAAGTGTGTACCTATCGCAATGGATTATGATGGAATTGATTTTTGGTGCAGGGTGGGAAAGAATGGTTCTGCAAATCTTGTTTCTTGGTCCATCAAATCTGTTGGAGCCTAAGGCTAGCTTTGCTCAAATGTCTCAAAAGCTGATTGTTTCACCCATTGTAAAGACATTGGTCTTCAGCAAAGTTCCTGAAAAGGTAGATAAACTAGTCAAATTTTTTGGTCCCCAGGCACCCTCCGCCTGGGTGCTCTTTCATATAGGTTTGGTCCCTCTATTGGACAAAGAGTGGTTAGTATGGTCACCAGTCATAGATACCAAATATAAGCAGAGAACTGTGGTTTAGATTATGATTTAGAACTTTGCATTCTGTATAAAACCATTGAACTACCACTTGTGCTTAGATGTTGCATACTATGACTTAATGGTAACTGAAAAAACTAAAGAGGTGTATACGAGAGGGCATCTGAAGTTGGATCGGAAACCTCTAGATTTTTTTAGAGTATCTTCATGATGGGTTTCTTGAAATCTTAATCATTGTTTTTAAATTAAATCGTTCAGATTTTCCATGTCAACATGCATCTAAAATGTAACGCAATAAATGGAGGACAAACAAAGGATCTTCTAAAGATTGTAAATACATTTAGTATTAGATCTAATCTTTCTACACTTTCCTTTCGGTCTCATTATTTGGTATTTTGAACTTCCCTTGAATGTTTTTCATGAGGACAGATTAATTATAGTAGTGGAACTAAATTGAGACTCGTGACTTTGTTTTTAGCAGTGATATAACCATCTTTTTCATTGAAACAAAAGAAAGAAGTATGATAATCATATATGCTTCTTAAAAATTCAGGTCAGGGATTGGATTGACAGTATTGCACAGGACTGGAGGTTCAAGAGGATAATTCCTGCTCATTTTTCCGCTCCAGTAAATGCAAGCAGATCTGACTTCTTAGCCGCGTTTGCATTTCTTGATGACCAGTTGGGTGAGCGATATGGCACTTGGCCTTCCCTCTCCCTTCTCATCACATCACTTATGGGAAAGGCTGCCAGTTACTTCCCTCCAGATGACATGAAGACCTTATCATCTCTTGATCAGTTTTTAGTCTCCGTGGGAGCGGTGAAGAAGACTGTCTCAGGGCGGAAACGATGACTCAGCATGACATGCAATTTTGTTTGTGAAGATTGCTCCTCTTGGATTTACAAACACTTTACATTTAGGTTATGGCATGCTATTTCACCAATGTCTGTTTCCTCAAATTTGATATGAGAAAGGTAGCTCAAATTCCCAGTGTTGGACAAAACTACAAAGTTAAAAGTATAAAATTGAAAAAGAAAATGCATCTGTTAAAGAGTGTTTTGCTTGTGTAGGGAAATTCTTCCTTACAAATATGGTCCTCTTGGTGTCCCATAGCTTTAACTTAGCACCTAAGAAAGAATAAGAGCTGTTCCTACTTCTAGCCTCCTAGGAGCCCTACATTGGGTCTTTCTGGTAGGGGGCCCAGTTTTCTTGTATGCCTGGCCATTATTAAGCACACAAAGCTTATGGATATGGCCTGCATTATTGCATACAAGACCCACATAAGAAGAGCCTAAGGTATTTTAAGTCGTTCATGGGCTCTTAATGCTTTAGGTTCTGTTTTAATGAACTTCCACCAACTTTGGTAAGCAATTTACTCTCATTGCCTAACATGAGAAGCTTGTCCTTTTCATTTTCTAACTTTTTTCTTGAGTGATGTCTGCAGAACAATTTAATATGTTGATGAACACAAACTGAAATCATAATAGATAATAATTTCAACAGCTTTGTTTTTTAATGGTATCTCTGTAGCAGATCTTCCGACTATAAAGAAGCAATTCTTGAATCTTAGGTATTTGTTATAGATGTTTGACTGTCAGGTGTGTTATAATAATAAACCAAACAGGGCCCTAAGCATTTGTCCTCCTAATAAGGTTTGGAATAGTAATGGGAAGATCATAATAAACGTACTACTATGTTGAATGCAATTCTGGACCATTGATTTAGCTTTGAATAGGATGAGAGCATTGATTTTCTTGATCAAATTAAACCTACTTGTGGTTGGAGGGTCATCCTCCTCAACAAAATTGTGCCACCAAATACATTGACATTTTGATTCGTTTTTTAATTTCCCTGGTGGGCACATAACATAAATCAATTGGAAATTGCTAAATTGATCCCTTTACTTCCATTCTGTAACAAATAAATCTTTATGGTTTCAAAATGAACTCGTAAAATAAGTCCTACTATACAAATTCTAACTGATTTTTCAACAAAGTCATTCTAAAAAATAAAAAATAAAAAAATTGGCCGGGCCCCATAGCAAACCACCCCCATTGGTCAAATCTTGAATCGCTCCTAAGTCTTTGAGGTGGCTCTGCCACCCCCCCAGACTGATTATTGGGGTGACCAAACTACCCTCGTAGCTTAAGCCAAATCTTTCTTTTTTCTTCAAAAAATAAATAAGTTTTCTCTTTTTAAGATAAATTTGTAATTTCATAATCATCATGCCAAAAAAAAAAGCCCAAATTTGTACAACTTATTTGTTACCTAGGCACACCACATTAAGTTAGTTGTTCATTTTTATTACTTTAAAAGATTTATTTGTCTGAACCAATTTAACATATTTTCCTAAATCATTAAAACAAGGGTTTTGAGTCTTTTTTTTGTTTTTGGGTGGCCCTGCACCCTGTATGAAAGTGGCTTTCTTAAGAACATGCTAGATGTGAAGCTTGGAGAGAAAGAGAGAGAATCCAAGAAGATTTTTCCTATTAGTATATTGTCCCTTTCCTCCTTTTTTCTGCCCATCTTGGTACCAATTGGCCACAGCTTTGTCAAAGCTTTAGGGCAATGCCTTCATGTCCTGGTGCACCCACCTTCTTTTTCTTCCTCAAAATCCCAAAGAATACGACTTTCCCCTACAAGGGAAGCTTAGAGCCTCTCCTTGGAAACCCCACATCTTCCTTTGTCATCATCCTCCAAGTTTGTGAGATGCTCTCAACGTTGAAAACATTAGGCCAAATGTTTTCTTGGGTGGTGGATAGATAAACATTAGGGCAAAAACCTGCGAAGAAAAGAAAAAGGGGAAGATATGGGACAATTGAAAGTGAAAGTGCCTTTAGTCCTTACCACGTAGGTTCGCACCCTATAAAGTGGAACAGACCAGAAAGTTTGATGTCTGACTTTCCTTTCCTTAAGCTCATTTGTGTTTGCCAACTTCCCCATTGATGATGACAATGATTATCTAGTATCAAGTCAATTAGTCATTTCAAGTGGATCGGATTTCTTAAAAATCAAAATTTGTTTGGCTGAGTTTTTCTTATTTATTGTCTGAATTGCTAACAATCTAAATAGCGAATTGTAGAGAATCTAAATTCTTACGAAATGGAATCCGTCTTCACCTACCTTATTATTGTATGACAACATGTTGGTGGCCGTATCAATTGTAGCAAGACCAACTCATTTAAGAATTCAACCTATAATTGGAAGAAAATTTTGAGTAAGATAGATTTTTAAATATAAAAATACAAATTTTTTTGAAATGGTATCATTGCAAGAACATTACCTACCTACCCAATTTAAAGTCGTGTGTGCAATTGGTGGTCATCCTTGTTAGACAAATAGCTTTTTCTTTTATTTTATTTTTTAGGTGAAGACAAATTGTTTCTTGAAATCTCAGTGTATGAGTAATAATGAAGGCACTTAATCATAACATTATGGGATGCCAACAAAAAAAAATCATAACATTATGGTTTACAATGTCGGCAACTTTTAAATTGCTCTTAGTTAGGAAAGAGATACCATACATTATTAGGGGAAAAAAAAATCATTTGACTTGGTCTATCAAAGTGTATTTTTAAAAAAACTTAGTTTTCCTCCAAACTGGGTTTGATGAATTTTCTTCGATCTAATATATAAAAATGATATATGTATCTTATTTTAATAACACGTGAGATGTATATGAGTTTTAATATTATTTATTCTAATTTTATTCTTATTATTAAAAATACATATTCATTTCACATGTTCAAATAACACATGTTATTTTTATAAATTGAATTGGAGAAAATTCTTTCAATCTAATTTGAAAAGAAAACTGTCACTTTTAAAAATAACACATGAAAATTATATTGTGTTCTCTACTAAAAATGTTATAACAAAAAAAAAAACTCTAAGAATGAAGTTTGTAACAAATTTAATAGACAGTATTAGGGAAAGTCAGTTTGATTAAAAATTACAATAATTTCCATATAGAAGAGGTGTGAGTTGTGAGTTGTCGTCTGTCACCCACCTAGAGACATCAATCGGTTGGGTTTGGGTTGAAGGAAATTGGAAGAGATCGATCCCTGTTCCTTGACGTTATATGCCTTGAGAGTTGACAAAAAAAGCATTAAACAACTGAAAATATAACTGACATTATTTAAGTATTAATAAGAAACCTTATCCAAGATCGATCTGTTGCTTTACATTTAATATATATATAAATGGTAGGACATGATTTCATAAAAAGTCGGTCCACATGAATGAGAGAGAGGACCATCAGCATGTGGTTACAAAATCCAAATTATCATTGCCAATTATGCTACTCATCATATGGTTTGTGTCCTATATTAAAAATATGTAATTAATATAATATAGTTAGATCCAAACTTATTATGTATAAGTTTAAGCTTTTGAATTGAATAATGTTCCAATATGTTATATTTTGGTTTAATTGAAAAAACTCTTTTAAAGAGTCAATTTTCCTAACGAGTAAAATTAGAGCCAATAATAATGTTTGGTATAATGGATAGTGGCTAAGACATAGAGAAAGGTTTGCTAGAGTATGAACAAAGGTGCAAAGGGCATACACAATAATTTATGGAGTAAAAGGCAAAAGATTTATGATACCGACACAAACGAAAGTTCTTAGAGCAGGAACAAAAGTACATTATGCCTCACTTAACCTTAAAAAAAAATTGAAAAAAAAGCATCCGAAATTGTCTCATTCTTCCCTTGATACTTAACCCCCTTTTGTTATGCAAATTACCTAATAAAAGTACAATCCTTAAGTTTTACAAGATTTTTTATGAGGTGAGAAGCAAAGTAACCATAAAATATAACAATTTCAAGTGAAACAAAGAAAATTAGTTTTATGATCTAAATTTTGTTTTGTTTGCAACATATTTACCACGTGATAACATATAAATTGAATTATTATTTTTTTTCTATTATAAGTTTTTTTTTTTGACATTTTTGGAATTCGAATATATAACTTTTATTTTATAAGGCGTAATTCCTAACTAATTAAACTATTTCTTGAAATCTTTTGTTACATTACTTCATCACGAAGGGAAGTGTATTATTTAAATATAGTAGCTTTCTAACATTCTATAGCCCATTATTTACCAAAAAAAAAGAGATGATCTCAAAATATTAAAACTTTAATTTAATGCCAAAATTGACTTTTCAATATGGTTAATGAAAGTCTCACATCATTTTTTGTAGCTACTAGCTACACGATAAAGATGACGACATTGACCCTAAAACATGTTTAGAGCACGATGTACTTGAAATGGTTTAATTTTCAATAAAAATATTAAATGATATCATTTAGGACTTGTTCTAAAATAAATATTTTTATATTATACAGTTGAATAAATCATATATATATTTTAGACATGTTCACGCAAGAAAAAAATGAAGAATTCAAATTAGTGACCTTCACTTTATAAAACATGATTTTTAATCGATAAAATTAACTCTTGAGAACAAATCATTCATATTTCATAAGTATGTAAAAACCATTTGTTTTCTTTAATATTAAGTTAAATAAACATTTACTAATCCCCTTTATCTCATCAATTTCTCACCAAAAGAAATAAGATAAATATCAATGGTTCATTCCCCCCAAACAAAAATTCAATCTCGTGGCGTTGTTCAATGGGTGAAATAATGACGTGGAAATTAACTTTGTTGTAAAAGACGTTTTTTTTTTTGGAAATAATTTCTGGAAATTTCCTCAAAGGGCCCCAGCCCTGGCCCATATCCATTCCACGCTAGCATGTCAATTTTCAAACGTGCAATTCACTTCTTAAATATGCAATTATTTTATTTTAAGATTCTTAACCCGTTCTTCGGTTTCGTGCGGGACCCGATTCTCGATTTCCCACGCTTTTCCTTCTCCCTCTCTCTCTCTCTCTCTCTGTGTATTTCTTGATTCTGTAACAAACGGAAAGAGCAGGAGAGAACAGCCCACCCAACCAGAAAATAGGAAAAAATTAACCACAAACAGAAATAGTTGGCTGCACGATCTTCGAAGCAATCATATATACATTTTATTTTTTCCAAAAAAGGCTCATATACACGAGAGCACGCAGCCTTCGTTCATTCGTATATTTCGGTTTGCTTTTTCTGCGCTTTCAGGTTAAGCAGCCTTTATCTGAGGAACTCAAATAGGGGCTGAAAGAGGCGTGTATCTCCTGTACGGTTTTTCAGGGGTATTGCTGAACCTCCTACCGCCTATAAAGCCATTTTTCTCTCATAATTTTAGGTGGGTTTTGGTTCTTTCCCCCCTTTACACACGTGGGTCTGCTGAAAATTGAGGTTTTGATGGTGGGCTCCGGTGTAAAGAAAGCTTTGGCCGAGTCTGGCCACTGCTCCATTGCTTTGCTGTTATGGGTGCGTGCGTGTTGGCAATCTGTCCTTTGTGGAATGGTTGTTTCTTGTGGTATTTGAGGGGTTACTTACCTTTAACGCTTGCTGTGAGACGCTGTTTTATTCTCTTTTAAGGATGTTACGATGTGGGTTGTGCTGGGTTTCTGATTTCTGGAGATGGATTTGAAGAAGGATGAGAGTTTGGCGATGGATTTGTCTTGTCTGGGTGATATTGTTGGTTGGTCACAGTTCTCATTGTTTGGTGTTTGTTAAATTAGAGATTTTGGGGTTCCTTTTCTGCTAACATTACTTGTTTTGCTCCCTGACTGCAACCCAGGAATGTTTACTTTTGTTTCGTCTGAAATTAATTCTATAATTTCTTTTTCTGTGTTTTTTTTTTCACTGATTTTTGTAATTAGAAACGAATCTGGTGATGTTCAATTCACTTTCCAATTGCGTTCTATTATTTGGAGAATGACCTCTGTTTCATCAAGCAGATGACATTTGTGGAACTGTATATATGCTGTTCTGTAGGGGACTTAGAAATTGCACAAGTATGACGGATCGTCTGGTTCACTATTGTTTATGGGACTGATGGACAGTTGAGGAGTTCTTATTTCGATTTAGTTGTTAAGGGATTACCCTTTGTCTATTTGTTCTGTTAATTACAAGAACTAAGTGAATGTTTTGCCCTTCGTCGGTCTAAAGAGATTTGACAGAAAACAAAATTTGAATGAAAGAGAACCTTGTAAATTTCCTTTCGTATCTTCTTTGTATCTTACGTGCTAGAGCTCTTTTTTATATGATATTTACTTCAGAAGTGAGATATAAGAAATCATTTATTCTTATTACTAGTGTTCTGGGAAATTTTTAATCCATAACGGAGAATTAGTTTTGAAGGCTTGTGCTATTTTTTTTTTCTTCCGTAAACTCATAATTTATTATTATTTCAATTGGTGTCTAATCTCCCTCAAAATTTGGAACATATTATTTCATCTATGTGTGATCAGTCATAGTATGCTTCAGTTTCAATTGAACTCAAAAGTTCACCCTTTTTCTTGTTTTCAGGTTGAAGATCTTGTGGAGATATTTCTTGCTTGAAGCTGTCTATACTACGAAATTTTAGAGACAATCTTGGTATGCTTATTTATACTGCACTGCTACATGTACTTTTTTTTTCATCAATCATATCTTGTTCATTTAGTTCAGTTGATTTTGACACGTACCATTCCTTTGCATCAACTGTAATCTTCTTTTGGATGGCTTTCAGGTTTTTCTTTTCTGAGTTTTGTTCTGTATATCTCTTTCCTGTCTGATGGCTGAGGAACGTGTCAATTTACCTTTGACCCCTGAAATAACTAAGCCAGATGGGAATAATTTGAGAAGAAATTCTACTGGAAAAGCAAGTTCTTCAAATGGTGGAGAAGCTATTCTTCCTCATTACCTCAGGGCATCTACTGGTTCCTGTCATGATTTTTGTAAATTTGGGAGGAAACATGCACTAGAATCCAAGGCAAGAAGTCCCATACTGAAGAGAGTTGTAAAAAAACCCAGTGACACCGGATTTCTTCTAGTGAGTGTAGATCTGCCAGGGACGAAGAAGACGCCAGTGGTCAAGCTCAAACCTGACTTCAAATCCCATGAGTCTGATATCCCTGAAACCATTAAGCAGGAAGTGCCCACACAATCACCTGTCGGCAAAAATCCAACAGAAGGTAAACTTCTGGCGGAGAGGAGAAAGACATCAGGGGTCAAATTTAAATCTTCATCACTTGCGAAAACCCGTACATATGATACCCCCAAAACCATGAAGCGGGAAGTGTCATCATCTTCTGAAAAAGTGGAAGTTTCTTCGAAAAAAAATTCATCAAAAGCTAAAAATTTAAACTCGTCTATGAAGCATGCTACTTCTTTGAAGCTGGAATCTTTGACAGTGAAGCCAATATCTTCTCCTAAATTTTCAGGAGGTATAAGTAGCATAAGAAAAGGTGATGTCAAAATTGGGAAGCGGGAAGTGTCATCATCTTCTGAAAAGGTGGAAGTTTCTTCAAAAAAAGGTTCATCAAATGCTAAAAATTTAAACTTGTCCATGAAGCATGTTACTTCTTTGAAGCCGGAATCTTTGATGGTGAAGCCAATATCTTCTCCTAAATTCTCAGGAGGTATAAGTAGCCTAAGAAAAAGTGATGTCAAAATTGGCAAGATGACCGGGATGTCCAAAGTAGCTGTAAAGAAGGCCATGCCTTCCCCAACAGGCTCATTGTCTTTGAAGTCTTCTGTCAATAGTGTTGCAGGATTAAATGAAAGAAGGCACAGGGAATTGCAAGCTGCGCCCCCTCTTATGAATGAGAACACGATTAGAAAAGCTGAACCTAAGCAACCCAACAATGATGAGGTTATGGAGAAAACCTTGTATGTCATCAAGATGGAAACTGAGAACAAAACTTTGGAATCTGATCAAAATGAAGGTTTTGCAATTGAATTTTCACCTGCTTTATCCTCATCCCCAAAGTCTTCATCCCTCCCAAATGCTCCTTCTTCTTCATCCTATGAAGAAGAATCTCAAGAGGACTCTGAATGTACGGTGAGTGAAGCAGAATATGACTCACTGTCAGAAAACAGTGTGGAAAACATAGAAGAAGCAGACACTTTGGAAGAGGGATACAAAGGGAGGCCCACAAAGGCTGGGATGGTTTGTTCTGAAGATAAAAATTGCCAACCGTCGAAGTTAAAGTTCAGGAGGGGGAAGGTGGTTGATGTTCATTCTGTAAATAACAGTCCAAGGAGGCTCAAATTTAGGCGAGGAAAACTGCTAGGCGAGGACCAAAATGTCAAGGCTGATACCCAAGGAGAAGCTTTAAGAGGACAGAAGGAGTTGATGGTGGCACAAACGGTTCTGAACCTGGTTCACAAAAAGTTGTTTTGAGGCATCAGGATGTGCAGGGGAAGAATGCTCAGGGTTTGTTTAATAATGTCATTGAAGAAACGGCAAGTAAACTCGCTGAAACCCGGAAGAGCAAGGTTAAGGCCTTGGTTGGTGCTTTTGAAACTGTGATCTCCCTCCAAGACAAAAAACCTTCTGCAAACACTGTAACTTGAGTTAAAAAGGAACCTTTTTTCATTGACAATCCTTTTTTTTCGTAAAAAAGAGTGATAGGAAAATAAATCTAAAGCTTGTAATAGAGAAGTGAGTAACAAGCTTATGGAGCTGCAGCAGTATCATAGTAGATTGCTACAGTTAACATTAGAGAGTCTGGGTGTAGAGTTGAATGGAGAGTCTTGTGGTGTGCTGACATGCTTCTTATACATTTCTGAAGGGTATGCTGCATTTTGCTTTCTTTTTGAATTTCATACCTAATGTGATCGATTTGTGCATTATCAATAAAATCAGTATAATCTTGACGTTATTTAGTTTGAGTGGGAAAATAAAAGTCTGTACAACCATGAATCATTTAGTTTTATCTTCTTCCTTTTTTTACTAAGAATTTACTGTATTTGTAGTTTGTTAGATGTTGCTTTTCCCCCTTCCAATACTATGACTGATCTAGTCTTTTAAGGTTACAGAATTTGTTCAAGATTGCTTCTGTTGGTGGTCATTTCCATTTGTTCAGCTTTGGTCCAAATTTGTTCGGGCAGCATTGTACATGCTGTTGAGATTCCTAATTTACATGTGTGGCTTCTTCCCCTGTCCAGGATGCACATGCTGGGAAGTTTTACTCTCTATCACTTGATTTGCACCATCTCTCTCTTATGAAAAAACTTTTCTTTCTTGTACTTGTAGAGACTGTTCTCATAATACTAGGAGATAATATATTTTTTTCCATGTGTGGTTTGGATTGAGTTTGAGTTGCTAACTTCTGGTTTAAAGAGTTGTGTTTTACCTGTAATTGCTTTGAGTAATGCTATTTTTCACACACATTCTACACTGGTTGACATTAAGTGTTTTTAGTTTTTTTTTTTTTTTTATAAAAAAAAAAAGAAAAGAAAAAAAAGCTGACATGCAAAGTCACTTAAAACACTTTACATCAACCGATGTAAAATAAATATAAAAAGTAGCATTACTCATTTGCTTTTGACTTATGAGTTTAAGGAAAATGCTAAGTGTTCTTTTAGTGTTTTCCCAGTATTCTCCCAATTGTGATGTGGCTTTTTAAATCGTCGTTAAATTTAAAATTATTATTATTGACTTTTAATCTATTGATAATTTTAAAAGTCGCATCAGATTGGGAGGACACAAGAAGAACAACTAGCATTTTCCTGAGTTTAATGTGTTCAAATTGTAATGAGGTTGTTATTATGTGTTTTAGTTTTAGTTTTATTCATAGCATGTGATTTTTGCATACAAATTTTAATGATTTGAGACTGAAAATATTAAAAGAAGCATTCTCAAGTGGGTCAAATATAAATTATTAACCACAGGTTAGCAGTTCAAAGTTCAAACTCAACCAAACCACAAGTAGGTAAGTGTAATTAATCCAATACTCTTTAAAAAAAATTATTGCGTGCCAATTGGCAAGGTCTAAAAGAAGTGTATATACTAGATAAAATGCAAATCCTGTAAGCTATGGTCTCTAATATATTGCAATCTGAAGTTGCTCTACATGTAGACTGATTTGGTTTGTATGCTGGCAATGCAAATAATATTTCCATGTCCAGGATGCCTTGTATACATGGAAATCTTTACAATGATTCACTATGTTCTTGGATTTAAAAAGAAAGCACTGTGCTTTTCCTCTCCTTTTTTCTTCCTGATTATCCGATAGAAAAAAGAGTATAAGAAAAAGAAAATGTTGTATTTGAAGACTGTGTTGGTGGATGAATTAGTGGGAATGAGTTTATGCAGATCCATTACACTATAAATATATCAACTTTCCTGGATCCTTTGAATGTTTTTTTGTAGTTTTGTCTGCTATAAACTTGAATATTTTGTAAGCATTTGTTAGTTCAAACTACTCTTTACTTGATGGTAACATGTTGCCAGTTATGAATTTTATTCTGTTTCTATTGTTGATGAATCCTTTTCCAAGTACTTACTGGTGCATCCTTCTAAGCTTTTTTCTCCTATGTAGTATATATGTTAATTATTAAACCCCTAGTCCTGATGACAATTTCCAGTCCTTATCTTAAATATTCTAGTCTAAAGTGATATTCTTAAACAGGGGAGGAAACATTCTATTGAAGTAAAGACAAAGCTTCTCATACCCAAAAAAAAAATAATACTGCAATAAAAAAAGGTTTAATACCTTTTTAGTCCATGTGGTTTGCACATGGACTAAAAAAAAAAAAAAAAAAAAAAGTCCATGTGGTTTGCACTTTTATGAAACAACTACTTTAGTTTTAAAAACTATAAGAAAAATGGCATTTGCAATTTTTCCGTTTTCTTTTAGTTATTTTGTTTATATTCCGTCCAAAAATTTAACGACTTTGCAACATGAAAGTAATTTAGTGTCTCTTTAAGTGTTTCTCACACAACGTCATTCTTGTAACATTAGCATTACTTAAAATTTTTTAAAAAGGAGTACTTTTTTCTTTAAAATAATCAATGGCTGGGGGAGATCATTCTCACCACCCACTTGTTGGAGAGATATCACCCTTAGGGTGAGCGGTCGGGTGAAAGATAAAGTTATTCTCCATTTTTTTTTTTTTAATTCAGCACATTAAACTGAAATATGTGTTTGGAGTATGTGAAAATCATATGCTTTAAGAATAAATGTCAATTTAATTGTATAAGTTTGTCTTTTCTGTTCTCTCTAATTTTCTTCAATATTGAACTTTTTCTTTTTTATTTTAACCTTTCCTAGTTTTTGAAAAAGTTTCTATGAAGCATAGGACCATGCCTTCTGCTTTTGGGCTTCATCAGCATTTGGAGTATATTCCTACCTATAAAGTTTCTTTTTCTTGTCATAAGATAGGGAGCACCCAACAAAGACATTTTTCCTTTCATAGGTGAAAAATCATTTTCCCAATTCTTTATAAGGGCGACCATCCCAACTTGACAACTTGAAAATGACAAGAGCCCAAGATTTTAAAACTCTTCTTTTTTGTCTTTGCAATAGGAGAAACTCTATCCATTATTAAATATTTTAAAATTTTAAAGGACAAAAATTTCCTTTAAATTAGTAAAGAAATATCATCTAATTTAGGTAAAATAGTGTCAAGTGTCTATAAACATTTTAAATGCACATTAAATTCTTAATCTTATTAATACCAGTTTACTAACTTAAATTAAATTTAATATGCATTTTAAATATTTATAAACACTTACACTATTTTATATGAGTTAGAAGATATTTCCTCTATACTAATTTAGATGAAATTTCTATCCAATTTTTAATAACATGGCATTATCTACAACATATGATTTTTATACGAGAGCTGCTGCTGTCCGGATAAGACAGAAAACATGGGTTTTCTGCCTTCCACTTATCTATTGACACCTCAACAATTCCAAAAAAATACACCAACTAAAAATGAAATCAAAACACCAAATCAATAAATTAATCAACCAAATAAATAACTCACCTCCTACCTCCGGCGATAGACGCCAATACCGCCACCCGCCGCAATCTCGGCGACGGACGCCGCCACCTCCGGCGACTTTTCCGGCGAACCAAAAAAAAAAGATAGATTTGGCCACCGGGGTGGCCGCGATCCACCCCAACGGCTGGAGAGATCCGCCACCCTCGGGCTATATTTACCTCATAAACCAACCAAAAAAAAAGATCCGCCACTTTTGTCTCTCCGCAAACCAAAAAAAATCCCGAGCCTAAAAATTCGTTCTAATGCCTCAAAATCGATTCTAATGCCACAAACTCGTTTCTAATGCCTCAAAACTAAAACCTGAGGAAGGTGAACCCTATTTGGAATTTTATCATCCTAAAAAAAAAAAATCGACTAACAAGGAAGGAAAAAAAAAAAAAACCAACCACGGCATGGCGAGACCCAGTGGGTCTCGTACATGAGGTGTCTGCAGTGGCGAAATCCTTCCGGCGAGACCCTTCTATCCAGACCCACCTCACCGGAGAACCAAAAAAACCAGACCACGGTGGGTTGCGTTGGCCGGCCGTGGGTGGCCTTTCTTTCTCCCAAATCATCTCTCTTTCTCTGTTAAATGACAAGAAGAAGGAAGAAGGAAGAAGGAAGAAGAAGCATGGGAGAGGTCGGCGGGAGGAAATGGGAGAGAAGAAGAAAGGGAAGGAAGAAGAAGAAAAAAGAAAAAATTTAATGTTTTAGAGTGTAGGATAATTTTATGAGTTTTTTTTCTCTTTATATGATGTGGCAGATTATGATTGGGGGGTGTAAAAAGGGGGTTTTACGCCCCATCCGAACGGAAGTTATTCTCTTTTTATACATCTTGTAGTTGAAATTGGCGAGGATACTATTCTACCATCTAATTTAAAAATAATAGTTTATTATTATTATATTAAAAGAAAACAACAGATGGTGATAATAGAAAAAGAAGATGAAACAAACAAAATAAAATATGTGTAGAGGATAGCCAATCAAGAGATGCCACCTACGCGCAAAGAATCTTTGGCTGCTCTGAATTGACTCCTGACATGTACCTCTCAGATACAGACAAAACAATTTAACTACAACAGTAAAAACACTGGTCATCTTCTCCGAAAATGACCTCCATTACACGAATGACAGATCAGCCTCTAAAAATCCGCCCACCTAGCCCCAGTCACCCAAACTTGTTATCGTGGCACACTTCCATTGGCCCTTCCTATAAAATTATGACTATGCTGTTACGATAACTTTCCTAGCAATATATTACATTTTCTTCTTCAATATGGAGGGCAGGCCATTCCTCTCCTCTCAGTCGCTCCCAGCCCTGCGTTTTGCTTGCAGTGCCTCTCTGTGACTGTGTTTTTTGGTTGACGAAACTGCCCCTACCCAAAAAGCTAAATTCCCGATGCTTCCTTGCGTGTAATTGGTTTTGTTTGTCTCGCTTTGTTTCTCTTTTCTGGGTTTTCTTGTTGCTTTTTTCTGTGGTTTGCTGACCCCAAGTCTGTGTTCAATTTCGTCTGCGCAGAGTTGGACTTTCAAGGGTTTTGGGACTGCTTGGAATTGGATATTCGTAAGCTGAGGTGAGAATTTTGGGTCTTCGATTTCGTCTTAGTTGCGATCTGGTCCACTCTCGGGTTCTTTGCATGAGTTTTGTTTTAATTTTCATAGAGGCTAGGGTTTTGTAGAAGTCTTGATTTTTGTTCTGCTTTTGTAGAATGGAGTCGAGAACTAATGTGGGTTTTCTTTGAAACTGATTTGTTGCTTAAATTTGTAGTGGATTTTGTGAAAAAAGTTGTAATTTTGATGTGAACTGCCTGTGGATCTGGAATTTAAGAAGTGACTGACATGCTTTGAGAGAAGTCAGTGAAATTAAGTTAATTTTCACGCGACTGAAGTGATTTGATTATTGGTAGTTAACATATGCTTTTGGCTTTAAATTGCTTGGATTTTGTTTAATCAGTTGCAACGTGGTCTATTTTACAATAGAATTCTAGTCGAAATGCATAGCTACCCATATCATTATACTAGTTTGACCTTTCTTTTTTGATAAGTCACGCTCAGGCTTTTGAAAAAAAATAACGAAATTGGTGGGCTTTGTGGAATTTGAATATTTTTTAGGTGTGTCCTAATTCTACTAAGATGTTGAATTGTTACAATTTATTGGCTACATCATTGCTTTCACAAGTAGAAGAAGTAATATATGTGAGTTAAGTGAATGTCACTGCACTATATCTCTTAAAAACCCTTTCAGCTCTCATATGCCATAGTTATTGGACTTTGATGGACTTCCTGTTTTTAATCTAAATTTTATTCCTTGGTTGGGAATACTTCATTGTAAAAATTTAAGTTGTTATATGGCCTGTAATTTATGTTGACATGGATATTGAGGTGATTTTTTCAGGGATATTGAAGAAGTTCCGAAGGTAATGGAATAATAGCCATATGGAAAAAGGGAATTGTGTCCTACTTTTGTAGATAGAGGCAATATTTTCCATTTCTTTTGTTTTTGTGTACTTGACAAAAAGATGAGGAAATTGCTATTTGTGTTTGTATCGACTTTGCATTGGATATGTGTGTTGCTACAACATTCTTTAGCCTTTTCAAAATCCAATATCATCATTGCTAATGCTTGTTTTCTATGGGTGTGAGAAACAATTTTTAAATCTAAAGCTTTTGAATCAGCTATCTTGAATAGCACTTTGTGCTTGCATTTCAGTATACTAAGAACGGCCTCTTGATCTTGTTACGTTTTCTGTGGTTGAGATGTGACTGCTGGAACAATGTTCTTGCCCTTTAACTCCAGTGTTAGAAATTTGTTATTCTATAGTAATTCCTCCATCAAGATCATGATTTTTTATTTTGCATTTATTTATTTATTTATTTTTTTCTGTAGTGTCTGGTTGAAAACTTAGTCACCAAATGTAATCAGTTTGAACTGTAACTAAGTGAATTTTTTTCTTGGTATGTATGACAAGGGTTTATGATATTTGTTAATAGGTGGCTGACAATGATTCTAACAAAGCAGTATCGTTGCGTACACTCAGCAAGCTGTCGATGCACAAAAGGCCATCTAAGCGAAGATGTGATATTCCTTGTATTTCAACATTTGAACTGGAACCCCAAGTTAATTGCTACTCTTTCCTGTGTATGCAAGTGGTTTGAGGATCTTGCAAAGAGAGTACTATGGAAGGAGTTTTGCCGAACAAGAGCACCAAAGATGATGATTGATCTGCAATCTAGTGGAGCCACAATGTAGATGGGAACTGGAGAGCACTGGGGAAACTACTTATTTACTGTTCAGGATGTAAGAGAGGTGGCTTGTTCAATAGCATTCATATCCCTGGCCACTTTGTTTATAGGACCCGGTTCTCGAGAACATCAGGGAAGAGTTTTCTTTTGCCACAATGCAGAACAGATGTTTTATATGTGTCTGACCCTTGTGAACATCTTGATCAAGGGGATGAGGGAGACGTGGGATTTTTCCGGGGAGTCTTCAAGTCATTCTCAATGTCAAAGGTGCGGAAGATGCTAATCAAAAGGGGGGCCCAGCTTCATCCAACAGAGGTGTGCCCTTATTGTAAGGCAAAGCTGTGGAACATGGTGCAGGCTCAGATGATACCACAAAGTGCCAGCTGCAGGTTGGGTGCTTATGAGGATTGCATTGAGTATTATGTGTGTCTAAATGGACATATGCTTGGGATCTGCACCCTCTTACCTCTGTCCGATTCAGAAGAGGCATCTGAGTTAGAGTGATAGTTGGAATGAGACTCAGGTATCCTCTTGCACCAAGTATTTCTATGTTTTGTTAGATAGAACTGTGGGAAGATCATGAAAAAGAAAGGAGATAGAAATTGCTCAGGTGATCTCAGATGAGCACAAAACCAACCAGAGTATAATTTTTTTGGTGGGACCCGTTGCCTGGCCAACTTTCACTTAGGTGTGTGTGTTCTTCATGGAGGCTAGGCAGTTGCATGGGTTTTTATGTGCTTAAGGAAGCTTTACTAACTGTATACTGTATAACTAGGTAGTTGTGAGATCAGGATCAACGGCTCAATAAGACTGTATTGACTTGAAATTTTGGTTTTGGGCATCAAGGGTATGTTGAATTCCAATAATGATATTCTTACGCATCAATTAGACTCTGAATAGCTAGTTTATAACTTTAAGACACAACACCTTTGATGACAAATATTGCCTTGAATTGAAAGTTATTCCTATCTTATGCTGATGTATGTGTTTGTCTTACCCTTCCTCTGTTGTCAATTTTGGGTATTCCGGTTATGCTAACCTCTCTTATTGGAAGCAAACTTTATTTCTAACATGTCAAAGTTTGTCCAGAAGATTCTCTTTTAATTTGCGTAGTCCTTCGAACTTAAAGGAATCATGTAGCTAACCCCAATTAGTTTGGATTAAGATAGTAGTGTTGGGTACTAGACTTGTATATTCCTTTCCTGGTGCTGTTTCCATCATTTCTGTGATATTAAGCAGCAATACCTTTATTGGTAGTTTTTGTGCTTTCTTCCTTTGGAAAGGGTTCTTTGTTATATTCTAACAAGACGTATCCTCTCCTTGGACAGATTTCCAATCATTGAGCATAAAGTTGGGTAGGTCAAACATGTGATGGGCCTTTTGTTCAACTTATTCGGTGGAAGTTGGAATCAGACTTTCACAATATCATATGGACTTTCGACTCTGCTGCCTCAGCCTGGCCTGGTCAAATATTTCCCATGGAAAGGCCAAAAACAGCTGCTAACCATTTCCTTTTACATCGTCATTCACATAAAATGTTAATGTGAACCATGTAATACCGTGTACATTTATGTTCGATCCATATATGTATTTGCATGGCAGATTGGTTTTGTGCAATAATCTATACTCACTCGTTGATGATAAACTAGTTGCTTTAATTGCCGCCTTGATTTTCTCTACTCTGCCTTAAAGAATGGATGGTCAGAATTTAATATTGTTGTATTGTATATCTAAAGGTGTTGATGATGTCACTTGATACTAAATTTGCGGTAATCCCTTTTCTAAGATTTGTACTTGGACAAGCAAAATCATTTTCTTTGTAGAAAATCATTAATGAGCATATAAACAAGCTGTTATGCAAATACACTGGATGGAATTGGAATGTTCACAAGCTAAAAGCGAGGAAAATCAAGCAGAACTCAACAAATTTTTGAAAAGCCTTAAGCTCTACTTGTATTCGTTCAAAAGATATCAGAAAAAAATTGGCTTCACTGGCAGCCCATTTTACATGGTTCTATTAGAGAACGTGAATACAGAGGAAAAAATAAACAAAATGAAACTTCATTACACCTAATTACAAAGCGTATCATCCTCGTCCCTTGCAAACAGATGTGAACCTTCTGTTGCTGTTTTGTCACTGGAACACTTGAACGAATCAGACCCGAAACCCCTGGAATACTGCAAGGTTCTTGCAAACCCTTGGTACTTCTGGATGTCGGCCTGACTTACACTCTTCCTGGCGTACTTGAGGGACTCCTCAAAGTGAGCTGCCTTGATCTCCGATGCTCCATCATCAGCATCCTCTTCCATGGCTTCAGGGCTCCTTCTTCTCCTCTCCAAATCCTTCTCAATATCCTCTCTTATGGCGTACTTGCAAGCCCTCTGGCATATTTCCGTGATATCAGCCCCGCTGAAGCCTTGTGTAAACTTGGCAAGAGCTGCAAGGTCAACATCTTGGGATACTGCTGATTTTCTCAGACACGCTTTAAAAATCTGAAGCCGCGAACCCTCGTCCGGCAGAGGGATATAAATCAACTGATCAAGACGCCCTGGGCGGAGAAGTGCCGGGTCAATTATATCAGGCCGGTTTGTAGCCCCAATAACAAAGATAGTTTTCTTGGATGATAACCCATCAATCTCAGTCAATATTTGGTTGAGAACCCTATCAGCAGCACCACCAGCATCTCCCACGCTGCTTCCTCTCTGAATGGCAATGGAGTCAAGTTCATCAAAGAACAGAACACATGGTGCTGACTGGCGGGCCTTGTCAAAAACATCCCTCACATTGGCCTCACTCTCTCCAAACCACATGGTAAGTAGCTCAGGACCCTTAATACTAATGAAATTGGCTTGACACTCGTTGGCAATAGCTTTGGCCAGCAGAGTTTTTCCACAACCAGGAGGGCCGTAGAAGAGAACTCCTCTCGACGGAGACATGCCGAACTTCTCAAACTTCTCCGGATGCTCCACCGGGTACTGAACCGTCTCTTGCAGCTCCCTCTTGACGCCCTCAAGACCGCCAATGTCTTCCCAGCTGACATGGGGAACTTCCACAACTGTTTCACGCAAAGCAGAGGCAATGCTGTTTCCAACCGCCACTTTGAAGTGGTCGTTTGTGACAGCCATGGAGTTGAGAACCTCGGCATCAATTGTTTCATCCATATCCATATCAATTACATCCATCTTCTCTCTAATACATTGCAGTGCAGCCTCAGTGCAGAGAGCTGCAAGATCAGCACCAACGTGCCCATGAGTCTCCTTTGCTACTTTCTCCAAATCCACATCTTCCGAGAGCTTCATGTTCTTGGTATGCACCCGAAGAATCTCAAGTCGACCGACCTCATCCGGAACACCAATGTCAATCTCTCTGTCAAACCTCCCGAACCTTCTCAGCGCAGGGTCGATGCTGTTGGGCCGATTCGTAGCGCCAATAACAATGACATGGGCGCGTGAGTTCAGCCCATCCATGAGAGTCAAAAGCTGGGAAACAATCCTCCTCTCCACCACCCCTTCAGTCTTATCACGCTTGGGAGCAATGGAGTCAATCTCATCTATAAACACAATGGAAGGAGCATTCCTCTCCGCCTCCGCAAACGCTTTCCGCAGATTGCTTTCGCTCTCTCCGGCCATCATCGACATGATCTCCGGCCCATTGATACAGAGAAAGAAAGCACCAGTTTCATTAGCAATAGCCCTTGCAATCAGCGTCTTCCCGGTCCCCGGAGGCCCATAAAGCAGAATTCCTTTCGGGGGCTTCACGCCAATACTCTTAAAAAGCTGCGGATGCCTTAGAGGCAACTCCACCAACTCTCTTATTTGTGCTACTTGTTTCCTGACGCCGCCGACATCTTCATATCCAACATCGCATAATCTCTCTTCCTCCTCTCTCTTCACAGGCTCTCCTTCGCAGTAGATTTCCGTGTCAGGCGCAACCAAGCAGAAAGGTTCAGGGTCGGTCTCTATGACCTTGAACTCAACGCTCCTCATTCCGCCTCTCACAACAAACAAATCGCCTTTCCTCACCGGCCGGAACTCTCCTCCAAAGTAAGGCCTCAAGTAGGCGTCGAAAAGGTTTCCGGTGAGCCCGTCGACGGTGTCGTCCAGAGGAAGAACGTGCACTTTCTTGCCGTCGTAAACGTTCGGGCATTCGTGAACGGAGACCATGTCGGCGATCCTGACTCTGAGGTTCAACCTGACCACCTTGTTCATGCCGATCTTGGACTTGTCGCATGCCGGGTCCGCCACGACAACGCAGACGGTGTCCCTCCGAAGTTTGCCTCTGATCAACACCGTGCCGGCGTGGAAAAGTTTGAGGCTTTCCAAGGTTTCTGGGTGGAGTACGACGACAGAGTTATCCCTGTCCTGCATGTCGTCCACCGCCAGCCTGTTTGTAACTTTCTTGGGCTTGAACATGGCGGCGCCGGTTTTCTCGTCTCTTTTCCTTTTGCGAGAACTCATGGACTCCGCTACCTCAGTTTTCATGGTGATCGGATTTCAAAGAAACACATACACAGAGAAATAGAAAGAAGAAGAGCAAGAACAAGAAAGAGCAGGAGAAAGGGGGTGCAGTGAATTGGAAATATGAGGCGAGGTGTTTACTGTTTATCTAGTGGTGATTGTTCGGATTCCCAGAGAAAAAAAGGCAACTTTTTTGTACGTTTTCCTTATCCCGGTGGGATCATAACGTGGTAAGCTCCCAAATTATTATTATTATTATTATTATTATTATTATTATTTTCTCTCTACAATTCCTGGGAAGAAAGGAAAACGAGACAACAACAATTAGCGTGGTATTTTCCATGAGTATTTGTAAGGTTTTATTTTTAGGGTTAAATACTTAATTACCTCTTAGGGTTTTATTTTTTTATTTTTTTCTCCTTAGGGTTTGATTTTTATCATGAAGATCCTTGGTTTTGATAAAGGATCAAATTGGTCCTTCCATCCATTGACGTTAGTTAACTTAACTGAAATTATCATTATCAATTAAATTTATTTTTTATTTAAAAAAAAAAAAAAATATATTTTTTCAAAAAATAAAAATAAAATAAAACTGGGTGGTCGGCATGGCCACCTTGGCTAATTGGGGTCCCCAATTAGCCAAGAATAAATGCTCACCCCAAGACCCACTAAAACCACCCCTTTGATGCTATTTCAACCAGAACTGGAGTAAAGCTATGGATAGTTGAGTTGAGTTTAGTCTGTAATCATGAGTATGATTCAAAATTAGTAGCCATCCACAGGAGAAGTCCAACATGCTCTAAGATAGAGAAAATGGTTCAAGATTTTTGATGGTCTAGTCTGCAGTATTGATGGGTCTTTCGGCCACCCCAATTTTTTTTTTTTTGAAAAAAAAATATTTTTTTAATTTTTTAAAAATAAAAATAAAAAATAAATTACATTACACGTGGCAAGATTTAATTGGTTTATGTGTTATTCCATTAAGTCAATAAACGGTCAACAGATGGAAGGACCAATTTAGTCATTTTTCAAAACCACAAGGATCTCATGTGATAAAAATCAAACCTTAAAGAGGAAAAAATAAAGAAGTGAAACCCTAAAGGGTAATTAGGTATTTAACCCTTATTTTTATTTACTTTTGAGAGGTTTGCCCTTTTTTCAAACAATTCTTTGATGCCACGCTGGTTAGCAAAATCGGAGCTTAACCCGATTTGTGTAGAGAAACACTTTGTCAGGTTTGAGATTTATCCGATATAGATGGGTATATAAAATAGGATTAGGATCTTCTATAATTTTTTCAAAATTCGAGAATCTCAAATTTTGAATATTGACTGTCAATCTTGATCTTAAGGGCTCAAAGTGAAAGACTTTTCAATTTTTAACAGTTAAAAAATCAAAATGTAAAATAATTATAGAGGATCCTGATCCCATAAAAATAGTCATATCTTAAAAGGTTTTCGATCATTAAGAAATTAATTAATTATTTAATTCACGTATGTTGCACTTAAATTAAATTGATCTATACGTGGTGTTCTATGCGCTGTACTGTCAAACTGAATCTAGAATAGAAAATGAAAGAGAGAGAGAGAGAATGAGAGATTTTGATGATGAGATGAATGAACTGCTTCTTTATTGAATTAAAATGGCCCATTCGAGATAACTAGTCTCCTACAATGCTTTTACACTTCTCAAAACATATCTCCTTATTACACTTCACAAGCCTTATAGGCTTAACAGTTAATGTAAATTGGTTACAATCTGTTTACAACTTTACAATTAACTGTAACAACTCTCAACAGAATTAACTGTTATGCTTCATTCCCTCTAACAGCTCCCGTGACATAGCCTTCTACTCTAAAGCACCTTGTCCACAAGGTGCAAATAAGCATGCTATAAAGTAAACAACTCTTCCCAAGAAACATCATCTGCAGTTTGTTTAACCTATTGAACCACTGATCTTAAAGGTTCAAAATAAAAAGGCTTTTCAGTTTTCACCTTTCACATTCTGATTTTTTAATTATTAAAAACTGAAAAACCTTTTATTTTGGGCCATTAAGATCAGGATTGGCAGTCAAGATTCAAAATTTGAAATTCTCAAATTTTGAAAGAATTCTAGGAGATCCTAATCCCACAAGAGTGATGTTGCTATACGGTCGGTGCATAAAGGGAGTGTTTTCTACCCATCATTCACAAGCTGGCACCTTAGCATTTTAAGAAAAATGCATAAACTTAAAAAAAGACCAAAACACCCAATCAAGCCTTAGATCAGTCGACCTTTTCATAAATCTGCCATCGTTGTCCCATCTCCATCTCAGATCTGCCTTCTCCTCCTCGCTTGGCTCCTCCGATCTTCCCTTCGCCCACCTACCTCTGCCCCTACCAGTGCTGTGTGGTTTTTGTTCTTATGTTTCTGGCCCTCCGATCTTCGGTGCTGGCCCAGAATCTGGTTGTGGTTGTTTTTTCTTTGCTTTTTGTTTGTTGCTTATGTGTATTTGACTTTCTACTGAACCTTTTTTGAAGCTTATATGTTGTTGTTTTTTTGCTTTGTTGTTATTTTTTGTGGGTTTTAATCCCCTTGTATTGAAGTGGATGGATCTTGTTTGGGGGATTTTTGTTTCTGGTGGTTGGCCTTTATGCTCAAGTCTGGTCTTTTTCTTTTTCTTTTCTCCTTCTTCTCCCTCACCTTGCTGATCACGTCCGCCAGAAAACCCATCTAACTCGCCAAAAAACCCACAAAACCCATTTCTAATGTACAAAAATCATTTCTAATGCCACAAAAATTGTTTTTAGATTAAATCTAAAACCTAGAAGAGAAATATTAACCCTTAGAAGGGAAAGATTAACCACAAAAATTGTCACGGCTAAACCCACAGCCAACACTTTTCATTGGTAGGAAGGAAGAAATGGGAGAGAAGAAGAAATGGAAGAAAGAAGAAGAAATAAGGGTGAGAATCAACTGCTGCATAATATAGTTTTTTTTTTTTCACATTTTTTTTCATTTTATGTGAGGTGTCAGCTTGTGAATAGTAGGCCAAAAACTCTCCATTTATGCACCGATTGTATT
The DNA here is from genome assembly GCA_013348765.1 of Carpinus viminea. Taxonomy (NCBI): domain Eukaryota; kingdom Viridiplantae; phylum Streptophyta; class Magnoliopsida; order Fagales; family Betulaceae; genus Carpinus; species Carpinus viminea. The sequence continues at coordinate 36,820,095 of CP054671.1, read as the reverse complement.
AAAGTTATTCCCATCCCACAAAATAGCTATATCCTAAAAGGGCTTTTGGTCATTAAAAAAAAAATATATTTAATTCATGTATTTTGTGCTTATATTAAATTGATCTAAGGGTCTTCAAGTAAACTATCCAAATGACTAAATCTATATGTAGTGTTCTCTGCGCGACATCATGGTGGTTCTCCTCTTAGACAACTTTGATCCGGTCACCACAAATGCACCTCTCCCTGCTGTGGTTTTCAAGCATGTTTGTTGATGCAACAAGTGTTGCTTTAAGCAGATTCACCTCTAGACTGCCCTTTCAAACCGTTGATTTTTGGTGGCCCTTTTCTTGGCCGGTGGGCCAAGAATCCAATGGCTCGAGCCACACATTTGGCCCAGAGTCTTTGTTGGATGGCCTCATCCATTTTTTTTGCTTTTTTCTTTGATGTACTAAATCCCTTTACCCTTTCCCTTGTCTTTGCTTTAAATAAATTTTTTTTAAAAAATCCGAATGCATCATTAAGATCTCCAAGTAAGCTACCTATTCAAAAATATTTTCTGCAAACATCAGATACAAAATAAGCACTTTTTTCTCATTCATATGATCATACATCTTGATCCTGCCTAAGCTCTGCTTCTTCCACTTCAAAGTCCAAACCGGTAACGCTCATCCGGCCAATGTTAACTGCAGAATATAGAATTGCGACATAAAATCAGAGTATAAAAGAGCTGTACATAATGAACAGAAGCTTTAGACTACTGCTATTGCAAGTATACTGTAGTGGTCCTGTGAATCTAAAGGAAAGGCAACTGAAGGAAAAGCTCAAGCTGGAGATATGGCGTGGTTGATGACTAGCTGAGTATAGAAGAAAGGATACTCAGTAAAATTTGTTTTTAATCAAGGTAAGAGATGGAGAATTGAGCATTCTAAAACTAAGGTGACATGCTACTACTGCAATTGCAAGAATTGCAATTCTGATCCTAGAAAAATAATGAAGTGAGCTACATGGTAAAATCCTAGAGGTTGCATCCAAACAATATCCTAAATCAAGTTTCATGTGACTAGCTTCAGGGAATTTAATTATCAAAGCATGATATCAACATAGGATGCCTGCTTCCTTTGGAAAAGTCAAAATGAGTAATTTTAAGACGACAATCTCAACTGAGTTGCATCTTTAGCATAGCCACTCTTACAAAGGGGTATTGTCTATTTGCTAACATGGGATAAAAGAAATACAAGGGATGAATTTATTTTAGTCTGAGAAACAATTCAGATGACATTTTAAAGGATGGCAATTGAAATCTGGCAAGCATTGGATATGCTTAAAATATACAGGCCAAAATCGTCCTAGTAGCTATAAGAAGTTAATTTATTCATCTAAACATCCCTTGTGCAATTATATTCATCTAATCTATCTTTATGTTCCAAAATGGTCAAAAGCATAGTGGCTAGGAGTTCTGATTACTTAAGAGTCTCACACGTGCTAGTCGTGCACTGAACAAATGGCTGAAGAGTGGACAGTAAAAACCAACACAGTTAATAATATTTAAACCGTTGTGTGTCAAGAAACCAAGCAGGTAGAAGAGCCTAGACCATTGCCTAGATAACAGAATCTTTTCCATATAAGTTATAAGAGAGAGAGAGAGAGAGAGAGAGAGAGGAAAAAAGACTGCATCACATACCAACAGCATTTAGCCCGGCTAATTTAGGCATAAACTGCCTGATATGATCTTCTGCTGCTTTCTCAGCTTTCAGTGTCTCACACGCAAAAGAAACCAAAATTTTGTTCTTCCCATCCCTTTGCTCAACCATACCCACAACATCGTTCTCCCACCTGCCTCCATATAAACATAAGCATGGAAAGGGATTAGTTATTCACATGCAATTATGATAAATTTTAACTAAGAGATGTCAATGAAAAGAGATGAGAACTTGGGATTTATTATTAAGGACAGAACTATAAAAAAAATTTTATTGGATAAGTTAGAGGGAGAATTTTAAATGGTTTCAGACTTAAATATATATAATACTTTATGAATTGAAATTTAAACTACTTAGACAGAAATCATCATATGAACAATTCTCGGGGTGCATTAAGCTTATATAGTTTAACCATTTTCGACAGATAACTGCAATCTTTCACACAAAATAGCTCCAATTCCACCTACTTTAGAGAAATACGTTGCACAAAAGCTGATTAAAAAAGAAAAAACCCAAATGAAAACAGAGCTAAAATAACTTCATTTTTTTTTTAGACATTAATACATTGAAAAAATAATGCAAAATATCAATATATATATATATATATATTTTGATAAGTAATGCAAAATATCAATATTAGAATGTAGCATGCTTGAAAACCAGCAAAATCATTCAAGATAGCTTACCCATGAGCATGCTCAATGCTGTGGAAGCGGGCAGCATCATGGCCTCTACACTCCACAACAAGAGCTTGTTCTTTCTTTCTCTGCAATATATTAGAAACTATTAGCAGAATTTGAAAAAAATAAAAGAGTAAATACAAATTGCATCCTTGAGAATAGGGATAATTACAAATAACCTCCCTCTCTTTTTGAAACCGTTAATAAACCTCTCAGCGGTTCGCAGTAAAATCAAATTGTTAAATTATATGTTCCAATTGATAGATTCTCTCATGGGATAAATATATGTTGCTCGAAACACCAAATTTAGCTCTCAATTGAGCTTAAAGTTTCACAGCAGAGAAAGCAAAGGAGCTTTGGTCTTGGATTTGGAAATTAAACAGTCCTATTTCCATCAAAAGAAGCTAAACTTTTGTGTTTCACGCAATACATGAACGTCATGTTGGAGAATCCGTCAACTAGGACTAAAAAAAATCATAATTTCATTTCATTCCAAACTACATGTAGATTTTGTGACAATTTTCAAAAGAAATGGAGGTAATTTATTATCATCCCTAACTTGTACTATACCAAAAACAAAAAACAGAAAAAATACATATATTTTGAATAGTGGGCAGATACTTATGTCTAGATAAAGAAGAAAAAAGGTTAAGAGGCAAACAGCTCCTACATTGAAGTCTGTGATTGTGAGCTTGATCAAGCGGTAATCCTCACCCCTACTGCACTCTCTTTCACATTCCAACTCTTTAAACATGTAAAAATGAAAAAAATACAAAATCCAAAAACACAGAATAATTATCATGGCACAACAATCAGAACATGTACAGAAAATTTCTGACATAAGCCTTGATAGATATTGGACCAAGTGAACCAAGAATCCTCTAATGGGATGACAATTTCTTTTGATCCAATATTGCAGCTACGTGATAATTTCCATCATCTACGGCTGAAAAATTCTCAAAGGCTAAATACATAAGGATGTCACTCGCCAAGGAAACAAATACAATGGTGTAAGAAATTAAATTCAATTAAATTCCCTAAAGCTTCTATCACTATTGTGAACATGTTTACTTTAAAGCCTCTGTATACACATCAATTAAGTGTAGGACTGATTTTGGCACAAGATATATGTATGCCAACAAGTCTATTAGGATTTTACTCGGAGAAAAAAGAACAAAGAAAGATATCCTAACAAGGAAATAATTTGAGTTTCCGGTGAGCATTCATCTTACAGATGCACCACTTGATTATCCCATTCACCTCGAGTGCCCATAAGCACAAGTTTATCTTTTCAACTGTTCATTACCATATTGGATTCAGGAACATGACTAAAACGTAACTACAAAAATATCCAAGCATGATCTCAGAGTTAAAATTCATGGATAGTGTAAACAATCATATATATGGCCTGCATTTTACATTTAATATTACTAAAAAGTAGGCCAACCTCCATCTATATGAAACAGGAGTAAAAGCAATCTAAGCATATATTTAACATGCAACAAAATTTTCCAAGAAGATAAAGAATACCATATACCCCTTTTCACACCAAGGTTGTTTGCACTTTTACTTTCTGGGCTGCTCAAATTCTCTTACTTTCCCTAGTGTCCCAGAACCACAAAATGACCAAATATTCGTCCTCCAACCAATCCAACCATATGGCAGAATAGAACCATAGAAGTAAAATAAAAGTCAATATGTTTTTTCAACATAAACCCAGCTCTACAAGAAACATACAAATGATCGATTAATTGAATTCTCAGCCCACAAATTAACAGTAGATTCAAGCATAATCCTGTACCAGTGGGGAAAAAGACACAAACACATATATTGGAAAACACATTTCGTATTTACACATACAGAAAGTAATACCAGTGCCATGAAGGCCATAGCAAATGGAATGGGGAAGCTGGATGAAGTGGCCAGAGATGGAGCCACATGGCAAAAGTGCTATTGATGCCACTCCTTCCATCACCTTCTCCACCTTCCCAGTCCTCGATTCTACTTCTCCTTCTTCCTCTGCTACAGGTTTTCGAACAAAAATTCAATAAGAAAAAAACAACAAAATTTGTTTGAGAAGAAAGCAGATAACAAATAAAATATTAGTCGGTTTTACTCGGTACCCATCAAGTAGATTCCCCAGAAAATGTCTCTTTGTCGCCGATGGTTGTCACTAATTACACCATTCCAGACCTGTGGTATCTTGGGGGTGGAATGACCAAGAAAGGAGACCTTAAAGCGGCGGCGTTTGACGTGCCTATGAAAACGGTGCCGAGGCCGAACGACATGCGTTGGACGAGAACGGCATGAGAATGAGCTGGCCCCCAAGATGCTAGTAATTCTTTGGGGAAATTAGTTTTACCTCCCATGAACTACCACTCTCTCTCCATTTGCCCCTATGAACTACCAAGATCACCTAAGACCCCCCATGAACTGCCATTTCGCTACCAATGACCCCCTGCCGTTACTCAAGGGTGTCAAAAGTGACGGTCAACATGAATAGTACCGTGAACAGTATCGTTGACTAACGTAATAGTGTTATGAACAGTACAGTTGACCGTTTGATTTAGCGTCTTTAACTGACGGTAAGGGGTCTTTGGTAACGAAATGACAGTTCATGGGGGGTCTTAGATGACCTTGGTAGTTCATGAGGGCAAATGGAGAGAGAGTGGTAGTTCATGGGGGGTAAAGCTAATTTCTCCTAATTCTTTTTAAGAAGTACTTAAATACAATATAATACCCACATTTTGACTCATATTTAGTTAGGGGTGAAATAATGGTTGCGGTTAGTGGCTAAAACTGCTAACCGCTAACCGCCTAGACGATTAGTAGAATCTACTAACCACATCCGCTAACTATTATTCTACTAACCGCTTTTTATTGGACTTTTTATTGAGTTTTTTTTTTTTTGCCAGTTTTGGGCTCACTTTAAATCCTTATTTTGCTCACTTTAAACATTTTTTTCCTCTTTCATGGCCATTTTAGCATTAAAAATTGTTGGTTCAAAGTAAGCATTATATGTTGGACTATTATATCAAAATCTTATTGGTTACTTTCTACAACATATAATATACAAATAAAATTACAACAAAATGGGTTAGGAAGAAATAAATATATAGAAGTGAAAAACTACGTCGTTTTGCACTTCTATATTATGTAAATAATAAAAATATAAAACCCAAACAAAAGTCAAAGGTAGGGGGAATTGAAATCAGGACTTTTGTGTAAAAAAAGCACATAATAACCACTAAGCTACAATAACATGTATTGTTATGTATTATATGAAATATATATAATATTAATATATATTATATTTTTAAAAAAGGTGGTTAGCGGTTAGGCGATTTACTAACCACTTTTAAAGTGGTTAGCGGTTAGTGGTTAATACGGATAACGGTTAGGCAGTTTTAAATTTCACCCCTATATTTAGTGACATAATAGATGAACAATCACATCAAAAGAGATAATTAAAATTTAAAATTCAATACTCTCTCCCTCACTAAATATGGGCCAAATGTAAATATTATATTACATTATAGCATATCTCATTTGTTTTTTTTGACATGCCAATATGCTAGTAATGGAAATTCTATTAATATCAAGAAATTAGATGTTTTTTGGGTACTATTATTTTTATTGAGACATATTATACAATATTTTTTCAATCATCTTTTAACGATTTATTTTATAAATTTATCATTAAATTTCACATAAATCCCATAAATTCAATAATAGATTGAGTAGTTATTGAGTAAATTATTTCAAGCTCCTTAGAAATTGAGTACTATTTGTTAAATTAACCACTAATTAATTAAATTTACTAATGAAATTTATTACATAATTTTTCACTCATATGACATAAGATCTCCATTTATTTCGCCACAAAATAATTTTTTACAAAATATATTTTTTATATTTTTTCAATGTTTAATGCAACCAAACCAAAAACATTTTCATTTTGACTAAAAAAAAAACTTATTTAATTTCCGTAAAATAGTTAAAAACCAAAGTATATTTGGCATGCAAAAAGATTTTTTGACAAGAAGATTGCCATACAACATGCCCCTTTCACACCAAGATTGGTTTCGGAATTATAGTGCATCACAATTTAAATACAAGATAAAATTAACCATTGACTAACTCAAGGCTTGTAATTTCTATAAGAAAACATGTAATATACAAGAAGAGACTCTTTAATATTAGCATATAATGTTTTCGTCAAAATTTAGGCATAATGAAACTAAATACAAGTTCAAAGAGTTGGTGAGAAGACTCCTTTATCCTCTGCAGCAGCCGGAGCTTCTGTTCCAGATTCAAGCGTCTTGAAAACCAACTTTTGTTGGGGGAGCTGGCCATTAGAAAATGCTGTGACTTCAGTGTCTATTAACACTGCGTCTTCATCCTTAAACTCTCCTCTTAGGATTCCCTTTGCGAGTTCATTTTCAACATTCTGTTGAATCACTCGCTTGACTGGCCTAGCACCATAGTTTGGATCATACCCAAGATTTCCAAGTAGCTGGACAGCTGCTTCGGTCACCTGAATTTTTATCTTCCGGTCTGCAAGCCTCTTTTGTACTCGTTCCAACTGCAAAATACATGCATGCATGATGTAAGCTTTTGAAGTTGTTCCCAAAACAATGAACTACATGCACATGTGGCAGAAAGATGACAACATTAAAACAAGTTTCCTCAAAGTCAGTTCAAAGAGATCAAGATATTGGTTTGGCATGCTTGTATAAGTGATTGTATGAAGGTCCAACAAATATTGTGACAAGACCCAAATGCACATCCTATTCACTGAGTGGAATCATTTATTAGTTTTGATCCCAGTAATCAGCTGACTAAGATCCATTAAAGGAAACCTAAACTAGCCCAAAATATTTGAAGGATCAGTCAGATCTTAGCGTGGCCCTGACTCCTTGGATCTCTGACTCTCCACTGGGTATAGGAAAGTGTATGCCCACAATTCAGTATAGACATCAAAAAGATGATACAATCCTCATTACTAATGCCTTTAGCCTGATGGCACCTCCACGGCTCCACCCCCCATACAAGTATGGGGGTGGCAGAGGTCAGAAATACTATTACCTTGGATGCGTGAGCAAAGTTGACAATTGAAAAAGCAAAAACCATTCCCATAATAAATTATAATTCAAGGAACTGCTTGCAGAAGAAAAGAATTGTTCAGCCAATGAAGCATCATTCAAGAGAAAGTTACCTGTAACTTGACGATGGTGTTTATCTGATCACGGTCCAGAGGTTGGAAAACTATGTACTCATCAACCCGGTTCATAAACTCAGGACGAAAGACTGATCTTGCAGCATCCAATACCCGCTGCTTAATGGTTTCGTATCCTAATTCCTTTGGTGAGTCGTCGTCATCTGTGTTGAGTATATACTGTGAACCCACATTTGATGTCATAATTAAGACAGTGTTTGTAAAACTCACAGTGCGACCCTGGGAATCAGTTACTCTCCCATCATCCAAAATCTGAAGGAACACATTGAAAACATCAGAATGGGCCTTCTCTATCTCGTCAAAGAGAATGACTGCATATGGCCTCCTGCGAACTGTCTCTGTCAGCTGTCCACCTTCCTCATATCCAACATAACCAGGTGGGGCCCCAATTAATCTTGAAACTGCATGCTTTTCCATGTATTCGCTCATATCAATTCTAACAAGAGCTTCTTCTGTGTTGAACAAGTATGAAGCAAGTGCCTTGGCTAGTTCTGTCTTTCCAACACCAGTGGGACCCATGAACATGAAACTAGCAATTGGGCGGCGAGGATCTGAGAGACCAGCTCGAGATCGCTGAATAGCCTCAGCTACCGCTTTCACCGCAGGATCTTGGCCCACAACACGTTTATGCAGCTCTTCCTCCAAATGTAATAGCTTCTCCCTTTCTGATTGTTGGAGCTTGGAAACAGGGATACCCGTCCATTTACTAACAATTTCAGCAATATCACTTCCAGTAACTTCCTCTCTCAGCATGGACTTCCCAGATTTCATATATTCGACCAACTCTTTTTCTGCAATTTCAAGTTGTCGCTGCAAAGAGTTGACACTCCCATACTTCAATTCAGCAGCACGGTTAAGATCATACTCACGTTCAGCCTGCTGGATCTCAAGATTTACTCTGTCAATCTGTATAAATGAACAGAAAAGTTGGTCAAGTAGGAATCCTTATACTTCATTATTTATAACCAATTTCCGCCATCTATTTTGAAAATCAATTGATTTAACTAAGAAATTAGGAAGCTTACATCCACTTACAAACTTTGTTTCACCTTTGACACAACAAACATATATTATAGGAAAGAGAAACTATTGACATGAATAACAAGTACATTATAAACATACCTCTTCTTTGATTGACTGAATGCGGGTCATGACAGACTTTTCATGTTCCCACTGTTCAGTCAGCTGGGCTTGCTTCTCCTTGAGGAGAGACAACTCAGCTTCAATCCGATACAACCTATCTTTAGAAGCTTTATCTGTATCATTTTTAAGAGAGAGCCTCTCCATCTCCAGCTTCAACACTGAACGGTTGATCTCATCAAGGACAGTCGGTTTTGAAGTAATTTCCATTTTCAGTTTGGCAGCTGCTTCATCAACTAGGTCAATAGCTGCAATTTTAAAGTACATTAGCTCTCAACTACACGCAGATCATGACATTAATAGGAAAGACCATCATTTCTTAAGCTAAATGGGCTACAAAACTTTTCAGAACCTTACACCCCGGCTGTTAATTGAAGAAAACTAAATCGAAAACAACTTCCGAAGAGAAAATAAAATTGAAGTTCATATCATCTAAAGCTTAGAAGCAAAAATATTTCTTCTCATCATATTTTGTGTATTACTTACTGGATGTGTGACATGCGTCTGCCATTTCCAAGTGGTGAGTATATGGAATCTAACACACACTAGTCTTTCAACATAACATGACTTTCAAATGTTGTGTTGTGTGATTTATTATTACCTTTATCGGGTAAAAATCGGCCACTGATGTAACGGTCTGAAAGAATTGCAGCTTCCACAAGTGCACTGTCAGAAATGCGGACTCCATGATGTAGCTCATATCTTTCACGTAGTCCTCGTAGTATAGAAATGGTATCTTCAACCGTAGGTTGATTAACATAAACTTGCTGAAAACGACGCTCCAATGCTGGGTCTTTCTCAATATACTTGCGATATTCATTCAGGGTTGTTGCACCGATACAACGCAACTCCCCTCGACCAAGCATAGGCTTCAACAGATTGCCTGCATCCATTGCACCATTTGTGGCACCTGAAAGCGAAATCAGAGATTTGGGTCAAAATCAGCATTGTCATTCCTCACTACATTTCATGTCCACATACTAGGAACTACGACAATCTACTGTCCCAATTCAATGTGGAAAACGAAAATTTCTATGTAGAATTAATCACAAACGGCATAAAGGGGGTAAGTTCTGGTAAGTTAACACAACTTTATTGGGGACCAATAGAAAGAAAAATGCTTCTTGAAATAGAAATAGCAAAGATTATGAAAGCTGCATTAGCTAGCTTTCTCTGTATTTGAAAATCAGACATTTGAAAATAATTTACTAAGCATATCACCTGCACCAACAACTGTATGGATCTCATCAATGAAGAGTACAATTTGGCCATCTGATTCTGTAACTTCCTTGAGTACAGCCTTCAGCCTATCCTCAAATTCTCCCCGATATTTTGCCCCAGCAATAAGGGAACCCATGTCAAGTGATATTAGCTGTAACGAAAGAAAGTAGGTCAGATCAATATCCAGACTTCACCAATCATATGAGCAGATTAGCACATTTGTGCCAATGGATATAGCACACACCTTCCGATTCATTAGAGCCTGAGGTACGTCACCTTGAACAATTCTCTGTGCAAGTCTGTTGAAGAAGGTACATTAAGATTAATATGCACAAACACAAAGGAATTGCAAGGATAAGTGCCCAAAGGCGAGCCTTTGGACAAGACAAATAATTCAATCCAGGTCCCTATAAAACTCCTATATAAAGACAAGGCTTTAGCTTCGACTAAGGGCTTACCCTTCAGAAATCGCCGTTTTCCCTACACCAGGCTCTCCGATTAGAACAGGATTGTTCTTTGTTCTCCTGGAAAGAATCTGGATGCACCTGCGTATTTCATCATCTCTTCCTATCACTGGGTCAAGCTTTCCTGCTTTTGCCATGGCTGTCAAATCTTTTCCATATTTTTCCAGTGCTTCATACTTCCCCTCAGGATCTGTAATAAATTCAATGTGTACCTCGCTTAAGCATTAAGCACAATTTTTTTTTTTCCATAACTATGTAAGTACATGAAATAAAAGATTATCAAAGCACCAAATACACTCTGAAGCTCCGATACATAAAGCTATTAGACAAGAATCAAACATGGAAAAGATCCTCCTTCCACCAAGATAAATCAAATAATGACTTTTTTTTTCCCAAATCCAAAATTAAGAAAGAAACAAAAAAACAGATGAAAACATTACAATATAGTATAAATGCATACAAACTAAACTTTTTCAGCAAACAACAAGAAAGTATTTTGAATCATCTAGTGGTTCCAAATCAATTTACGGCCTACTAGCCTGGACATAACAAAATCCACCAAAATGTTGAAGAGACCACAAAAAGGCAGACAAATTGCATCATGCACAATAATTAATGTAACTATGCATGGTATGCAAAAAGGCTTTTCTAGTTCTACGATGGTTTTCCTAGCTTCTATTTCAATCACTTGCATGCACACACACTAGCAAACACACACACACAGCAATATAAAAATTATCGAAAAATGCAAAAGAGTTTTTTAAGTTCTTTTATTGTTTCCTAGCTTCCTAGGTTTGCCTTGAATCACATGCACGCATACACACACAAAAACGCATGCACGCATACCTATTGCTAAATGAAAATTTTAAATAAAATAAAAGGAAAGAAAGAAAGAAGAACATTATTCAACCTTGGTCGATAACTGATTGGTGTCCCCTTATAGATTCTATTGCAGATTTTAAAGTTTGCAGTGATATTTGAAAATCTCTAAATAATTGCTTCCCAAATCGTTGATCTTGTACGAAACCAAGAACCAAATGCTCAACAGAAACAAATGAGTCCCCATACTCCTTCTTGTATTCCCTGGCTCGCTGAACCAAGGCTTCCAAATCACGTCCTAACATTGAACCAGCTGATTCACCAAGAACCTATTGCAATTGAACAGAGACAGAAATAAGCCTATTAGCTTCTCAGCATAAAGGCCATGGACAATAAAAAGATCTAATGGCACTATCATGCTAGCATGTGCTGAATCTTTTGTAAAACATGTCTGTACTTATTCATATGAGGGCTGTGGTCAATATGAATTTGAAAAATAGAAGATTTTTGGTGTCCAAACGTTATCTGAGTCTTCAAACAGTGCACATGAAATGCATCTACTACTAAAGTTTGATAATCAAAAGTGAGCAACTACACCCATTTCCAAGATGGAAAAGCTTTCACCAACAGAAGTCCCAAAACTAGTGACAGAATTTATAGCCAATCAACATGAATGTCGAAGCATAAGTTAACCAAATTCATTAGCTAGAGTCACAACCGACGCCAAAGTATATAAAGGGATGCAAAACTAAGATATTTTAGGAATTACCTTTGGTTGGCGTTGGATGAACTTATCAGTGGCCTCTAGAAGGCGGGTATTGTCAACTCCAACCTTGGAGAAAATCCGTCGAGCAAGCCCGTTCTTCTGCTCCAACAGGGCCTTCATCAAATGCTCCGTCTCCACTATTTGATGCTTGTTCTCTTTCGCCACTTCTGGCGATGAAACAATCCCTTGCCATGCCATATCCGTAAACTCTTGTTGGGTTATCTATCATTATATCAAAACCAAACATAAATCAAATTAGAGCAAATACATCACTTACCCATGCTTCAACTATACTCGATTTAGCATTCTTGTGACCAATATATATATATATGCAAATAGCATAAACAAAACAATCGAGAAAATTTCCAAAATAGCCTTTAAGATACAGTCAGAGCCAGAATTTATTCCTAGCAATGACTTAAAATTAAAACATGTATACAACAAATCATACTTGTACAACAAAGAAAAAACCATTAAAAGGAGGTGACCCAATTACCCCAATAAACGTTAGCATTGATCAGTGAAAGAAAGTGACTCAATTAACAAACTAAAACGAACATTATCTCAATGCTATTGTTACAAATAATAACAAAAATTCAATCCAAAATATCTTCTTCTTTTTTTTGTTTAGCTAAATGAAAATAAACGAGGCTTACCCTTCCACTTGAAGCATCACAGCGAATAACAAGCGGCCGCGGAGACCGACCGAATCTCTGAAACCCCTTTGGAAACGCACCATTTCTGCTCAGTTGCAGTGATTTCAAGGCCTTTAGCGATCTGGGTTTGGCAGGAAAAAAGCTCATCCGCGGTGGCTGAACGAACAGAGCATTCCTATTGCAACAATCGGTCCTAACCGACCGCGAAAGACCGAGACTCACCCCGGAGAACGACGTCGTTGTGGATGCCATTGGCAGAGGGTGCTTATGGAAATAATTGGATAAAGAAATGTGAGTGGCGAAGGACCTGGAGGAGATTTAAAGGGGCAACAAAAAAAAAAAAAAAAAGGTGGAAGCTTTGCGTGGGAATGTGACAAATGTTTCAGACTCGAGAGTGCTCTCGCAGGTTCGAAGGTGAGAGCTGTAAAACCCAGCGACAGTGTTCGTGAAACGTCGCGAGCTTTGTTGGGATGCGCAGGGTTCGTAGGATCTGCCACGTAGGAGAGTTTGGATATGACAGAGAAAGGATCTCTTATTGGGGCCCACGTACGCTCTATCTTGAGGACCTCCTACTCTACTCTCTAGTTCTACGGCAAATTTCGTGACAGTCCATGAATTTTACGTGTATTTTAATAAATAAATAAAAATATATTGTAAGTGAACGTGATCCGAGGATACTCTCATATAATTTAATAAATCTTGAATTCAATGCGTGCAACGGATCGATTACTCCAACCACCGCTAACCGTTTTGAGGAGTAGTCGTGACCGTAGTTCAAGAGATGCTTGGGGCGGTGCAACCACATCTTCCCGGACCTCACCCTAAGGGGATGTCGACCACTTCCAATCAACCTAATTTTTATTTTTATTTTTCCTCAAAAGGTTTAGACGGAAAGATTTAGACCATTTATAGTTATAAGAATCTTAAAAACAGTAACAACCTCAATCGAGTGATTGAACAAAGGCAAATTAAATAATTTATAGTACTAATCGTTCATGTTTTTGTGCTTCAATTCACAAGATCTTGCATTAAATAATGCTACATACAGTTATTGTATAACTTTTGACATATGTTAACATGTGATTGAAGACATATCATCAACTAAATCTTTTTTGCATCCTCCGACCAACATGTACCGAAAGTTACAAAATAATTGAAGTTATCCCATTTTTCTATTTCATTATAATTGATATCATTGACTATCACAATTACTTACTAATGTTTTTTTGAAAAATAAAATAAAATAAAATAGAGGTTAACGTGGTTGTCTAAATGATTATACTCCTTTGGATTAATTCTTAAATTAGCTCAATACTTGTGCTTGATTGCAACTTGATAGCTACTTATTTTCTTATTATGAATATTTTTATTCTTTTGGTTATTACGTGTCATGATGACTTTTCTACTTTAAACACTTTTATCATTATTTGAATTTTTCAAATTTGATTGTAAAGGGTTATAATCCAAGTGAAGAAGATATTGCAGAAAAGTCAAAGATTTAAATCTCTAATAAAGTAATCTGGTTGTTGTTGTAGGAATATATATTTGTGATGAACAGATATCTCCATTTTATACTTGGGATGATATATACGCCATTAAATCTGTTATATATATATATATATATATATATATATATATATATTTTTTTTTTCACCTGAGACAACCTTAACCATTTATTTTGTCACATAAGGATCCCATGGGTCCTCTCTATTTCATCTTATATGGATATAAAATTATTATTTTTAATTATTTTTATGACGAGAAACTTTCATACACGAAAACATTTCGAAGTTAAGTAGTAAAAATCACTTTTTGGTAAAGAGAAGTGATAGGAAGCCAAACAAATAAATCCATAAAATTTTTCGAACTGATGTGGCAAGGATTTTTAAATTTTTTTTAAAAAAATTGTAATTCTCTCTCCTTGTTTGCCACTCACAGACTCGTAGTCTACCACGTCAATTTGAACAATTTTTCTGAGTTCATTTGTTTGACCCCTAACACTTCTCTCTAACAAAAGCTTCATTTTTTAACTTTTACAAGAAATGTGTTTTAGCTATTTTTGAGTTTTTTGAACCTTTATAAGCGTTTTCATTTTTTTTTACCAAACGGGCATTTTTTTTTTTTAAACGGACTTTTTGAATATTAAACGCAATTTTAAGCCACTCAAATGCACATAGAAATAGGTCCCAAGTGTAACTCATACATTCCCTTGGCCTGTAAGTATTCTCTTGTGCTTCTGACATTATAATTCATTTGCAGGCAATTTCTCAGGCGGCAAAGTATTCTTTATGCCTATATATAAAAGTGGAAGCTCTAAGAAAATTTGTCCTTCAAATTCTTAGCATTGCTCATTGTATGTCACGTGGTTATGCTAGCTTTACAGCTGCCTCAGAATTTTGCTTTGGGCAGACAGAATATAGAGTTTTCAGATCTGCTCCAGGCATCCCTTTCTAAAATTTGTAATTTTAATCCATGTCAATTGTTCAAAATTTGTAGAATTAAAGATTTTATACCGGGCACCCGTCCTTGGATAAATTTTTCCGTAAGTTCTTCTAACCCAATTTATTAAATTTACATGTATCCAAATTACATGTAATTCTTACGTACAATTTAGCGAACATATAATTTTTACGTGCATTTTTTAACACATGTTAGAAAGAAAAATTACACATGAGAAAACGTTATCCCCATATTTATCTTCCAACAATCTCTGAGAAAATTCAACACTAGAATTCCTAGAACTGCTCATTGCATACCACGTGGCTGTACTGGCTTTGCATTGGGCAGACAAAGAGCCTAGAATATCCCCTTTTAAAATTAATATCAATTCTTATGTGAAAAATCAGTTTCCTTCTGACATCCAAACGACCTTTAGTAATTTTTTTTTTCAACATTCGAACGAAGCCAAACAGAGGATCAAGGGGATCCTTTACAGACTCACAGAAGAGAATTTTTGGAGGAAGAAAGCTGGGAGAATACACCCAAACAACATATTTGTAACGAATATGCTTTTTTTTTTTTTTTGTTGGGTGAAGTACACAATGATGGTCATCTCATCCTGCATCAAGTCAGCCAAAAGCTCTATCTCTTTCATTAGGGCAAAATATGGGTTCAAACATGAAATTTTGATTATTTTTTTTCTTCTTTTTCTTTGATGGATGGCCTCAAACATCAAATTACAATATCAAGTCATAATTTGAAACTATTAATATTCGGAGCAAAATGAGTAAGGTAACTAAATATGCCATGGAGATGTGATTTCATTAAAACATGACCCATATATTTCACAATGAACAAAATATACCAAATGCATGGAAAGGCAATAGTCATATGAGGAAATCATTAACCTGCAAAGAAACATGACTCATGATAAATGTGCATAATTCCGCATCAATCAGCAAGCCACCAACTCTCATTATCTTACCACCTCCAACAATCTTTACCTGTAGTTGAAATGGGAAACACACACCCAAAAAAGGGGGAAACACTTAAGAGCTTGAATTATATTAGTAATAGTATAATCCTACCAACCAAAAAAGAAAAAGAAAAAAAGAAGAAGAAAGAATTATCCATACCCACCTAATAATAATATAACCTCCACCATTCAAACTGCAAATCATAATATAACACACATGCACTTGCTCTGCTCTGGTTTGTTTGCTCCTTTCTTTTCTGTTCAATTAGAGGAAGATACACATTTTATCAAACAGGTAGAGGTACTAGAACAGAATAAACTCTTGAAGTTGGGGAAGGGTTAGAGCAGTTAGGTAGATGGATATACATAATTGGCCTTTGTTTAAGAAGTCGCAGCAATTGAAGTGCTTGGACTGATATAACCATAGATATTTATGATCATATTAAAATATGGAGTCAGTAGAATGGAGCAGTTATAAAGTGATAACCAAAAAGAAAAAAAGAAAAGAACCAAAACAGAAGAATATGTTTCTATCTCCAACAAAGCAACTTAAGAGGCAAAGGAATAATATGTCTTACATTGTAAGAATCTGAAATTATTTTTGGAATGTATCAGGAACGCTTTACCTTTCTCCGAAGAAGGCTGTTGAACAACAACATGCATCGTCGTAACTCCGCCAGGGATGTCACACAATGGGCTCCGGCACTCCCCCAGTGTTCTGTTGTTCTCCAATATTTTTCCTGCACTTATTAACTTGACGTCTTTCACTGTCCTTGGACCATTATCCTTCTCTACAAAAATCAGAATATCATGTTTATATATCTTGGACAACATTTGACAGCAAGGAATTGCCAGCTCATATAGGAACAAAGTTCAAAAGAAGAGGTCTTGTTACACATAATAACCAAGAAAGAGCAGACATAAAAGATAATGGAATCTGAGACCTAAAGACTGTCAATTATAGTGTTACTAACTCATGCTATTGCTATCAAGTGCTCTTGGACCATGCTTAAAATTGATGTTCTCATGATCTCATTTATCAAACGGAATTTCCAGTGAAAACTTTAGTGACCATTACCCAAGTATGACTTGTCTTTTTATTGCCATCAAAATAAGGCCTGTCAACAGGAAATCTGCATCTTCTTGACCATTACCCAATGTGTAATTAACAGCTACATTGGGCAGCTGGTATAAACCCTGCATTTTTCAGGAACTGCCAGTGCATTTCAGACCAACTTAACTTAAATACGAAAAAATAACTAGCTGCTCCCATTGGTTCTTATTTCTATGTCATAAAGCTTAATCTTTTTGAGGAAGGCACTAAATCAAGAAAATGCAACAAAACCACTGAAAGTTATAGAGAAAGAGTATGTAAGGCAGAACATCTAAAAGTATAACCAACAAGAATTGTCTTCCTATGTATGAGGCTAGTTGGCTCATATCATTATGCCACCTTCAAGTTCCCTACCATGCATGCAGTTAAAGTTTCTCAGAAACCGAATACTTAAATTTCCAATAATTTCCAACTTCAATGCAATGATAGTAATTAGTAAGTACAGGGAATTAAACATAACAACATATTTATACCACTTTACGCTTTACACTTTTAACACCCGTAAGACAGCAATAATGTTTCATGCAAATGAAAGTATCCCTTGTGTGTCAACCAGAGCACTTGGAACAAGTCCATATTGTGCTCTCCAGTGAGTCTAATTAGTAGCCTTGAGAGGACACAACATAGAATCAATGGTAGGATATTGCATAGTGACACTACTTCAGCAGTCTGTCGCGACTACGGTGATTGCGAAATCGTCTGTGATAGCACAACTCCAAAAGATGGTCTGTGAATTAAAAGGCAATTTGATGCACTATGGAAGAATTAAATACCTTCCTACATTCCAATCCTGGAACTCGGACAGATGGAACCCAAAACAAAGCAAAGCTGCTTAATCATTATAACAATAGATATTCAGATCCCACTCAACTGCATAACCACAATTTTCATAATGAATGTTGCCACAATATGTTTCCTAATAAAGAAATATGAAAAGCTGAAAGCTTGCCAATGGTGATAACTATGGAATGAAATCAAACAAAAAGAAGAAAGAAACAAGATAACCAACCTTTGGGCCATTGAGCAAGAATACTTTCCTTCAAGGTTGCAACACTTGTTGCAACGGGAAAGCTTTTGGGGCCAATATCTGACCCATCAGTCAACCTAAACTTGATCTCTAATTGATCTTGTACCCCGGCCATCTTCAGAGATCTAAGACACAATTATAATTTCTTCGCTATGAGGAATTAATAGCCCACTGAACAACTTGAATTGCCTCGCGGACATAAAGATTTCATCAAATTCTCACTCGGATATTCTGCAACCAGAATTACCAAAGAATAAAAGAACAGCAGATTGAATTGGCTTAGTATAACAAACAAGTCAAAACATTCTGGAACTGAAAAATAAATACAGAAGAGAAACAATATAAAAAAAAAAAGGATATGTATTTGAAATGGGAATTCCATTTTCTAGCAATGAAAATCATCAACAACTATACCCATCTGGGTCTATCCAAAAATAGAATAAAATTCCAATACCTTGATACCAAGGCTGAAGCACAACACTAGGAAAAGCAAGAAGAATCACAGTGATGTCCCACAAACACGCACACAATCTCTAACAGCTAGCATTCAGAAGGACAAAAGAACCCACAAATCTCTAAAATCAACAAATATATTCAGCTGGCTCAACTCCAAATCAGTCAGAAACCAAAAGAAACAATCAAAAAATAAAAAATAAAAAATAAAAACAAAATAAAACCTTGATGGGTCGTCTTACTTGGCTCAGAAACTGATCAGGGTCGTCCTCTTTTTCAGTAGCTTCTGGTTTAGAAATCCAAGCAAAGGAAGAAGAAGAAGAAGCCCGAGAAGGCTCTAATACTAATATTATAAGTCAAGAGGAAGAGATCAAACAACTTCCCACGAACGAGGCCGTTTCGGAGTTTTCAAAGTCTTCTAAATCTGTGGTCAATGACTCCATTCTTTGCCTTCTTCCAATCTTCTTGTGGCCATGGAAATGGACAGCTTTTGAGATCTTTTTATTTTAAACAGTGACCCTTTTCCTCCTAACTTGCAATGTCAAAAAACGGTAACGAGACCAAATTTTGTCTCTCAAGTGAACGCCCAATTTCTGTGTAAGCAGTAAGAACATTCCCACAAACCAATTTTTTTCTCTTTTCTTTCCTTTTTGTTTTTTTACTTCAAATAATACTATTTTGTATTCTCAAATCAAGTTGATTTTTCTTTTTACTTACCCATGCCGGTTCTCATTGTCACGTCATCATATTACAATAGTATAATCATTTGTTTACTTATAAAATTACAATGTCCAATGCACTCTAATAGCATTATGAATACTAAATTATACATATTATTTTACTATGCTGAAATAGCTTTGTCAATTTACTTTTAATTATTTTTGAATTAAAATTAGTTTAAAAGATATTAACAATGCTATTTAGATTTAGACTTAATAGATGACGGTGGGATGCATGTTATATAACATTACTCTTTATTAATTTCAATAAATAGGGGGGGAGGTGTGGGGTGGTTGATATTTGAAGATAGTTTGGCTTAAAATAAATAATATGTTCAATTGACTATGCTTAGTCTCAATAGTTTTTAAGAAATAGTTATATTTTATGAAACAGAAGTTCGAATCATCCTCTTTTATTTTATGTTGGTATGTAAAAATAAAATAAAATAAGTAAAAAAAAATCAATAAAATAATTTCATTATCTTTTCCCATCATGAGATTTTCGAGAAATAATTAAGAATAATTTATTCATAGACGTTGGCCATCAAACACCCACAAATTACAAACTTCTATAACAAAGTTTGAGACTTTCAGACACCAAAGGGTGGCGTAATATTATATTAAATAGTATAATAATAATATTTTGTTTATTTTTTTATTTTGGAATAAAATGGGGTATATGTTCAACTAAACATAGATAAGCTGCATGAGCACTTATGCTTTAGGGTATGCATATGAGTAACTCATGCAAAGTCATACCTTCAAATGCTTATTTTCCCTCTTAACTTTACCAAACCATATGATTCTCATACATAATTAAAAAAATTATGTGAAAATTATATGCTAAAGTACATGTAAGAATTAAAAATGTTTCTAACATGTTCTAAAGATATATGTTAGTTTAATGGATTGAATTAAATAAACTTTTTCCAATCCAATTTATAAGAAATTCTTATCCTCTTTTATAACTTTATTTTTCAATCTAGTGCACCCCTGACAACCTATATCCAAGGACGAGCCTATGTTACAAAGTTGTATGTGAATGACCAAGAAATTAGACATAATGACCTCATCATGTCCTAAGAAATTGGAGAACATTCACTGATAACAAAGTTCATTTTTAATGATCTGTGTAATGGAAGTGCATGTTCTTTCATGTTTGATTGGATACTGCAATTGAGAAAAGCCAAGAACCATTCAGATTCTCCGTTGAGGCTTTGGAAGAATCAATCAATTGATATAATATGAGAATGCAACCAAGTGACACTAAGCTAAAGTTAATCATGCAAATTAATTATTGGCAAAATGATATTATTATAGTGATAATAAATAAAGAAAGAAAAATGCCAATGGGTCCAATCAAATGTGGAGGAGTCTTAAGCATAAGGAAGTTGCATGCACCTCCAAAGATCAGAATTACCAAATTCGGTTGAGGGATACTAAGAATATTTAGGTAAATTTGAATGGGTTTCTTGTCATCACCAACTCACCAAATTCCATGAATAAGAATCTTCAAATTTAAAATGTCATTGTGAGTTGTCAATAACCAAATATTTCTTTGAGCAGTTGATAGCATTAATGGTGTGAAAAAAACAGAGATAACTCAAAACTCTGCTTAAACTCCAGTATATTAAAAAAAAAAAAAAAATTAAAAAAAGAAGAGAAGAAGAAGAAGAAATGATTATGTTATAATGTAACATAAGGATTGAGATGTCTAAAACTTTTAAGAATCACATGGGGTGGACGAAGTTTTTCTTCAAATTAGGTGAGATGAAAATTTTTAAATTCAATTTATTAAATTGACATCTGTTCTTAGAACATGTAAGAATCATATGTTTTGGTTTATATTAAAAAAATACGTGTGAAAATTATATGCTTTAAAGGACATGTATCAACTCAAACGCGGCTAAACCAAATGTAATTAATCCAATAATTAGTCATGGCCTGCAAAAATCTGATGTCTGGTCTTTTAAGTAGACCATTAAAATGGCCAGGAGGGGAGGGGGGGGGTGTTATCTAGAAAAGAAACAATAGGGCAAGAATGAGCCTCTGCAATTGCGTCTTTTGAAGAAACCCAAAAATAAATAAATAACATTTAGAAACTGTCATAAACCAGAAAGACGCAAGAAGTTCGGGAAAAAGAATTTTCTGCACATTTCAATTGTCTCTCGTGAACGTACATAAACAAATACCGATATGTTTAACCTAAGAAAAAGTTCTTCCTTTGAATATGATCTGTAACAAAGCAATCTCATGACCTACCCTAAGATTCACCATCATGATATCATCAAATGAAAGGGGAAAAAATGGGTACTAACAAAAATGAAAACAACAAAGGAAAAAAGGAAAAAACAAAAAATGAAGGGAAATTAACATTCCCTGGCTAATAATTGGGGAGCCTCACAGAAGATATGTCCCAGCCTTCGTCTTCCTTGCACCAATCAAGATGACGGCATTAACATCAGTACCTTCTTTGTATATTTGTTCACTTTATTTCATATTATGCTCTAAGAAATCAGGCAAGAAGAAGACTCCCCGGACGGAAGACCAATTATAGTTATCCTTTTTCTCAACCAAAAAATAAAGGACGGATTGCTATGTTACAGATTGAAAGAATGAATCACATGCCGTGCTAGTGGTGGCAGTCCTTGTCTGCAACAGTACTGGGATGACAGCCAATCTGGACTGTGAAAGATTTTTCCCTTTTGGCCAATTTTCTGCTTGTCTTCTCAAATATATCTTGACAACAATTTCGATCCACAAAAGACTTATATTAAACCTGTATCACTTGGGTCTTTTCCTGCCCCTTCTCTGTTAAGAGCTCCACTAGTTGGTCGACTATGATTCCAAGATGTGGCAGTTCTTTATAAAATCATTGGAGTAATTAACGTACTTGGTCCAAAATGGTCGGAGATGCTCAAAGCCAATCTGCAGCCATGGTTTTGACTGGCCATTGTAGTGGATAACTGCAGCCCTTTTGACACTATCAATGTTGGTGTTATTCTGATAACCCAAGCCGAGCATGTGCCACGACGGGTCAATAGGGTGAACATGACCTCTAAATGCAATCAAAGCAGGTGGTAAGGTTCCAAGCTTCCACATTGTCAAGTTTGACTTCAGATTCTGCCACATAAAAACCCAGAATCAAAGTTAAATGATGGCACCGCACCTGTTATTTACTTACGTAAAATTGCAAACTCCGTGAAATCTGATCAACAATGAACTCTCACAGAAAAGCAATGAACATTTAAAATTTCAGTATTGAATAAAATTCAGGTCCACGTTGAAACATCAGAGTTCATTAACACGTTGTCATCCCACTAGAATTTTTCCATGTGAAGGGGTTATATAACAGGTCAAAAGCTTACAATTTTCATCATCTAAGTGACTTCAAAGCAAACTTAAATGACATTTTGCGAAATCCAGAAAAAAGTTCTCTTTTTATAAGTAGAAAAAGTTCTTAAGTTGACTGTGAAAGGATGCACCCTAAACTGTATTAATTATATATCTTCGAAAACATCATCCAGGAAAAAGCTTCATCTATCCACTAACCCCAGAGCCTAAAAGGAGCATATAAGAAGGATACAAGGCTCAATGGATAAGGCCTGAAAGCAATTAGATTAAGTTTCAAATGGAAATTTTTGGCATAGACACTTCTACAGATAGATGATATTCTATTTCCGAGTGTCAAATGTTTTCAGTTCCTTCATCATCCACACTTAAAATGCATAATAGGAGGGGAGAATGCAACATGTATGAATAAACAAAAGTATAAAAGTTTGTAAGTAAAACTGAATACTTCATTTACCTCTCTAAGCCAAGAATGGTATGTTTCTCTTATGTTTGTCTTCCTCCAAGTACGAAGATCAAATATATTCATACCATAAGCCCATGCGCATTCATCAGGGTCCAAATTCTTTGCTACGAGGGGATGGGAAAAATTGAAGTAGTTCCTGAAATGCTTAGACATTACCCAGTCATCTTCACCTTTACAAGTTTCAACAGCTCCATTCACCTTTCCCCCAAGGTCAATTTCCCAAAGTGGAGACAAATCACGCTGAATCACGATATCATCATCTAAAAAGACCACCTTGTGAAGGTTTGGAAAGAGCTGTTCCATATGCAAGATCAGCATACTTATTTACAAATAAAAAGAAAACAAAAGGTGAAAGAAAGAGTGAATTTTATCCAAAACAAAAATAAAATAAACCATTGTCAGGGGTGTGACATCTGTTTCTCTATATTCCATGTGTACACGGATTGCCAAAGACTATGTCTACAACTGATAGGTCAACTGGCGATTTAGAGTACTTGCCCTTTCTCAAGGACGAAAATAAAAGCGTTTCAATTCACTCCCAGTTATCTCTTACATAAAGGCTTACCCAGAGCCTGGGCAGCACCCATTTTCAAATAGAGCTGAAGTGCAGAAGTATTAGATACAAATTACCCCAACATAACACCCCCCCCCCCCCCCCCCAAAAACCAGCCAGGCCCTAGAAGAAATAAATTTGCTTCCCTTATAAATAACTATCTATCCTAAGAATTCCTTTTTTTTTCCATACTTGTCTCCCATCTTATTTCATAGTTCACTGGACATGGTAATTCACACATAAGCCAGACAAATTCAGTAATTCCATGTCATCCTGTTAATACAAACTCAAAAATCATTCTGAAGCGATCAAATTTTCTTCTAGATTTTACAATGCTTAAATATTTGGATCACACAAAACTGAGGTGCCAGCCAAGTCATGTGCCTACCTTTTTTATCCAAGAAGATGAAGTTCTTGACCATTGCCAATGAGATAAGTTTGACATCAATAATGAGAAATAGGGGTTTACAGGTGTCACTAATATCAGGGTTACGGGGAGGAAGGAGAGAGAAAATTTGGACCAGACTTCTACCTTAGGGGCAGTCAGAGTAACCATTCAATGCATAAACTCCCTATGATATCAAACATCCGCATTATTTATTATTGTTACTTTTTATCTTGAATAAGCTAACATTATCATATTATAGGTCTCCAGAAACCACATACGGGAAAAGAACAGTCTCAAGTGACATGTAATTACCTCTGGTAAATATATGCGGAGATGGTTGAGTAAGGATATGTACTTTGGACTTCTAGCTTGCAATTTTGAAGCAAACGTTCGTGGAGTTGTGTCACTGAGATTGGCCCCTGCAACATGATTACCATGGTAGTAATTCCGGATCCCATTTTGGTTCTCTACAGCTTCAAGTACAGGAACATTTTCTCTTGTTAACCAGTCAAACTGGTGAACGCCTTTCACTTCAACAATAGCTGGGGAGACAGGGTTCAACGCAAACCATGAGTGCATACCCGCATAAGTTTTCTTGTCAGTGATGACATGGAAGACAATTTTTTCAGGTTTCAGCGATGACTGGACAGTAGAAGCAACAACAACTGAAGCAGCCAAAATGTTATCTGTTGACAGGATAAAGTGATGATAAGAGTTGTCTGAAAGCAAAGGTAGAAACTCTGGAGGAGGCAATTGTTTACGCGCATGGGCATTTGAGGAATATTCATCAGTCAAACGAAGAGAGAGACAGTGGATCCCTTTTGGAATGGAACTTGCTGCGAAGTGTTTGTTCATCAGCTCTGCAAATTTAGACTCCCTAATCTCCCTTTCAAATTTCTCCATCTGTGCAAACAAACATAATATCAGTTGAAATTGTGCTAAAATATTATGAATTTTCATTGGGGGGGTAATAGGCAATGTGCAAAACTTTATTGGTTTAACAAATGTCTTTAATTGACTAACATTCACCAAGAAACAAGCAAAAATGGGCAATCAACTCAAAAAGGGTAAAGCTTGCGTAGAGAACTCAGGACATAACCAACTTAAATGTCATATACTGCCTTAGAATCAGATAATTCACAACTAGAGATGTGAAGAAACACAGTGCAAAATAATAACAGTGACAAATTCATTCTAACCAAAGAGATCTCAGATTTCCTCGAATGCATCTAACACAAGACACTATCTTGTGCTTTTACTAAGCAAAGAGACCCACAGAGAAGAGAAAAGGTCTTCATAACAGTTTTACTGACTAAACTAAACACTATGAAAGAATCCCAAACAAGTAACAAGCTCAAGAAGATAAGCATCAAAGAATGTATATTGTAGAACTTTTGGCTCAAGATAACTAACATGAAACAATAAAAGGAGATGGATAACGAAAATCCAACAGCAATAAACTTTGTATCAACATTTCATATCCACATTTAAGAGTTGGGTATGGACTGATAGGCTGAGGCCAAAAGATATGGGATAAATGCACAAGACCACATGTAAACTGAATTGAAACTAAGTAGGAGCAAATAGAAGGTCAACAGAGATCAACAGCAAAGAAAAACATCTAGGTTGCATTATCTTGGTTCAAGCATTCATTAGTGAGAGATTCAAGATTTATAACTAGCAGCTACATCATGAAGCCAAATTCATGTTTCGGTACCTAAATAATCATTTAAAAACCCAAAACCAAACATAAAGATCAGCAATGTGCAAAGAGTACCTCTGAAATTTCTTTTTGCAAATTAACAGAAGCTACATAAGTCCACTAAACAAGGTGATACTAGGGGGAAAATGTACTTTATCAACATATTTGTAGGCATTCCTTTGTTGTTGATAAATGTTAATGTATCAATTAGGGACAATTACTTATCTGATCTCAGGCCAAATTGATTCTTCGAGTACTAAAAATTCTGTCCAAAAGGATCATTGTAGTCTAGCCGTTTAATAGAAACCATTAGATGCATAACTAATTCTCAGATTAACACGTAGCATAGCTGATGATTCACATGCAACATGTGTTTTAAGGAGTTTTTGTTTTAGGTTTGAAAAATGTTATGATGTGTAAACATGAAAATTGTTTTGTGCTTTTAGGAGTGTTTTGTGTTTGGGTTTTTGTTAATGTTTTTGTTTTAAAAAGATAAAACAAAAGACAGAAAAAAAATTAAATTAAATTTTTTTTTTAAAAAAGGGACCAATTTTTTTTTCAAAAAATGGCCACCCTCACTTGATGAGGGGCAGTCGGCCTCCCCTCACAGAGGGACAGCCTACCGCCTCTTTTTTTTTTTTTTGTTTACATTATTTTTAATTATGAGATAAAGCTGTAATTTTACAATGCCAGCAAGTAAGTAATCAATTATGCTACACGTCAATTGGTGATCAGCTATGCCATGGATCCATGTGTGCATCTAATAATTTTCGTTAAATTTCTAGATGACGGGGATTATTTTGGATAGATAGCTTACCCCAAGGCTCTTCATAATATTTTTGTACCCCAAGGATCATTTTGGTACTAGGGATCAAAAAAGTATATTTTTCTATTAATTAAATTCACCATCAACTTAAGTTTTTGGTCAACTTGGTAATTTAGCATGATATCAAAATAGTAATCATAAATTTGAATCTGGACTCCGTAATTTATTTTATATTTCAATAAAATATTACACATGTTAAGTTTCAATTGTTGAGGGAAAGTTTGAGCCTACACACAAGAGGGGCCGTAAAATATTAATTCAATTCACAATTTCCTATAGTTTAAACTTTTATGATAATTGGAGATTTAACAATAAACAACTATCAAGGAACCCCTAGAATCAATCCATGACGGATAAAAAACTAAAGGAGTCCTTTACTAAGTAAGCTATGCAACAGTCTTTACCTGCCTCAACCAATTTTAGCTTGTACAGTGGTCTAGATAGAGCCCCCTATTACGTGTGGCAGCTATGATGACGGTGAGGGTTACAAAAGGCTACATTTTCGGACATCAACAAAGACACCTACATATTAAGATAAATGGAAGAGGTTGAAAGCCACAATGACTTAACCAATCTCAATTTTAGACAAAGCCACAATGGCCTAACAGTAACAGCATATAAGTAGAACTAAGAGATTTGCTCGGCTGGGCCATGAGGCATGCTATGACAGAAAAAATGTAATGCAGAATTTATGTTGCAAGAACCTAGCCACTGATTATGCCATTGGATTTCTATAATGACAGATACATTTGAACAGTGATGAAACTGTGAAGTAGCTTGAGACAAGGACCAAATAGGGAACTCAAGATTTCTTCAGCATGAAATGGTGAAATTATGCTTCTTACTCAAAAACTTTGTAAGGCTCAGGTTTATATAGTGAGACATATCCTTGAACTACGATGAAACTGTAAAGAAGTCCGGAAATATTACTATGGTAGTCAACTAAGAATATAAATCACCAAGATGTGTTTCTAACTGAGGCAGGCAAAAAAATACAGTATCATAGTTTAAGGAGATCGGAATCCTTACTTTCTTTTTTTCTTCTTTTCTATTTTGACCAAGAGTATAGAAATTGAGTCATGAACTCAAAAGTAGAACAAAGGAATTTATTCTCAAGAACACTGTGATCATGTATGCAAAACACATCCAGTTAACTTTCATTTGAATCATGGAACTAGGGTCAAATAAAAAAAGGCTACTAGGGTCAAATATAAACACATGCTTTTTTGCAGCCAATTCATAAGGCTACTGGGTCAAATACAGAAAGGAAAGACAGAATTTTACTTCAGACAGAAGATGCTGAAATTATGTTTTCTAATCCTTTGGATGTCCACTAAAATCAGAACCTGATGATCATGATATGGGGGCATGGAACAGGGGAACCTTATCATCAACTTCACTCCATCCTTTTTTCTTCTGTGTAATCTCGATAATTAATGAAAATGAATACCATTAGAGGACTCTGTCCCAAATAAAGACTGGAATGTAGAACAGGGGAAGCAACCTAATACATTTCAAAAACTCTCTCCTAACAATAATATACTATCTAAGCACATATATATTTCTGTCACATGCAACATACCATTGCCCTTAACACGAAAGCAAAGTTCCTTGCATCATACTGGTTGTTCTTCATTTCCGAAACAAGTTGACTAAATGAATCTGGCAGCTTTAGACCATGCGGGATTTCCTCAGTGTTCACTTGGTTAAGGATGGTGTAAAACTCTCTAACCAGTTTCTGCTTCGTCATCGCCACCACCACAACAACAATCCAGCATAAGTTAATAACATAAGCATTGTAGACTTAAAAGGCCAATTGAAAATTTTCATTGCAGATAGTTATTATGTAATTACAGTATCAAGAAAAAGTTACTTACCCCTGAATCATCAACCCTGCCAAGAAACCTTGGTCCCAACCGCCTGCCTAAACAATCTGAAGCACAGAAGGCAAGAATGAATTCTTAGGTCCACCATTAACACTATGATATTAAGAAAAACTCTTAAAACCCTGACATAACTAACATAAGGATACTACAAGCAGGCCAGAGAAAACACACACAACGTAACTACATAAGCATTCATAATCCATCCTACATAGACAAATACATATTTTGTGAAATAATAAAGAAGAGGCAACATTGAAAAAATGAATTATGAAAGAACCAAATTTTACTGTCAACTGTCAGCATATAATAAATTTGAAGGTCACCCTTGAAATAGATATCTGAGATAATTTAATTAATCAATTTACAATCAGCAATACAACAGAAAAAATCATAGTGTATTGATTACAACAAAATGAACAATTTAATTCAAAAATTAAGATCACAAACTGCTTGAAAATGCATAAATAATATGTAAATTCAGTGACATGAAAGAACAATGGTCATCCAAATAATATGATTCCCATAGTTTACAAATATATCAATTCTCAGTACATATTAAAATTCAATCGAACAAAAGAATCACCATACCAGAACTTAATAAACAGAATTCAATTTAAATCAATTCAACCCAATTAACAAACCATTGGAGCTCAATTAAACATGGAAATTCACCAATAAGCATTGGAACAAAAACCAAATCCAAACCGATCAATAAACTAATTGGATTCAGCTACACAAATCAACATCACAAATAATCACCATATAAGCCATACGCCAGAACCTATTTCAATCCGATCAATTAAGAAAACCAATCAGATTCAGCTGCCCACATATACATGACAAAACATGGGCATTCCAAAGCCCAAGTCGACCCAATCAATTTTAAAAAGTCAGATTCAGCTGCAGAAACCAATATCACAGATAATCACCACATGGGCATATTAGAATAACCCAATTCACACCAAGATCTATGACATTCAATCGCAACCAAACCAAATACGTAAACGAATAGCCCCAAAAATTGAGAATGCAAATGAATGAAAATTCGATAAAATAGAGTACCAATCGAGGAGCACTTGTTGACACCTTCAAGGGTTACAACAGCAGTGAGAATGAAGACAAAGGGCAACAAGAAAGCGAGGATCAGAATGGTGTGGAAGAGGGTCCGATAGGAAAAATGGCGAGCTGCGACCTTGATCTTCATGAAGTCAATAAACCCATTGCTGCTGGAGATCGTGATGCTTCTCATGCTAGGCGAGAAGTGAAGCTGCATCGTTGTCTGTGCAGCCCCACCAGCACACGAAAGGCCACTACTACGCTCCTACCAATACCAGACTTGACGCGATTCGATGCACCCACCTTCGGAAATGGTCCGAAAATCCCCACCATCAGATCCCAGCACACGCCCACAATGACTCCGACCGAATTCAGATCTGTTTCTCTGGGTTTTTCCGCTTAAGACTCCTCTTCTTGTTGGTCTTTTATAAGACCGCATTGGAGATTGGCAAACAGGCTTTTGAAGACTCAATCACTGTTTTGAATCAGCCAGCCGAATTGGGTTCCTGTTGTTCCAGCTCCCATCGATCGAAGAGAGTGTTTCACACACGAGCGATAGAGACACGGGAAGAGAGAGAAAAATTTGGGTCTTTCCTTTCTTTCTTTCTTTTTTGGGTGCTTTTCCTTTCTTTCTTAGAATGTGAGGAGATTTTTCATTGGTGGATCGCCGTCCGATCCAATATATTTCGTCTTCCCACAAATTTAATTAAATTTTAATAAATAGAAATCAATATAAATATATTGATATCATAATATCATAATAATAATAATATAAATTCAAAGCTCTTGAGTCAAAACCGTGTTCAGTTTAGAGAGAGAGAATCAGAGATGACTTGGTTAGAGAGAAGAGAGAGAGACAGAAACTTGTGGTTGGGGTGTTTGACCTTGAGGTTGGGACAGAGGAAGGACAAGGAAAGTGGGAGGTGTGCGATTTTGAAGCTAAACTAGGATTTCTCCGATGTTTATGGGCAAGCAAAGGGGATTATGTGGATAAGAGGCACTGTAATTTTTATTATTATTATTTTATTTTTTAATTTTATGTTCTTGGGAGGAAGGAAAAGTTTGTAAGGGTTAAGGTATTGGGGTCAAATATTTTTCTATATTTGGACATATTTGGGATACTAGAAGAGGGATCATAGCTTATTGCTTTGGGGGAGATGGGCAATCTTGGAATTTGGATCATGCAATTGTTCGCTTTGGGACGGCCAATTTAGAGATGACTCTCATGAAACTCACTTATTTAGATTAGTGTTCGAACACTCTGATGAGTCATGTTTAGGCAAGTAGGTTTTATAAGGGCTCTCTTAAATATCAGTTTGAATTGCTTAGATTGCTTGTAATTTGAGCAGGCATTTGCATAGACACTATCTTTAATCCATATAAAAGAGTTGAAGTTAAAAGGATTATCTCTACTATTTAAAAATAATAATAATATTTTCTTCATTCCAATTCCATGTTAAAGTGTTGATGGTGACACTCAACTAATGCATGGGATAGTTGGCTCAAAGCAAGGAAAACAATTAATATAGCTCTTAATTATTGGACAATGAAGGTTACATTCATATGTTGATCCCAATTAACTATAATAGGCCTAATAATGACTCTTTATTTGATCCCAATTAACTTTCAGGGGAGTTTAAGGGACAAATCAAGGCTTTACTACTTGCATGAGTGAGTTCATTCTCTTTTCATTTTATGGGATTTATTGTGAAAGCAAGTAATCTTCAGTGTCACTTCACAACCATGGCTTTCTCACATTGTATCACCTCTTCACTAGCATCTCATAGATTTCCTTTTTCTCTTCTTTTCTTTTAATTCTCTGTTATCAGGTAGAATCAGGATTGAAGACCCACATTTTGGCATCAGCATTTAATTTTCAGACCCTATCCACATTTTGATTGCCTAGTTTCTCAGTTGCATAAACGTTTCCCTATCTTTTAAAACCAGCTTTTAGTGCATCATTGATGAGGTAGCCAGCATCCTTTTGCTATCAGGACCAATTAAACACTATATAGGCCTGCCTGTCTACCTCCCTTGCCAGGAATTTAATCAACACTGTTGCAGAACAGAAGCACTGGTGCAAGTAATTGGACTATGATGGGGCTATTATCAATTTTGTTCAACTAAAAGAAAAAACAGAATAGAAAATTTTGTAGGCAATGGGGTATCTGCTCACCTTTCCTCTGCACTTTCACAAATCTTTTAGGCAATGGGATAAGAGTAAGAAGAGTAAGCAAAATGAAAGAAAAGATTGGTTCCACAAGATGGTAGAAGCAGTAAATGGATTCATTTGATGTGCAAGCTTGTTTCTTCTTGCAACCTCCACATGGGAGAGGTTTGATTCTTAATGCCACAGCTCCAAAAGGTCATATGCTGGGTGGTCATTTGTGGGCCATTGAACTTTTTTGGTGGGTGTAAACTAATAATTGTCTCAACGTTGAGTGTTGGTGGCATGTTGCAAATGCCAACTTCATTGCCATTTTTGTTGCTGATTTCTATGAATGTTATAAGGCCAACCATAAATATCTGATATACTGTTTTGCAGTGCACTATGTACAGTCTCTTTGCCGGGGCTGGCTCAATGTTTTTTGGGGCATTGGGCGATACTCTTAAATGAGGCCTTATTTTTTTTAATCAAAACCCACAAAAAAAAATTGACAAAAACCCATACAAAACTCACAAGAAAAATCAAAAGAAATCTTTTTTTATAATTTTTTATGAATCCTTACCTCATTGATACACCTATTTCAAACTAATCCACCAAAAAAATTGTCAAAAAACCCATAAAAACCCACAAGAAAAAACCCATACACCTTTTTAAGTATAAGGATATTTGCTTTTATGGGTTAATTGATCTTATTTCACTGTAGGCTTATATATATTGGGGCGTATTAAATAAATTGAGGCCTTTCTTAAATTACTTATCAATTATCATGATTAGAGGCTGTAAGTTTTTATTAAAAAAAAAATAAAATTGGAGCCTTATTAAAAAAAGGGCCATAAATTTTAAAAAAAAAAATTATAATTTTTTTTTTGGGCCTTATTAATCCGGTGCCCTAGGGGAGCGCCTCACTCGCCTAGTGGTCTAGCCGGCCCTACTCTTTGCCCAAGTAGTCACCAAGGTCTAGCAGCAAACACCATCACCATGAGATGCCTAAAAAGTATTTGCCAATTTCATATGATTTCTCTCATTTTTATTTTATTTTTCCTTATTAATGAACTAAATGGTCTAATTAGATTTGCAATTTCAAAATATGGGATTTTAAAACATATTTTAAAAAATGTGGGCAAATTTTTTGAAAACGCACTTCATGACGCTATATTTTATACTATTCGGTATATTTTATACTATTTTGGTTTAGAGTCGCATAAAATCACATTACCAAACTCACTCTCATATTGGAGAATGAATAGCATGGAAACTGCTTAAGAAATTAGGCATATGGAACTCAAGAGTCGAACTTTTTCCACTAGCCTGATATTCTTCCATTTAGATGCTTCAAGTAGCACTTCCCAGCAGACTTAGGTATATTTTAGATCAATTGAAGTCAATGATTGAACTATCTACCAGTAAAATTGCACATAGAGCAGATTAATGTATTTTATATCATAACAAAACTTTATTATGCTCCACAAGGCATGTGCTTCTTTAACCAATTAGAGTCAAATGAGATGAGTATTATAGGATGGTAGTAATTGGCTTTAGCTTGCCATATGGCCATATGGGGTAGTTAAACAAGCAGTACTGTTGGCCTTATCTTAATCTCTCTCTCTCTCTGTGTTGTTGATCACTTTAATAGAGATATACGGGCCCATCCAAAAGCATATCTCCAAATAAAAATAATAATAATAATGGCACATGACATGTAGTAGTCTATAGGAGACAAGGGCTTGAAAGTATTGCTGATGTGTGGATGCCTATTGCCTTGTTCTAAAGCCTACAGGCTTTAATTAACCGATCAGTAGGCCAGAACATGGCAACAGGGACAGTTGCAGCATCCAACCCCCACCTTCGTGTCTTGTTCTGTTTGTTTCTGCTTCGAACTTAGATTTCCTCCCGGTTTTGTCTGAAGAGCACGCATCATACCGTTTTTAATGCTTCAAGTTCAAATAGCAACCACTTCTTCTCGGTTTCATGGTGTTTCTAACTGTACCTTTGATCGAGGTGTACATATAATTGAGTGAACATGATGCTGGTTAAGAGGGGGAAAAAAAAAGACTATGAAACTGGACAAGTGGGAAGGAATGTAAACTATTCTACTTCGCCCCCACTCTAATTAACTGGTAATTGTATATATATATTTTTTAACAAGACAGCCATCGTAACTGGTGATACTTTACGGTTGGTGACTCCACTCATGGGTGGTTGTACCAATCATAATAACCATCGGATCTAACTCCGGGTGATTCACCCAGCTAGTGATATTTGTACGTACCATGGTGACTTCACCCGTGAGTGGTTGCGCCGGTGATAATAGCGCCCAGTTCTAGTGTAAACTCTCTCATCACACATATTGGGTTGTGGCCTGTAGGGGTATGCACATGCCTCATATTCTTGAATTGGGATTCCGGGCAATGTTGTGAAAATTGCCCATCATTTTTTTTTTTTTTTTTAAATCTTCACCATCCATTTTCAACCATCCATTTTCATCCGATTGCTACTAACTCGCCACGTGCCCGAGTCAATATAACATAATAAAATATTATTTAAAATTTTAAAATAAACATAAAATTAAATAAATTTTTTAAAAAACATGGGGTGGTTCAGCCAACCCATTTTCCCCCTAGTGGATGGCCAGCCACCCCAGCTCAACCTAGAAAGGCTGGTTGAGGGTGGCCGATGCCACCCCTAGGGCCACAGAGGTGGTTCGCCACCCCTACTGGGATGGCACCACCCCTAACCTAGTTTTAAACATTTGAGTTGAAATCCCATATTCTTCACCTCTTTTTCCTATGGTGAGTGGTGACCATGTCATACAATTGTTTTAGGGGTAATTTCACTTAATTATCCTAAAGTTTCACTCCTTTTGCAAACACCCCTCCAAACTTTAAAGTCTCTTATTTTAGTGTATCGAACTTTTATTTCGTTTCAAATATCACATACAGTTAAATATTGCAGTTAAATTAAACGGGAAAATGAAAAAATAAAAATAACTAAGGGTATTTTAGTAATTTCACACCCATCCGTTAGGATTTAACAGAAAATCCTAACGAAAGGAGGTATTTGAAACGAAATAAAATTCGATACACCAAAGTGAAAGACTTTGAAGTTTGGAGGGATACTTGCAAAAAGTGCTGAACTTCATAGGGGTTAAGTGAAATTAACCCATTGTTTTATTTATTTTCTTATCCATGCATGTAACAAAATGAAAAATAAAAACATGTGTTAGAATAATTATTTTATTACATCAAATTGGGTTTGAATAATTTTCTCCAACCCAATATATTAAACCGATATGTGTTCAAAATGTATGTGATAATCATATGCATTTTTTTTTTAATCTCATATACATTGTTAATAGAATGTTGGATTCTTACATGTATTTTTAAAAATATATGTTAAACAGATGTCGTTTTTTTAATGGATTGGAATGGAAAAATTTCATCCAACCCGATTTTAAAAAAAAACTTTGTCGAATTTATAATTAAGCAATTGCTACATGTTCTTTTTTCCTTTTGTGATGAACAAAACCAATTCTCGAGAATTCAATTTCGCCATTAACTTTCAAAAACATCTTCAGCAACTGCCAAGCAATATGAATGAAACAATTCTAACTTGTTTCAGGTTTTCGTACAAAACATTCTATCTACTCATTTCACCTCTTATATTGGAAGAATGAAAATACTAGATGATGTATGAAATCTCATTATTAACAAGTATATAACATACTCTACGCTAAACAAAATAAGTGGATAAAAATGCAGAAAATGGAAAATAAATAAGAACCTCTTCAATTGATTGATTCAACCAATAATAAAATCAAATCCCAACTGCATCTTTTTTTTTTGTTAACCATAAGAAATAAAATTTATTTAAAAAGCACAAAAAGAAAACCAAAACCTATCAAATCAAATGATGATGTTGAGCTCTCAAATCAAGTACGTGGGTCAGTACCATGGTGTTTGATCATAAGTGAGAGTATGCCCTAAGTTAACGTGTATCAAACCCCATTACAAAGAGAGAGATCCTGTGATCTAATGAAGAGAGTTCTCGGTCCACAGATACAGCTCATCATCCCCAACATTCTCATCATTCTAAGGCTAATGGACAGTTAAAATCCCACTAAAAGAGTAGGTATAACTAACACTTGTACCTGCTCCTCTAGCATGTTCTTCTATGGCTAACATGAAAGATACAAATGTATACCTAGTATCAATACAATCCAGATCAATGGCGCCATGCTTCAACTTAAGAAACTCACATTTGTCCACGGACAGGTGGAATATGTATGAAAGGAATGGAAAGCCAGTCCATTCATAATGATGACAGTTGCACCTTCTGTTTGACCAAGAAGTTGCCTCTTCAGCCAAAAATATTACAAATTCCATCCACAAGCCCATCATAAATGAAACAATGGCAACATGGTTAAATTAGATAGCTCGCTTTCACAATCTAATTTTATAGACATATATGGAGGCATTGCCTACTCTCTTTGAACAGAGTCCTCTCTACTCAATCAAACCAAGTCTTTCCATTGTCAGTAGCAATCATTCACATTAATCAAAACCTATTCAATGGGGCATGTCAAAACAAAAATATTATCCACTTGAAGTGGAAAATCTTTACCCAGTTAACTCAATTCTGACCTCGACCACACTGTGAGCAGGTGTTTTTCTTAATCCTATCTCATTGATCATATGTCTCATATTCTCGGCATCCTTCCACCTTCCTACTGCAGCATAAAGTTTTGCCATCAATACATAATTTCCTGTGTTTTCTGGCTCAATCTCAAAAAGCCACTTTGCAGCAACTTCTCCTAATTCAACATTCTCATGTATCACACAAGCACCAAGCAGTGCACCCCAAACAGCATGGTTAGGCTTGAATGGCATTGTCCTAATTAGATCATAAGCTTCGGGCAGTCGACCAGCACGACCAAGAAGATCAACAACACAAGTGTAGTGATCATGACTAGGATTCAACTGGTGATTTTCAAGCATGAACTTGAACAAATTCAGACCCTTATCCACCAAACCTGCATGGCTGCATGCATGCAAAACAGAAATGAAAGTGACTTCATTTGGTTTCACCCCAGATTGAACCATCTGATAGAAAAGTGAAACGGCAATCTCACCATAACCATGAATCCCATAACAAGCTATTATTACGCTCCATATGATAATGTCCTTTCCTTTTTCAGGAACTTCACTAAAAATTTTGTGAGCAGATTCTAAGCTTCCACATTTTGAGTATATGTCGATCAAACCAGTAGTAACTTCAATGATTGAAAGGAACCCAGATCTTGCCAAATAACAGTGTATATTTGTTGCTTGCTGTAAATCTGCAAGAATAGCATATGCAGGAAGCAGACTATTCAAGGTTGCATCATTGGGTTGTACTGCTTCAATTAGCATTTGTTTAAACAATTCTATTGCTTTTCTTGCAAGCCCATTCCAAACACATCCAGAGAGAATTGCATTCCAAGGGACTGCTCGTTTTTTTGTAGTGTTAGCAAACACTCGAAAACTGAGGTCAACTTTTTTGCATTTTGCATACATGTCGATCAATGCAGTCTCCACAATAACATCAGACTCAATTTTTTGCCTTATTGCCCACCCGTGCAAACACCTACCATTCTCAAAAGAGTATAAACTACCACAGGCTGCGAGAAGGGAAGCTATAGTCACTGAATTGGGCCTTACCCCATCAGACTGCATAGGCCAACAGAGCGCCAAAGCACTTATTGCATCCCCATTCAAAATGTACCCATTGATCATGGTTGTCCACGTAACCACATCCCTCTCACCCATCTTATCAACAACTAACCTTGCTTCATACATACTACCACACTTTGCATACATATCCACCAACGCATTCCTCACTATTATCTTCTTCCCCAAGCCCTTCTCTTCCATTAATGCATGAACCCTTCTTCCCAATACCAAATCCTTAAAGTAACCATAAGCTGGCAACACTGAAACCATGGTGGCACAATCAGGCTCCACGCCCACATCCATCATCGAATTAAAAAACATCATAGCGTCCTTTGCACACCCATTTCGAAAATAGCCATTAATCATAGTATTCCAAGACACAACAGTTCGCTCCCACATTGTATCGAAAACCCGTCTCGCTGCCTCCTTCTCCCCACAATTCATATACATTGCCAGCAAAGAATTCTGCACAAACGTGTCCAAGTCAAACCCAGACATCAGTGTTCGCCCGTGAACTACAACACCCACATTGAGCAATGACAAGTCACCGCAAGCCTTAACAACAAATGGGTACGTAAAGCAATTGGGCCGGCAGTGCCCCGAAGCGAGCATTTCAACAAACATGTTTAGTGCGGCATAGGGCATACCATTTTGTACGTACACTCTTATCAAAATGTTATACAGAAATAAGCTTCGGTCAGTCACTTCATCGAACAGTTTACGCGCATGTGGAACGGAACCACATGAAGCATACGTTATGGCAAGCTCTGAGCGAAGGTCGCTGGAGTTTGAGTAGAGTAAGCCCGAGGTGATGATGTGAGCATGGAGTTGTTTGGTCTTCGTAACAGACCGTGTGGCTGCGTACTTTCCCAACAGTGACTTGCACTGGGCTGTGGTCGTGGTGAGAAGGTGCTTGGTTTTCGAGAGCGCCTGAGCCGTGCCATTCATCAATCCAAACGCTTGGGTCGCACTGGCTGCGGCCGTAGTGAGAAGGAGTTCGAAGGAATAGGGAACTAAGGTCTCATAAAATAAATCATGAAGTAAACGTCTCTGGATTTTTAAATCTTAGTTATAGAACTTTTAATTTAACCACTATTTTTAAAGGAATAGTATCATCTCCGTCTATTTTGGTTCAGAAAATATTCAATTAATAGCCAAAATTTCTATATAAAATAGACTAGAGAATATTCAATTAATGGCTGAGATCTACAAAGATCTTGAGGTCATGAATAAGACATTTATCCCATTAATATATAATAATGAAATATTATTTATACTTTAAAATTTTCAAAATTAGAGTATTAAAAATAAAAAAAAATATTTAAAAAAAACCTAAGGGATGGCAAGGGCCAAATGAAAAAAAAAAAAAAAAAAAATCTTTTGGCTATCTGGCCACCCCCAAGGGCCATGGGATAGTCCAACCACCTTGGGTGGACACTAGGGTGGCTCCTAGCTAAAATTGGGCGATTTGATCACTCCCTAAGAAGGTAGTCAATCACCCCTTATTTTTTATTATTATTTGATTTATTATGTTTTATATTAAATAATATTTTATTATTATTTTTTGTTAGTGAACAGGTATTCCATTTGTAGTTATAAAATTTCTAAAAAAAAAATTACAGTCATGAACTAAATGTCCTTAGACGGGAGATGATCCTATTTCATTTTTAATTGGGTTTAGAAACAAAAAGGGAGGGACCAAAAAAAACCAAAAAAGTTCAGAAACAAACAAAAAACGACGCCGTTTCAAGCTTCAATACGGCACGTACGGATTTGGAGTACTGTGTACGAATTCCGGAGCATACTCGAGCCTACAAATTTTTTTTTTTTTAAAAAAAAAGCAGCCGTCGGATCCCCGAAAATTTACGGAAAACAAAAACGATCGCACGGCCAGTAATTGCCGTCTCAGGTTCCCAATCCGGAAATGCAAGCAAGCAGAGCGTAATTGGTGTCCTCCCATTGCCTCTCGCCCGCGGCGGCCTTCTCGTCCCTCAACAAAATCTCACGCTCTCTCTTCTCTCTCTCTCTCTCTCTGCTTCCCGACCACCTCAACAGGCAACAGAGGTAACATGTACATTTCTCTTACGTTTTGTCACCAAGAAGAAGAAAAGAGAAACTATGATCTTTGAGGTTTCGTTGTCAGTTTTGTCTTGGTCTTTGTTGGCAATATGGTTGTTGGCGTAAGCTACTCTTTATAATTTGCTTATGAAATGAGTCTTTAACCAACTATTGGTTTTGGTTCCCCATTTTCCCGTTATAAGTTGCTTCGAATTCTTAGCTTAAAGGTGTGTAGCTTATACGTGTTTGTTGAGTTCCTCACTGAAAACTTGCTGAAAAGTTTTATATTTGACAAAACTTAAAGTTTTCGAATTTGGTGGTGTTGTGTTATTGGGTCTTTATTTTTTTTATTGATGCCCATATTTTCCTGACCCAGAAGAATGCCGTATGTTACGATACTGGTAAATTATGTATTGTGGAATCTGCGCCTGTTTCGAGAAAGACCATGAATGTTAATGAGAATTCGAGGTAGTCGATTGGTTTGAATTTTTGTAAGTCTTTCGGAATCGAAGGGTGACGGGGTTAACAAAATAAAATGGAGGACGAGCCTTCTAGGGAAGCTAAAGAAGGGATGGACTCTTATGGGACTTTGGATGAGGAGGGCGATGAATGTTGTGTGGCTGAGGATGTTGAAGCACCAATGGTGTTGGATGATGCAGAGGAAGATAATGTGAATTTTGAATATTCTCAGAGTTTGGTGGTTGGGGTTGTAGAGCCCATGCTGGGGATGGAGTTTACTTCAGAAGATGATGCGAGGAACTTTTACAATGCGTATGCTAAGCAAACGGGCTTTAGTATTCGTGTGAACTCATATTATCGTTCAAAGAAAGATAATTCAATTATATCTCGAGAGTTTTGTTGTTCTAAAGAAGGGTTTCGCCGAGAGAGGCATGCTAAAAGGATAGATTTGAGTGATGACACAAAAAGGAGGCGCGCTAGACCTATCACAAGGGAAGGTTGCAAAGCATTGATGACCGTGAGGAAACGAGACAATGGGAAATGGTATGTGGCGAAAATAGTGAAGAACCATAATCACGAGCTAGTGACTCCAGCAATGCGGCAATTTCTTAGGTCACAGAAGCAGGAGTGTGATCCCAGAAAAAGTTTGAGTAACTCTTTCAGTTCCCCTGGAATGAGTTTAAATGGTCCTGTGAATGTCTTGAGTGAAGATTCCAACAGTTTTGGTAAAATGGTATTTAACGCACAGAATACTGTCAATTACATTGGAAAGGGAAGGCTGAGCACTTTTGGGATAGATGCCCAAAGTCTGCTTGGGTTTTTTAAGGTTATGCAAGCTAGTGATCCTGCATTTTATTATGCGATACAGGTTGATGAAGAAGATAGGCTAAGTAGTGTTTTCTGGGTTGACACAAGATCAAGAATCGCTTATAATTGTTTCTCTGATGTCGTAGCCTTTGATACTACTTATCAAGTGAATCAATATAAAATGCCATTTGCCCCTTTTACTGGAGTAAATCATCATAAGCAATCAGTGCTGTTTGGCTGTGCATTGCTTGCAGATGAGACTGAATCCACATTTATTTGGCTTTTCACAACTTGGCTTGAGGCAATGTCTGGCCAGCAACCTGGCTTAATTATAACTGACTATGATTCTGCCATACGCATAGCAGTAGAACAGGTTTTCTCCCAGTCAAGGCATCAATATTGCAAATGGCATATCATGAGCAAAATGCCTAGGGAAATGGGACATATATACAGCTCACTACCAAGAACATTTCAAATAGAATTTGACAGGTGTATTAATAAGAGTGAGACACCCGATGAATTTGAATCTGCTTGGCCAAGACTTCTTGATAAGTACAATCTTAGGGGAAATGAATGGCTTCAATCACTTTACATTGATCGCAAGTTGTGGGTGCCAACATATGTAAGAGATACATTCTCTGCAGGGATGTATGCTGCCCAGCAAAGTTCAAGTGTGAACTCACTTTTTGGTGGCTATGTGAATGCAAGGACTACCTTACAAGATTTTGCAGAGCAATATGAGAAGGCCTTAGATGATAGATATGAGAAAGAAGCAAGGGCAGAGTTTGATACCTTCTATACTAAACCAGTTCTGAAGACACCACTTCCTATGGAAAAGCAAGCAGCAGACATTTACACAAGAAAAATATTTACAGTATTTCAGGATGAAGTATTTAAATCTCTTGCACTTGCTGTGAAATTCAGTGGAGAGGATGGAGGAACCAGCACATACGAGGTAGCAAGATTTGATGAAGAACATAAAGCTCACTTTGTATGTAGTAATGTAGCTGAACAAGTAGCTAGTTGTAGTTGTAAGATGTTTGAATTCGAAGGGGTCCTTTGCCAACACGTGCTTGCAGTTTTTAAAGCAAAAAATATCTTTATGCTTCCACAGCATTATATTTTAAAACGATGGACAAGAAATGCCAAGGATGAGGCCATTTTGGATGCTCAGGCCTGTGGCGAAACACAAGGCAATTCTCAGCAAAGCAAGAGCTTGCGGTACAATATTTTGTATCAGGAAGCAATTAAATGTGCAGACGAAGGGATGGCATCTGACCATAGTTTTAAAGTGACATTAAATGCCTTAAGAGAGGCCAGGATCAAAATTGCTGATGCAAAGAAGAATGCCATCAGTGAAACAAAACTGGAAACCATGGCCAGCACAAGTTATCAGGATGAAAACACCACAATTGCCAGTCAGGTGGATAGTTCATCCGCCGTAGTAACTTCCCT
Organism: Carpinus viminea; assembly: GCA_013348765.1. Taxonomy (NCBI): domain Eukaryota; kingdom Viridiplantae; phylum Streptophyta; class Magnoliopsida; order Fagales; family Betulaceae; genus Carpinus; species Carpinus viminea. The sequence goes on along the minus strand of CP054671.1, from coordinate 36,777,819 downwards.
TGAACACCAGAAAGCTAAAACAAGAGAATCTTTAAGAGAAAGTAATATATTAGCATCGGAGCAGTCATCAAGCAGAGAGACACCATGCGCTAATTGTAAATGCCCTGGCCATGACAGTAATTCTTGCTCGTGGTTGAAGGATTCAGGCCAGAACACTTCAATGGTAAGATTATTTTATTCAAATGACCTTTACTTTGTGTTAAATATTAGTATCTGCTCTAATCATTTAAGACTTGTTTCTCTTTTTTAGGAAAATCAAAATCAGACAATTGCCTGTACAACCAGTCTGTGCGGGATAGGAGGCAGCATCCCTCTGAACTGAAGGTTTATTTAGTTCCACAGTTGTTGAACATGTCAGCCTCTTTTAAGTCATATTATTAATAAAGTTGAACAGATATTTGATGTGTTGTCTTTGTACTTTATCCATTTTGATTGTATTCTTCCAGGGAAATGAAACATACAAATTTATGGCTACTGTCCCTGCAGTATGCGTTTTTTCCATAAAGAAAAGAAAATTCAAAACAAAGCAAAAAACAAAAAGTAGAAGGTTAACCATGTGTTCCTCTAACACGCCAATCTTGGAGGGCTATGGGAACCCTTCCTTTGTCATGCGATGCGCATCTGAGTCGCAGAGTCCTGCAGTCTTGTTCTCATTCCTGTTACTTTGTATTCTCTGTCTTTGGTGAAAACCCTTTTTTAAGTTGAGGGAATATGGAATTATGGATCAGATCTGAATAATCTAAAAAGTAAAGTTAAGAGAATTGTATCTGGTAACATAAATGCAGCTGCCAAAGATGCGTTGTTAGAATCAAGCATGGCAGATACACTCACAGTATGTCTAAGGTTGCATAGTTTCCTTTTTTATGCTTAATGTTTTGTGTGGCATGGTGATTCATAATCTGGTAGTGGTTTTATGATAGATGTGGTAACTTACAAGAAAGAGATTTCCAGGTTTCTATTTCTTTTGTTGCCATCGTTACATATTATTGCAGTTCACTTGGTTCTTTGAATGGTGTTTGTCTAAGTTATTGGGTCTAGGGACGCTAGCAATCTCAAGTCTTTTACTTATTCTAAAATTTTTACTCTGTTTTGCTTTCCCATTGTGATACATTAGAACTTTAGTGTCTGATTTTGAGGACCAATAACTGGTGAATGTTGGCACATTCCTTTTTTCCTGCTTCCTTGAATTGTAGATTGTTATTTGACATAAATATTGATGCGTGTGCAATAGGCATCTGCTGATCAGAGAGCAAGACTAATGATGTCAATTGAAAGATAAGCAAATCTGGTGACAAATCTAAGGAAAGTAGAAGAACCATGCTGGAAACAGAGGAGCTGGGTGCCTCAGTTCTTCAAGATTTGCATTCTCAGCGACGGTCTCTCTTGGAGACTGCCATGCTCATAACACGGTAATTATCAACTAAAGTGTTTCAGATTCAAATTGTTCAACTATAATCGCTACTATGAGCAGGTTGCTTTTTAGTTTCTTGTTTTCTTCAATTTTAATTTCAGTGTGTACCTTACCTCCTCTGACTCTTTTCCTTTGATTAATATTTGGAACTGTAAGTTAATTGTGCTTTGGTGTTCTTCACTTTGATAACTTCACATGGCACTCTTAGGAATCATTTGCTTTGATTTTTTTATTTGTTTTTAATTTGCATGTGTCGCTGCATGTTTCTTTTTGGTTTGTCTTTTCTTGTCTCAGCAGTAGTGCCTAGTATTGGGTATCTATATTGTTGACTATTATATATTTTAGCTGTCAAGTTTAAGCCGTAATAGGGATGACTATTTTTCTATTTACAGAGGGTCTAAGTTTACCCTGCAGCAGTAATTGCGAAAATATGTGCCACTGTATCTATCTGATGGTTTCTTACTGTTGCAGCTGCATGGAGTGGAAGATGACATAAAAAAGAGCCAGAAAGTTTTGACTGCCATGTCTAGGAGGATGAGCAGGAAGAAGTGGATTATTGGCACCATTGTTGCAACTCTTGTCATTGCTGTCGTCTTCTTGATCTTGTACTTCAAACTTTCTAAAGAGTGAGGTCAATTTGTCTTGGGCTTATGGGTGTCTCCAAGAGACATTTTTTTTCGTTGTTCACCTTTACTTGTTCTTGGTTCTTTTTGTGAGCTTGCAATTGAGTGCTAACATAATCACACTTTGCCGTTCAGTTACGGCAAGTGTTGATTTGCTTTGTTCATTGCTGGATGCATATTTGTGTTCTCTAATTTTCATCATGCATAGAACTGTGGTTCCTCTATAATGAGTACATATTGAACAGATTATGATCAATCAGAAATTAAATACTATTCCATTATGCGCTCGAAGAATTGAACAAATGAGTAAACGATATGTTATTTGTGTTAGAAGACATTCTTTATAACAAAAATCAAGAGGAGCGATATTTCGAGCAAAGTTGACAAAAGTACACCAATGTGTGTGCTCCAACAAAATTGAACAAACATACGAACAAATAAAAAAAAAATTACAATATTTTCCTATCTTAGTCGACACCAACAGTAAAATAAAGTTTGGTTCTTTGTTTTGGTCATTCACAAGGTGCTGGTGTCAAATAAGTTGTCCCAAAGATAAGTCGTCCTAAAGGAGGCAAGTACCAGACTCAGGATCCCAAGAATCCACCCATGCATCAAGCGACAGATGTCCACCCAAAGGGGAAGAAGGCGGCGGTAGATAACCATATGAATCATAAAACTCAGACTCAAAGTTATCATTACTGGCTGGGTCAGAGCTCATCAAGGCTTCCAAATATTCATATGAAATAGAATGAGAGTTATCAGTAGTTGGTAGACAGCCCACATGGGTTTCCGAATCAGTCGCCCGCGTGTTAGACTCTTCCACAATTTGCATTGAATTATGTGACGGTGTAAATTCAGATTGATGCGTTCCAAATTCATATGGACATTCTAATGGGGTCCCAGTGGCTTGAGGCCCATCACATTCGACATCGCATCGCATCCTCTTTCTCTGCTGGGATCCGTCCTCCAGTAGCAGCACTTCTTCTTCTGTATTAATCCAAGTTTGGGGGGTTTCACAGCATGGAGATGGAGTTTCAACAATGGGAGAAGAAGACTGATCTTGAACACATCTTTTAACGCCACCTCTTGATCCTGATTCATTCTTTTGGATGGTGCACAAGACCCAGTCAGTCGTTTGCTCTCGCTCCCCAACGAATGAGAACTCGTGCATTATCCAATTGGATTTCTTCATGCACGAGCCCTCTTTCACCTTGAAAGAGAATAGTTTCCTAGCTCCAATAACATCACCTTGACTATCATAGATCTTGGCAATAGAATTCCCGTGCCAAACACCGCAACCCGCTGTTCGTACTATTCGATTTTTGCTTAGTTTTTTGAGCTTTGTAAAAACGTAAAGTTTTTCTTGATCACCACAGAATTCCCAGGGATCCTTCTCACCGTAAATATCAAACTCTCCGATCCCATCCCACCCTAGGTCTTCTCCCCTTACCTTGTTCAACAAATAAAAGAGTACGAGCTCTTCATCGGTGGGCTGAAAATGAAATCCCACCGGAATCATCATCATTCACTCCCTCTTGAAGAAAAACAACAACAAGAAGACGTCTTCACTGTAAGTGATCCTCACACCCGAAACAGAGAATTACAAGAACGCGTCTCACTGGTCTGGTCTTCACTGTGTGTGCGCCATATAGTTATATAGAAGGGCCAATCCACCGACTTAGTCCACTGCCTTAGCTAAAGGCGGTGGACCAACGACTTGACGTATTGTTAATTTAAATTCTAAAGTAGACGACTGCCGTATTCTTCTGTATCGACGGAACTGCATAAAACGAACGACGGCTCGTCGTTGCAGAAACTGTGAAACGGCGGGAAAAAGGGGAAAAAGAGAGAGTTTGTGCTCGAGAAATGGTATGAATTTGAAACCCCATTTTCACAAATATTATCTCAATTCTCAACACATACCAGTTCTAACACAAAATAAAAGAAATTAATAGAGAAGACCTTAGCTTAATCTTCTCCTCGCAGTTCCAAGTGCTTGATTTCTGGCCTTCAAGTTTAACACCCATTAGCACTTACACAAGGAATTAAACCATGATAAAACACACAAATTTGACACATATGCTTACAGTAAAAGGCCATCTGATAAACCAAAGGGGCAATCCACATTATATTTTTCTTCCCAAACAAGCGAAATGCCCAATCTTTTCTCCTCGGGATGTGAGAAATATCAACTACAACGCAGCGAATATCAATATTTGTAATTTATTCTTCTTCGGATGAAAGACGATCAATAACCGTTGTAAAAAGGCAAACCTCTTGTTCTCTAAATGCAAAAGGCAAGGAACTGGGTCACTGAAAAATCCGAGATGCTTAAGACTCCCTTCTAGCCAAGTGGCCGAGTCTAAATTATAGGCAATCAAGAATGCTTCCTCCTTCATCACCTCTTCGTTCTCCCAATAAGTGGCCCAATATAACGTATTATGTGCAGTTATCGTCCTTTGAAAACACCTTGTAGGGAACAGAGGGTGTATCTTGAGCTCAAGACGGGCAAGCATTTCTCGAAATCGATGTTGCACATTATATGTATAAAACATTGCAAAATAGCGTGTATTCAGAACATGGAAAGTCACAAGAATCCTGCTTGGATTCTCAAGAGCTGCGGAAAGGATTATAAAACTCGTATCAAATGGAGGATCCGGTAAGGCTTCCCATTTGCCATTATCAAGATCAAAAGCCTCACCCCAATGGACGGTAGGCGATGTACCCTTTAGGACACTAGAAAAAACATAAATCTTCCCATCTATAGCAAAAGCATGCGGTTAGAATTTGGGGGAAATCATCGAAGGAATAGACTTGAGGGAGTAAGGGCCACGGTAAGGTCTAATTTGCAGAGGTCAGATTGAGAGTTTGGAATCGTTGACCCACCAAAAGTGTAGAAATGGGAACCTAAGGCTACAAAGCCCTCGGTAACCTGACGTTTGTCAACCCAAAATGAAGAGAGCGTTTTGTCCTTGGTGTGGACCTCGCAAGGACCGTTCTCACGAATATTGATTCTATACCACTTCGTATAGCTCCTACCATCTAGATCCTTATAAAATGTAGGCACACAGAAAACTATCTTGTAGCAACGAGGAGATAAAAACTTAAGACGACGATCAAATATTTCATCATTTTCGACTGATGAAACATCAATTGAAAATGATCTTGGAGTCTGCCACGTACGCAACGGAGGCACCAGCGATGAGGTGTCCGTCCATGGAGATGGAGGCTTGGAGTATTTGTGACGAAGAAACGGTTTAAACCTAGAAGCAGCCATGAGGAACTAGCTGTTGCGTGAGAGAAGAGCTGAGTTGTAGAAATAGAATATGCGTGGTTGCATATGGGACACGTGGCGAGATATACCTGATTGCATCTCTCTTATTTCTTAAATCTTTATTGATATGAGATTATCTTTGGCAATCGTCGTACTCTCTTTTTTAAAGCATGAATTTTTATGTCTTAAATACACGATTTTGTGCAGGAAAGACAACCCACAATATAGATCATCAAGTTCTTATGCAGATGTTCGGTTGGACTAACTTCTGCATAAGAACTTGTTTAGAGAAGACTTCAGCCTTCATCTTCTACTCGCAGTTCCAAGTGCTTGATTTCTAGCCTGCAAGTTTAACACCCATTAGCACTTACACAAGGAATTAACCCATGGTAAAACACACAAATCTGACACATATGCTTACAGTAAAAGGCCATATGATCAACCAAAGGGGCTATCCACATTATATTTTTCTTCCCAAACAAGCGAAATGCCCAATCTGTTCTCCCCGGGATGTGAGAAATATCAACTACAACTCAGCGAATATCAGTATTTGTAATTTATTCTTCTTCGGATGAAAGATGATCAATAACCGTTTGTAAGAGGCAGAATCTCTTGTTCTCTAAATGCAAAAGGCAAGGAACTAGGTCACTGAAAAATCCGAGATGTATAAGACTCCTTTTTAGCCAAGTCGAGTCTAAATTATAGGCAATAAAGAATGCTTCCTCCTCCATCATCTCCTCGTTCTCCCAATAAGTGGCCCAGTATAACGTATTATGTGCTATCATCCTTCGAAAACACCCTTTAGGGAACAGAGGGTGTATCTTGAGCTCAGGACGGGCAAGCATTTCCAAAAATCGATGTTGCACATTATATGTATAAAACATTGCAGAATAGCGTACATTCGGAACATGGAAAGTCACAAGAATCCTGCTTAGATTCTTAAGAGCTGCGGAAAGGATTATAAAACTTGTATCATATAGAGGATCCGGTAAGGCTTCCCATTTGCCATTATCGGGATCAAAAGCGTCAACCCAGTGGACGGTAGGCGACGTACCCTTTAGGACACTAGAAAAAACATAAATCTTCCCGTCTATAGGTAAAGCATGTGGTAGAATTTGGGGAAAATCATCGATGGAATAGACTTAAGGGAGTAAGGGCCACGGCCGGTAAGGACTAATTTGCAGAGGTTAGATCCAGAGTTTGGAATCGTCGACCTACCAAAAGCGTAGACATGGGAACCTAAGGCTGCAAAGCCCTCGGTCACCTGAAGTTTGTCACCCCAAAACGAAGAGAGCGTTTTGTCCTTGGTGTGGACCTCGCAAGGACCGTTCTCACGAATATTGATTCTATACCACTTCATATAGCTCCTACCATCTAGATCCTCATAAAATGTAAGCACACAGAAGACTACCTTGTATCAACGAGGAGATAAAAATTTAAGACGACGATCAAATATTTCATCATTTTCGATTGATGAAACATCAATTGAAAATGATCTTGGAGTCTGCCATGTACACAACGGAGGCATCGACGCCATGACGAGGTGTCCGTCCATGGAGATGGAGGCTTGGAGTATTTGTGACGAAAAAATGGTTTAAACCTAGAAGCAGCCAGGAGGAACTAGCTGTTGCGTGAGAGAAGGAGCTGAGCTGTAGAAATATAATATGCGTGGTTGCATATGGGACATGGCGAGATATGCCTGATTGCATCTCTCTTATTTCTTAAATCTTTATTGATATGGGATTATCTTTGGCAATCGTTGTACTATCTTTTCTAAAGCATGAATTTTTATGTCTTAAATACACGATTTTGTGCAGGAAAGACAACCCACAATATAGATCATCAAGTTCTTATGCAAATGTTCGGTTGGAATAACTTCTGCAGAAGAACTTGTTTAGAGAAGACCTTAGCCTTAATCTTCTTCTCGCAGTTCCAAGTGCTGGCCTACAAGTTTAACACCCATTAGCACTTACACAAGGAATTAACCCATGATAAAACATACAAATCTGACACATATGCTTAAAGTAAAAGGCCATATGATAAACCGAAGGGGCTATTCACATTATATTTTTCTTCCCAAACAAGTGAAATGCCCAATCTGTTCTCCCTAGGATGTGAGAAATATCAATTACAACACAACGAATATCAGTATTTGTAATTTATTCTTCTTGGATGAAAAACGATCAATAACCGTTTGTAAGAGGTGAACCTCTTGTTCTTTAAATGCAAAAGGCAAGGAACGGGGTCACTGAAAAATCCGAGATGCTTAAGACTCCCTTCTATCCAAGTGGCCAAGTCTAAATTATAGGCAGTCAAGAATGCTTCCTCCTCCATCATCTCCTCGTTCTCCCAATAAGTGGCCCAGTATAATGTATTATGTGCAGTTATCGTCCTTCGAAAACACCCTGTAGGGAACAGAGGGTGTATCTTGAGCTCAGGACGGGCAAGCATTTCCCAAAATCGATGCTGCACATTTTATGTATAAAACATTGCAGAATAGCGTGTACCCGAAACATGGAAAACCACAAGAATCCTTCTCGGATTCTCAAAAGCTGCGAAAATGATTATAAAACTCGTATCATATGGAGGATCCGGTAAGGCTTCCCATTCACCATTATCGAGATCAAAAGCCTCACCTTAGTGGACGGTAGGCGACGTACCCTCTATGACACTAGAAAAAACATAAATCTTCCCATCTATAACAAAAGCATGCGGGTAGAATTTGGGGGAAATCATCGAAGGAACAGACTTGAGGGAGTAAGGGCCACGGCCTATAAGGTCTAATTTGCAAAGGTCAGATCTAGAGTTTGGAATCGTCGGCCCACCAAAAGCGTAGACGTGGGAACCTAAGGCTGCAAAGCCCTCGGTCACTTGAAGTTTGTCATCCCAAAACGAAGAGAGCGTTTTGTCCTTGGTGTGGACCTCGTAAGGACCGTTCTCACGAATATTGATTCTATACCACTTCGTATAGCTCCTACCATCTAGATCCTCATAAAATGTAGGCACATAGAGGACTACCTTGTAGCAACGAGGAGATAAAAACTTAAGACGACGATCAAATATTTCATCATTTTCGATTGATAAAACATCAATTGAAAATGATCTTGGAGTTTGCCACGTACGTAACGGAGGCACCGATGCCACGGCGAGGTGTCCGTCCATGGAGATGAAGGCTTGGAGTATTTGTGATGATGAAATGGTTTAAACCTAGAAGCAGCCATGAGGAACTAGTTGTTGCGTGAGAGAATGAGCTGAGTTGTAGAAATAGAATATGCGTGGTTGCATATGGGACACGTGGCAAGATATGTCTGATTGCATCTCTCTTATTTCTTAAATCTTTATTGATATGAGATTATCTTTGGCAATCGTCGTACTATCTTTTTTAAAGCATGAATTTTTATGTCTTAAATACATGATTTTGTGCAGGAAAGACAACCCACAATATAGATCATCAAGTTCTTATGCAGATGTTCGGTTTGACTAACTTCTGCATAAGAACTTGTTTAGAGAAGACCTCAGCCTTAATCTTCTCCTCGCAGTTCCAAGTGCTTGATTTCTGGCCTGCAAGTTTAACACCCATTAGCACTTACGCAATGAATTAACCCATGGTAAAACACACAAATCTAACACATATGCTTATAGTAAAAGGCCATCTGATAAACCAAAGGGGCTATCCACATTATATTTTTCTTCCCAAACAAGTGAAATGCCTAATCTGTTCTCCCCGGGGATGTGAGAAATATCAACTACAACGCAGCGAATATCAGTATTTGTAATTTCTTCTTCTTCGGATGAAAGACGATCAATAACCATTTGTAAGAGGCAGAACCTCTTCTCTAGATGCAAAAGGTAAGGAACTAGGTCACTGAAAAATCCAAGATGCTTAAGACTCCCTTCTAGCCAAGTGGCCGAGTCTAAATTATAGGCAATCAAGAATGCTTCCTCCTCTATCACCTCCTCGTTCTCTTAATAAGTGGCCCAGTATAACGTATTATGTGCAATTATCGTCCTTCGAAAACACCCTGTAGGGAACAGAGGGTGTATCTTGAGCTTAGGATGGACAAGCATTTCCCAAAATTGATGCTGCACATTATATGTATAAAAAATTGCAGAATAGTGTGTATTCGGAACATGGAAAGCCACAAGAATCCTGCTTGGATTCTCAAGAGTTGCAGAAAGGATTATGAAACTCGTATCATATGGAGGATCCGGTAAGGCTTCCTATTTGCCATTATCAGGATAAAAAGCCTCACCCTAGTGGACGGTAGGTGACGTACCCTCTAGGACACTAGAAAAAACATAAATCTTACCGTCTATAGCAAAAGCATGCGGGTAGAATTTGGGGGAAATCATCGAAGGAACAGATTTGAGGGAGTAAGGGCCACGGTCGATAAGGTCTAATTTGCAAAGGTCAGATCCAGAGTTTGGAATCGTCGGCCCACCAAAAGCGTAGATGTGGGAACCTAGGGCTGCAAAGCCCTTGGTCACCTGAAGTTTGTTGTCCCAAAACGAAGAGAGCGTTTTGTCCTTGGTGCGGACCTCGCAAGGACCGTTTTCACGAATATTGATTCTATACCACTTCGTATAGCTCCTACCATCTATATCCTCATAAAATATAGGCACATAAAAAACTACCTTGTAGCAAAGAGGAGATAAAAACTTAAGACGACGATCAGATATTTCATTATTTTCAATGGATGAAACATCAATTGAAAATGATCTTGAAGTCTGCCACGTAAGCAACAGAGGCACCGACTCCACGACGAGGTGTCCGTCCATGGAGATGGAGGCTTGGAGGCTTGGAGTATTTGTGACGAAGGAGTGGTTTAAACCTAGAAGGAGCCCGGAGGAGCTAGCTGTCGTTATTCATCTAGAAAAAAGGAGCTAGCTGTCGCCTGAGATCACGGTTTAAACTTAGAAGGAGCTAGCTATCGTTATTCATCTAAAAAAAAGGAGCTAGCTATCGCCTGAGATCACGGTTTAAACTTGGAAGGAGCCAGGAGGAGCTAGCTGTCGTTATTCATCTAAAAAGAAGGAGCTAGCTGTCGCCTGAGATAAGGATCTGAGCTGTAGAAATTGAATGTGCGTGGTTGCATATGGGACACGTGGCAAGATATGTGTGGTTGGGACACGTGGCGAGATATGCCTGATTTCATCTCTTTATTTCTTAAATCTTTATTGATATGGGATTATCTTTGCCAATCGGCGTACTATCTTTTGTTAAAGCATGAATTTTTATGTCTTAAATACACGGTTTTGTGCAGTAAAGACAACCCACAATATAGATCATCAAGTTCTTTATGCAGATGTTCGGTTGAAGTAACTTCTGTAGCCTCATCAATCCAAAGATGACTACTCATCGGCTTTTTAGCTTTTTTTTTTTTTTTTTTTGAAAAAGCTCTTGAGCATTTGTTACTCTATTATGTGACAATTCGGAACTCTAAACCGCAGCTTCAAATTCAGATTCGTTTAAGCCATGGGGGAGTGGATCATTGGAGTCTTCATCAACCTCTATGGCAGCATCGCCATCAACTTTGGAACAAACCTTCTTAAATTAGGTCACAACTTTCCGCCATCTAATTATTGTGCTGCAATCTCATATCCTAATTTTCCTCTTCGTTTTTTTCCTCTATTTCTATTTTTTTTTCCTTCCAATGGTATTGTTACTTGTTGGAGAAATTTGGCATATGCAGTATCTTGTACACAACTCGGGCTATTTTATGTCTATGCTACACATAGTTGGTTGAGCATGCAGTAGTTTTTGAATCTCGTTAGTATAGGAATATGCCTCAGTTCTCCGAGGGTGTGAAATGTGACTTATTTAGCTTACAGTTCTGGGAAACAGTCAACCAATTGAGCTTATTGTGAACATGAACAATTCTTACCTTCTAGTTCTCATTCTATTACGGATTCATGTTGTTAATCTGACATTAAAAGAGCAGTCGTTTACATCTTTTCATCATGATGTAAGCTGTTGATAAATCTTACTGTATTATCTGTAGAGAGAAATGCATTCTATGCTAGAAAGTGATGGAACAAACAGAAAGCTGACTTTGAAGTCTATAATACACTTCCACATTTGGAGAGTTGGTAGTTCTTGTGTCATTCTGCTTAATTTCCTACATGGGGGTTTACTCATGCTTTCAGTCTGAAATATAGAGTGATTCTTATTTTGCAGGGATTATATTTTTCCTTCTTGGCAATTGCCTTAATTTCATTTCCTTTGGATATGCTATCAGAAAACAGAGCAAAAATGGATATGCAACTGAGAAGAATTGAGAGAGTATTGCGGAAGCTTTTCTTATTCAATTGCATTAATGAAAAATACAGATTAGCTCAGTATTTATAATACTAGCTTTACAAAGGAATAACTAATTTACATTTTGTTTAACAAACTAACTACTCAACAGTTTCTCTAACTCATCTAACTAATCGTAGCTCATTCAACTCATTTGAACACGTGCTAATCCAGCTCATTAATCCTGATAAATAACTCAACTGTAAAACCCCCTTCAAGATGAAGCTTCATATATGTGAGAAGATTCATCTTGGAAGTGATGACATTGAAAGGAGTAAGAGCAAGAGGCTTAGTAAAATGTCGGCTAATTGATTTTCAGATGTAACATGCAGTGTTCGAACAGCCCCTTTGGACTTGATCTAACCAAATGACAATCAATTTCTATGTGTTTAGTGCGCTCATGGAACACCTGGATTTGCAGCAATGTGAAGTGCAGCCTTGAATCACAAAACAAAAGAGCTGAATGAGATAGACAGACTTGAAAATCACTAAGTAGAGAAGTAATCCACATAAGCTCACAGCAAGCAAGCCATAGCTCGATACTCGCCTGCGTAAGAACGAGAGATGGTTTGTTGTTTCTTGGACTTCAAGAAATGAGAGAGTCACCAAGAAACAAACAAAACCCGGTGATGATTTCACGGTGTCAGGACGCATTAATCTGCATCACAAAAAGCCTTGAGCTTGAAATCGATGAAGCGGAGAAAATAGTCCTCGGCTTGGAGCGATTTAATATAATGAAGCACTTTGTGAGCAGCATCTAGATGAGGTCATCGAGGTTGAGACATGAACGACTTAAAACTTGAATTGAATAAACCAAATCAGTCTAGTAAGTGAAAGATATAGAGTCTTCCAACTAATCTTCTATAGGCAGTAGGATCATCCAACAATTCCATCATGTTGAGAAAGTCTAAGATTAGGATCCATAGGGCATAACAATTTTATTAGAACTTGAAGAGTAATCAGGAATTACATCATGTAGCAAATGTAATCTGGAATTAGACAAATGACCTAATCTAGAATGCCAAACATTGGCAGGAACTTTTACAGCAGCAACAACAGAATTTAAAGTTGGTTTTATTTGGACAGAATGTGAAGCCAAAACAGAAACACTTGAATCAATGTGACCTTCCAAGTTATGCAACATCAAATGGTACAAGCCACCAACTTCTCTACCCAGACCAATCATTTTCCAGCCGAACAGTTGCTGAATGAAACAAAATTCAGCCAAAAGGATTATGCAACAGTTAAGAACTTTAATCAATTTACTGACAGAAATCAGATTGAAAGAGAATGAAGGAACACATAAGACATTTGTTAGAGTCAAAGTTGCAGAAATCTTAACATTGCCAATATGTGTTACAGCAGCAGAATTACCATTTGGCAATCTAACTTGCTTAGAAACAATTGCAGTAATTGTTGTAAGGAAGGAAATAGAGCAAACTATATGATCTGTTGCACCCGTGTCAATAATCCATGGATACTTAACAGAATTTTTAATAGCTGATTGAAAAAGGGAATCTGAAGAGAAAACTGAATGTTTGTCTCTTGAAGTGGAAGATTGAAAACATAAAGAGTTACATGCCATCTCACTGAACAAGTGATCCTGATTATCAGTGGTAGTGATTTGAGCAGAAGAAGCATCATCAGACACTTGGACCTAAGCAAATTTAGCAGCTGCTGACACTGCTCAGAAGTGATTGGAAGTTGTGGCATGGAAGACTCAGAAACCTGATTAATTGAGGATGCATTCCTTCCTTTAGAAAATTTGTATCCTGGAGGATAACCATGCAACTTATAGCATTTCTCAATGATGTGGCCAAGAAGACCACAGTGAGTGCAAAGTGGACGCTCCTTTCGAGTATAACCTTGTGTCCTTGAGCCTTGAGGACGAGAAGGATGAGAAGGAGTGAATTTAGAAACCATTGCAGCAGGAGCATGGCTTACAGGGGCAAAGAAGGTGGAGGTAATCTCTCTCTGACGTTCTTCTTGCACAACCATGGAAAAAATCTTATTAATCTGTGGCAATGGATCCATAAGCAATATCTGACCTCTGATATGGGAGAATGATACCATATCAAGAAAAAGGTCTATGGGCTTAACTCAACCCAAAAGCTAGCTTATGGGTTGAGGTTTCCCCTTACTTTTATAAATGGCCAATCATCTTAATACCCAAGCAATGTGGGACTTTCCCAATATGCCCCCTCACATGTGGCAGGAACATCCAAGCCAACACGTGAACATGAATGGGAGACGGTGGGCCACAGCGAATTGGGTGAAGCTAAACACGTGTTTTTGAAACAGACTTAAGACGTGTAGCAAAGGGAGATGATGGGCCAAGCCAATTGGGCCTATTAAGCTCTGATACCATATCAGAAAACAGAGCAAAAATGGATATGCAACTGAGAAGAATTGAGAGAGTATTGCGGAAGCTTTTCTTATTCAATTGCATTAATGAAAAATACAGATTAGCTCAGTATTTATAATACTAGCTTTACAAAGGAATAACTAATTTACATTTTGTTTAACAAACTAAGTACTCAACAGTTTCTCTAACTCATCTAACTAATCGTGCCAGCTCATTCAACTCATTTGAACACGTGCTAATCCAGCTCACTAATCCAGCTGATAAATAACTCAACTGTAAAATATGCTGCTCAGGTAAGTATTAATTATATATCTCTAGGCCTTCTGAGTACATGTTTTAAGAGGGACACAAGAATGAATGTGCAATAACTAGCTTTATCTTTTCTTTCTAATTATTTTTTTCCCAATTGATGCAGTCTCTTCTTGCGGCCCTGGGATCTATTCAATTTGTATCCTATATTGCATTTGCTTACTTTGTGTTGAACAAAATGGTGACTGTCAAGTATGTAAAAATCTGAACTGAACTTAATTTCAGAACCAAACATTGCACACCACTTTATTATCCCAAACTCTTAATGTTGCCTTTCGTTTTACAGAATACTGGTTGCCACAGCTTTTATTGTCCTTGGAAACATTTTCCTCGTTGCTTTTGGCAACCATCAGTCTCCTGGTATGTGGCTCTCTTTTGAGACATCTATATCTCTTTATTTCATGCATACTGCCGTATGCACTGCACTGCCTATCTTCTGAACAATATTTTTTGAGTTACTAGTGTTGAGCACTTGAACATTAATGTTGTGAGATGTGTGTCACACCCTCAAAGCTAGCTTATATGATCCATAATTTTGGCAGAAAATTGGTCTTGAGCACGATATGACAAGGTTAACCCCATCCCAATAGGCAAATGTTATTCATTCATTCCATTTTGTTCTAGCGTACACACACAAAGACATACCATGCTCATCAAGAACTGAAACTCCCATTTAACTAAATCCTGGCTCACTCTATCAAATTAGACACCCCAAAAGAGAGTCGTGTTTATTATTACAGTTTCTAAAAACAAGAAACACTTTCTTACTGATGTTTGATTGGATAAATCATTCTATATCAATTTAATTATGAAAACTATAATGTAAGCTTGGTAGCCTAGCATAGTAGTTAGCGATAGACCCCTATATAACGCAATGAACTAAGTAATGAGTGGTAAATTCTAGATGATAAACTAAAAGCTTCAACTGTTAGAAACAGTATTATTTATTTTGATAAACTAAAAGATTAGGCTATTAGAAACAGTATTATTTATTTTAACAGGAAGAAAATGTGGAAGCATTGTGCTTCTTCCACTGGGAACTTAATGGACATGCTTTCTTTTTTCTTTTTCTTTTTCTTTTTTCTTTTTCTGGCATCATTAGCTTGGAAGGCTAGGGTTATAGTCAACGTTGTTCCTACCTGTGGTAATCAGCAACAGCAAAAAAATACAAGCATGTGATTTGGATCTAGCATGCATGAAAAAAGAAAGAAAAGAAAAGACATGTGGTAAATCAGCCCATACATTAAATTAGCTTTACCAGTCAATAAAGAAATTAATGCTCGACTATATGTTTCCATTTCAGTTTATACCCCAGAACAGTTGGTAGAGAAATACAGCAACATTACCTTCCTCTTTTAGTGTCCGACTTTGATCTTAGTTGTTGCCTTACATGACATCACTCCATCGGTGAGCACTGTGAGCTCACTGGTTTGCTATTGTTATGTATCTTTATTTATTTGATTATAATGTCAGCACGCTTCCATCTACCCTTTTATAATGAACATGTTGTATACAAAGGAGAGGAGAACTTATGCTTGCTGTTTCTGGGCAAAGACCTTGGACCGTTTTGGCATGTGCTGCTTCCTTTCTCTTATGCTATAGCTTCAGGTGCTGTAGGATCATGCTCTGTGTTATTTGCAAAGCCTATGTAAGTTAGCTACCTTGGACATCGTTCCTCTTCTGAGATAACCAATAAAATTGTGCAGTAACGTTTTTCTAACTTCAAGTTTTTTTTTTTATTTTCAGATCTAATCTGTTACAATTGGCCATGTATAGTGGTTATCAGTTACACGGCTGGTTCACTTACTCCATGCTTCTTTTATTTCTTAGTACAGCTGGATTTTGGGTAAAAATTATAGTAGAAATTCTTTTTCCCCTTGATTTCTAAAATGCTACTTTGGCTAAAATTTAATGCTTGTTCTGTCGAACTTCTGTATAAATTCACACATTCTATTTCTCCAACTAATGCAGATGACAAGGTTAAATGAAGGATTGTCACTGTTCGATGCAATTCTTATTGTTCCTATGTTTCAGATTGCTTGGACTTTCTTCTGTATTTGTATGGGATTCATATACTTTCAAGAATATCAGGTAGGTTCTCTCAAAATTATGTTTTGACCATGCAAATAAAAGAAATTCTGCTTCATAGAATCATATGGTTTAACGACAAAGAAAACCTAGGAGGGAGGGAACAAAGTTAGCCAGTGAGGGGTGGGAACAAATTTGGTCAGTTGGGTCTTATTTGAGAGTGGATGGGACATAATGGGTCTTTGGAAATGCTCATTTTGCCTCACCTTCACCTCTCCATGAATCAAGTTTCACGGCTAGACTTCTTGGGATGATACAATAGGAAACCGTTTTGTCTTGATTATCTTTTATTTGAGAATTTAATACCTATCATTGAATCGCATAATTGTAGTGTATGGTTGAAGATATTCAATTGATGTAGACAGTGGCTCCATCAGTTTGACCATCTGGACAATGCCCATCGGACGAGTGTTCTGTCTAGACACAAATAACATGCAGCTTGCTTGATGCTTTTGATGTAGGTATTCTTGATGAAGTAATGCTACATTCTACACCCCCATCTCACTAGGCTGATGTGGCAATGCTACATTCTACTCAATCCTTCTTTGTCCATTAGTTTCCGATTCTTCTATTCGTTGCAGGGGTAGAGTAGCTTGGGAGCTCATAACCTTGAGCTGGGGTTTAGGTTGCTGAGATTAGTTTTCTTATGGAAATGACCTAAGATTTAAGCCGGAACTCAATAGTGGTAGTTGACTCGGGAGAGATTAGGTGGCATTTATCTCGCTTTTCACTTGATTTGTATTACAGTATTAGAAAAGGAGAGAATATTTTGATAAGTGGATTTTCTTTCTGAAATACTAAAATCTCTTATTGCGCAATTGGGGATCTCTTTGCTGTCCAAATTCTAACAAGGTTTCCAAAGCGGGCGGTTGAGTGTTCTCGTCTTCAGGGGGATTCAAGAAAATATGGTAAATGAGTAAAGTGATATGGACACAAAAGACACAAACGGTAGATCCCTTTTTACTGACTTACTCAAAACATTAAAATATAGGGCAACGCTCATGTATTGAATTACAAAAATACTTTGACTCTTGAAAATTAAATACTAACAACCCCGTTAATTAATTGGGCTAAATTAAACTAGGTGGACCAACATTTTACGCCTAGCCCCTTTCATCAGCCTATCTCACTGTTTTAGAAAAGATCTTAAAAATTCTAAACACTGTTTTTTTCTTTGTAGCTTGTTTTCTCTCTAACCATAGGTGGACTTTTTCTTCCTTTTGCAGTGTTTTGATGTTGAGTGAGTAATAAAGGGTAAGACGGGGAGTGAGGAAAGGGGGGCCTGTTGCATCATTGATGGTTTGGTTGGTGTATTTTGGATTTGAAATAGAGAGAAAAAGGGGATGATCATGAAGGAACTGGGCGGAGGGGGTTTGATATGAGAGAGAGAGAGAGAGAGAGAGAGAGAAAGGGAAAGAATGATTGGTGGAGAAAGAGTTGACTCAAATTTATTAGTTTTGACTTTTATTTAATTGCTTAGTTAGTTTTGATACAGTATTTTGTACGCTTTCAATAAAATATAAAAACTATACATATAAATTTTTATGGAGGTACTATTTCATTAACATGTAACTATTTATAAGATATAGTATTATTTTATTTCTAATATTAGTTCATTATTAATCAAAGTGTTATGACATTGCAGTTCGCTATTGGTATCATTTCCTATATGGTTCTCCCAACGGTCCCTTTTTAAGGCAACAGCTTTAGGTACCATTAGCACTATTGAGTAAATAGCTTCACTCTGTGTCGGTAAACAAATATTATGGTTCATAAGCTGTTAATTTGTAAGATAACAGGTTAATTTATTATGTGAAGTGATTTTAATTCAAATTTAATTTCTCATTGTTTAAATTTAACCTGCTTCACACATTTTTTTTTTCTTTCTCCCTTTTCTGGTGTATGGTGCTTGCAGGCTGGAAAAGCTTTTGAAAAGGTCAAGTAGACAGCATAAGAAGGATCCAAAGAAGCAGGATGATATTAGCTCTGAAGCATGTGCTGATGATCTAGTTGTTGAACGAATCCGTCTCGAAAATATGGAACTAAGGTCTTATATGGCTTCTCCATATTGCAGTTATTATGGCTGACACACTTATTATTATGGAACATGTTTAAGTACCACAGCTTTGGGATTTTATGCTTGCCATTCTAGGCAGTTTAAATGTGGCTGTCCTTGTTCTTGATCACTTGGATTTTTTGAGTTAATCTTAGATTTGTAAATTCCATTCAACAATTGAGATATGTTTATATAGCAGTATTCTGACATTGTTCTCTGGTGCCCGAGCTATTTGGGACTTTTTTTTTTCTCATCCTCAACATGATTTAGCTTCATTCTCCCATATGTTTTCTGCAACTCAGGATTTTTGTTTTTAATATTCTATGACATAGTTATTAATCCTGAATTTATTACACATATACATATATTTTTTGCTACTTCGTGACATTTAGTCTTGTATTCTCCAGTGTAAGAAATTTGCTGGGCAAGATCACAATTGAAGAACCTACCTTTGATAGGATAATTGTTGTCTACAGGTACTGCTTTGTATTTTTGTTTATTAATATATTGTTTTTGAACATGTTATTGTGAAGAATTCCTCACATGGTTGAATTGATACTTGTTTTCCCCATTCCTAACTAGATCAATTAGGTGGTTATTTTATTAGTGAAATAATTCCCCAAGCTGATTCCACTTTTGCAAAGATGCCTCCAAACTTCAATTTTTGATACTTGTCTTCAAATTGCAATTTACACAATCTGCTAGATTTTGATGTCAAAATAGATAGAAAGTTCTGCACGTGAACCGCACATACAGATTTTTTACTTGTGATGTCCAAATTGCCCTTGTCACCCCTTACCATTTTTGTTTGCTTTTTTCTTTCTTTGATTTTTTGGTTAAACTTTCAGATGGACAATCCCCTACTTTTTTTTCAATACAATAAACTTACCTGAACTAACATGTGGGCTAAAACAACAAACTTTGGGCTCCAATCACCCTAAATAAGAAACAAAAACAAAACAAAACAAAAGCATACGTCTTCTTCTTCATTGTCTCTTTTAGCTTCTCAAGATTACAGTAGATGATAAAGAGCGACATCGACAAGTGGTACGATAACAAGTGACTTGATATGAGGACAAAGATTGATAAGTTTTTCTTATTATCTCTTTTTAACCAATCAGAATAAAGCCTTAGATGCGATGGAAAAGGATCTTCTCCATTTCAAAATCCCTCCATTTTCTCTATTTAGTGTATTTTGAAGGGTCATGCATTTAATGCATTACCCTCATTAAAACTCTTAGATAATACTACCCTTCAAAATACACTAAATAAAGAAAATGGAGGAATTTTGAAATGGAGAGGATCCTAATTCAGATGCGACAATATTGTCTAAAAAATTCATTAAATTTCATTTAATGGCACTCTTCCTCCTCGTGTTTGTTTTTGGGTTTTATACTATACCTGACATATCTTGGACACTTAAATGCAAATGGCTACTTAGATTTAAAAAAAAAAAAAAATTGAGATCTCATTTTTCTAGTAATGGGAAGGGATCCCCTGTAACTCCTATGATTGACTCTTTTGTGTTTTAAGAGTAATATAAGACAAAACAAAAACAAAAATAAAAACTTTGACATACAACTATTTTAAAAACAACCAAACGGCATATCAAAAGTGATGAAATCCCAATATCAGAAAGAGAAAGGGGCGGGGCAGGGGCCAATGGCCAAGGGCCAACACAGAGGGAATTATCAACAATAATAAAAAAGCATTAAAACTCTTCCTAGAGCCTAGAGGGCTTCATGTTATCAGAGGATTTGGAGGTTGATGAGAACAATTATTCACATAAAACTCTTCCTAGGGGACTCATGTTATTAGTGCATTTTTATGCTCGGTCATTCTGCAATTCCAATGTGATTCTCCCTTGCCTTTCGTCTATTCTGTTAACATATTTGCAATTTTTAAATTTGCATTACATAATACAATTAAAAAGAAAGGAAAAAAAATAAAACAATTTAGTGATAAATTTTCTTACGTATATGCTCGTGTATAAATTCCCAGAGGCTTCTTCTCAAAGAGGTCAACCAGCCTGCAACCATCGAAACTAGGGGGATGATTCAAATTCCTTATCAACCAGTCCAATAATTTCGCACATATATCAGGCAATTCTTTGTTAATATATTCCTCAATGGTTTCAAGATCATAACCCATTCTCTATCAGTAAATACCAAATAAAAATTGCATTATTATATTATATGAAATTAAATTATTTAATTAAAAGAATTAAAAACAAATTACTTGAGTGTCATCCTTAAAGTGCATGAGCACGTTCCGAATAAGTGTTGGAATATAATTGATATACCGATGACTTGACATAAAATTGACACTAACCATCAAAAAACCATAAACCGAACTCTTCTTGTCAAGCTTTTTAGTCCAATTCCATAGCCAACCCGATTGCATAGACCTACTTCGCTATCAAAAACACGGCACAACTTATGGTAATGAGCTATCAAGTGCATAAAACTAGTGCGGTCTTTAGAGTTGTCGAAGATCGGATGAAACATTTGTAAAAAGCTATAATCTTTCACCTGTTGCAATTCATTCAATTGAAGCTTATCAATAAAAATTTCTGAAAAAAAGAGCAATATACCCATGGGTAAAGACCAAAGTATACTCTTATCCAATTCGTTTGTCATCGTCTTTGCCACAAGGCGTCTAAACTGGAGTGTATCGATCATAATACCATTTCTTAGTTCACTATCATCTTTTGCCAAAATAGGATGTTTAGAGAATGTTACATTCAAATCATGATTGATCCTAATGTTTTTAAACAAAGATCCATAGTAAAATTTTCCAAGGTGAAAACCTCGTAGCTCGTGAGCTATTTTTCTTAAGAGTATTTTTCCTTCCTCACCAAATCCGGTGAGAGTTCCAATGGGAGTGAAACAAAATACATCCCAAACCCAAGTTTGTCTTTGAACCAACCACCATTGCTCAAGAGTCTCTGCGAAAAATAAATGTTTAGTTATGTTGGGTCATGGATCAATTGGAATTTTCATAGTTCACCAGCTCAAGTTGAGGCTTAGGAAAGTTTAAGCCTAAGAACATCTTAGGCCTCGAGCCTCCAAGACGGAAGGATCGGAGACCAAGGACTCAAATCTGAGTCCAAGGTCTTAGAGTCTGAGACCTCCGAGTCCAAGACCTTCGAGATCTCGGAGTCCGAGATCTCAGATTCTGAGACCTCGCATGAAAACCCCGTTATTGTTCGATTTGCTGTTATTATTTTTGATGAGTCTATTTGAAAACACATTTTATTAATTGGTTATAGTTCAAAAATTTCCCTACAAACCCCAAATTAAAAAATGGCTCAGTTCTCAAATCTCAAAACATTTTACAACATTTTGCTAGAATATTCATTTGGGATTTTTCTGCAGTTTCTACATGGTGTTTCTCTCTTTATTATCTCAACATTATTCTGAATTGCTTTTATTTTCCTGTAAGGTTCCATTGAAAAACAACAAATTAAATGGATTTCATCATTACTTCCTTCATTTATGCTTCCACTAATTTTTTTTTTCTTCCTGTCATTTTTAGAAACAAACCGGTGCATTGCACGGGTTTCAAGCTTGTTACTATAAATTATATACAAATATAATTCTTAATTTTAATATTTTTATTTAAAGAATATTTTTCCATTTTAAAGTAATTATGTCACTTAACACCTACTGGCAATGAACGGTCCAAATTATACCAGTTAGCAATGAAAAAAATAAAAGAAGAATAAGTTTGAAATGGTTTTGATGAGGTAGTTCATTCGTCTTAAAATGATAGTTTGAAGGTGGCCGAACTACACTTTTAATCAAATGTGGTTTAGCCAACCCCACCAAAACCTTTAAAGTAATTATTTTTTTTAATAATACTAGAAATTACATTTCAATCCCATAATACTGATATAACAATTGATTAAAACTAGCATGTCATCATTGTAGAATAAGAATATAATTTTCAGTTAATTTAAAATTATATTTTACTATATATATATATTTTTATATATTGCTGACAATTTTAAAAAATAAACAGTTAATATATATGTTATCCGGGATATCAATCCACCATACGATAGTGAGTCATGCTAGAGCATAACATGAGCAATTGCAACCTCTCTCTCTCTCTCTCTCCACATTCATAACACTTGTACTGAAACTGGAGGCAGCCATGCACCGATCGTCCTTCAGCTTTGTCTTGCGTCGAGTTGTGGCAATATTAATATTAAATACTACAAAAATTTATAGCCTCTTTCCAAAAAGTACATGCACCAAAAAGACAAAAAAAAATAGAGAACCACTGGACGTTAACTAACAACGAGTAACATCTTCAGCCCCCCATGAGAATCAATTTCGTGTTCTATACACACAAGAGAAAGTAAAGTCAGAGTAGACTTGTTCTGCACACACAAAATCAAATTTTCGTGCTATTTCAATTTTGACAATTAAATATTCATAATTTGTTTTTCCTGGTTTTAAAGAAGTCCTTTTATGCAACATCATGTAACTAATATACTTGCTAATTTACGTCCCTAAAAAGTAATTCAATCGGTTAGGATCACACGTAATGATGTGGAGATTACTAGTTTGAATCCCCCTCCCCCTCTTGTGTGGACATGTCAAAAAAGAAATATATATATACTTGCTAATTCCCACAATTACTTTAAATACTTTGTACCCGCACCAACCTCCTCCATCCTCCATCCAACAAACTCTTGGAACTAAAAATAAATAAATAAAATAAAATAAAATTAGAAAGAATTTGTAAAAATTAGCATCCTCCAACATAGTTTTTTGATAACCACTGATTACACAATAATGTAACAATATTATTGATAACCCAAACCTTTCGTTGTCATTTTTCATTTTTTAAAATTAAAAAAATAATAATAATCCAGAGTTTCAGAATTTAAATAACAAAAACTAGGCAGCAAAGGATTAATGATGGGTTTAATAAAAACATAAACACACTAAAAATTAAAACAGAAAAATGAAATCATCAACCACGCCATTTTTAAAAGCTTAAAATCCATGTTGGACCAATGAACCAATTAATTTTAGTAAAACTTTTGATAGTGCAAGATTCCTACACAACTCATTCCATTGTATATTTTATGGCACTTGGTTTGAAAAGCCATAAGGAGGAGGGGGATAATACAACAAGCAACACCAGAAATGAAGGTAAGATTAGCCTTTTTTAGTACAAATATATATATATATATGCAAGGAACAGAACATCATGATAATTTAGAACGCAGCTAGTCAAAAAACCTAACAAGATGGGTGATCTTGAAGATGACAAATCATAACACAAGTAACTGTATCGCTTGCGACTTCTAGCTTCAGTTTTATCCTTAGGGATGTTCAAATGAGGTTGTTTTGCAGCACTTACAATCCTATTGAATATATCTTTGAGATCGCCCGACTTCGTATTGATAGTTATGGGAGGCAGTATTCCCATGTCTTGACAAACCTACAAAAGCAAAATTGCATTGATAATGTGTAAGGCAGTGTAGGGCCAAAGGGACGACGCTATTATCAATTTATGATTTACAATATAACAAATACAATTAACAAAATACTGCAAACAATTAAAGGCCACAGCTCAGCTTACAAAAATATTACTCTAACAATCATCACCATCCTAGTTACTATCACTAACATGAAGCAAAAGATAAAACAGCCCATAATTTAAGTACATGAATTTTCATAGTTATGCACAAAACCACACTAACATATCTTCTTCTTCTTTTTTTTTTTTTTTTTTTTGGTTAGGTAATAAACCACACAAACATATCTAAATAATTATATATCATTTTTCAACCAAACCCAAAGAATGCCTAAAATAGTTAAAATGTTGTCCAAGCAACACTTTTTTTTCTTTTTCTTTTTTCTTTTTTAATTATTATTATTTTTTATGTCGGGGAAGCAACGCCCTTTAGACCCACCCCTGTAGAGTGAACATCGGTTCCGTGCATTGCACTCTTGAAAGTTTTCCTGTACGAACGAAACTGATTAAATCGCTAGCTTTTCACCAGGGGTGTGGCCCTAAAGGATTGTTTGCACCTATGAGGTGTTGATCCTTAGACCTTGAAGGGATAATACCTTAAGACTAAGGCCTCCACCACATGGGCCAACACCTTGGGGTTCTCATGTTGCAACTTGAAGCTAATATTACTCGAACAGATTTTATGAAATTTGTTGAATCTCCCTTTTTTTTTTTGTTTAAATAACCATTGTTACTTTTTCAAAATGTTGAATTTAGGCCGTCTTGTCCGAGTTTTGGAACTTCACCATTCAACAAACTTATCTAACCAATTTTTCCTGCCAAATTACTATAAAAATCAAGAGGCAGATTTCATTAGTGAAGACTCTGGAATGTACTTTCTGTATAAGGACCTGTTCATTAGACTTTCGAGAGTATTAATTTTGTTTATTATTTATATAATTAAGAACTGTAATTTTAGGTCATCTTGTTTTTAGTCTATATGTCATGTAAACCTTTTCCCCCTTTGATACCAGTTTGATCAACTAGGCGTACCGGAGGCCCGTCTGCACTGGCAGTGAAGGAAGTCTTTGCTCGTTTCGCTTCCATTCCTCAAGTAAGAATACTAATTGTGGAGATTCGTATCTTTTGTTAGCATTTGCAAATGATTTTGGTTGCCAATTGCCATGGATCATAATCTGAAAATGAGGAGGACAATCACTCTCAATAGTCAATTCTGAAGAAATTGTCATTCATAATTTCATGGGTAGCTTTAAGGGTAAGTCATTCACTGGTACATTGGTGTAGTCGAGGAGTGAAGGTGGGGACACGTGTTGAATTTTGGGTGAATACATTACGTAGCCCATCTACTGTGAGGAAGAGACGTTTGAAAGACCATTTTTTTACCCTTACAAACTATACTCCTTGTTCTTGTAACCTTTTCCCCCTTTCAATTAAAAAATATATATATATATACTCCTTGATATAATTAAAGCTCATAAAAATAACCTTTGGTTTATGAGTTTTAATCAATAACCAGGAGAATAAGATCATCTGTAATACATATGGAAACCATACCAGTATCACTGGCTATCCATGTCAAAATTCTCAGTTTAAACTTTTGAGTGATGATTCGTATTAAAATTCATTATCTCTAGTTAGTATATACATACTCATATGATATACGTTTTATTTATTTATAACATATTTATAATCAAATAACCTTTTATTCCTTTACATTCATACACATGTGCTAAAAATACTGTAATTGAAAACAATAATAATAATAACATAAATGACATCAAGTAACAGCTTTGTGAATGACATGAATTAAACAAACATTAGAATTTTCAGGGGCAATCTCAAAATCCTATTCAGAGTGGACAGTGAAGTCTACAAACACACAAGAAGCAAAGCCCCAATTACAAACACACCTTTCACGATGGATTGTGGATTGTGGATTGTGGATTAATCTAAACTAACAATTAGAAAGTTGATTAAAAAACAAAAAAAAAACCAATGAGAAAGACATGGTGGAAGACAAAGACCAAATATCTTGTCACAAAAATATGCAGGACAAAAACATGAACCCGTACGTGGATTGCCTTTTATGTTACAATTTTCACAGCATTTCTCCTTTTCATCGAACCAGCAATAGACTCCATCTTCACAGGCAAAGGGGCAGAGAATGCAAAACCCCTATTATGATCCTGATTATGCCCTCTGATTTCATAATTTCTTTCCCCATCACTGGTCTCTGGTGATGCTCCAGTCTCCCAGTGTGCCTTCTCATCGTCCTCAGTCCCCTGAGGAAAACCCTTAACTTCTTCAGGTTCACTGCAAAGAATTTCCACAAGCTCTCCCTGATCATCACTGGAAACACTCTCATCCAAGCAAGTACCATCGCCACTTGAAATTGGCTCGTGGCTGCTGCTAAAAACCCTATACATATTCCCATTCTCTGCAAAACTCACACTTTTCTTCACCCTAGGTTGAACACTATTCCTCTTCACCAAAAACCCATTTCTAATTTGCCCGGTATTTCTACTGATGACAATTCTAGGGCTTTCCTCATCATTGTCATTGGCTTGCTGGAACCCCTCAAGCTCCACATCTTCCACATCATTTTGAGACACCCTAGAAAACCCACTAATATTTTCAACTCTGGCCCTCAATTTCTCTAACATTTCCCTCTGCCCACCCAAACTTCTAATCTTAGTAGCCAAAATCCTAGACTTGTTAGCATTTGGATGACCAAAATTCACATTCTTCACTGTTTTGAGGGAAAGCCCATGCCTTTTCATTGCAACTCCATCTATAAAATCCAAGAACCGCACCAAATCTCTGCTAAGCGACCTTTTTCCATCCCTAATTATTGGATCCCCACCCTGCAAAGAAAACCCACAAACTTACAAATTTGGTTTAAGAAAAAAAAAACACTACAAAAAAAGAAGAAAAACGAGAGGAAATTTTGGACAAAATAACAAATACCCACGAACGATTTACCTGAATAGAGTCAAGCCTAAGAAGCAAATCCATGACTTTGTGAGAAAGCGCGTCAAAATCGAAGTGGATTTCACTGGAAAGCGAGGATTTGAGAGAGTTGAAAGTGGACTTGACAAGAGCGAGGTCTTTGAGCTGTCTAAGCGTTCTTGATCTGCGAACAAGGAAGGCACGGAAATGGGTTTGGATAACACGAGCAGCGCAGTCTCTGAGAGAGTACGGAGGACAATAATAAGAAGATGGAGAAGAAGAAACGGAAAAATGGTGGAGAGAGGACTCTAGAGCATCGATGCGGAGAATCAGTGAGGAGAGAAGCGAATGGGTCTCTGGGATTTCTTGGAAGCCTGGGTTCTGAGACCGTCGTTGGTGGTGCTGGTATTGGCTTTGTGGATGAAGATTGCGGGCGTTGAGTTTCGTAGATTGAGGATAGGGATCGTGATGATGGTTTGTTGGGGCAGATTGGAGAATGTGAGCAGCAAGGGCTTGGAGAAGTGGGTCTGGTAATGGTGGGGAAAGATGGGGCGGAGGTGGGCTGCAGCAATGGCAGAAGTTGCCGCAACAGGTGGTAGCGGTCTGGGCGGGAGGGTGGCTGTGGTGGTGATGGTGACCGGCCATTTGGTGGTGAGGGAGACAGAAATTTGCGGGATTTTGAGGGTTTTGATATGCTTGGGAACCTCTCTGGCGCAAGACTATCGTGTCTCTCTCTGTTAAATGCTAAAAGCGAAGAAATAATAAAGTCATGATAAAGTACTAAAGTTTACGTCATAGCCATAAATTAAAAAATATATGTGCATCATATGGTATAAAAAAAAATCTAATAATTTGAATGATAAAAATCTCAGTATATATATCTTTTATAAATTTAAAAAAATAAAAATCCTATCAAAAAAATAAAAAATTTAAAATTTATTATAAATGATAAAATATGTAAACTTAACATGTTAATTTTGATAAAAGTGTTATTGAATGTAATAATTCAATTATATAATATACATAAAAGTATAACTTCAATGTTGTCTTGACACAAACCAAAGATTTTGTGCCTACTATTCAGAAGCTCACACATCAGCTTTAAACAAAAAAAAATTACATGTTAACAAAGCATAGGATTCTCCATCTTTTATTCTTAAAAACAAAACCCTCCTAGCACCATCTCCACCTGCCATCAGCCTCCCGTCGCCCGCTGTGTGCCACGCTAGATGTCATCATTGCCTGCCACACGGTATCTCTCAGGCACTCTCTCTCTCTCTCTCTCTGTAAATCTGAGCAACAGGGTTCAGCTTTGACAGCGGTGTGGGCATTGGCAGTGCGCGGGTATCTCTCTCTCTCTCTTTGGGCAAGGACAGTGATGCTTAGATATCCCTGCATGGGCAACAGGGCTTTCAATAGTTGTGGTGAGATCCAATCTACAATGAGAGAGAGGGCGGGGTTCCGCGGTTAACAGAGATGTCTAGCGTGGGCTGGCGGCGAGCAAGCTGCAGGCAGTGGCTCAATGGCTATGTTAGGACTTAATCCGGTGTTTTGCTAACATATATATATATATTTTTGTACCAGACTAATGTGTCAACCTTTGAATGGTAGGCACAAAGGCTCTCTCTTTTTTGTTTTTTGAAATAAAGTAGTTCATTTATCATATATCATAAAATTAGGCTGAAGCAAATTGCTCCGCTTGAACATTATCACAGATACAATTGGGTATTTCATCTCTCCATACATATCTATGATATGATATGTTGGATTGCCAGTTTAGCAAGTATATGAGCTTCACCATTTACATTTCAGCGTACATGGTTGGGTTGCCAATTCGGTAAAAAATTTAAAATCAGTTTTGCATCCTCTATTAACTGTTCATACCTATTTCCATTATAATCCCTAGCCTGTAGCTGTAGTGCCTGTATAATTGTTTATGCATCTCTCTCAAATCTCAATAATGACATTTCTGGCATCCATTTATTTGCAAAGCTAGGCTGCTCTTGCTGTGGCCAACTTCTACAGTAGTCGGATCTAGTAAGCCTTTTTGCGTGAAACTCCCAACAGCAAGACCCAGGCCAGACATGTGGGTTTGGCCGGCAGTGAACGCTTCAGACCTTGTCAATCATGACTCACCTCAAATCTTGTTGGTCATGACTCACCTCAAAACTCGTTTCTAATATCTTAAAACCCGATTTTAATCTCAAAACTTATTTTTTGATTCAAAACTAAAATCTAGAGGTGAAAGATTAACATTTTTAAAGATTTTATCACCCTAAAATCTTATTATATTTTGGTCTAAGTTATTTTTATGTACTTTTTATGTTTTTGCTTGCTTATGTGTCAGTTATTGATTGAGGGTTATAAAAATGTGACCCTTAAAATCACTATTAGATTTGTGATTAATCATTATTAAATTTTGATCAAATTTTAATTTTAAAAGTCACCTCATTTTTGTCCTTAAGAAGTAGTTTAATCGGTTGTGGATCACGCCAATAAAGTGGAGGTCATTAGTTTGAATCTTTCATTTTCTTTGTGTGGATATGTCAAAAAAAAAAAAAAAGTTACCTAATTTTTTGATGGATACAAAAAAAAAAAAATAAATAAATACAATAACACAAGAAAGACTTAAGAAATTACTCAAATGTTACCACTTGCTAACTAAGTCGAAACAAGATAATATTAAACCAAGTCTCCACCTAAGATAAAAGAAGAAGATTAGAATAAACTCTAATTATTATAATCAAGACATTCACTAAAGGTCGCAACCATGACATCCGAGAAAAATAAAACTCGATATTTTCAACAAAAAAACACAGAAACAGTTATAGAACGAAGTCGAGAAGATACCGATGATCCTCTTTTTTCCTGTGCCAAAATATCTTACCGTCTACACTTTGCACACTTTGCTCAGTAACCGTTCATCTAGTGGTTAATGCATCATAAATTCCACAGCCGCGATGTACTTTAAATAATACTACCGCCTCGATCACCATCATCAAGTAAAATCCATACAAGTGGACGGTGTACATGGTGTTTAGGAACCGATTCACCCAACCAATAAACAATGCACCACTTGTTTCCGATCTTTTATAGTAAATCTACTTTCAAAAAATACTCCCCTGCAGTCAAAACCATTACAAGCACATAAGTTGAACCGCTGAGACATTGACTACATCTAGGTTGATGTGTCTTTACGTGCGCCAACTCAGCGGTTGTACTGGATACACATACATCCAACTGCACAGAATATAAAGCTAATGATTTTAGTAACAGAGAACTTGGTGGGGCTCGTGATTCTATCATTTTCAAAGCGACTCTTTTATTAGAGGGAGAACGAGCTTGTGAGAAGGATAAGGAGTCAGGGGGTCTCACACTCACTCTGATACTCACTGTGATCTGACTGAGTGAGAGAGCAGCAATGGCAGCTTCGCAATTCTCAGCAACTCCGACTCGGCCAGAGGCATTGTCGCAATGCAATTCTCTCACTAGATTGTTCGGGTTCGGTTCCAGAAGCAGCAGATCAAAGTTGTTGTCGATCAGGACCTTGAGTTCGCGGCCTTCGAGGCGGTGTTTCTCCGTGAGAACGTATCCGGAGAGACGAAGCAGAAGCTGGAGGATCCGATCACTGAAGAAGGTCAGAATTTCCTCCATTCCCGGTTTTTTTTGTTACGACATTAAATAAATGATCCGATTTTTAAAGTTTTCGTGATTACTGATGATGATTTAGTTGTGGTTCGAACCTGATTTTATACTGTACCTCTCTTTAATGATTAAATTCTTCTTTCCATTTTTTTTTACGTTTAAGAAAAAGTATTTATAAACTGTTGTTCTTTTCTTAATTTTTAAATTCTGATACATGAGTTTGAGATATATATATATAATTTTTTTGAGTATTTATTGGTTATTGGAAGCTAGGCGCATGAGAGAGAGAGAGAGAGAGAGATAGAGACGAGACATGCTATGCATATATACGAAGGTAGGCAAGTAAATGGTCACAGAGCATCAAGAAAGGATTGGAACTCACCATTTGTTGGTCTGTCAGACGTTATGCTATTTGATGATCTCAACTATCTTTTTCCAATCAAACTCATTTGACGTGTCTATGCAACTGAGGATGTTTTGGAAAAGTACTTTATGGTCAATTATTGAAAATCATCAAATGAAACTGGCTTGATGTTAGGATCCTTTTTTTATGCTGAGGTGGAAATCTGTGATTAGTTGTTGGAAATGTGAGCTTGTTGGGAGATGGGAGGGGGCTAAGAGGGAACTGAAGGTGAGAAATATTATAACAATATTTATGAAAACTCTGTTCATTTGTGTGTGAGAGAGATATGGAAGGAGATTCCTATAAAGTTTTTCATATATTATGCTATAGTACTTTTGGTTTTCTACACCATATTTGATGATTACCATTCGTGTTTTGATTTAGAAGCTCCAACCACTCACACTTCATTCAAACCGGATGCTGCATCTATTGCCTCAAGTATCAAGTACCATGCAGAGTTCACCCCGTTGTTTTCTCCAGAGCGGTTTGAGCTTCCAAAGGCTTTCTTTGCAACTGCACAAACTGTTCGTGATGCTCTCATTATTAATTGGAATGCAACATATGATTATCACGAAAATTTGAATGTAAAGCAAGCATACTATTTGTCGATGGAATTTCTGCAGGTTTGTCTTGTGGTCTTCTGCATTGATTCCCGCATCAATAATTCACGTTTATCATCTTCTACTTGCAAGATGTTATAGTTCCCTAACGTTTTATTTTTGTAGGGTAGAGCGTTGTTAAATGCAATTGGTAATTTAGAGCTCACTGGTGCTTATGCAGAGGCTTTGAGAAAGCTTGGACACGAATTAGAACATGTGGCTTCCCAGGTCAGATTGCTTACTTACGTGATTTCCTTTCATTTTAAAATACTTTGCTGTATCCGATCTAAACCAACTATGGTTGTTGGGAGAAAGTCAACATGTGTGACAAAATTAAATAATTTTCCATCCTTCTGTAAATTAAAAGGGTGAATGAAAGCCATGGTGGATCACAACCATTTGTAAAAAAGAAAAAAAAAAATGTAAAAGAGTTGTATGTCTAGCATTTTTCTTATCATTTTCAGGAAAAGTGTCCATGTATGTGTCATGGCAGCTAATTTCTTTGGTTGACTTATTATAGGAGCCTGATGCTGCACTTGGTAATGGGGGTCTTGGGCGCCTTGCCTCCTGTTTTTTGGACTCTTTGGCAACATTAAATTACCCAGCATGGGGTTATGGACTTAGATACAAGTATGGCTTGTTTAAACAGCGGATTACGAAAGATGGGCAGGAGGAAGTTGCTGAGGATTGGCTTGAGGTATGCCTGATTTCTGCTTAACACTTCAAGTGCTTTTTAGCATTGGCATTATGTCTTAATATTCTGGCTGGGTTCATTATTCTTTCAGTTAATTATGGTTTCTCCTTGTAGATGGGCAATCCCTGGGAAATTGTGAGAAATGATGTCTCATATCCTGTAAAATTTTACGGCAACATTCTCTCAGGATCAGATGGATCAGATGGAAAAAGACACTGGGTTGGAGGAGAAGATATAATGGCTGTAGCCTATGATGTTCCGATACCAGGATATAAAACTAAAACCACTATCAACCTGCGACTTTGGTCAACCAAAGCTCTTTCAGAAGATTTTGACTTATATGCTTTTAACTCTGGAGAGCACACCAGAGCATGTGAGGCCCTAGCAAGTGCTGAGAAGGTTTGGATGCATTCATCATTGTATAAGCTGTTTTTTTATAATGATCTTGACTACTATCAGCCCACTTCTTTTAAAACTTTAACAACACAAATAGCTTGGGGCCATGTTCTGGAGCTTCTGAAGTTGGGCAATGGCGTTGAATAGAGAATATTGAGTCTTATCTTTTACCTGTTGGGTGGTGGAGGAGAGGGCCATTGTGGCTGCACTTCCTCAGAGACCAGATACCCAGTATCTGTATGTCGTGTCTCTCTCCAAATGTGTGATCTTGATCACCAGTAATGCCTAAATTTATATGTTTTCTTCATTTTGATTAATTTTTTGTTTAGCACTATGCCAACTGCAACTGGTATAAAGGATGGCTCTTATAGTGATTTGTTTTAATATCAGATTTGTTATGTACTCTACCCTGGGGATGAATCAATGGAGGGGAAGGTCCTTCGTTTGAAGCAACAATACACTCTGTGTTCGGCTTCTCTCCAAGATATGATTGCACGTTTCGAGAGAAGATCTGGAGCAAATGTAAAATGGGAAGAGTTTCCTAAGAAGGTTGCAGTACAGATGAATGATACTCACCCAACTCTCTGTATCCCAGAACTGATGAGAATTTTGATAGATTTGAAGGGTTTAAGCTGGAAAGAGGCCTGGAATATCACCCAGAGGTATACACTATTGCTGTTCTACATGCATGAACCAATGAGTTACTTTATATGTTGATTGCACTCTGTACTAGCAGATGTTATTTAGAGAATTTTTATTTATACCATTTCTCCTGTCTCAATTTAAATGTCTTATTTTTCTTTTTGGGATGTCTCAAAATACATGTCCAATTTCTAAAAGTGAAAGATTTTACGTTAATTTGCTATATTAATTACTCATGTTTTTATGTTAACATGTGGGACATTTTAGGAAGGGATGAGTGTGGTAAATGTTTCTATTGTAATGAACATAAGCTAGGGAAACAATATCATAGTTAGTGGAAATTTTCTAGTCCTTTTCTTCCCCTCATTTAAATGCAAACCAGATTAGATTAGGATAGAAAGATTTAAATATATATATATTTTTTTTCTACATCTATGCTGTAAAAACACGCACTTCCGCGCTCTCACACACAGGTTCCATTTGGTTGGCCCCTGTTTCCATCTCAATAATTAAAAAAAGAAAAAAAAAAAAAGAAGAAGACAAATTGCATAATTACCTGCTTGATTCTTTGAACGTTTACTTTTTGATGTTTTACTGAAGATCTCTGCTTAATACAGGCTCAAATTTAGCACTTCTATTTCTCACATTCTGCAACCTGTGTGCTAGAACTGTAGCATATACAAATCATACTGTTCTTCCTGAGGCATTGGAGAAATGGAGTTTAGAACTTATGCAGAAACTGCTTCCTCGTCATGTTGAGATAATAGAAATGATTGATGAAGAGGTAATGCTGGATTATATGCATAACCAAATCCGTTTTACCAGTGGACCTTATCTATACTTTTCCTGATTCCTAAAATTTCACATTTTCCAGCTTATTCAAACCATAGTATCTGAGTATGGTACAGCAGATTCTGAATTATTGGAGAAAAAATTGAAGGAGATGAGAATATTAGAAAATGTTGATCTCCCTGCTGCGTTAGCGGATTTACTTAAGCCCAAGGAAAGCCCTGTTGTTGTTACCAGTGAGGAACTTGAAAAGTCTGAAGATGCAGTTGAACCTGTTGTTGAAGAAGATGGATTACTTAAGCCCAAGGAAAGCCCTGTTGTTGTTACCAGTGAGGAACTTGAAAAGTCTGAAGAAGCAGTTGAACCTGTTGACGAAGAAGAAGGATCTGAAGAAGCAGTTGAACCTGTTGATGAAGAAGAAGGATCTGAAGAGAAAGTCACTCAGAAAAAGAAAGTGGTGTTGCCTGAACCAGTACCAGAACCACCGAAGATGGTTCGTATGGCTAATCTTTGTGTTGTGGGGGGTCATGCAGTAAATGGGGTTGCTGAGATACACAGTGAAATAGTAAAGGAGGACGTATTTAATGCATTTTTTAAGGTAAACATGTTGACAGCTTATTTTCTTATCCCTTTTCTTTGATCAAATATAATGCAGTTAATGATTCTGAAAAATAGTGGGGTTATTCTGTCTGTCTATTATATTGTGAAATATGCTCATATTATTGATCTGTATGCTATATTTGTGGCAGTTGTGGCCTGAGAAATTTCAAAATAAGACAAATGGGGTGACGCCTAGAAGGTGGATCAGCTTCTGCAATCCAGATTTAAGTAAAATAATAACTGACTGGACTGGCTCAGAAGAATGGGTCCTAAATACTGAAAATCTGGCAGAGTTGCGAAAGGTAATCCACTGTAACCGCATATCTTGCTGGTAAAACTCTCCTTTGTGGATCGTAAGTCTTAACTACTGAAAACAGATTCTAATTGATGTTTAATTTTTTTTCGTGGTTTCTCTTTTCTTTTCTTTATAATTTGCATTTTGATATGCTAAAGTTGGACCAGACACAACATGGATTTGGATATAGAATATCTGCCTCCTTGGCTCTTTTCAGCCTTGCACTCAATAGGCATGTGCCAGCAAAAAGTGAGGAGTCTTTTGGCACACACTTGACGATTCATAAATAATTTCTTGATCTGGTTTTCCCTGATGTATAAATTTTAAAATGAGTAGAGAATCCATGCTCTACAGCCTAAGTAACCCTAATTTTGTCGTACGCACTGAAGAAGAAAAATTGCACTCTTAAGAAATCCAGTAACCCGGTGTCTCAGAAATGGGACTTTGACAGCACTTTGCCCAACATACCTTGCTGAGTCCATGTCTTTTCTTGTATCAACTCAACTCAACTAAGCCCTATACGTTTTCTTATCTGCCTTAGAAAATACTGAATCGAAGTCTATATCTAACATTTCATCCTCTTCTTAGTCTTCTATGCACAAGGCATTACAACATTTGGAGTGAAAGCCTCCTTCTTTGTTTATTTACATGAGCTATCCAGAATTTAAAGCCTGTATTTTGAATTTTCAAGCATCCATTTTGGTCTATATGCAGAGAAGAGATGTAATGTAATATGTATGTAATTGTTAATTTTAGTTTTGCAGCTCCCATGATACCTACTGATCAGAGTATTGTGACTATTAATAGTTTGCAGATAATGAAGATCTCCATACACAGTGGAGGGCAGCAAAAAGGAGCAATAAGATGAAAGTTGTATCATTCCTCAAAGAGAAAACAGGGTACTCTGTCAGTCCTGATGCAATGTTTGATATCCAGGTAATTTTCTTGCCTCCAAATTCTTTTATTTGGAAGAATGTGAAAAGAAACTGTGGGAATAACTAATGGCTCAGCATTAGATGAAAGTAGGAAAAATTAACAGAATGAAGGAAGACTAGGTTCTGTGAAATTCCATATGCCATCTTTAGATGACGTCTTGGGCAAATTATAGATGACATAGCAGTGGTTTACAATTAAGAAGAAAGTTTATCTAAATGCTCCAAACGCTGCTTTAACTCATGGTTCGTGTTCATGATAAGTTTTCTTTGTGGACTGGATTGATGTCTTGCAAAATTTTGTTTGTCTGTAGAAAAGAAATAAATGTATGCCTATAAAGGCTTGTAAATTAACCATAGACTTTTCAAGTTCTAAGCCACTTTGGTGGTTTGTGGCTACAACAAATTTTAATTCCGTTTTTCCTTTCCTTTTTCGAAGTCCCTTTTTCTTGCATAGCATGGTGAAATGCAAAATGGATTAATTCTTTTTAGGTGAAGCGCATCCATGAATATAAGAGGCAACTGATGAATATCTTGGGAATTGTTTACCGCTACAAGAAGATGAAAGAAATGAGCGCTGCAGAAAGGAGTGCAAAGTTTGTTCCACGAGTTTGTATATTTGGAGGAAAAGCATTTTCTACGTATGTGCAAGCCAAGAGAATTGTGAAATTTATCACTGATGTTGGGGCTACAGTAAACCATGATCCTGAAATAGGTGACTTACTGAAGGTATGGGTGGCTTTGATGCTTAATCTTGATAATGTATTATGTGAAAAGTCATCATACGCTAATTATGTGAAAAGTGTCAAAAAGTTAGCTCTAAGTATTTACCAAAAAAAAAAAAAGTTAGCTCGAAGTGTTATATGATTAACAGCTTGGCTGGCTCTTTCTCATTAAGAGTCTTGCATCATGGTTACCGGAATTTAATTGGTAAGTTCTCTAGGTTTTTGGCTGCAATCAAAATATAGTTTTTGGCAGCAATCAAAATATAGGGTTTTGTCTATGTGATAGAGGTATATCTCTGTATTAAATGGTGATACATATTGCAATATAACAAGGTTTCTCTTGATGCTTGAGAGGTGAGGTGACTTGTCTTTACACTGTTTAGTCAAGTTGGATCCTTCTTTCTGGCACCTATCATTCGATCTGTAGATCAATTTAGAATCACATTATTGACTTCAATTTATTTAAATTGGATTTGTGAAAGAATTCAAATTTCTCATAGTCTTGTCTTTGTCTCTGATTACAATGTCAGAGTTTGTGTATCACGCCCAAAGCTCATAGTCTTGTTTGTTTATATTAGGTTGTTTTCGTCCCTGATTACAATGTTAGCGTCGCTGAATTGCTTATTCCGGCAAGTGAACTATCACAGCATATAAGGTATTTAACTTTCATTCTTAATATGATTATCCTGCTTCGTCTCTTGGTTGTGTAGCTTGTATTTGCTCTTTTGTCTCAATATTAGATGGCCTATGCTTTATTGAGCCTAGGCAAAACCCTCTCAATTTGAGGCCTGAAATTGATTTTTGGGCGAGATTTAGGTGATCTACCTTTGCTGGAGCTAAGCTCTGATTAATATGAAATGAAGCTATGTAGATTTTTTTCTTTACCAGTATTGTACAATGCTTGAAAGGTGCATAGTAGATAAATGGTGGAAAACAGGAATAATTAGCATTAAACTAAGGTTCATTTTCAAAATTCTTATTCAAGTTAATTGTGTGTCTGATTCTAGTTCTGTGATACTGATGAAGAGAATTTGGGTTCTTTATTCAGAACCTATTATATCCAGTGTTTCAGTAGCAATACGAAAACAAAAAACAATAAGTTGTAGGTCTCTGGGAATGTTTCCAGAGGTGTTGCTTGGTACTGTTTGGCACTTCCAAATGCAATAATGTCATTTCAGTACAATTAAAGTAGAGGCTTAGAATATGTACTGTTACGGCAAAAATATTTCATTAATTGTTGCTGGAAATGCCTATTGAAGAGACGTTGAAGCCCCTGGTGCAGAGCCACACCCATTTTGTTTATTTTTATTTTTCATATCTTCCTATTGACTACTGACTAATTGAAGTGCAATGAGAATATGTAGAAGTGAAGAATGATTTGTCGAAGTCTTTACGTATTAGCTAATTGTGTTAGAGAAAGCTTTCATAAACTGACTCCCTTCTCTTCTTCCTCCTTTCTCTCTGTAGTACTGCTGGGATGGAGGCCAGTGGAACCAGCAACATGAAGTTTGCGATGAATGGCTGCCTTCTGATTGGGACCCTGGATGGTGCGAATGTTGAAATAAGAGAAGAGGTTGGACAGGACAACTTTTTCCTCTTTGGTGCCAAAGCTCACGAGATTGCTGGGCTCAGGAAGGAAAGAGCTGAGGGGAAGGTATGCCCTTATGAGCAAATGATCACTTTTATTTTGTTCTTTTGATACTAACCTGTCAAATTGTTTCTAGGGTACTGTATAATAGTGATGATTGCTAGGCTGATGGATTAGTTGGGAAATATGTTACAACTCTTCATTATAAAGAGAAGCTGAAAATTGAAAAGAGAAAAAGAAAATTACTGCTTCTATTATTCTTGTCTTGGGAACTCCTAGTGCAATTTTAACCTTGCTGAACTCTTGATGTAGTTTGTACCGGATCCACGTTTTGAGGAAGTCAAAGAATTTGTCAGAAGTGGTGCTTTTGGGCGTAACAACTATGATGAACTAATAGGATCTTTGGAAGGAAATGAAGGTTTTGGCCGTGCTGATTATTTCCTCGTGGGCAAGGACTTCCCCAGCTACATAGAATGCCAAGAGAAGGTTGATGAGGCATATCGAGATCAAAAGGTGAGTTATATATGCAAATATTATGCAGTTTGTTAAAGAAATCTATGTAACCAAAATTCGCGAAGGACTTTCCTGCATGTAAAATCCTTAATTATGTGGCTCATCCATCAAGCATATCCAACTCAAATAGTTGCACCTTGTCAAGCTTCCAGCCTTCCCAGAAGTTTAAGTCAATAAAAAAAAATTGAATTTAATCATCTAATATATATAAATTATAATACTCCTGCTCAAGTGTGGGTTTAGACTCCCTAGGCTTAGTAGGTGAATATTTAACTGAAATGAGAGTAAACTGTAGAGTCAGAGTTCGATCTCAAGACTTTTGTTCTAATACCATGTTAAACCACCAATTATTCAAAAAACTTGAGCTTATATAACTGTGAAATTAATAAATCAAATCAATATTCTAACATATATGACAGAATTATGGAATATTCACAAGAACTATTGCATATAGTTGGTGATTGTTCACATTGCTTCTGATAATAATAATAGAAATGCAGGGGCTTTTGTATAAATTTATCTATTGCCAAATGCCTCATATGTCTATACTTCTGTAGCACTTTCTCACACATGCAGTAACATGCATAGTTCATTCTAATTTGGTAATGTTATTTGTGCCTAATAATATCTGTTACTGGTGTTGGATCAGATATGGACAAAAATGTCGATCTTGAATACAGCGGGTTCATACAAGTTCAGCAGTGACAGAACGATCCGTGAGTATGCCAAGGACATATGGAACATTGAACCTGTCCAATTGCCATAGAAGTGTATATCTATAGAGTGGTAATAAATGGTGTTGGTGCATAGTGTTGATGCCGGTGGCCGTGGATAGTGAAATGCTGGGAGCAAGGTGTAGTTCAAATAAAATTATGTAATAAATGGCGTTTCGATATTTCCATGGATCACCAATCACCATGGTTGAACCTTTGTAAGAGACGTTGAATAACCGGATATGCTTAGTCTTGAATAAAGTTGCTTAGATTTTCTGGTTAAAAGGTTATAGTGCCACCCAAATATGCTTTGACCATCAAGGATGTCACAGCAGTATTTATCCTTTGTGTTTTAATGGTTACCTGTTTAATGGTCCCAGGGGGCCTCCACAGATTTCATATGAATCACAAAAGAACCTTGCTGTGGTTTCGGTCTTATAAATTAGTTTTGGATAAAATCAGAATTCCAAGACATTTAAACATTCTCTCTCCTCTCAAAGAAGGATTAAATTTTTTTAGCTAAATTTCAAACATTTGCTAAAATGGGAGCAAATATTTTAGCTATCAAAATTGCTCCGGGCACATGCGTATACCAAATGGGTCACTTTTTATTATTGTTATGGAAGCATTTACACGTCCATCCACTTTATTTCTTTTATTAGATTCAAGAGTAAGAAAGACCCGCCTTTACCCTTCCCTTGCTCTCAGTTGTACCTCAGATAAATATATATTTTTTTTAAAAAAATAATAATAATCAATCTCTTTAAAAGTTCATATATCCATAAAAAAGTCCAGTGATTCTAATTCTTCCGCTGTTGTTTCAAATTCACTAGAGAAACAAATTGTTTGTCCGATTTTGTTCTTGATTCTGTTATAACCGACAGGGGCAGGCTTGTTAATACCAAAAATCTTGACTACTTTTCCCCAGAAATGGAAGCATGACTGGTCACATAATGTTCCAGAAATGGTAGACAAGGATACTACTGTACAGACAACTAAATACAGCCAAAAAAAAAATCCTAAAATTGATCTTCAGCTGGCAGTAGCCATTCCTGTTCCAGCAGCATGTTTCTTCATCATATCAGCATGCTTTTGTCCTGCAAGATGGGAATTGAAGACCGTCCCACTATTACACACGACATTACACATTGCACATGTCCTTACTGCCTCGGCTGCCGCCCCACCTTGAAGAACCTTCCGTCTCTTTGTTTCCAAATCCTCTACAGTTTCAGCTGCCTTCTTCCTACCGATATCAGGCGGTTCTTGTGGCCCGATTGCAGGATTATTTGATTCCGCAGCACTATGGGCAATATTTAATTTCTCCAGGTTGCTCTTGTGCTTCTTTCCCAACTTATGTTTGTCCAGTACACGCTTGGTGTCACAATTGATCTTGCAAACTTCGCAATGTGCAGATTGTACAACCTTCGACTTGGTTCTCACTTTCTTACTATGATTTTTCCAATTGCTATTTCCATGAGGCCGACCTGTACTGTTAGCCCAGAAAGTGAAGTTTGGATTTGCAATAACCATCTGTTCCGCCCCATACGATGCTATTGATGCACCCTGCACAGATATTAGGAAATTAACTTCAAAACAATACAAAATATACTAGGAAATTAACTTCTATTTCAAACCCTATATATTTTCTTAATGCACCTTTTCTTAAATGCGTAGGGAAACAAGGAGGTCTGTTGAAAATTTACATGACTGCCCAACCGACCTACCATGGGGCTCCCTTAGACTTACCAAGAGGAAGCTAACCCAGTCGCCAATGCCTCGAACTGCAGCATCAGCGCCTAACCTAATTACCCTGCATAACCTTCAATAGATCCCTAGTTACTAAATTTGATAAAATAGTTAGAATGTATACTGTCATTTATTGGGAGAGAGAAAAAAAAAAGGGTACTGTCCATACAACAAAAGCACCCAACCATAGCTTATTAAGCCATGCAGGACACAGCAACGCATACATGTCAAACTCCACTTATGCACCATTAATCCATCATCAGTGAGAGAGTTTGACCATATTTTTTATTGGTACAAGAGTTTGACCCTTCTTATGACAACCAGCCAAGCAAACCCAGTTATTGATATAAAAAAGTTCCCCATTGCCAATGCCAATGAATGCCTTGACGGTATAATAAGATGTGGGGCGCCAGGTGTACTTTGCAAGCTGGACTTAGAAAAAGCCTATGACCATGTTAATCGACATTTTCTGATGTACATGTTGAGGAGATGTGGTTTTGGGGGGGAAAAGTGGTGCTCTTGGATAGCTCATTGTATTTCTACAGTGCAATTCTTGGGTTTGATGAACAACACTCCCACTGGTTTTATTTAGTAAATCCCACGACTTGAGACAAGGGGACCCTTTGTTCTCTCTGCTGTTTATCATTGGTGAACAACACTCCCACTGGGTAAGATGATTTATGCTACAATGAATGGGGAGCTGTTATCTAGCTTCTCTGTGGGGACATGGATTGATATCTCTCATTTTCAATTTGTGGACGATAGACCCTTGACCACAAACCTATCAACAAACAAACATGGAAGAATATTCTAAAAGCAGGCACCAAGAGCTACGAAGGGGGCCTACGATAGCTTGTTGGAGGTCATAATGTAAATCACTTTCTTGAGCTTGCATACCAAGTTAGGATTCATAGGAGAAGAGAAACCTGGAGTTGGAGGAGACTGAATAGAAACTTATTCTTGTGGATCCCCCCTTCACTTATGTTGTTGAAGGGCATTCTGTTGATGTTTATACCGATCAATCATAGAAGAAAAATTCTGATTCATTCCGATTAAGCTTCCTTCCTATTAATCTGGAAGTTCTTCTCAGATACAAGGAAATGATTAAGTTCCAAAGCCAAAGATCGTAGTTCTCGAACGAGCAATCGAAAAGATTCTGGAGCATCCTCGGGTTTAGGTATTGTTCTTCCAATGATCGTAGTACCAAGTACTTCTTGGCGAGCTCTAATATGATCAAATTACATCCATCAATTGTTGAAAGTATATGTGGACTTCACCCCGTTTCTTCTCACAGCTCATTACCCTCAGGATCATTTCTAGCTAATTGAAAAGGACAATGGTGATTTCCAAAGGTGATCCCATATATTACCAATTTAGGTTTAGATATAGGGCATATTGTAAATAACCTCTTTTTAATTAGAGGTAATTACCTCTGTCTTTGGAAACTGTCACTAAATCATCAAATTGACTGTCCCAATTAACAGATTTTCAGACAAGATGTCCACACAGTGCATGAAACACAAAATTCAGCTCTCAGTTGTCACTAAACATCCCAATGATTTGAAGCAAAGTGAAAGATTTTCAGACGAGATGTGCACATGTTGCGTGAAATACAAAATTTAGCTTTCAGTTGCGCCTCAGAATGGAGAGGAAAAAAACCATTTTGTTTCTAAATCGATTATGCCACCTCTTCCATGAAGCTTTTAAGTCCCATCGACAGCTAAATGAGGAATAAATTTCGTGTTTCAAGCAAGACGAGCTTGTGTTTTTTTTTAAGGAAAAGAAAGTCCAATGAAAACATAAGCTTAAATTGACAAAAACTTGTTCAAGAAAAGAATATTATTAATAAAAGACAAAATCTTGTATAAGAAAAGAATTTACTCACAGCACCATAGCCAACCGGGTCCGCCCCGTATTGCCGGATATCCTCCTTAACGCCCCAATTCGGCGACATCGGGTCCGAATAATACTCGTAGGAGCCCGTATCCACCGTCCGATGGTCGCGAACGTACGACCCAGCATGGGCATGGCCTTCACTTCCCAAATGGACATCTGGGTACGATCTCAGGGAGGCGTAGGAGTCGCCCCCAATCCGCCTGAGCCCACGGTCGAGGCCAAGGCCAAGGCCCGGGTACAAGTCATGGCGTTCCAGAGAGGAGGGAGGAGGAGCAGTGGGGTAAATTGGGTTAGGGTTTGAAGGGTCGTATAGGTAATGGAAAGAAGAGTAGGGTGGAGGGTACGGGTCTGTGGGACGTGGGTTAGGGTTTGGTGGCTGTGGGTGAATCTCAGACCACCTGGTGTAGTCCATTGAGTTTTTCAGCTTTTCATGCAGAGCTTTTCATAGGGCGAGCGAGAGAGAGAAGGAGAGTAAAATCTGGGCTGAAGCTTTTGTTAATCTAAGACTGTCCAATGCATTTTTTCGACTGGGAATTCAGAATCCTATCATGCATGAATATTCCTAAATAAAGTTGTGAGGTGTCTGTCTGTCATAGACGCCCAGTGTGCCGCCAGGATTTTCATATAAATATCTTTCGTCTATTTTTTCAAGACTCATTTAAGTGATTGAATGTTCATAATTAAAGATTTTTTCAAAACTCAAAGTTCTAACACATTACATACTCCTTAGTAGGCTTTTACCACGAAGGTCTGGTAAATAAATAATATATCCCCTTAATATGAGGATAAATGTTCGGATGAGTATTCA
Organism: Carpinus viminea; assembly: GCA_013348765.1. Classification (NCBI taxonomy): domain Eukaryota; kingdom Viridiplantae; phylum Streptophyta; class Magnoliopsida; order Fagales; family Betulaceae; genus Carpinus; species Carpinus viminea. Next base: position 36,733,966 of record CP054671.1, on the reverse strand, counting down.
ACCAGTAGCTGTGGTTTGCTAACTTGAATAAAGTTTCATTTGAATGAGTACTAATTTTTTGAGTTTTCTCTTATTTCATTGCACTCACGGCTTGTCCCTGTGAGTAGTGACAATTTTGATTAAACTAACCTATTTAATTAGGTTTATAAGTCTAGTTATTATAAAATACATGTTATGGGTGACTTTAACCATATTATTTATTCATTTATTTTCAATAAGATATAATACAATTCTTGTTTCATTTAATGGGGTAAGCCAATCATTTGTGCCAATTCATTTCCAGCGTATTAACCACGATGACACCCAAAAAAAAAAATCCCAAAAGATCAAACAAAATATGAAGGAAAAAAAACAAAAAGTGATGGTCCAACTGGGGTCAACCCAATCAGCCGTTTTGGATCAAGGTGGCACCGACCCGTTATCCTTCCACTGCCAGGAGCGGGAGGTTGTCGCTGCTCTGTGAAACCAGCCTCACGCAGAGCCCTCCACTCTAAGAAGCACGTGACCCAGAGCCTTCGCCCAAATCACAAGATTCATCTCTCGGCTTGGAACGGGCGGGCCGGAAAGAGTCACTAGGATCCGACCATTTTGGGCTGGACCAAAGTCCCATCACATTAATGCCCCTACTCAGGTTACAGGCTCGCGTTATTAGGCCCGGCGACAAAACTCTCTCTATAGCATTATAAAGAGTAAAGTTTTCTCGCTTCTTATCGATGTGGGATTGAGGTACATATGCATTAGAATATTTGGCAGAAAAGTTGTGGTGTTGGAAACTCTTGCAGATTGTGTCATTACTAATATCGTAAGCGTAGTCCACCTCAGTTTTGATTCCATTGCTGCAGAAACCAGAGTTATTCGCGTGGAGATTGGAAGAGGTTCAGGCAGCTGCTGGATTAATCTTGCTATTATTAAAGAAGCAAACTCTCCATGGATGGCTTCAAGGCATATTGCTGCAGAGTTCGAAATTCTAAAGCATTGTTATCAATATATGCGAGGAAATTGATTGTGTAGCTAGTTTCTTTTTCAACCGATTTATGTAAAGAGATGAAAATATGTTATATTATTCAACTCTTTGAACCAAAAAAATCAAGATACAAAAATAGGTAATTCATCAAAAGACCGACCATTGATAGTATTCTTGCTCAAGTGTATTCACTGATGAAATTTGTAAATCAATGAAAGCCACTAGAAACTTCATGGTAGCCGTAGATTAGACCACCATCACTCCATCCTTCTGATCATTTCCAACCCTCCATGACTAGAATCCAACATCAACAATAACTGGGACATTAGGATAAACTAAATCACTGACATCAGAAATCTGTTGCTTTAATGCCAAAGGTTTCTTCAGCTATGGCCTCAGAGTTTCTAATCAAATGAGCCCTCTTGTGACCGCCCAAAGCTTGGCCAGAAGCAAAAACCATAAAGCAGATATGGCACTTGTGCTCCTTGGTCTCTTTGAACTCATAACCTGTCAGAGACACTTCACTCATATCCTGCTCCACCGAATTTTTGCTACATTCAAGATTGATTAGCTTGCAATTAGCATTATTATCGGCAATTTGCATCTTTTGTCTCGTTGATTTACCCTCAAAAGTCACAGAATCATTATCAGAAGACTCTGTAACCGAGTTGTATCCACCCCAATAGTTTGCACCCCTAGACAGCATCATCAAGCATATAGCTATGTCTTTCACTTCTTTCTCTATTTCAGGAAGGGATACAGATTTATTCATACTAGAAAACGAAGAATTTGGACGAATCTTGTACCTCATTCTGTTTGATCTCTTTTTCCGCACCAGCTCTAGTCTTGAACTAGTCCATGATTCATTGCATATGTCAAATCTCTGAGAGTGGATCCTCTTGTGGGAGGTGAGAGCCCTCAGTGACTGAAACCCTTTGCCACATTCTTCACAGTAAATTCCAATTCTTTGTCTTCCTGAGTGATGTCTCATGTGACCACACAGAGCCCTCGGTGACTCAAACCCATTGCCACAGACTTTACAGACAATTTCTTGCCCTGAAGTAGCATGTTCTGAGCGTGAAAACTTCCAAGACTTCTTGGGGTTTTCTCTTAGGCCATAACCAGTACGCCCATCGCCTTCAAAACACATGTTGCTATTGATCACATTTTTCTGTCCTTTAGCTGAATTCTTGTTCATGTGACCTCCCAAGACTCTTCCACTCGAAAAATTCTCGTTGCAATGCCTGCACACATGCCTCTGTTCTTGATCTTGGCCCATCTAGGAATTTTCCAAGAAAGTTCAAAAGAATTTTAAAACTAAAAGCAGAAACCCAGATCAGAAACTGAGAGAAATCTGAAATTTTCTCACATTCCAGGGAAAAAACACAAAACAATATTCAAGAAACAGAGGAATCAAGCAAGACCCAGATGAGAAAAGGCCAAACTTACCAGGCTTATAATGATTCTTGCTTTCTGAAGTGTTCTCGAGAAGAAAAACTCCTCCGAGGATTCAAAATCCTGTTTAAAAACAGGATCTTGAGACCCCAAAGAACCCCGGTAAGAGCATTTTCTTTTGGGTTTCTTTCTTTCTGTTTCTCTCTCTCCCTTTCTTTGAGTCTCCCCCTCTGTAGCTAATACAAAAATGCAAGCACAACGTTGAAATTCAAGATATGTTGTTGCATGTAAAGAAAGAAAGGATATCTCATATCTTTCAGGTCGTGGGTGTCCCACACGCTTATTTGCTCGACCCTGGCAAGGGCATTTCTATAACTTCCCATTGGCAGCCATGGTCACGAATTGGAACAAAGAAAGGTTTGCAAAGCAGAGCGAGTATCTCGAAAGATTTTGGGCGGTGCCCCTCACGCGGTAATCAACGTTACAATGTTGGTTTATTAATGATTAGATGTCTTGATCCATCAACACTGAACTCTCCCCAGTACTCGTGTATCTCATTCTACTGGAACAGTAATTAATACACCATTTATAGGGTAATGGATAAGCCATAATGCCAATAACGGGCCTCCAAACCAATATTGTAATACAGGCCCACATTGATCCACTATAAAGCCCATGAGAGTCTGACAAGAAATATAGCTGTCTAAAGAATGAAAGCCACGTGGCCGAGCTCTAAGCGCCAAGCCAAGACACGTGCTCAAGTAAGCGTGCTCGAGCTAAAAAAGTCAACCCACGTTCTGTACGAATGGGACTGAGAATCCAACATAATCCACAATCCTACAATTCACGATTTTAGCATTGCTACAATGAATTTTGAGAACGTGGAACTGAGAATTCAGGCCATTACTTAACTATAACTGTTACTTGATTTCTATAAAAGGGAAGTTCCAACCAAGTATTTGGTTAATGACACTCAAGAATTCCTTTGCTTTCTCTCAGTGAAAAACAATTGACCGAGTTCGTATGTGAAAAACAATTGCTGACTTAAGTATCGAAGCTATTTCTCGCTGACACATTTCGACAAGCTCTTATCCTACTTTTCTTTTGCATATTGCATCTCTTGGATTGCTAAGTCACCCATCTTGAAAATTGTCCTAACACCATTAAACTAAATTATGAGAAATTGAGAAAATCTTAATTCAAGCTCAGGCTTTCAACCGCCCAAGTTATTTCTTTAAAGTGGTGTTAGAGGTATTGCAATTCAGTGGTAATTAATCAAACAAGTGCATTTTGAGAGAGAGGACAGCCATGAGTAGGAAACGTCAAAATGTCTGTTTATTAATGATTAGCTATGGTGAACACTGAATTCTGGACAGCTGTATATAACCTTAACTTAGTTTTCCTTGTGAATATTTTTTTGCTTGAAAGTTAATCAAGGATATATTGAAAAATAAAAGGGTCATCACATACATACAAAATGTCATGCCTAATCTGGGCCCTCAATTGTGCTGTTAGAATGGAGATTGGAGACCCTTTTAGATTTTTATTTTTATTTAATGGAATTTGAGTATAAAACCAGAGGAACATAAATATTTTATAAATAAAAATGACATATATTTAATGAGTCCCTACTGTTAAGTCATGGTGTAAACCAACATTTTTATAGCATCTAATTCACCATGTGACACATCATAACTTTAAGAAAAATATAAAAAATGAAATTGAAAACAAACACAACAAATCAAAATGAAGAAAAGAACAAAAACACCCTTGGTTGGTGAGACCCACATCGTGGGACGTGGGTCTAGCCAAACCCACAACGGGTTGGCGTGACCCATGGGTCTAGCTAAGAATCGCCTCAAAACCGATTGTAATTCGCTTCAAAACATGTTTTTAATACTTCAAAACTCGTTTTTGAATTCAAAATTAAAATTTAGAGGTAGAAGGTTAATCATTTAAGATTTTATTATCTTAAATGCCTGAAAAAGGTGACTCACGTCTGAGATCCATTGGGTGGTTGGGTCTAGCCCATGGTTGAGTGTAAGTTGGTTCTCTGAACTTCTTTGTCTCTTTGAAACTTCGAGTTCAAATAAGCTAAAATCTAATGTATTTGATTGCCGGAATTTTTATTTTTATTTTTGTGTTATTGCTTATATGTTAATTATTGATTGAGGGTCGTAGAAATTAGGTTTTAAGGCTTAGCCTCACATAAGTTAAACTCATATTAAATATGCAATAAAAAAAAAATTTATTTAAATAACATTTTTTACCATAACATCTATTCATCCCCAGCTAATCGCGGCGAGAACCAACGTTAGACACCATCCGAAGTTCTTGCTTTGCTTTCACGTGCAAAATATCACGGAGGCTCTTTACTGAGCTCTTAGCCTTTAGCCAATAGCCGTCTATGCTTATGCCGCGCATGGTAGTCAGAGAGAGAGAGAGAGAGAGAGCGCCAAAAGCTTGCCTATGTGAGATCCTCGCTCGCTTTATATACGTTTCTCTGTTCCTATTAGTGACCATAACTGCCTGGAGGTGGTGCCTTAGCCAGTCTCTTGCATTTCGAGTCTTTGACGTTTTGCTTGCATGATTGTAGTAGCCTCAGAGAGAGAGAGAGAGAGACCCAAAAGAAACCGCTCTGCACTGGGTTCTTGCGGGAGATCAAGATCTTTTTCTTACGCATATATAACGACGTTGAATCCTCAAACCGGGGTTTCTTTTTCTCCAAAACACTTCCAAAAGTAATCTGCTTTCCAAGCATGCCTTTTTTTTCATATGGATCTTGCTTGATTCCACTTATTCTTGAGCATTCTTTTGTTTTTTTCAGATAATGTGAGAGAGTTTTGAGATTTCTTGGGTTTCTGATCTGGGTTTTTCAGTTTGTTTTCAGTGGGTTGAACTTTGTTGGTGTTGAATTTTCCTGGGAAATTCTCAGATGGGAAAAGATCAAGAACAGAGCCACGAATGCAAGCTCTGCAACCAGACTTTTTCCAGTGGAAAAGTGTTGGGAGGTCACATGAGGGGTCATACGACCAAGAATTCAGGCAAAGGAAAGAAAAGGTTGATCAAAAGCGACAAGGGTTTTGAAGGCGGAGGGCATGCTGGTTATGGCCTAAGAGAAAACCCCAAGAAGTCTTTGAAGTTTTCACGCTCAGAACATGCTACTTCAGGGCAAGAAATCGTCTGCAAGGTCTGTGGCAATTGGTTTGAGTCACTGAGGGCTCTGTTTGGTCACATGAGGCATCACTCAGGAACAAAAACAAGTGGAATTTTCTGTACTGAATGTGGCAAAGGGTTTGAGTCTCTAAGGGCTCTCACTACCCACATCAGGATCCACTCCGTAAGATTTGATCCACTCTGTCAGAAGATGGAAACAGACAGCCAATCGAACAGTGAAACCCTAGGGCTCGTCCGTAGAAAGCGATCAAAAAGAAGGAGGTACAAGATTCTTCCAAATTATTCGTTTTCTAGTTTGAATGGATCTGTATCCTTTACTGAAACTGGGCAGGAAGTAGAAGACGGGGCTATATGCTTGATGATGCTGTCTAGGGGTGCAACTAATTGGGGTGGATTTAGCTCGGTTACAGAGTCTTCTGATAATGATTCTGTGACTTTTGAGGTTAAATCATTCGGACAAAAGAAGCGAATTGCCAATGATAGTGACGATGGATTTTTTGCTTGTGAAGTCCTCGAATCTTTCAAGATGAAGAAGCCAGCAGGGGTAGAGGATTCCGATTCTCATGTTTTGCATTCTAAGATTGTTTTAGCTGAAAAGAAAGGAGCCAAATTCAGTGAAATGGATTCTGGGTCTGGAATTTCCGGGGAAAAGAAGGTTGAAATGGAAGCTCTTGTTGATGAATTATGCAGGGATGCTGAATTTGTGATGCCAAAACTGGATGATGTGCCAGGAGATGAAATGGAGAAGGATAGTCATAACGGAATGAAGATCAAGCCCACTGAAGTAGAAGTGGATGAAGATTTTACAGAAGATAACGGATTGGATCCAGCTAATTCAGGATCCGTGAAGTCTGGTTTGAACAAGAAAGCAATTTTTGATGCTCAATTGATAGGAAAGTCTTGCAAGAAGATGTGTACTTCTCCTGATTCTCTGAAGAAAAGTGTATACAAGTGCAAGACCTGCAACAAGAATTTCCACTCGCATCAGGCACTTGGAGGCCACCAGACAATACATAGAACGAAAAACTGCTCTGATTTGAGAATTCGGAAGTGTGGAGAGAGCAGCCACCGCAACGTTGATCCTGAAACTGAGGGCAATTGCAAGCGTATCAATCTTGAATGTAGCAAGAATTCGGTGGAGCAGGAGATGAGTGGAGTGTCTCTGCCAAGTTGTGAGTTCAAGGAGACTAAGGAGTACAAATGCCATATCTGTTTTAAGGTTTTTGCATCAGGCCAAGCTTTGGGTGGTCACAAGAGGGCTCATTTGACTAAAAACTCCGACACCATATCTGAAGAAACCTTGGCAGTAAAGCAACAGATTTCTGGTATCTGTGATCTAGTTGATCTTAATCTCCCTGTTATTCTTGAGCAAGAGACCAATGTTGATGTTGGATTCAAGTCGTGGTTTGCTGGAAATGAGCATGAACTGATGGTTCTCTGACCCCTAACCGCGAAAAGAGATTCCATCCATGGCTACCATGAAGTTTCTATTCTCTTCAATTGCTGATTTGAGGAGAAACCTTGCAAAGGTGAAGCTTCCATTTGCTGCTCATAGCTTAGAATTCAAACTAATCCCATTCAGCTGATTTTTGTTCCACCTCTATGTCTTCTTTTGTTACAAAATTGTAGCTCACTTCCAAATTTTTCTCAACTTTTTTGGTTCAAAGAGCTGAATATAGAACAGAACACGGGATTTTGGTAAATGCAATTTTTGGACTCCTGTTTCTGTGTTTAATTTATGTGCATTGATCATAAAAATCCTGTTAGCTTGGCTACTACGAACAGAGGGAGGAGTGTTTATTAATTGTAAAAGGTTGATGACCATCTAAACAATTGGGTGATGAACAAAAAGATGGCATCTAAGTTGTAGGTGGTTGTCTAGTCACCCAACAAACGAACCTGACAAAACACCTCACTTACCTTATCTGCTGTTGTTTCTTTGCCATTTGTCTCTAATGCAGGAAAATTTATACATTTATATACAAGTGGAAGGGATAGCAAACCATTAAAATCAGTACAAAGCTCAATAAAGACATTAAAAGAACAGTTGAAATGGGCCACCAGATTGGCACCTGTTGGGGCAGCAAGGGAGCTTGGATGCCAACCAATGGGGCTTGAAAAGCCGAGACCCATGGCCATGGGTGGGTAGAGGCTGCAGTGTACCAAAAACCAGTCAAATCAAGGGAGGACAGATGGCCAAAGGAATATAAATAATTCCAAATTTCCAATTTCAATCTTGCTCTTCTTTGTGCCGTCTTTACCTTTGTTAAGGTTTTTGATCTTCCACGTGGCAAAAGTTTGTCGTTTTGTATAGGCACGAGGACAGAAGATTTTTCCAACTGTGCCCCTCCTCCATTATCAGAAGAGAATCCCAAAGTGTCATCTTCCGTAATTTTCATACGATTCTTGTCTCTTTTTGTAGTTTCAGTTTCTCTTTTTCAGCGTCGTGAACCATCCTCGGATCACCGAGCAATAAATTGGTACTAACCGCGAGCTCCTGAACTTTACTCTTTTCGGGTCCAAATTTCTGATCCCCAAATCTCTGTAATTCCGATCCCGATTCCTTCCGATCCTTCGGTCGGATCTTTGAATCGAGTCTTGCTTCGTACGAATCGCTATTTTCTCTTTCGATTTATCCCAATTTAAAACCTGGTCGTTTCCTAATTTCGATTCTAGGGTTAGGGTTTTGAAAATTATGGGAGACTTTTCTATATCGTGAAGGTTTCTTTTACATGTAAATCTTATTGCGTGTATCGGTTTCTGACGATCCAAATTCATTTGGGTCGGTCGTAATTTCCCGCATTCCTGTGGAAAGTCGAGCATTTCTTTGGATTTCCGAAAACTTCTCATTTTTTCAATTATTTTTACCATACACGCTGTGTTGGTACGTGTATTTTTATTGCTTGTAAATCGGTGTTTTATTCTTTTAAATAGGATCTAGAATTTTTCGTTTTGAAGTTTGGTTGCTTCATCTTTTTTCATTGTTCACGTCCCGTCGGTTGGTCTTTTTCAACAATTTTGCAGGTTCACCAGCTCATATAGCTCAGGTATAAAATGCAATTTTTTCTTATTTGATTTTTAGTTTTGTGAAATGGGTTGCTTTTATTGTTTTTATTTATTAGTTTAATGTGTTAGCTTATGATTTTGAACCTAGTATGGGACGTTTATCTAAGGCTTAAATTTTTTGTGATGCGTAATCATAGTTGCAATTAGAACTTTATACTGCCATTGGCAATTCGTAAATAAATCATTTGTGTGTGTGTGTTTTGCAAGTTACAACAAATTTTCATGAAACAAAAAAAGAATGAAAAAGAGGAAGAGAGAAAGATATTCCACATTCAATTGTGTTCATTGTCCATAATGTTTAAGACGGTTTTATTGGAGTCAACAAATGAAATATATCTTAATCCATGAATGGGCATTTTCTATTGGATGAGTCTGAAAAAGTAGCTTTTGCTAATAATATATTGTTGCATGTGTTGGGCTAATTAAAATTGTTAGTGGGTATTAGGATTAGATGGTTAATAGGAGGGATGATGCAAGGTAGATGCATTTTGTTTTCCATGGAATTTTACATCATGGCATGTGCTGGTACGGTTTTCAAGCATATAGGTCAAACATAAGAATGTACGTCAATGAAGTGCAGGCTTGCACCGAAGCATATATTTGGTTCTCTGATTTTAGTAGTAGTCTAATGGTTACATAGAATCCCCTAAATCATAGTGGCTGTTTGGAATCATCATTTCAGATGTCTTCATTTAAATATCGCAGCCTTATCCTATTGGAAAATACAAGGCTACTCATTTTGGTCCTTGTCATACTCTTGGTCCGATTGCCTATCGTAATTACATTTTATTTGTTGAAATATATGTTAGCTTAAATTGTATATCAGACCTTGTTCTCTTTGAAGTTAGTTCTTGTGCCCATGGTCCTTCAACCAAATTATTTTTCCCGTTACAGTATGGGGTGGAGGGTCATCAGGTCATGGGTTCAATCTTGTGCAGTTACTTGAGTTGTGATTAAAAAAACCCTCTTTGTAGATTTTCTGTTTCCACTCTCTTAAAGTATAACTAACTACTTGCAGGGCAAAAAATGCTTCACAAGCGGCCTTTTGTTGATGAGGATTCTTATGAGGTTTCTTCTAAGCAACCAAGACAACTGGAACATACTAGTCAGGTTGCTCCTATGACTGACATTGTCCCTATCTGTGATCCTGAGAAGCCTCTAAATTCAGGTAATATGTAGTTGGTAGTTTTCATATAATGTTACTCAAGATTTGTCGGTTAAGGAAAGTGGTATCTTGTGTCATCCATGTTAGTCTTGCTATAAATAAGAATTATTCTGTAGTTTTGTGCATCTGATGACTTGGCCAAATAACTACAATTTCTTGATACAGTGATTGACCTTATTAGATGAATTCTAAATTAAGGTTTGTAGAAAACAATTGACCTGCTCACCATTTTTCCCTCACCTTCTAGAAGATATGATTTGATCCATTTAAATTAGAAACATGCTATGGGATGTGTTTTTGCCCATGTATAGAGTCTCCTTGAGTCCAAGAACAGGATTGTGGCTGTGAGTGTGTTTTTCTTTTGATTGGTTCAAAAATTTGTTATAAACCTTTTTTGTGACTGGTAAACTTACTCTGGACCCATCACAATGATTTTTTTGTCACTTGCACGTGTTTCATCAGTCACATCAGGGTTAATGGCCCCATAATATATTCTTTTGAGTTTAAATTCAATTTTCTTCCTAACCTAATTCCCATATGAAGATGGTGAAGGTGAGGACAGTTTTACTAAATTTCAAGACGAAGGAAGGCTTGTAAATGACCCAGTCACTGAAGTCTCAAATGAGACAAACTTATTAGAAGCTGGTGTTAGTGGCGGCACTTCCCAATTTTTGTGGGTTAATGGAAGTATTATTGGAGCTGATGTTAGGTCAGAGGCGGCTATTAATTTTTCATTTTTTCCAGAATTTTTTCATTCTGGACAACAACTAAAAGCTTTATATCAGTCTGATGAGAACTATTTATCCCCTTCCGATTGTCCTCCTCAGAAGCTAGTTTCTGTTGGACCAGAGCATCAAGCTTTTGTTCCAGAATGGGGCCTCCGGGATCTGAAGACCTCTTCAGATCATCTGGATAAGTCGGATCCTCAGCTTCCCCTCTTACATGCATCAGATGGAGGCCTCCTGATTGATAGTGTTAATGAGATGCTGATGGGTACATGTGTCATTCCAATGCCTGACCTTGAAGCATCTGCAAACTCTTGCAATGAGCGTGGGGGAACCAGAAGCGACTGTAAGTGCCCTGATGTGGGTTCTATCAGATGTGTGAGACAGCATGTGATGGAAGCAAGAGAAAAATTAAGGGAAAATCTTGGGCAGGACATATTTGAGGAGTTGGGGTTCTGTGAGATGGGAGAGGAGGTTGCTAAGAGATGGGCTGAAGAGGAAGAACAAGCCTTCCATGAGGTTGTACTTTCTAACCCTGCATCATTGGGTAAGAATTTTTGGGACCATCTCTTAGCAGTTTTCCCTTCTCGAATGAAGAAGGACCTTGTGAGCTATTATTTTAATGTCTTTATGCTTCGAAAACGTGCTGAGCAGAATAGATTTGATCCATTAAACATTGATAGTGACAATGATGATTGGCAAACAAGTGAATTTGTACTGGCAGAGGAAGATGAAGACTCTGTAGTGGAGTCTCCTTTTGATCAGGAAGCCACTGCATATTTTCAGGAAGATCATGAAAGGGATTGCCTTGAAGACATTGAGGTTGAGGAAGAGACAGATACTTGTGAAGATGGTGCTGAAATCCTTATTCGTAGGATGGGAACTGATGAAGAGGATGGGGGAGATATAGATGATATTTCAGGTACACATTTTAGTAATTCCCTTGGTGACTGTCATGCTGATGTTGATTTAGAGCTTTGTGGTAAAATTCCAAACAGTAATAATGAGGATTATGATATCCAAGATGACTCGTGCACATCATATGAGTTTCAGCGGGACCCTATCAATAGCTGTGGTCGACTTGATGAGGAGACTGATAGAAGAGAGTCCTGTGGAGAATGAACACTTGAAGATACATGTTATTATTGGTTGAGAGGTTGATCGTGTTCCAAGATCCATGATGAAGCATTCGAGGATATATTTATGAGCCTTGTGATGGTTAATGATTGTTGGGTGAGAGTTGATTTTTTACCGATTTGGAGTTTGAATGAAATTGTTTCCTTTGAGGAATCTTGCAATGATGGCAATGGACAACTGTCTGCTAGAGCTGATTGACGATTGTTTCCTCCAGTACTCTTAGTCCTAGTCTTTGGGGCTTCAATTAGGGCCTTCTAATGAGCATATGGGAATTTAAACGAGATTTGCACATTGGTGGTAGATGATCTACCTTTAAAAGAGGATGGTTAATTATGTTTTCCTCGTGAGATCCTATACTTGTTGGAAGATGTGGAAGCATGTAGTATTTTCTCAAAAGATGGCTGATCTCCATCAGTGTGTCAAAAGAAGGCTCGTGGAATTTTGCCTTTCGGTTTGTAGGTTTTTAAGCCCTTGTCTGCGAAACACAAATTCCATTTATCCTGCCAGTATCTGAATCAGCTTGGAAAGGATGGCACGTTTAGTTTAATGATTCCATGTAAGAAGGCCTAGGGCTTCAATGAAACTCTCTCGGTTCCAGTCAACCGAACTGAAGTTTGTAATGGAAACCTGTTAATATCTCAGTGATAATTATTTATATTAAAATAATAATAATAATAATTATGCGTCTTCGCATATACTGTGTGTTTCCTTTTGTTTGAGCGGTGTTTTACTTGGATGTGGACTATGCCATGGTTGTTTGCCAAATAGTTTCCTCATTTTCTTCATCTTTGCAAATGAAGTTATATGAACAGTTTCTGAGACCGAATGCTGAACAATTGGACTCGACATCACATCATTTTCATGAACTAAGATGTGATATTCATGCTCTAGCTCTTAACTAACCCCAAGGGGTTGGCCCAAGTGGCGAAGGCCTTAGTTTTAGAGGTTTACTCCTTTCAAGGTCTAAGGTTCAACATCTTTTGGGTTCAAACAATTTCTTGGAGCCACACTTCTGATGAAAAAGTTGGCGATTTATTCAGTTCGTGTAGAAAAATTTCTGAAGGTGCGGTACACGAGATAGATTTACTCTACAGGAGTGGGTCTGAAGAGCTCTGCTTTGTAGAGGTTTTTGATATCAAAATTCATTGTGAGTGGTTATAAATAGAAGACTAGATCATACGAAAGCTTGCATAACTTTTAAGTAAGGAAGCATAATCATGATCTCTTGGCCTTTGTTGATGGCTCATAGGCTTGTCCTTTGTTATTGATGAATAAGGCCAATTTGTTATTGATGAATAAGGCAAACCAATATTGCGTATAAATCCAAAGTATCTCATATGACAAAAGAAAGACTAATTTATTTTGGTCTGGTTAAATGCCACATTGGCTGATAAGGTTTCATGATAAAAAATAAAAAAATAAAAAAGACTAAGGTTTCGCCTGTTGTTTATGGACAAAACACTTTACACCAAGTATGGACTCATGCCAATCGTTTTGCTCCTCGTTCACGATCATGCATCTCCCATTTGAAGCGTCTACTTCAAACATTGCATCAAGGCTTCAAGAGCTGTTCTAATTACTTGCTTACAACTAAGAGATGGGTCGATCAACTTGCTGAAATTAACAAGCTTGTCGAAGACGCTGACCAGTGTTCGATAGTTTTTTTTTTTTTTTGGCATATTCAACAAGAGAGAAGATGGAGATTTGAACTAATAACTCCGCAATTAGGCGTTAAATGTTATAAAATAAAATTTAATGTTGTATATATTATTACTTAGTAAATATATTATCATATGATATAAAAATTTTAAATGCCGTGACACCCTTTAAACCAATAAATGCAACAATGAAATAATTCCTCTCCATGGAGAGTAGAATCAGGCCAAACCCAACAGTTTCCATAAAGATAGATGAACTGACGTATTATTAAGGTGAAACTCTCTTTATAAGAATTTGATACAAGTGCTTCGAAATTTTTTTAACATTCTAATAATGATAGAGGATTAAACCAAACAAAGACCAATCAAGTTTTCTAGCAAACAGATAACAGACAGGCAAGTAATAACTCGGAATACAATGTAGGGCAAAACATAGAGCCTCTTACTTTCACCAGACTTATACCAATTATCTGAATATGATGGGAAAGTAAGAAGCAGCGAAAATCGTTTTAAAAAAAAAAATTGTAAAGAATCCAACTGATTGCCTCCAACTATGATTCCTTGACCGGCAATACCGGCCAGTCGATCAGTACATCTCTTCTATGCCACAGCGGGCAAGTCCTTGAGCCATGGATCCAGGGGCTTACCAATTGAGTACACAATGAAACCAATCTCACGCAGCTTCTCTACATCAGCTACGTTCCTGCCATCAAATACAAAAGCTGGTTTCTGCATGTTGTCATAAATCCTCTTGTAATCAAGAGTCTTGAACTCATCCCACTCAGTCAGAATGCAAACACCATGGGCATCCTTTGTTGCCTCGTACGCATCCCAAACCACGTTCACTTGCTTCACAGTGGTGGGGCTCATTGGCTGCAAGTGAATGGGATGGTCCCAAGTAAACTTGTCCATGGTGAGGTCCCTTTGGATCTGGTCTTCAGTGACCTGCGGGTCATATATACTCAGCCGGGCCTTGTCACCCAATAGCCCCTTGCACACATCAATGGCTGGGGTCTCCCTTGTGTCCCCGGTATCTTTCTTGAAAGCAAACCCCAGAATGGCAATCTTCTTATTTGCAACCGTGTTGAACATAGAGGAAACAACACGGTTCACAAAGCGGTTCTTCTGGTAATCATTGATCTTGATGACTTGTTTCCAGTACTCTGCCACATCAGGAAGGCCATTGCACTCGCAGATGTAGACTAGATTCAAAATATCCTTCTGGAAGCAGGATCCACCAAAACCAACACTAGAATTGAGGAACTTGGGACCAATCCTTGAGTCTGTACCGACCGCATAAGATACCTGTGTTACATTTGCCCCAGTAGCCTCACAGAGAGCTGACATGGCATTAACAGACGATATTCTCTGGGCCAAAAAGGCATTGGCAGCAAGCTTTGAGAGCTCTGCAGACCAGAGGTTGGTGGTTAGTATACGATCTTCAGGGACCCACTGAGAATAAACATCCTTCAATGCTTGGATGGCCTTCTGGCCTTCCGGGGTCTCCCGGCCTCCAATGAGGACTCTGTCTGGCTTGAGAAGATCTTGAATTGCAGTGCCCTCAGCAAGGAATTCTGGGTTCGAAAGAATTTGGAATTGGATTCCCTTGCTGTTGTGGGTCAGAATTTTTTCAATTGCCTCAGCGGTTTTGACTGGGACTGTTGATTTCTCAACCACAATTTTGTTAGATTTTGAAACATCAGCAATCATGCGAGCCGCACTCTCCCAGTATGTCAGATCTGCAGCCTTCCCTGCCCCAAGACCCTGGGTTTTAGTTGGGGTGTTGACAGAGACGAACACTATATCAGCCTCAGAGACATGTTTCTCAACATCGGTGCTGAAGAAAAGGTTCTTGCCTCGGCATTGCTTCACAACATCATCAAGGCCTGGCTCATAGATGGGGAGCTGGTCGCTGTTCCATGCTGTGATCCGAGAAACAGAGATGTCCACAACAACGACTTCAACAGATGGGCACTTAAGTGCAATTATGGCCATTGTCGGGCCCCCAACATATCCAGCACCAATGCAGCAAATCTTCACCATTTTTCTTTTACTTTAAACCTGAACAAAATTAAATTTATATGAATCAGAAACAGATAAAACGTATCCAGATCTGCCAATTGCAAACCACCTGCTTTCACATATACAACAGTACAACAGATAAAATTCACCCACTTCTGGAGAATAAGGAGATCAATATAGCAAACACGAAATTTCCTTCTTTTTTTTTTTTAATAAGTAATCAAAAATAATAATAAAAATTTGTGTTCACTATATTGATCAAACAAACAAACAAAATGAGTCACAAACCCCCAATCACCAAAAGGCCTAAATAAAAAAAGGAACAGGGAAAAACGTCTTCTTTTTCACATTCAAATATATGCAATTATTGGCGGGGAAGTTGGTTTTCTAACTATGTGCTAGCTACAAGTTCCTTACGACATCAAATCTAGCATTTTTTGCATTACAATATGAAACATAAACAAGTCATGTGATTTATCCAAAACTTCATCACAGATCTGCACTTTTAGACTCGAAATGGTTCTCGAGAAGAATGAGCAAAAGGGGAGGGGTGGGGTGTTATGCTTAAAAGTAGGCTCCCTAAGACCATGACTAAAACTTGCTTGAATCTTAAAGCTGAAACCTTGGATTTCCAGGTTGATTGAAGCAAGGACAATAAAGTGACACTACTTGTTGTAACTTGACCAATAATGAAAGAACATCATCATGAGAGCTATAGAAAATCGGATCTGACTCAAATACTGAATCACCCCACGATCCACTCGGACTAGAAATGAAAGTGACAGGTCAATTTCGTATTACCAATCACAAATTCCACCAGATCCATAGCCAGTTAGCTCAATTTATCCACCCAATGCACATATCAAACACAAAACTAAACCATAAAATTAAACGTGGAAAAACAAATTACAGATCCAGAATAGAAACGTGAAAAATGGCAGCAGATCTGAGGCTTAGGAACACAGACATCAAGTCTACGACCCAAATCATATCTTAAACGAATAATCTAGAAAAAAAAAAAGATTTCCAATGAAATTCAAAAAATTGCAACAAAGTGCGAATCAAACATTTGAAAAATGGGTGTCCAGATTCACCTGTGAACTGGGCTCTGGTCCTCTGGCCTTCTCAGAGTCTCGTAATTCTGTGAACAAGGAAGAGCGGGGAGGACCTCTTATATACGCAACGCTTGTCCGAATCTACCCCTGGGGTTTCCAAAAAGGACTGCCCAGTACAAGGGTGCTTGCAGTTGAGGTGGACCTATCAAACACGTTTTCAAACAAAAATGTCGCATTTTGCAGGTGGAGAGGAGAAGGGACTAGGGAGGGGTAGAAATGTAAAAGCTTCTGCACAGATACCTTATTTCTTATAATCCAATTACGGAAGTACCCATTTGATGTGGACTTTGAAAAGTCAACCATGCTAAGAACTTACGACAGCTTAGCATACGATATTTGATATTCTACGCGTTTGCTCTGCAAAGCAAAGCTCTGTAAAGCACATTCACATGCTTCCCCGACGGTGCATGTGCATGTTAAAAAGAGTATATTTAATCATATTTGAAAATTATATTTTATTTTTTTTCTGACAAAAATTCTTTTAAAGGAAAGAATAGATGTTTATTAATGTGTTTTGATGAGTATTTATTTATTTTTTAAAATATTTTGATGTGATATAAAAATAAAAATTATATTGTTTTAAGAGGTGTGATACAGTTATAACATAAACTCAATAAAGACCTAATTTTTTTTTTACTTTAGACTTATTTTCTAGTTTAAGGTCTTTTCTCCTTCATTTAAACTTTTTTTTCACTTAAAGAAAAAGTTGAATCTTAATTTAATTTAAGTTATAACTTTATCATTTTTCTTATTTTAAATCATTTGTTAATATGCTTATTGGCAATGAATTATTGTGTAAATTGATGTTTCACCAGCTCGTGCAATCAAATTCTAAGTCAAGGGTTATCAACCTATTAGGATATATTAATAGAAGTCAAGTGGTCAAGAACAAGAAGTGTGGTGAGGCTAGTAAAATGTCAGTGTAGATTTGAAGGGCAAAAAGAAAATATCTAGAGAAGGAGACCTAATATAAGCTAATCAGGATTCAGACGTGTATACAGAATGCCTAGACCAAGAAAAAACCAGACATTTATACACAGTACTTAGAACATGACGAGCTGTTTGGTATAAGAATCTTCAGCCCGATTCCTTTCCTTTTTCATTTTCAAAACTCTTTTACGAAAAGATCTCATATGATTAAAGGTGGCTGAAATTTTATTATCGTCCAAAATGTCCAGAATGGCGCTAGCTATAAAGTTGTAAAAATTCTTTTTTTTTTGCTAATAACGAGAGGTTTAAATTGATTTTTTTAAAACATTAAAAAATATATTGCTAATTAACTTTTAAATAATGGGATTCAAATTGAAAACTTCTTAAACTTAAGAGATAAAATGAATTAAACCCGCTAACAAAATTCAGTCGTATTTGGGAGGGATGATATGATAGGCATATTTTGTTCTGATTGAAATCTTTAATAATTTATTATCTTAGTAATTTGGACAACAAACCTTATATAAAACTCACGTGCATGTCCATCTAAATTACAAACAAATTACTGAAAATCTCGATTATATTTTCTATATAAAAGCTGCAAGTATTAAAGCACAGGGAATGTAGAAGCAGCGACTTTCCATGTGCATTAATCAAGGTCATGATTAGAGCTTATAATAATTGCACCTCATTTGGAAAAGTACGAAGGGCAAACTTCAAATCTAAGAATAAGCTTGCTTCAGGACTCAGAAAAAAAGAAAGAGGAGTGTTTTCGAAGCCAAAAGTATATAGGAAACACTTTGAATGACCTGGAAAAATAAAATAAAAAAGTCCTGGTAATGATGACTCATGCCACATCAGCTATGATCCAACGAACCTTATGAATTTAATTTTGATTTTTTGAAAAATCAGGCTGATGATGTAGCTTAAATGATCATTTGAGACAAGCCTATTGGATTATGGTGCACCTAAGTAGCATGGGAACATACAAATCTGAGATGTGGTAGGCATGTGTAGGGTGTTTATGGTCCTTTATAGGAATTGATGATGGGATAGACTTTTAGGCTGGGGCTAAATTAGGATTTTAATTTAAGACAGCTGAATTATATGCAGAAGTTTTTCTTCAAATTAGATTGGAATAATTTTTTTTAATTTAGTATATAAAAATGATATGTATCCCTTAACATGTGAAATATATATAAATTTTTAATAAAATTTATTTTAAATTTGTGCGGCTATTAAAAAAATATGTGCATCTCACATGTTATTTAAAAAGAAACAAATGTCGCTTTTATAAACTAAGTTAAAAGAAACTTCTCCAACCCAATTTGAAGGAAAACTTTGTTCGAATTATATTGATTTTTTTTTTTTTAGATGCTAGAGTAAGAAAATAAATATCTAAAATAGTTTTTTACAAATTTATGTGCAATTCAAAACACAAAACATTCAAAATTAATTTTATCTATATATCACATCAAAATTATGTTTTGTTAGACCAACCAAAAAAAAAGAGTCTAAAGTTATGTTTATGGTGTTCCCCATAATATATCTTTAAATCAATGTTAATTAGAAAGGAAAAAAAGAAAAATCAAGAATGAATGAATTGAATATATCACCAAGAACAGAACCATGATTTTCCATATGGGTCAAATTTATTTTAGTAGGGGTCGAGCCTAACTTTTAAGTGTAAAATTACATATATGTTTAACTTTAAAAAAAAAAATAAAAAACCAAGAAGGCCGAATGCCCCATGGGTCTATGCACGCGTCCGTCAAATAACATAGCCGAATATACGGAAAAAATGTAAAACAAAAATTTTCTTCTTGGAATTTGCCTGAGATGAAGCCCCATCATGGTCTCTTAATTAAGAGCATAACCTTAAAATCCAGCTCCATTTGTTTCACCATAAATTGATTTTTGGAAAATGTTTTACCTATTTTTTGGTATTTGGTGTGACGTAAAATAACAGTAAAAAGGTCAAAAAATATTCTTTAATTTTTGAAAAATGATTTATATTTTTGAAAATTATAAACCATTTTCCGAGTTTGATCATCTTATTCTAAAATCAACAAACCCCGCCAAGATTTGCTCAGGACCCTACCAGGACTTGAACGCGACTCGTTGGGGACCTCTTGGGACTTGACCCGAACCTGTTCGAAACTAGACTGAATATGCCAGGGATCTCTTCGGGACTTGACCAAAACCTGCCCAAAATTTGACCAGACCTGCCCTAGGACCCATAGGAATTAGCCCGAGACTTGTTGAGGACCCTACTGATGATTGATTTGTAAGATGATATAAGAAAATATGGGCAAAATATTAACACCAATAAATTTCTCATTGTTTTTTAACCTATGCCTAATAATGCATTATAGATATAAGGAAAATGCTATGGGTTCTCCCCGTAGGTTCTCCTGGCTATTCCAATCTTACATAAAACATGATTTAAGAAAAAATAAAATTGTAGTGGCTTCCACCACCGGTTTTTTTAGATATTAGCACCAAATTTGTGAGACATTAACACCAAATTTGTGAGACATTAGCATCAAATTTAGGATAATCAAATCCATTTTGAGTGATATCATCCCCAAAGGGTTAACCTTCTACTTTTAGGTTTTAGTTTTGAATAAAAAAACAAGTTTTAAAGTATTAGAACCTAACTATTAACTCATAAAAATTAATCTGTTAACAAAAAAATGGTACTACAATTTTATTTTTTATTAAATCATGTTCTACGTAAGATTAAGAGAACGCCAAGAGAACACTACGGAGAGAACTCCTAACAAACCCCTAGATGTAATATACAAGTTCTTTATTTGTAAGTTAGACATAACCCTCAATTAAAATTTTACCTTAAATATCTCTTCCATCAAAGAGTAAGAAATTAATTGTAATTATTATTCCAAATTTTTTTATTATTTGAAATAATTACTTAACACTATAATTTGTGTCTAATTAAATCGTGTTTGGCATGTGGGCCACACTTCAATTATTAGGAGATTTCGAACATTAAGGGAAAAAGAGAGGATTACCTCTAATTAATATTTTATTTTCTTTCTTTATTTTCAGGGCAGGAGAAAGGACCAATAAATACCCTCGCTTGAACACTATTCCAACGAATCTTGAGTTTCTTTTAAGATCATTGGTCAGGATTTAAGAAGGAAACACATCTTGGAGCTAGCAACAAGGAGGAGAGAGGAGCAATGGATCATGTCATGGGCTTGTGTGACCACTTGCCTTACATGACATGGGCTTGTGCTAAATTCTTCTTGGGTTTAGTCTTGTGTGTTGGGATTGGGATTGCTTGCAACTGTTATTTGAATTGCTCTATTCGACTCTAGTTATAAAAAATTATGAGAACGGAATTGGTTGATGTGTTAACTTCTGATTGGTGGCACAAAAGTAATCTTTTATACAACCTCCCCACCAAAAATGCTCTAAGATAAATTATATTTATGAGTAAATGCCATTTTATGCAAAAGAAAATGGTAATTGAAACACTAAATTGTGAAGCCCAAACCAAGTATCGAATTCTAACCGTACCGTATTTACCGGTAAACAGCCCACCACCTCCTCCGCTGAACACTGCCATTGGAATTCTTATTTTATTTACTTTTCTCTCCAACTGGCAACCATCGAGGTTGGTCACTCACCAAAACTCCACCATGTCCATAGGACAATGCATACCTAAGTACCTCTTTTGTAGTTTCCTCAAACAACAAGGACATTCCCGTAATTCAAAATTCAAGATTTGGCAAGTAGTCCAGCAATTGACTGTTGCTGATCAAATCCGATCAACGCCGCTTAGATTATCCTAATCACCGAATCCAACGGGCGAAACCCAAACCAAAATTCAAATTCCTCATCCTACGGCCCACACCCAAACCCTACCGAAAAAACTAGCCGTTACAAGAGCGTCCCTGTAATCGTAACGTTCCTATTTTTTCTCTCCCCTCAAAACCCTCATTCATTGTTTTCAACTTTTCATCAATTCCTCACTCTCTCTCTCCCACACATCAAAGAAGAGCCCAAAACCCATTTGTTTTTTACGGCGAGTCTTTTCGGTTTTCCGGTCACTTACAGATGGATTTGATCGGCAAGAACACCGGGGCGGTTACCCCAGTGAAAGACACACGTGTGTCTCGGTCCAAGATTCAAGAAAACCATAAACTTGCCGAGAATTTTAACCCAAATGTCTCCCATTCAAGCCCCGGTCAAAAATCCACGAGTTCCCCAGTAATCAAGTCCGCAAAGGCCCAGAAATCGGCCGTAAAGAATCCCAATCCGGTGGGGTACTTGCCGCGGAACAAGATCCGGGAGAGAAAGTTCGTGGTGGCGAAGAAGAATTCCAAGAAAGAGAATGTGGGGTTGAAGGTAGAGTGTAAGTGCAAAGAGAAGGCAGGTGGTGGCGATATCAAGAAGTGCTTGTGTGTGGCCTATGAGAATTTGAGGGCTTCCCAGGAAGAGTTTTTCAAGAATCGAAGTGAACAGGGACAAGCGGACCATTTGAAGGGTTGTGATATAGCTGAGAGTGAACTTGAAGAGGAAATTGAGAAGGGTTTGATGCTGCAAGACCTGAAAGTTGAAGATGGGTATGAGGGGAAGGCGGGGGAGAGTGATACTTCGCCGCTGAATGAGTCGGGTAGTCAAATAGGTAGTTCAACGATTAAGAGGAGGAGAGACAAGTTGTTGGAAGAGGCAAGGAAAAGTGTACCTGAACCTGGGTCTGGGAGAGTGATGCATCTGGTGAAGGCCTTTGAGAAGCTTCTTTCAATACCGATTTCGAAGGACTCGGATGAGAAGAATGAGGAGGAGGAGAAGGAGGAAGAAGAAGATAACAAAAAGAAGGCCATGAAATGGGCTTTACCAGGATTGCAGGTTCCTAAAGTTCCAGAGACACAGGTTTCTTCTTCTTCATTCTGTCCATCTGATTTGTTCTTGACATCGGAGAACCTTGGTCTGGATTCTAGGATTTCGGTTTCATCTTCGTGGGATAGTAGCCAGGGAAGGTGGGTAGCAATTTGATTATTTTGATTTGCATTATTTCTGTGTTCTGATTCAGTTTGCTTTGGAATCTGTTTGTGCTTCAGTGTTTCAAGCAGGACTTCTAATGGGGGCCGTAGGAGCCGAAGAAATGTAAGATTTACTACTCACTTTGTTCAGTACTATTGGAGGTGGAGGTGAATGTTTTCATTAGCTAATGGAATCTTATTCTTTTATTCATGTTTGGGTTCCAGAGCTCTGAATCTTCTGCTACAATGGGTGGAAGGAGATGGAAAAAGCAGCAGCTTAAAGTCACCAGCCAAAAACCGTTCAAGCTAAGAACAGAGGTGAGTTTAAGGAAAGTGCATTGATTATGAAGACTGCAACTTAACATGCATTGAATCTGCTTTATAACTTTGGTAATTGAATCTCATTGTAGCAAAGGGGAAGACTGAAGGAGGAAGAATTTATGAAAAAATTACAAGAAATGGTGATAGAGGATGAGAAGCAGAGGATACCAGTTGCACAAGGCCTCCCATGGACAACGGATGAACCTGAGGTGAGGCCATTTTTGGAATTAGTTAACAGGATATCTGGACTCCTTACTTTTAATGTTAGCACCATAATGTCTCGATGTAGTTTACAAACGAAATTTCAAAATCACATGAAAAAAATTAAAAATTTTGAGTTGGATTTTAATTTTAAGTGCTATCATAACAGTTGACATGCTTGATTGCTATTAATAGGCAAAAATTACTGATAGGTTCTTGCCTTTATTCGCACATATGCAGTCAAGGGAGTTTTAGAAGTTAAGTATTAGTTGTATGTGCTTATGACTTTGTTTGCAACGGTTTGGTGCTTGTTATCTTAGTGCTTGATAAAGCCTCCGGTGAAGGAAATCACAAGACCAGTAGACTTGAAGCTTCACAGTGATATGCGAGCAGTAGAACGAGCTGAGTTTGACAATCAGGTTCTTTTTCTATTTATTCCAATCAGATCCATTTTCGCACTCAGTTTCATATCATACAGCTCAGTTTTTGCATTAGCTGGCAAACATATTAACTAGTGCTCATGCGGCAAGGAAAATGACTAATTTAAAAGATTTTTTGCAGCAAAATAAAGTTAAGTTCTATGCTGGACTCTTTAACATGTCACTTTCAAATGAGACAACTTTGGTTAATTTCATCAAACAAAGTAGTTCTGAAATGTATACATTTGGGAGAATTTAAATAGGCCATCATTCCTTCCCCCAATCCGTTTGAATGCACTGTAGTGACCTTGTTTGGTGAAGTTGCTAATGAACACATCGTACTTCCCGACTCTAATTTCACCTTACTTTGGGGCCTAACACACTTTTACTGTGGCATAGTGTAGGACATTTAGGTTTAGACAAGTCAATACCAATGCTGATCATGTTTGATGACTCTTATTTGTGGTTGTTGGTAAGTTGTTTACGGGCCTAATTTGATCAGAAAACTTATCCGGGTAATTTTTGTAAAATAAGGCGTTTTTTTTGGTGGTCGTGGCTAACTACTATTAGTGAGTGCCTTTGTTCTGGTGTGTGGGCGACTCATTTCTGATGCATGTGTTCTTGTTATACAAGCAATTAGAAAAGTGAGTTAACTTTTGATTTGTATGCTTGTGAGCTTAACTAGGTAGCAGAGAAGTTGAGCCTGTTTGAGCAATACAAGATGGAAAGAGAGAGACAGCAGAAGGTACATGATATGAAAGGAATTATTTGCTTGCTGATATCACAAAGTAGTATCTATTTTTATCTAATTGGATACGCTGGTATTATTCTTGCAGATGGCTGAAGAGGAAGAAATAAGACGGTTGAGAAAGGAACTCGTTCCAAAAGCACAGCCTATGCCCTATTTCGACAGGCCTTTCATTCCCAGAAGGTACAGGTGATCTAGCTCTAACAGAACATGATTTCTTTTCTGCTTGGTTTTATGTTTGGTAATCACAGACTCATTGGAAAAGTCACATCCTTATTAACATGCGACTGGAATCTAGTTTATGTATTTTCCCCTTGTAATTGTAAATTTAGATTCAATGAGTGTTCTCTCATTGCTGTTTTTGTTTGTTTTAAAGGTCGGTGAAGCATCCAACTATACCTAAAGAACCAAAGTTCCACATTCCTCAACAGAAGAAGATCAAGTGCTGCCTGTCATGGAATGACATAAGTACCTACACTTACCAACAATGAAGTACTAGAATAGAACCTCTGAATATCATATCATTCCATTGTCACCAGTTACTAAATAATCATATTCTTTCTTTCTTTGTGTTCTCTCAGATATTGTTTTTCAACTTTGTATATGAAGCAACCAATTTAGTTGCAATTTTGATGCCCTTGTCTACTTCCTGAACTGATATCATCCTTTAATCTCCGCCGCCCAATTTAAACATCTATTAAAGAGATGGAAATCAACTGAAATCAACTGAAATCAACTAAATAATCATATTTTTCATATCAAGTGAGATGGAAATTGAATGAAATTAGAATGCAAAATCACACAAGTTATGAAATTTCATTATTTACCAACACTCTCTAGCTCAGCACCAGCATAGCACTTCCCTTTTAAAGGTAAAAAATGTAAACCCAGACAATGCACTCAATTTTAATTGGAACTCAACTAGAACTCGACTATTGGTGAACCTTGCACACATCCAATTCTATCAATGAACATGATGCCACGTGTGACATGAAATATGAGTAATTATACAAGTCACTCTTGTGTCACTCTAAGAATAAGGTGGCTTTTAAAATCACCATTGGATCAAAATTCACTAATGATCAATCACAAACTCAATGGTAATTTTAGAAACTACATCATTCTTCTAGCATTACTCAATGAATACTTTGCTACCTCAATTAAAAATCTAAAATGGCGTGCCTTGTTTGTTAAACTCCCCCCACCCCATCCCCTCACATTCCCCTACATTCTACCATATTATTCACTTCATTTTTTATATATATCACATCATTTACTATTAAAATAAAAAAAATCACTACAAAACAAATTTTTCTACTTTCCAATACTACTTTTTCATTTTCCATATCAATAATTTATTTATGTATTTTTTAAATGATGAACAGTGCCATGTAATTTTTTGTTAGAGAAAGTGTTATAGTTTGCCAAACAACCTCATAATATCATGTATATATAGTTAGATACAACAAAATAAGAAACAATAAAGAAAGATAAAACAATATAAAATTTTGACGATTAAAAATGAAATGATCCTTTTCCCTGCTACATTATATTGGCCATACAAAACATTGTACATTTGTACATGAAGACATGAAGTTATACCTTTTAGCCAAGTAGCGTAGCAAAGGGTATATGCATCAATAATTTGTTGCATAAAATGTCTTTTTCCTGTGGATTCCCAACACTATTCAATAGTTTAAATTCTATTTATAATGAATATCATTGGGAGGTTGGCTGCTTTAAATAACTGCTGAGCAGCTTTTTAAAAGTTGCCTAAAGGTTATAACATGCTTTACAAATTGAGCAAAAAATTGGAGGAGAAATTACCATACGAGTCCCTATATTTAACCTTTTATCAAATTTGATTGGTTAAAATTTTACCAAATAACTTATTCTTCTGTTATCAAATACTTTCCTCTGTACAACCACTGTTATGTTTTTTTAACGATAAGCAGTGACAAGTAGAATAATGGGTACACCATAGTCAATAATATTTAAAGAATAATTTCTGTAAGGAGTTGGTGTAAATCAACTTTTTTGTGCCCACCAATTAGAATTAAACAACTAAGATTATCATACCAATTCACATAAAGTGAAAAACACCGGATTATTCACCTACACCCTACTTTTTCTCCTCTCCCCCCCTCTCTCTCTCTCTCTTTCTACGCCGTGAATTGCAATCTCACTCATCTTCTCTATTTTTCTCTCTCTCTCCCTCTCTCTCTCTCCTCTCACTCTCACTCTCATAGACACACACACTAGCAGCAAAGAAACCACATTGTGAGAGAAAAATAGAGAAATAATTTTGATGAGAGAGAAATTGTGTCGTGGTGTGAGTGAGAGAGAGGGTAGAGAAATTTTTTTTCTCTGGTGTGTCTATGAGAGTGAGAGTGAGAGAGGAGAGAGAGAGAGGGGAGCACCAGAGAGGTTTGAGTTAGGCTCTATCGTCTTCTTCGGCAAAATTTGGGCGGTGCTCCGGCTTCGTCAATGGCAAGCTCTTGACTGGGATGCAATGTATCGGAAGATAGAAAAATAGAGAAGATGAGTGAGACTGCAATTCATGAGAGAGAGGGGGGGGAGAGGAGAAAAAGTAGGGTTTTGTCTTTTGTGGATGATGGTAGTGGGTGAATAATCCGGTGTTTTTCACTTTATGTGAATTGGTGTGATAATCCTAGTTGTTTAATTCTAATTGGTGGACACAAAGGAGCTAGTTTACACCAACTCCTTATATAAGTTATTCTCTAATCAACAAGTACACCTATCGTTGAGTCAATACTAGTTAGCTTCGCCACCAAACTTTTTGTTAAATTGGTCTATATGGTTTGACATTGTAACAAATAAATCATTGTTGTTTCCAAATGAACTATAAAGCCCTATGGTAAGCCTCTTTGTAACAAAATGATCCCTTCAGACTATTTTCCTTACATAATTCTTATTAACTTACAAACTTATCCTCAAATTAAAATTATAAAGGGTAATTACTTTTTGTCTTCATGAACTACAGTACCTTAACATTTTTTTTTTTTTATGAACTATCAATTATGACATTTGACCCCATCAAACTACCATCTTATGATACTTTTCTCCATTCCGTCAATCAAAAGGGTTAAAACTAACGGTCAACGGAGAGATTTTTTTTTTCCATTTTTGCCCCCACTTCAAATCACTAAAATGACACTTATACGCTCTTAAAATGGGGCAAAAATGGAAAAAAAAATCTCTCTTCGTTGACTGTCCCTTTAACTGACAGAATGAGGAAAAATGTCATAAGATAGTAGTTTGATGAGGTCAAGTGTCATAATTGGTAGTTTATAGGAAAAGTGTCAAGACGCTATAGTTCATAGAGGCAAAAGGTAATTACCCTAAATTTTAAAAAATAATGATAAAAACAAAGAGAACAAATGATTTGAGATGAGAGTAATCAAACCACCTCCAAAAGCCTAAAAAACTAAACCCTAAACCTAAAACATGTCATACTTGTTCTGATATCTAGAAATTTTTTGAGTCTTGAATAGTCAGATAAGATAAAAGTTTCAAGAGATTCCAAATTGATTTTTGGTGGAAGGCTGTTAAGACATTTGCAATTTTACAGACTTAATAGAGTGAGCCGTTTGAGAACTCCAATAGACGGGTGAACCTCATTCAATCTTGTACAACCATGAAAGAGCACCCTCTCAAGATTTAGAAGTCCAGTGAAGTCAGGAGTCTTGACTAAGTTTTGCGATCGACTCACTAAGGTTCATGAGTTTTAGCCTGCCTAAGTTTTGTGACAAATTAAGAATGAAAAAATATATATATATCAAGAATTTGATATCTAAACAACAAAAACAGACTTGCGAAACTAAAAATCTTTCTTACACTAAATCCCTTGGGTAGTTGCTTGATATGGCTACCAGGCATTATGAATTCCACAAGGTTGTCTGGTTGAAAACTCCTTGGCATTGACTTCAAAGGATATTCATGCCATTCCATCAAACGTAACTCATTGGAAAGATAATTGAGGCCTTGAGGAAGTTGCACATTATGAATTTGAAGCAATTTTAGGTTTTCCATCTTTGAGAAGGCTTCAGCATTCAGATGTTGATGTTCTTCTTTATGTGGAGGTGTGTTTAGCATTATGCCTTCAACCGTTGTCGTTCCCTAATAATAACCAAGAACAATAAATTTAGTAATTAGTGTAGCAAAAATTAGTAAGATTGTGGAAATATAATACTAATTCAGTACTTACTATATTATTCCTTAGTACAATGGACATCCTCCCAAAGCCAAAATCTACTTTGTCCTTCAGGTAGTTGGGATTCTTGACGAACAATTTCTCAACCCATTTTTTTGTAGTAAGTTATGCATCCACAATTTCCTCCCTAAAATAGTAATGAGAGATTTGTCTTTTAGGGTTTGTATATCATCGTTTGGGCAGCAACCGGAACCTTGTAATATATCCGCTACTCGATCTTTGTCCTCCCCTTTGAAGAAACACGCAATATGTAAGAGAAGATTTTTCTCGATCGGTATCCTCTAGTCCTCCAAAACTGACTTTAAGGGTATCCCGAATTGTTCTTCTAGGATTTGCTTTTAGGCTACCTCGAACCTCTTTCCATTGCTCTATTCCTTTACCAAACTAGGAGGAACCCAAAACTTTAACAGCTAAAAGAAGGCCTTCAGCATAACTTACAAATTCGGAGCACAGATTTAAAAATTGTCCATCTTTTTCACAAGGAGGTTTGTGGAAGGCTTTGGAATTAAAGAGCTGCAGAGTATCAAATGTGTTCAATTTTCTTGCCTCATATATGTTTTCCACTCCATTCCTTCTCAACAACTGAATATCTTTAGTAGTGATGATGATCCCACTCCCTCGGCCAAACCAATTACTGTTTCCTGCTTGTGTTTCTAATTGTTCTTCTTTATCCACATCATCAAGAACGATAAGAACCATTTTGTTATGTAGTCTATTGCTTGTCAAATTGATCCCTTACGGATATCCCACTCACCTCTCTCAGTTTTCAACTTCAACTTCATATCCACAATGAGTTTGTCTTGTAGTTTAACTAACTTACGAGTTTTAACATATCTGAGAAAGCTGCTAACTTGAAATTCACAATAGATCTTTTCAAAAACAACATCTGAAAGAGTCGTCTTACTGATTCCATTCATCCCGCATATTCCGATAAACCGAACATCATCCGACACCATATCCATATACAAATTCATAATTTCCTCAACACGAGAGTCAATTCCAACAAGGCCCTTCTTATAATTATAATCACTTAAGTTTGTATCATTCAATTCATCAGATATCTTCTTAACAATGTCTTTGATAAACATTGACTCAGGCCTGAAAGAAAGAACCAAAATCTTTTGGTGTGCCAATGCAAATCATGCAAACCTAAAGGGGAGATATGCAAGGATTGGTGGTTTGCTCCTTCATCCCAGAAAAGAGAGCTCTAAAATTGAATACAACAATTGATGTAGAGCTGCTGCATGTGGCAGCTTGCTAAAAATAAGGATGCCAGCTATCTATCACCTAATCTAAGTGGATTTTGAATTTGTTTGGATTGTTTTTGAATATGTAGTGATATGATCAAGGACATACACTGTATAATTATCTGAATTTATCTCTCAATTAATTTGAAAATTTCACTCTAGCATGCTAGCAATATATATTTAGTGCTATTTGTAAATCTCCATCATGATGATGAAACTAGCAAGCATTTATAAAGTAATAAGAGTCTATTTTGCAGTCAGGGCAAAAAGGAGATGAGGTAAATTTAATTATTTTAATACTCTATCACATGTGAGTTAAAGTTCTCTTTTAAGTGAGTTGCAATACATGAAATATTATTTAATTAATATTGATTAAATGATTAAATTTATCTATTTTTACAAACTTAAGCTTTTAAAACAATAAATAATTATAATTTCACAAATGTTAAATACCTGTCATTTAAATGGCGTCTGGAGAGATCGGACACTTCGCTCGAAGCAGCTCTCCACCTTTGCACTATCTCTAAGTTCTCTTTGAAACGTTCTTCGTGTTTAGCAAAGGCATTTGCAAAAGTGCCCTTATGATACCTCACTAAACTGGGATCCAAGTGGTAGAAAATGGGCAAGACTCTCATCCCTCGTTCTTTCATGCACTCAACAATCTTTGCAAGTTCTTCCAAGCACCACGAGGAAGATGCATAGTTTATTGACAAAATGACGACAGCCATTCTCGATGTCTCAATTGCATGCAAGAGTTCTGGCGAAATGGGTCTTCCAATCTCAAGTTCCCCATCATCCCTAAAGGTGACGATTCCTTTATCAACCAAAGCTTTGTATAGATGGTTAGTAAAATTATTGTGAGTGTTTGCGCCTCTAAAACTAATAAAAACTTCGTATTTCCATTGGGGCTTAGAAAAAGAAGAGGAAGAAGTACTTGTGGGCCGGCTCAAGCCCTAGGCGAGTTAGGCCCTCGCCTAGGGCCCCCCAATTTAATAAGGCCCAAAAAAAAATTGAAAAAAAAATTATTTTGGACCAAAAAAAATTTTAAGGGGCCTATTTTTTTTTTTTATAAGGCTCAAAAAAAGTTTTCGTCAAAATTTAAGGCCTCAATTTAATAACACCCCAATTAATAAGCTCATTATAAATTTTAAAAATAATTCACGAAAATTCTTTTATAAAAATAAGCCCAGTTAATAAAAATTTATAATTCAAGAAAATAATTTATAAAATAATTCTAAAAATTAATAAGCCCAATTAATAGGCCCAATACAAGCCCCAGTTCAACTATTTGGTATGATATTTTTGTTGTTGTTAATACTGTTAGTAAACATTTATAATTGAAAGACATGCATATTGATGTTGCTATAGATCAATTAGAATATCTTATTTCCTATTTTAAAACTTATAAAAAAAACTGGATTTGCATCTATTATAATTTTATCTAAAGAGATTGCAATCATAATGGAAATAAAACATATTTTTCGTAAAAAACGTGTAAGTCGTAGAAAGAAACAATTTGATGAGGCTATTAATGATGAGACAACGCAACTTGTTGAAGAATCTTTTAGAATTAATTACTTCTTATATATAGTAGATCGAGCTATTTTTTCGATTCAAAGTAAGTTTGAAAATTTTCAAATATACGAAAATATTTTTGGTTTTTTGTTTAATTTTAAGAAATTAAAATCACTTGATGATGATGGTTTGCAAAGTAAATATCTTAATCTAGAAGGTTTCCTAAAACATGATTTTAATAGTTTAGATTTATTTTCAAAACTAAAAGTTTTAAAAAAAAATTTACAAATAGAAGAAAGTGTTCCAATTGACATATTAAATTATATAAAAAGACTTGATTCTTTTTCAAATGCATGTATCGCTTATAGAATTTTATTGACAATACATGTTATAGTTATTTCTGCAGAAAGAAGTTTTTCAAAATTAAAATTAATAAAATCCTACCTAAGATCAATAATGTCACAAGAGAGATTAAATGAATTAGCCATATTATCAATTGAAAAAAAGATTTAGAAAATCTTGAATATAAAAACTTAATAAAAAATTTTGTATCTCAAAAAGCGAGAAGAATAAATTTTAAATAAAAATATAATATATTTTTTTTACTAAAAAAATAAATTGACTTAATTTTTTTTTAATTTTTTTTTTTAAAAAAATTACATAAAAAAAAAAATTATGCCCAATTTTAAAGTTTCATAAAAAAAATTTAAAAAAAAATTATGCCCAATTTTTAAGTTTCATCTAAGGTTCCAATTACCCTGGTACTTGATGGGGCAGTTTGAATAATTAATATTGCTGGAGCTGGTGGAAGTCATGGGTCGTTTAGTGTTAATTCATGAACTCGGTAACGGGTAGAAGCAAACAAACTTTACCATTGCTTTGCTTCATATAAAGAAATCTTCAATGTTTGCCGGAGAAAGCAAGCAAACCGTGGCTAAACGCGTTAAATCTCGAAATTTCCAAGTTCGATCGAGAAATTTCGAAATTGTTGACGTTGATGACTTGGGCCGGTGACTTGACCCCCTAAACGACACAAGTCACTTGGGAATTGAAAGGAGTGCAAAAGCCTTGCCCACTAAAATTGACATAATAAAGTTTAATAGCCACTGTTTTTAGCCAACGCATGGATGATAAGCCAAGACATTTCTAATCTACCTCTTTTATTCAAATCTTGGCCCACATGGTTTCATCTCAAGTTTGGCTCTTATGTTGAAGAGTAATACTAAATGTTAGGACATAAATTTCTTTTAAAATGAGTTTAGAAAAAATATATTTCAACCCATTTAAAATACTGTCAAGTATTTACAAACATTTAAAACGTTAATCTAAATTAGTAAATTGTTATCAATGATGTTAAAAGTTTAATATACGTGTTAAATATTTATAGACACTCGACAGTATTTTAAATAAGCGCTCTTCAAGTAGGAGGAGGGCCTGTGTATCCCAAAACTTGTGTTAAATAAAATTCATTATGAAAAGATGAGTATAAGATAGCAAGGAGAAAAAAAAAGGCTCAAAAATCCAAAGCTCCGATGCACCAAATTATCACTCTCACGCAAGTGGCAACCCGGCCAACCCCCTTGTTTTATCTCTTAAAAAAGAACACACACTTTGCTGCTACTCGATCTATTGAAGCTATGCGGCTTGTGTATATCTTCGGCGATGATCACCAAAAGCCTCCATGTATAGGAGCGGTAGTGTAGGTGCTTCCCATGCAATTCGTAGGTCTCCACACGAATCGTAGCTTACTAGTTTCATACTAGTCAAACTTGTAGCTTCACTTTAAGTAACATACGCTAACAGGGTGCAGTGTGCAGGGTCAACGTATGAACATCACACGTCAGCAGTGACAATTTTCTTCTCGAGACTTTTCTTCACGAAGAAAACTGCTTTTTTATTATTATGTTATTATTTATTAGTCTACGTATGATTCGAACATGTCCTTATTCTTTTCTTATCTTTTTGGGTGTGGAAATTGTCATCCCTTCCCTCAAAAAAGGACTTTGAAAAGAATACACACAGACACTGAGCATGCATCACCAGACTTGACAGTAAAGGAGATTCTCCTCTAGTCCTCTTAGATCGAGTAGCTCTCTCTTCCTCTGCAACAATGTGGAACCGAAGCAAAACAAGTCTTTGGACCACCCCCTCACCACCTTTAATTCCACTCTATCTATCCTTCTTGCTAAACCTCCTGACCAGCGCCGTCCACGGTGGCACCCCGTCTCCTTACAAACCAACCGATAATATTCTCCTCGACTGTGGCTCCTCTGAGAATTCAACTGCATTAGACGGTCGGCTCTGGATTGGAGACGTGAATCCAGAATTCTTCCCCCTTAAATATTCACAAAACCAGGCCTCTCTAACCGCCAGAGCTGTTCCACAATCTCCCGTTGCCATCCAAGTACCCTACGCCACTGCCCGGCTCTCTCTCTCCGCATTCACCTACATGTTCCGGGTAACTGCCAGCCAAAAATTCATTCGACTTTACTTCTACCCAGCTTCGTATCCAAACTTTGATCGCTCTAAGGCCCTCTTTTCTGTCAAAGCCGGTCGTTTTACTCTTCTTAGCAACTTCAACGCTTCACTTACAGCAGATGCCGATGTTGATCCCCGGGATACCATATTTAGAGAATACTGTGTCAACGTTGAGGAGGATCAGAGGTTGAACATAACTTTCACGCCTAGCGGTTCTAAGGCATATGCATTTATCAACGGAATTGAAATCTTGTCGATGCCTGCCAATCTCTATTACACTCCGTCTGATGATCAAGGATTTTCTTTTATCGGCCAGCAGTACTTGTACCACATCGATAACAGCACTGCTCTCGAGATGGTGCAGAGATTAAATGTTGGAGGCCGCTCCATCTCACCCTCTGAAGACACTGGCATGTTCCGGAGCTGGAGTTCTGACGACCCGTACTTCGGATCATCTGATATATCTTTTGTAACTTCTAACAAAACTATTGAACTAAAGTTTACCAAGAAGGTACCTGCGTACACTGCACCAGAAGAGGTCTATAAGACTGCCCGGAATATGGGGAATGACTCAATTATCAACAAGAGGCACAATCTCACCTGGGAAGTCCCTGTAGACTCTGGGTTTGATTACTTTGTTAGGTTACATTTCTGCGAGCATCTATCAGGGTATACTCAGCAACACCAACGAGTGTTCCTTATTTTCATACAAAATCAAACCGCTGAGGTAGGAGCGGATGTGATAGCATGGAGTGGTGGAAATGGGTTTCCGGTATATAAAGACTACGCCGTTCATATAATAGGCAAAGAAGGCAAGAAGAAAGTGAACCTCTCTATCGCACTGCAAGCAAACCCGCAAGACTGGAATACTCTTTACAGTAATGCAATCCTGAACGGTGTGGAAATCTTTAAAGTAAGCGACTTTTCTGGCAGTCTCGCCGGAAGCAATCCGGACCCACTTCCATTGGCCCCTCCAACTGTTGTGCCACTAACACCACCGACGAAGTCCAAGAATAAGAGCAGAAATATAGTTGCCGTCGTTGGTGGAGTTTCGGGCTTTGTTGTGCCATCAATTCTCGGCTTTTTGATTTTCTGGTGGTGCAAGAATGTCAAGGACTCTACAGAGACCCGCAACTCATCTCTACCATCCTATCTGTGTCGTTACTTGTCATTGGCTGAGATCAGAGCAGCCACTAACGACTTCGACGATGATCTCATTGTTGGTAATGGGGGGTTCGGCAACGTGTACAAAGGGTACATTGATGACGGAACCACCCCAGTGGCGATCAAGCGTTTGACATCCGGTTCTAAACAAGGGGCCCACGAGTTCCAGACCGAGATTGATATGCTATCCCAGCTCCGCTACCTCCATCTCGTTTCTCTGATTGGATATTGTGACGATGACGATGAGATGATTCTCGTTTATGATTACATGGCCCGTGGGACCCTTCGGGATCATTTGTACAACACCGATAATCCTCCTCTTTCGTGGAAGCAACGACTTGAAATTTGTATCGGTGCTGCGCGTGGGCTGAAGTACCTTCATATGGGTGTGAAGCAAATGATCATTCATCGTGACGTCAAGACAACAAATATCTTATTAGATGAGAAATGGGTGGCCAAAGTGTCCGATTTTGGATTGTCCAAAATAGGCCCCTCTGGAATTTCCAAAACCCACGTCAGCACTGTGGTCAAGGGTAGTTTTGGGTATTTAGACCCAGAGTATTACAAACGTCAACAATTGACCGAGAAGTCTGACGTGTACTCGTTTGGTGTGGTTTTGTGTGAAGTATTGTTTGCAAGGCCGCCCATAATACGTACTACAGAAACAACAGTGGGCCTAGTGAGGTGGGCACGAGAAAGTTACTGCAATGGAAAGGTTGAGGAGATGGTTGATCCATCAATAAAGGGTGAAATAGGGATTCGGTGCTTGAAGAAATTTGTTGAGGTGGCGATGAATTGTTTACTTGACAACGGAATCGAACGGCCATCAATGGATGAAGTGTTGTGGGGCCTTGAGTTCGCATTGCAATTGCAAGAGAGTGCAGACGAAGATGTAGGGCTTAATGTGGTTGAAATTGAGGCTTTGTATGATGAGAAAGGTCTCTTCCCCAAGTCCACACTTTATGATTGTGATGACATGTCTAGTAGCAGCAGCGGGCAAGTGGCAAGTACAAATAGCAACAGCAGGGTGACAATAATGATCAGTGGAGAGCAAAGTTCTGCTAGTACCAATAAGGATTCGGGCAAACTGACGTCCTCTAGGACAATATTTTCTGAGATTATGAATCCTAGTGGTCCGTAAAAGAAGATAGTAACTGAATTTTTATTATGACTTATTTGGAGTCATATTGCGGACGAGGATTGAGTTTGTCAGCAATTCATTCTATTTCATGACTGGAGCAAGATGATAGTGTACGTTGGTGCATGCATGATGCATCTGATTGAACCACTTCTAAAGTTGTAAATTATTGGGGTTCTTCTTGACTTGGCTTTTGTGATAATTTAGATCTTAGCAAGATAATAAGTTAAAAGCCTAAGCAAGTGTGGGTTTTCATTATTGACAGCAACTGTTGTATGAAAACGACAAATGTGGTGAAGCTATATTTCCATATTAGAAATGTAAAATCCTTTAAAATATTGTCTATTTATGTTACAGGGCATAAACATATTAATACTGTCGCGCGGTAGACTATTTAGTTATCATTAAGTCTTATATATACATACACACCAAGCATCTGGAGGAAGAAGCTTCGGTGGAAGACAAAGGGTTCGCCTAATTAAGGTGTCAATGAAATCATTTCCGATGTTTAAGTCAAGTCAATAAAGAAAGAATGAAAAAAAGAAAAAGTCATAGGGTAAAAATAATTGACAAATTAAATTAAAAAAAAAAAAAATATATTATTGTGTTTGAAAACATCTCCGTCAAAATCAAACCACTCTCCAATCAACCTCAAAAACAAATTTATTTTTGATTCTAAATCTTAGAGGAGAATGTTAAACCCTTTAGGATTCTTCACCAAAAGATCCTAATGCCTCAAACACTAAATGTAGAGAAGAATAAATGGAAGGAAGACCCACTAAAAAAATGTAAAAGATCCATAAAAAAAAAATCAAAGAAAAGGCCAAAAAATCATACTCACCAGAGCAAGAAGCACAAGGCCAGCATTTCAACAGACCCATGGATGCCAGACTATCACCTAATCTTGTGCTAGACTGGCTTTGTTTGGATTGTGGGTTTGAATTTTCTTCTTTGATCTCTCTCTCGATTTCAACTTTTCTTTCTTCTTTGAGTTTTTAATCAAGTGCATTAGGTTGTAGTTTTTTTTTTTTTTTTTTTGCTTTGCTTTATGTGAGATGTCCTTGTTTTATTGGGTGTTTCAAAACCCTCCTTTTGCAGATAGACCATATAGGAGGATTTCTCTTAAAAATAAGAATTTGCTTGCAAATTATTGAACAAGATTTTATATTCTCTTCAATGTGAGTTACAATGGGGCACACAGTGATGCAACGTAGGCTCATGATAGGCTAGAAATATAGCAAGTAGAATGAATAAATATTCCTAAATCGTGAGACTATCAACAAATCAAAAAAAATTTAACAACGTTACTAGTCATTTAAATGGCATCCGGAAATAATGCAAAACTCAACTAGGAATATTCCATTGAAAACCAAATAATCAAAGGTGTGTTCTAAGATCTAAAAACATTTATAGGCCCTCAAATCCTAAACCTAGTAGAAATGATTATAATCGAATCTCAATCCTAGCGTGTCTTTCATTGACATAACCCCTACTTTGAACAAGTACTACTGTAAAATAACGAGATGAAGATAGTTAGAGACTCAGAAATGAGAGACTCTATGTTGCTTTCATGAGACCATAAATGTTATCGGGACCTGTCCCTGGTGAACACAAATTTCAAATCAAATTGTATAGATGCTCAGTAAAATTATGTACATAAACTAATAAAAACTCTACATTGCACTACCATTGGCCCCTTCAATTTAAAAAAAGAATACTTTCCCAGCTCAATTAAATAGTTCGCAACAATAGAGATAAAAGCTTATGACATAATATTCTTTAAATAAAAATAACTCATACAAAAAAAAAGCATCCCTATGGGACCAACAGAGCGACAATAAAACAATTTCGGAGCATCTTCCATTTTGGAAGGATCGGAAAGAGATAATGATCTAATGCAAGACTTGAAGTAAACCGTATATAATATATCTGAACCACTATATAATATGGTCGACTAAAAAAAGTCTTGAATATGATAATTACATTTATTTCATATAGATGGTCATACTTGATCTCAATTAGCTCAACGTAATTGATTAAAATTATTATTTGTTTTAATGAGTAATTGATTAAAATTCATCATCAATTAACATCGTTTAAAACTAATTAAGACATCTATTAAAACTTTATTTTTGCATCATTTTTAAAAGAAAAATAAATGAAATGAAATCGTTAAAAATCGTAGAAAGATCTAGCAATTTAGGGTCCCATGACCATCTGTCCACTTGCATGAGGATGATAGCAATACACACGTAGAAAGATAGCCACGGGACAAATTAATCGCTTTTCTATAAACAATTTTTTTTTTTTTTTTAAAATTGCTATTCTGTCAGCTTGCAGAAAATCATGTGCATTTGTTAATTGGGTGAAATTAAAATCTACTTGATATGAACATGACAGGTCAAGAGTGAATTTTCTTATTGAGACTTTTCACTGAAGAAAGTCCTTCATTTCTTATCTTTTGTGTGGAAATTGTCTTCCCTTCCTTCAAAAACGAACTTTGAAAAGAATAAACAGACACTGAACAAGCATGACAATAAAGAGATTTTTCTCATAGGCTCCGTTTATTTTGACGTATAATATTTTTATATTTTATGGTTATTATTTTGACATAAAATAGTAGTATTTTTTATTAGCTTCCTAGGAAAACAAAGGATAAGAGAGATTCACTCAAGGTGTCATTGAAATCATCTTGAATATTTAGGTCAATTAAGAAGAGAAAAAAGAGAATGACAAAGTATATGTAAAGAATCGATTTTTGAGCGACAATAAAACAATTTCGGAAAAGCATCTTTCATTTTGGAAGGATCAGAAAGAAATAATGATCTAATGCAAGACTTGAAGTGGACCATATATAATATAACTAAACCACTATATAATATGGTCGACTAAAAGGAAGTCTTGAATATAATAATTACATTTATTTCATTTAGATGGTCATCATACTTGATCTCAATTAGCTTCAATGTAATTGATTAAAATTATTATTATTTTTAATGAATAATTGATTAAAATTCATCATCAATTAATACATCGTTTAAAACTAATTAAGAGGCTTATTTCTAATTCAAAACTTTATTTTGGGGTTATTTAAAGAGAAAAGAAATGAAATGGAAATCGTTACAAAAAGAAAGATCGAAAATTTCAAAATTGTTAACTTGTCTTGAGGGGATGATACCACCTAAAGACAAGCCACAGGACAAATTAATCGCTTTTCTATAAACACCTTTTTTTCTTTAAATCGCTATTCTAGTCAGCTTGCAGAAAAATCATGTGGTGCAATTTGCTTGGGTGCACTGTACATGGTCTACTTATGAGTTATGAACATGACAGGTCAAGAGTGAATTTTCTTATCGAGATTTTTCTGCCCGAAGAAAAGTCCTTCATTCTTTTCTTATTTGGAGTAATATTGTCTTTTCCTTCCCTCAAGAACGGACTTTGAAAAGAACACACAGACACTAAACATGCATGACAATAAAGAGATTTTTCTCATAGGCTCCATTTATTTTGACGTATAATATTTTTATAAAATAATTTTATATTTTGTTTATTTATAAAAAATAGTATTTTTATTAGCTGGGGAACAAAGGGTAAGAGGGTTCACTCAAGGTGTCATTGAAATCATCTCAAATATTTAAGTCAATAAAGAAAAGAGAATAAAGAGAATGACAAATTATATGCAAGGAAAAGTATCTATAATAGAGTTTGAGATTTGAAAACATAATTTAAAGCAAGCAGTTAAACGTTTATTAAAATCATGTAAACTTATAATTTTGCATGAACTTAAAGTTAATATGTTCAATTAATTTTTAGAATAAAGTAAATTTCATTTTGTTAAATTTTTTGCTTGCATGCAATGAATTATTTGTGGCTTAACAGTTAACACAAATATGCCAATTGTTGAAATTAAATGTCTTGCAGCAAAATGACTTCTTATCATTAGAAAAAAATTAAGAGTAAGAAGGAGAAGAAAGATTTTAAACAAAAACAAAAAAGAAAAATTAAAAATTTAATTAGTTATTATTTAAATATAAAAAAGGCCCATCTAAATTTGTGGGCTTAGGCCTCAAATTCTATTCAACCAGCCTTAGTACGCTTAACACCGATCCATTTTCAATTAGGGCCCAAAAATACAACCGCTTATTGAAAGGTACCAGACTACCAGTAGTTTACAGGTTAAAAATTTGCTTGCAAATTATTGAACGATATTTTTACTGTTCACGTGCAATCCCTTGAAATGTTGGGCACACAGCCACTTCAATTTAAAAACTATGCACAGTATCATATTATTCTTCTTCTTCTAATTTTTAATTTTTATATATATTTTAATTTTTATGAATAAGTAAGCACGTAAAGTTTTGTGCACACTTGCATTAATCAAGTACTGGTGTTTCATAAGCACAATGCATCTGCAAATAAATCAATTAAATTAAGATTTGGAATGAGATTTCTCTTTCTTTTTTCATTCTTTGTTTTCTGTCATTTAAAAACACTTATTTATTATTATTTTTTTGTGAAATATCAAATTTAATATGTTAAATTTTTATCACGTACATATACAAGAAGTTAAATTTTTATCAATTTATTTTTGTCGCATTCAATGATAAATTTTATGCATAAAAAGTGAAATTATTTTATTAAAACTAATGACTAGGATTTTATGATCTCTATATCAATTCTAGAATTAGCGTATGAAATATAGAGGATGCAAAGATATACTATTATGTTAAAGCATATACAATTATTAGCCAATTAACTCAATTATTGAATTTTATGTTGTCAAATCAATGATTTAAGAGCCCATTTAATATGAAAATGACTATTAATTCATTAAAAAAATCAAGAGGATCCCTTTTAGCACTATGGTGGCTGATTATGGGATTCTTATCCCCTCATATTGAGAGGAAATATGAGTCTCATGCCATCCATTTTAATGTGTCATACTTAATATATAATAAAATATTAATTAATAAAAGAAAAGAAATTAAAATTAAAATCAAATTTTTTCCCATAGAGGTGGTCAAGGGCAAAAAATTAAAATCAAATTTTTTAAAAAATACTAGGTGGCAACCACCTTTTTTTTATTTGAATGTTTTAATATTTTTATTTTTATTTTCTTTTTAAAATTAATTAATATTTTATTATATATTTAAGTGGGACATTGGATAAAAATGGATGGCTCAGATTATAA
Source organism: Carpinus viminea (assembly GCA_013348765.1). Lineage (NCBI taxonomy): Eukaryota > Viridiplantae > Streptophyta > Magnoliopsida > Fagales > Betulaceae > Carpinus > Carpinus viminea. The sequence goes on along the minus strand of CP054671.1, from coordinate 36,692,944 downwards.
TGAGACTCTCATATTTCTCAAATATGAGGGGATCGGATCCGGATAATCAACTTGAATCATTCAATTAATGTACTATACAAGTCACAATCTTATGATGAATATTGCATATACCACCATGCAAGTTTTCCTCTCCACCCACTCTTGTAAGTGCTCACCCGATCCCACTAAGTCGCCAAAAGAGAGAATAGAAGAAGAAAGAAGAAAAGCAAGCATCCTACTCATGATGGCTGACTCGTTCCTTTTGAAATCGATGTCGATCAACACTGCCACTACACCATATGCTAATGGATACTTACAGTCGTTGTAGATTCAAGAATTTGATTTTTAACAAATGTAGTTAAATATTTAATGATATAGTGTATCTTTGAAAACCCACCACTTAATTTGTTAGTGATTTGAACTAGTAATTTTGGCATGCAACTCTTCTTAAAACCTTTTGCTTTGTTTCTAAGGAGTGGCTCAATTGACTGAGACCACGCTTAATGAAGCGGAAGTCACTAATTTGAATCCTTCTTCCTCTCATATGTGGACATGTCGAAAAAAGTAAAAAATAAAAAATAAAACCTTTTGCTTTTGTTTTTAGTAATGAAATTAATGTTTATATCTTATTTAATTATTGTTTTGTAATTCCGCCTTGAAACTATGTAGTTAATTTGTTTAGCCCAAAAATATATATTTCCTAAATTATTCTCTAAGTAGGCAATTTAATAGTAATAAAGCGAAATTCTTAATTGAATTTTATCTCCTCTTATGGATATGTCAAAAAAATTTTTTTTTTAGAAATGTTACAAATATTTGTAACTGTAAGTATTTCATAATACTTCCTTAAAATTATTATTACTTTATTTACATACAAGAGTAGTGGTTGGTGACTTTAGGACAAAGTTTTCTCCAAACTTGTTGGAGAAATTTCTTCAACTAGCGGTTTATAAAAGTGCGTATAATAATTTTTTTAATAACATGAGATGCTTGAGTTTTAATAAAATTTATTTCAACTTTATCGAATTATTAAAAACGTATGCATTCATGTTAAATATTTAATGTCACTATTTATAATAGATCAGAAATTATAAACATTTGGAGGAAAACTTTGTATGATTTAAGGATGAAAGAGTATTAGGCCTCCACTAATTATAAGCCTAGATCCTCTTGATTCACTTTGTCAAATCTCGATCTCTCTCATAATGGCAATCCCAAGCAACAATTATGCATGTAAAATATCCCAATCGAAGTTCTCCCTCTCTTTCTTTCCTTCTTGCTCTACTGCCTCATCATCATCTCTATCGCTAGTCTATCATAATTAATACGCGCACGCTCTCTTTTTCGGTCCCCTTTTTTTTTTTTTTTAATAATTTCTTTTATTTTTTATCATAAGGGGTACTACAATTTTGGGTTTCGTTGTGCAGCTGTGGTATACAGATGCGATTCTGGTGTCATCAGTGTAATATTTTGCAGGGATTAGATCGTTGATAAGTAGAACAAGGTTGGATTTTTTGGTAGGATTCTCAGGCGGTGCGTAGCTATAGCATACGAGCTGCCTCGGCACTCACACTTGACGGCTGGTTTGGATGGATTTCGTTGTACCTATCTTTATGGAAATCAATGAGAGTCTAGGCGCTCTTATAATTGACCAAGAGCGGTGGCCGGGGTATAATAATGGTAAGATAGACTCCAAAACTGATGTGGCAATATTGGAATATGAACACGCTGAGATTCAAGTGAACTAAGAGAAGGCTTAATTTTTATTTTTTATTTTTTTAAAGAGAAAAATTAATCGATCATCTCAGATTCCAAAGTTTCATGCGATGAGTTTGTCAATCACTGCATAGCGTCTTCATCACTTAATTAGTGGGGGGTAATAAACTTTAACCATTCAAATTGTAGTCACCATCTTATGATGATTACACCACCAGCCGGCCACCATGCATATTTTCCGCTCTTGGCGCCTAAGTCTCATCTGCTAATAGTGCTCAACTCCCCCACCCACTCAAGTAAGTGCTTCCTCCTCACCCTCGATCCCACTTTGAGTTGACAAAAACAGAGGAATCGGAGAAGAAGAAAAAGAATGCATCCCCACTCATACCCATGGCTCTCAATTCTCATGCCCAACACCGAATCCTTTTCGAGTTTCTTCCCCAAGTCCACACTTTATGACTGTGATGACATGTCTAGTAGCAGCAGCGGGCAAGTGGCAAGCACAAATAGCAATAGCAGGGTGACAATAATGATTAGTGGAGAGCAAAGTTATGCTAGTACCAGTAAGGATTCGGGCAAATTTTTGTCAACAGTTTATTCTATTTCACGACTGGAGCAAGATGATAGTGTTGTGCATGCATGATGCATCTGATTGAATCACTTCTAAAGTTGTAAATTATTGGGGTTACGTTCTTCTTGACTTGGCTTATGTGATAAGTTAGATCTTAGCAAGATAATAAGTTAAAAGACTAAGCAAGTGTGAGTTTTCATTATTGAGAGCAACTGTTGTATGAAAATGACAATTGTGGTGAAGCTATATTTCCATATTAGAAATGTAAAATCCTTTAAAATATTGTCTATTTATGTTATAGAGCCTAAACATATTAATACCGTCGGTAGACTATTTAGTTATCATCTTGCTAAGATCTAACCAATCACAAAAGCCAAGTCAAGAAGAACCCCAATAATTTACAACTTTAGAAGTGGTTCAATCAAATGCATCATACATGCACCAACGCTATCATCTTGCTCCAGTCATGAAGTAGAATGAACTTCCGACAAACCCAATCCTCGTCCACAATATGACTCCAAATACAACAACCTTCAAAGAGCATTGTACAAGAAGACATGAAGTTATACCTTTTAGCCAAGTAGCCTAGCAAAGGGTATATACATCAATAATTTGTTGTATAAAATGTCTTCTTCTTCTTTTTTCGGTGGATTCCCAACATTATTCAATAGTTTAAATTCTATTCAATTATAATGAATATCGTTGGGAGATTGGCTACTTTAATCAACTCTTGAGCAGTTTTTTAAAAGCTGCCTAAAAATTATAACATGCTACAAATTTTAGCAAAAAATTGGAATACGAACCCCTAGATTTATCATTTTATCAAATTTGCTTGATTTTTAAATTTTACCAAATAACTTGTTCTTCTGTTATCAAACACCTACCTCTATACACCCACTGTTAGGTTTTTAAACGATAAACAATGACAAGTAAAATAATGGTTACGCCATAGTTAATAATATTTATCAACGAGTATACATATTGTTGAGTCAATACTAGTTAGCTTAGCAAAAAAAATTTGTTAAATTGGTCTATATGATTTGACATTGTAACAAATAAATCATTGTTATAAAGCCCTATGGTAAGCCTCTTTGTAACAAAATGATCCCTTCCTACAAATTTCAACTATTTTTCCGACATAATTCTTATTAACTTACAAATTTATCCTCAAATTAGTATTTTTTTTTTTTTAAATAAAGATAAAACTAAGAGAACAAATGGTTTGAAATGAGAGTAACCAAACAGCCCAAACCACATCCAAAAGCCTAAAAAACTGGATGTTGAAGGTGGCTAATTGTTAGAGAGTTATTGTAATACCCCGATCCTATATTGCGAAGATGAGAAGAAGCCCACATATATAGAGTAAGTGGTTTATAAAGATAGGCATAAGTGTTTAGCCCCACATTGCCTAGTTATTAGGTGAAACTGGGTTTTATAATAAATTATAAGGAAGCTCCAAATTGACTAATCATTTTAGAGTAATAGAGTAGATGTGGTTAGCGATTTTTCCTACTTTCAAGTGAAGACAATGATAGCATTAGTTGTGATAGAAATATAACTCTAGTGTTTGGGTCATACTAGCTACCTTACTATTAAGTGTGTTAAGTTAAAAGATAGTGAATCATTTGAATAGCTAAAAACAGAGCAATATACTAATAAATATCCTCCCCCTCTTGTGGACATGTCAAAAAAAAAAGTGTGGTTAAAGCTTTGTATATATAGATAGAAATATTACAAGAGATAACATAAAGATTGCAAATATAAATTCAAATTACAAATGATTTACAGATAAGATAAGTTAGCTAATATTATCTTTATCACAACTAATGCTATCATTATCTTCACTTGAATGTGCATTTGAATTCTTGATAACATGGAGAGAGTTGTCAGTCTCTTACAGTAATCCATCCCGTGGATTGTGAAGATACAAGGAGCCCTTAACTTTTTTTCTTGAGCTCGTGCTCCATCCAAGAAGTCATGCAGTTCACATAGGATAATGCAGAAGAGGGAATTAGATCCTCTCGATGAGTAAATGGTTCTTTAGACTTTTCAGAGTGTTCTTAAGTGATATAAAGTTTAAAAATATTTTGGAATATTTTGTGAGTATTTGATATTGTTTGGTAATGCTTTTGCTTTTACCGAGGCCAAAAAACCTGCTTGCAATATGGTTGCAAGATGAGCGCAAAAATACAGAGCGAGGAATCTTGGAAAAAAAAAATAACACAAAAGGGGTTTTGTGTGAAGTTATATGGTAGTTATATATGCTTGTCACGAACCACGATCTATATAGATATCATGAGAAAATTCCAAAAGATGAAAAAAAAGGACATGAAATCTTAAATGAGAGACAGGCATATCATAGTAATCATAATTTAATAAAACTAAATATGTCAAATGTGTGTAAACACTCAGCAGCAAGAATAAAAAAATTTCTAACACGCACTGTTGCTACATTTCTTAAGCAAAGAAAAATACGCCTAAACGACAGTATGCTCTACCAGATTCATTGCTCAAAGCGCAACCACAATCCTTCCAGCGACTTGGTCGAGATCCCGCTGACCGGTTGAGTTAATTTTCCTCCCACTAAGAAACAACCACAAATAAGAAGATATCAGAAAATACGATCACATTTCAAGAAAGCTGTGTAGTGATTAGAATCATCAAAAACAAACTGCAATACAGAGAAGCATAAGGAGAAGCTCACTCATTGGGCTCAACATCGATGATGTTCATATTTGCCAACTGCTTTAGAATGTGGCGTGCAACAGCACCACTGCTATTGCAGAAATGGGGTGGACGACTTCCATTCCTCTTACTCCCTCCGTAAATCCTTTGGAAAGAACCAACACCAAGACCTCCCCTCAAGTAGGTCTTCCTGCCATGGAGGCTGCACAATATTGCACACAAAATTCAGCAAGTTTTTCAGGATGCAGAACAAGATAAGAGGAAGAGGTGCTTACCAGATCTCACATAATACCAGTCAGGGTCATAAGGAGCAAGCTCCTTGAATTGAGCAGTCTTCACAATATCCGCCCACTCAGGCAACTCCATCTGTTCACAAGAAAACAAATTCAAGGATGATTAGATTGCAACTTGGGTATTTTTGGGTTGAGCTAAGAATCATCTGATCTCAACCCAAATTAAGTTTCTGCCATCCAAGTTAAAATGAAGCTTAGGGCAGAATTGGCTTGTAGATTAAACTGTGATTGATTGCAAGTCATTTCATATAAGGATGATTAGATTGAACTTGGGTATTTTTGGGTTGAGCTAAGAATCATCTGATCTCAACCCAAATTAAGTTTCTGCCATCAAGTTAAAATGAAGCTTAGGGCAGAATTGCTTCATTTTATTTTGTGGCCAGGCTCTTAGGGTTCCTCTGTTGTTTGTTATTATTTTTTATGTTCTCTTATACCTCATATCTTCTGACAAATTTACACAGTCCTGCAATATCTGAGAAAAGATAAATTGTTTATATTCCCATACCCTTGAATATAACTGAGTGGAGTCCCTATATGTTATGCTGTGAAGGATAGTATTGGGGTTTCTTTTTGATTGGGATGTCCTTTTGAACATTTCAACATGTTTTGCAGACTTCTGCCCTAGATGGTGAAACTGATTTGAAGACAAGGGTTATACCTTCTGCTTGTGTGGGAATAGATTATGAACTATTGCACAAGATCAAGGTAAGTTTTTAGTAACTCATTAATGTTGGTGATTCACCTTCATATTGCAACCTTGGTGATTATAATGTTCTTGCTCTCATTCTCTCTCCTTGACTGGGTGTTATTGAGTGTCCTAGCCCAGATAAGGACATTAGGAGATTTGATGGAAATCTTAGGTTGTTCCCCCCATTTCTTGATAATGATGTGTGCCCTTTAACAATAAAAAACACAATTCTCCAGTCATGTTACTTGCGGAATACAGAGTGGGCTTGTGGAGTAGCTGTATACACAGGTATGCTTTTATGTATAAGAAACTTCAAGGCATAGCAAACAGCATATTAATTTGTTTCTTATGTGTGCCCCATATTTTTTTTATCCTTTTTTGAAAATTTAAAAAACTGGGAAAAAAAAACAGTAAAACGAAAGATTAAAAATATGGTTACATAAACATCAAAATGCATTCACCTGGTATTTCTTTGACAAAGATAAGAGCAAAATAAGCATGTAATATTAGAAGTTTGGCATAGCAGTGAGGCAGGCAGTTGGGGCTACTTATTTGGACCTATCTTAGTGGGACAAATTTAGTATTGACTTATTCTTGTCTTGTTATGGCATCAGAGCTTTAAACGGTTTGGTGGTTTAGGCTTTTAATCTTTTTATTCTTGGTTGTATGTGACCATTTAGACTAATGATGCCGTAGGGGTCAAATTGCTCTGCCTGACTCTCTTTTAGGAAGGAGTTGGGATGTGTTTATTCAGATTCCAGTCAATTTTGTGTAGATTCTAAGGAGCTTTTGTAGGTATGCTGTATCAGATCAGACCTAATAGGGCATACTTCCTATGTCCGGAGGTTATTGCCTGGGTTTTGGACAAGAATGCACTTGTATGATTTTCTGATAAGGTACTTACAGAAAAAGAATTTTGTATACAGGTTAGTTTTAAAAAGAATAAATTGTGAAGGGATGCTGATTCCTTGCCCTTTTATTATTTTATGAGTTATTAACGTAAACAAATGAGCAAGATATTACCAAAGAAAAAGAACAAAATCACTGGGGTTGCTGGTTGCTATTTTCTGTTGACCTGTTGGATGTTGCAAAATATTCTGAAACAGAAAACTTGTATAATCTAATGCTGTCTAACTTGGACTCTAGCTACTGTCAACATGACAAATGCATATTCTTTTCATTGCACCTTTTCATTTTTCAAGCAAGTAATATACGTCCTGAATCAAAGTGACAATTTCTGTATCTGAAGAAGTTTGGGGTTGTTTAGCATTGGATGCATGCAACCTCTAGAGAAGTTAAAAATTGCTGTGGGTGGCTTGGAGCAATTTCTGAACCCCATGAGTTGCCATGATGTTGTTAAGAGCAGTTGCAGCAATTTCTGAATTTGTAACTTCTAAATTTTCTATTTTTCCAGGCAATGAAACCAAGCTGGGCATGAGTAGGGGGATACCTGAACCAAAGCTTACAGCTATGGATGCCATGATTGACAAGTTGACTGGAGCTATATTTGTTTTCAGATTGTGGTTGTTATTGTTCTAGGCATAGCTGGTAATGTTTGGAAGGACACAGAAGCAAGGAAGGTATGCCACCACTAACCTCTTGTTTCATATGCAGTTAAATCTGTTTTATGCACTTGATGCCATTTTTAGATAAGAGTTTGCATGTATTTCAGGGATGTATGGTATTTGTCTTTCTTGTCCGCTCAACATTTCAATTATCCATTATAACATTCTCATTGAACCTTCCTCTGTTGAAGACTTGTCCCTGATAGCAAGCATTTATGCTGCTGCTTGTTGAATTGAGACTTGTTAGTATGTCCTTTAGTAAGCTGTGCTATTGATTGTGACTTTGACTAATACCCTGAATTTGTCATTCTTTGGCTTCCGAAAGGACCTATTCACTGCTTCCGTTGAAGTTAATCTTGTAATTTTTAGTACAATCATGGATCAAGAATACTGCATGATGCTGTATTTATATGTAATGTTTGCTAGTGGCGTTGCCTTTGATTTTTCTTCTTCTTATTCAACGTGGAGCATAATTTCTGCAAAATGTGGTGGGTTTAGGAATGAATACTTTAGCCGAAAAAAATGTTTCATGCATACTGCATTAATTTTGTGAAAGTGATGATCTATTGTGGTGAGCTCCAACAAATTTAGCACTTGGTTGAATTCTATTGACTGATATCGTATAATGTTTTTGTTTTTTCTAGTGGAGTTTAATGGGACGAGAGCAATTTGAGATTTTACGCTTTGCTGGGACTTTGGTATACTAAAGAAGAGATATAATAAAGACGCGTGCATTTAAATGCTCAAGATTGGGGTATGAACCTACCTCTTATAGTTACTATAACTCATTATGATCACTGCATTAGTATAGCACTATACATGTATCATCTTTGTGTCCTGGTAACCATACTCATTGATTATGTTTTTCTTTCCTTTTTATTTTTGCTTTTCTGGCTCTCAATATGGTATATTGAATTAGTCATCTTTTTGTTGTTTTTTTTAAATTGTTAAGCGTGAAAGTCCTGAATTTATTCAAGCATAATTGATCTGTATGTCCATGTAGTTGTTGACAATGAAGCAGTAAAGAATTTATATATGAAAAGTTGTTTTGTATATGAAAAGTAGAATTTATTTGTTTTTATTTATTTATTATTATTTATTTGTTTTCTTATTTATTAGTTTATTTATTTATTATTTATTATTTGTTTTTGTAATTATTATTTATTAGTTTTTTTATTTATTATTTATTAGTTTTTTAATTATTATTTTTTTTAAATTAATTGTCATTTTCTAACGTCATAAATTGACACATTAGAAAATGACGTTAGAAATTTTATTATTTTGTCATTTTCTAACGCGGAAAATGACACGTTAATAAAATGATAAATTATTTTCTAACGTGTGAATAGTAACATGTTAGTAATTTTCTAACGTGTCAAAGTTGATCGTTAGAAAATTGCAATTTCTCACGGGAGGTTTACTAACGTGTGAAAAACGTTAGAAATGGCACGTTAGAAACATTTTTTAACGTTCCAGTAGCCCTAAAACGTTAGAAAATGACCGTTAGAAAAAATCACATTTTTTGTAGTGAAGGTGCATATCAATTCCAAGCATAGAAGAAGCCCAAATTCAATGCTTCTGAAACGAAAAAAAAAATAAAAATAAAAAGCGACAAGAAACTTCAACTTGAAAAACAAAACTGAAAAATGTGGCTTTGGAACAGTCCATAAGGGATTGTTGAAAAATAAGGATGCAGCTATCAAAAGTCTCAAGTTCACGTCAAGGCAACCAAGAATTTTACACAGCTGATTTAAAAAAAAAAAAAAAAAGTTATTTTTCACAGAAGGGGTTGTTGTCTCAGCTGATTTTTTCATGAGGTATCATAAAATTATTCTTTGTTACAAACCACAGAATGGATAGCAAACTTGTCCACTTTCTTTTTCTTTTTCTTCTGTCATTTTCCATCAATTTCTCAATGTCATAATCTTTTCCCCACCACCAATTGACCACGGGCTGCCTTCATTTGTAGTGCAAACTGTACCATTGCTTTGCGTCAAATAAATAAATCTTCAATGTTTGCCGGAGAAAGCAAGCAAACCGTAGCTTAATGCGTTAAATCTCGAAATTTTCAAGTTCGATCGAGAAATTTCCAAATTGTTAACGTTGGTGACTTCGGCCGGGGACTTGACCCCCTAAACGACAGGTCACTTGGGAATTGAAAGAAGTGCAAAAGCCTTGCCCACTAAAATTGGCGTAATGATGTTTAATAGCCACTGTTTTTAGCCAACACATGGATGATAAGCCAAGACATTACTAAATGTTACGACAGAAATTTCCTTAAAATAAGTTTAGAAAAAATATCTTTTAACCTAATTAAAATACTGTCCAGTATTTATAAATATTTAAAATATTATTTTAAGTTAGTAAATTATTATCAATAACCTTAAGAATTTAATATATATTTTAAATATTTATAAATACTCAATAATATTTTAAATGTGCGCTTTTCAGGTAGAGGAGGGCACTGAGGCCTGTATATAAAAAAACTTGTGTTAAAGAAAATTAATTATGTAAAGATGAGTATAAGATAGCAAGGAGAAAAAAAAAAGGCTCAAAATCCAAAGCTTCGATGCACCAAAAGCCTCTATATGTATAGAGCGGTAAAGTAGGTGCTTCCCCATGCAATTCGTAGGTCTCCATACGAATCGTAGCTTACTAGCTAGTTGCATACTAGTCAAACTTGTAGGATTATAAAACCAATTCGGTCCCACAATCCCATGACTTGACGGCTTCACTTTAAGTAACATACCCCAACAGGGTGCAGTGCGTCGTGTGTTCTCGAGACTTTTCTTCACGAAGAAAACTGCTTTTTTATTATGTTATTATTTTATTATCTTTTTGGGTCAGTTACGTGTGGAAAATTGGAAATTGCCTTCCCTTACATAAAAAAGGAAAATGCTTTTTTTTTTTTTCCTCTTATGAAAAGAATTCACACAGGCCTTGAACATGTATCACGTTGGTTGACAGTAAACTACTAAATCCTAAATCATTTGGCCCCTCTTTTATAAAGCAGATTCTCCACTTAAACTGCCAACCCCTCTCTCTCTCTCTCTCTCTCTCTCTCTCTGCAACAATGTGGAACCGAAGCAAAACAAGTTTTTGGACCACCCCCTCACCACCTTTAATTCCACTCTATCTAGCATTCTTGCTAAACCTCCTGACCAGCGCCGTCGCCAGTGGCACCCCGTCTCCTTACACACCGACCGATAATATTCTCCTCGACTGTGGCTCTTCTGAGAATTCAACTGCATTAGACGGTCGGCTCTGGATTGGAGACGTGAATCCAGAATTCTTCCCCCTTGAATATTCACAAAACCAGGCCTCTCTAACGGCCAGAGCTGTTCCACAATCCCCCGTTGGCACCCAAGTACCTTACGCCACTGCCCGGCTCTCTCTCTTCGCATTCACCTACATGTTCCGGGTAACTGCCGGCCAAAAATTCATTCGACTTTACTTCTACCCGACTTCGTATCCAAACTTTGATCGCTCTAAAGCCCTCTTTTCTGTCAAAGCCGGTCGTTTTACTCTTCTTAGCAACTCCAACGCTTCGCTCACAGCAGATGCGGATGATGATCCGGGGGATACCATATTCAGAGAATACTGTGTCAACGTCGAGGAGGATCAGAGGTTGAACATAACGTTCACCCCAAGCGTTTCTAATTCATATGCTTTTATAAGCGGAATTGAAATCTTGTCGATGCCTTCCAATCTCTATTACACTCCATCTGATGATGAAGGGATTTCTTTTATCGGCCAGCAGAACATGTACAACATCAATAACAGCACTGCTCTTGAGACGGTGTACAGATTAAATGTTGGAGGCCGCACCATGTCAATCTCTGAAGACACTAATATGTTTCGGCTCTGGAGTCAGGACGACAACTACTTCAGATCATATGAAGAACTTGTTCTACCTTTTAACAATACTATTAAACTGAAGTTTACCAAGAAGGTACCAGCGTACACTGCACCAGAAGAAGTCTATCGGACAGCGCGGACTATGGGGACGAAAAAGACTCTCAACAAGAGCTACAATCTCACCTGGGAATTCCCTGTAGACTCTGGCTTTTATTACCTTGTTAGGCTACACTTCTGTGAGTTTGATCCTGAGATTACTCAGGAGGGGGATAGAGTGTTCCTTATTTTCATAGCAAATCAAACTGCTGAGGAAGCAGCCGATGTGATTAGATGGAGTGGTGGAAATGGTGTTCCGGTTTATAGAGATTACTCCGTTTTGATACCAGCTAGCGGGAAGAAAATGAATCTCTTCATTGAGCTGGGAGCAAACCCGAAAAACTCGGAGACTCGTTACAACACTGCAATCTTGAACGGTATCGAAATCTTTAAACTAAGCGAGTTTGATGGCAATCTCGGCGGACCCAATCCAGACCCACTTCCGTTGGGCCCTATAACAGTTGTGCCACTAACACCACCAACGAAGTCCAAGAATAAGACAAGAAATATAGTTGCCGTCGTTGGTGGAGTTTCAGGCTTTGTTGTGTTGTCAATTCTCGGCTTCTTGATTTTCCGGTGGCGCAAGAATGTCAAGGACTCTACAGAGACCGGCAACTCATCTCTACCATCCGATTTGTGTCGTTACTTGTCATTGGCTGAGATCAGAGCAGCCACTAACGACTTTGACGAAGATCTCATTGTTGGTAATGGGGGGTTCGGCAACGTGTACAAAGGGTACATTGATGACAGAACCACCCCAGTGGCGATCAAGCGTTTGACATCTGGCTCTAAACAAGGGGCCCACGAGTTCCAGACCGAGATCGATATGCTCTCCCAGCTCCGCTACCTCCATCTCGTTTCTCTGATCGGATATTGTGACGATGACGATGAGATGATCCTTGTCTATGATTACATGGCCCGTGGGACCCTTCGTGATCATTTGTACAACACCAATAATCCTCCTCTTCCGTGGAAGCAACGACTTGAAATCTGCATCGGTGCTGCGCGTGGGCTGAAGTACCTTCATACGGGCGCAAAGCAAATGATCATTCATCGTGACGTCAAGACAACAAATATCTTATTAGATGACAAATGGGTGGCCAAAGTGTCCGATTTTGGATTGTCTAAAGTAGGCCCCTCTGGAATTTCCAAAACCCACGTCAGCACTGTGGTCAAGGGTAGTTTTGGGTATTTAGACCCAGAGTATTACAAACGTCAACAATTGACCGAGAAGTCTGACGTGTACTCGTTTGGTGTGGTTTTGTGTGAAGTATTGTTTGCAAGGCCGCCCATAATACGTACTACAGAGACAGCAGTGGGCCTAGTGAGATGGGCACGAGAAAGTTACTGCAATGGAAATGTTGAGGATATGGTTGATCCATCAATAAAGGGTGAAATAGGGATTCGGTGCTTGAAGAAATTTGTTGAGGTGGCAATGAATTGTTTACTTGACAACGGAACCGAACGGCCATCAATGGATGAAGTGTTGTGGGGACTTGAGTTCGCATTGCAATTGCAAGAGAATGCAGATGAAGATGTAGGGCTTAATGTGGTTGAAATTGAGGCTCTAGATGATGAGAAAGGTCTCTTCCCCAAGTCCACACTTTATGACTGTGATGACATGTCTAGTAGCAGCAGCGGGCAAGTGGCAAGCACAAATAGCAATAGCAGGGTGACAATAATGATTAGTGGAGAGCAAAGTTATGCTAGTACCAATAAGGATTCGGGCAAATTGACGTCTTCTAGGACAATATTCTCTGAGATTATGAATCCTAGCGGTCCGTAAAAGAAGATAGTAATTGAATTTTTATTATGACTTATTTGGAGTCATATTGCGGACGAGGATTGGGTTTGTCAGCAGTTTATTCTATTTCACGACTGAAGCAAGATGATAGTGTTGGTGCATGCATGATGCATCTGATTGAATCACTTCTAAAGTTGTAAATTATTGGGGTTACGTTCTTCTTGACTTGGCTTATGTGATAAGTTAGATCTTAGCAAGATAATAAGTTAAAAGACTAAGCAAGTGTGAGTTTTCATTATTGAGAGCAACTGTTGTATGAAAATGACAATTGTGGTGAAGCTATATTTCCAGATTAGAAATGTAAAATCCTTTAAAATATTGTCTATATATGTTACAGAGCCTATGTTGGGGAGAGAAACACCAAGGGGAGTCAAACAAGAGTAAATTAATATATTTGTTAGGACACCATTTCTATCCCAAAAGCCTAAGTTAATGGGCTTGGGTCCACTTAGGTATATTAACCACTTTTATTCTTTATACTTTTTCAATGTAGAACACAAACCTCACAAGTGCATGCACAACAGCCTAAACATATTAATACCGTCGGTAGACTATTTAGTTATCATTAAGTCTTATATATACATACACGCCAAGCATCTGGAGGAAGAAGCTTGCGTGGAAGACAAAGGGTTTGCCTAATTAAGGTGTCAATGAAATCATTTCCAATGTTTAAGTCAAGTCAATAAAGAAAGAATGAAAGAAAATAATGGCAAAGTAAATGTAAAGTGAGAGTATATGAAGATACTCCTTTTATTGGCTTGCTGTTCTCGTCTATCCATCTCTTTTAGGTCAATCATAATCTGAATTGAATAGAGTGTTACAGATTATTAGTTAATCATAATTTGAAGAGTTTGTGAGTATTATTTAAATATGTTATTGTGTTTAAAACATTGTTGAAGGTTGTTGTACTTGTTGTGTAGCAAGATGATAGTGGCGGTGCACGAATGTATTAAATTATTGGGGGTTCTTCGTCACTTGGCTTTTGTCATAAGTTAGCTCTTGGGAAGATAATAAGTCAAAAGATTAATCAAGTGTGGGTTTTCATTATTGAGAGCAGCTATTGTATGAAAAAAACAAAGAAACGTGATTAGCTTATCAGAAATGTAAAATCCTTTAAAATATAAGACTTCATTTTTCTCGGCATAAAATGTTTTTTTTTTCTTCTAAATTGTGAGATTATCAACAAATAAAAAAAATCCTCTAAACGCTAGATGCTATTTTGGGTTTGAAGAAAAATAATAAAAAAAACTCAATTATGAGTATTCTTATTGAAGAAAACCAAATAATAATCAAAAGTTGTGTTCTAAGATCTATAAAACATGTATTTATAGGCATTCAAATCCTAAACCTAGTAGAAATACGAATTATAATCGGGATTGCAATCCTACGAAGCGTGTCCGAACGTGACATACCCCCTACCCATACATGTACTCAAATGTGCGTAAAAATAACATAGATGTGTTCGGACAGTTAGAGACTCTGTCCAAACGTGTTTTCTCGAGACTCCCTTGTTGCTGCAATGTTCGGACATGCGGGACCTATGTCCGAACACAAATTTCAAGAATTCCAAATGCTAGATGCACACTCATATTTGCCTGAGTCATCCTCATAAAGTCTCAAGCACTCCGATCTACATCACACAACCACTTGGCCCCCTTCAATTTAAAAACTATATATGCACATTTTCTTCTTCTTCTTCTTCTTTTAATATTAACCAAATAAATTCCGCCACAATAGAGATAAAAGCTTATGACATAATATTCTTTAAATAAAAATAACTCATAGTAGGAACCAAAGCATCCCTATGGGACCAGCCGCCCTAGAGCGACAATAAAACAATTTCGGAGAAGCATCTTCCATTTTGGAAAGATCGGAAAGAGATAATGATCTAATGCAAGACTTGAAGTGGACCATATATAATATATCTGAACCATTATATAATATGGTTGACTAAAAGGAAGTCTTGAATATGATAATTACATTTATTTCATATAGATGGTCATCATACTTTATCTCAATTAGCTCCATTGTAATTGATTAAAATTATTATTATTTTTAATGAATAATTTATTAAAATTCATCATCGATTAATACATTGTTTAAAACTAATTAAGAGGCATCTAATTCAAAACTTTATTTTTGGGTTATTTAGAAAGAGAAAAAGAAATGAAATGGAAATCGTTACAAAAATCGTAGAAAGATCTAGCAATTTAGGGTCCTATCTGTCCACTTGCATGAGGATGATAGCAATACAAATGTAGAAAGATAGCCACAGGACATGCAAATTAATCGCTTTTCTATAAACACCTTTTTTTTTAAAAAAAAAAAATCGCTATTCTATCAGCTTGCAGAAAAATCATCTGGTGCAATTTGCTTGGGTGTACTGTGCACGGTCTACGTATGAACATGACAGGTCAAGAATGAATTTTCTTATCGAGACTTTTCTGCCCGAAGAAAAGTCCTTCATTCTTTTCTTATCTTTTTGGGTGTGGAAATTGTCTTCCCTTCCCTCAAAAACGGACTTTGAAAAGAATACAAAGACACTGAACATGAATAACAATAAAGAGATTTTTCTCATGTTTCATTTATTTGGACGTAAAATAATTTTTATATTTTATGGTATTTATTTTGACATAAAATAGTAGTATTTTTTATTAGCTTGCTAGGAAAACAAAAGATAAGAGAGGTTCACTCAAGGTGTCATTGAAATCATCTCGATATTTAAGTTAATAAAGAAAGAGAAAAAAGAGAATGACAATGCATACACTACAAAAAAATAGAGATTTGGTGATGGTTTTTTGGTGATGGTTTAGAGCTAAAAACCATCATTACAAAGGTAGTGACGGTTTTGTAGTGACGGTTTCAAATAGTAGCTAAACAAGGGTAGGGAAATGAGAAAAAGTGTTGGTTTAAGCAAAACCGACACTAAATAGTGTCAATTAGTGTTGGTTTGTCCAAACCGACACCTTTTAAAAGGTGTCGGTTTAAAAACCATCACCTTCAAAAAAGTGTCGGTTTTTTTAAAAACCATCACCTTTTAAAGTGAGCCATTTGAGAACTCCAATAGACAGGTGAACCTCATTCAATTTTGTACAACCTTGAAAGAGCACCCTCTCAAGATGTAGAAGTCCAGTGAAGTCAGGAGTCTTGATTAAGTTTTGCGATCGACTCACTAAGGTTCATGAGTTTTAGCCTGCCTAAGTTCTGTGATAAAATTAAGAATGAAAAAAAAAAAAAAAATCAAGAATTTGAGATCTAAACAACAAAAACACACTTGTGAAACTAAAAATCTTTCTTACACTAAATCCCTTGGGTAGTTGCTTGATGTGGCTGCCAGGCATGATGAGTTCCACTAGGTTGTCTGGTTGAAAACTCCTTGGCATTGACTTCAAAGGATATTCATGCCATTCCATCAAACGTTACTCATTGAAAGATAACTGAGGCCTTAAGGAAGTTGCACATTATGAATTTGAAGCAATTTTAGGTTTTCCATCTTTGAGAAGGCTTCATTCAGATGTTGATGTTCTTCTTTATGTGGAGGCGTGTTTAGCATTATGCCTTCAACTACTGTCGTTCCCTAATAATAACCAAGAACAACAAATTTAGTAATTAGTGTAGCAAAAATTAGCAAGATTGTGGAAATATAATACTAATTCAGTACTTACGATATTATTCTTTAGTACAGGATGGACATCCTCCCAAAGCCAAAATCTACTTCGTCCTCCAGCTAGCTGGGATTCTTGACGAACAATTTCTCAACCCATTTTTTTTGTAGTAAGTTATGCATCCACAATTTCCTCCCTAAAATAGTAATGAGAGATTTGTCCTTTAGGGTTTGTATATCATTGTCTGGGCAGCAACTGGAACCTTGTAAAATATCCGCTACTCGATCTTTGTCCTCCCCTTTGAAGAAACACGCAATATGTAAAAAAAGATTTTTCTCGATCGGTATCCTCTAGTCCTCCAAAACTGATTTTAAGGGTATCCTGAATTGTTCTTCTAGGATTTGCTTTTAGGCTATCTCGAACCTCTTTCCCTTGCTCTATTCCTTTACCAAACTGGGAGGAACCCAAAACTTTAAGAGCTAAAGGAAGGCCTTCAGCATAACTTACAAATTCGGAGCACAGATTTAAAAATTGTTCATCTTTTTCACAAGGAGGTTTGTGGAAGGCTTTGGAATTAAAGAGCTGCAGAGCAACAAATGTGTTCAATTTTCTTGCCTCATATATGTTTTCCACTCCATTCCTTCTCGATCAACAACTGAATATCTTCAGTAGTGATGATGATCCTATTCCCTCGGCCAAACCAATTACTGTTTCCTGCTTGTCTTTCTAATTGTTCTTCTTTGTCCACATCATCAAGAACCTTTTTGTTACGTAGTCTATTGCTTGTCAAATTGATTCCCTTACGTATATCCCACTCACCTTTTCAGTTTTCAACTTCAACTTCATATCCACAATGAGTTTGTCTTGTAGTTTAACTAACTTACGAGTTTTAACATCTCTGAGAAAGTTGTTAGCTTGAAATTCACAACGATTTTTCAAAACAACATCTGCAAGAGTCGTCTTGCCGATTCCACTCATCCCACATATTCCGATCGATAAACCGAACATCATCCGACACCATATCCATATACAAATTCATAATTTCCTCAACACGAGAGTCAATTCCAACAAGGCCCTTCTTATAATTATAATCACTTAAGTTTGTATCATTCAATTCATCGGATATCTTCTTAACAATGTCTTTGATAAACATTGACTCAGGCCTGAAAGAAAGAACCAAAATCTTTTGGTGTGCCAATGCAAATCATGCAAACCCAAAGGGGAGATATGCAAGTATCGGTGATTTGCTCCTTCATCCCAGAAAAGAGTGCTCTAAAATTGAATACAACAACTGATGTAGAGCTGCTGCATGTGGCAGCTTGCTAAAAATAAGGATGCCAGCTATCTATCACCTAATCTATGTGGATTTTGAATTTGTTTGGATTGTTTTTGAATATGTAGTGATATGATCAAGGACATACACTGTATAATTATCTGAATTTATCTCTCAATTAATTTGAAAATTTCACTCTAGCATGATAGCAATATATATTTAGTGCTATTTGTAAAACTCCATCATGATGATGAAACTAGCAAGCATTTATAGAGTAATAAGAGTATTTTGCAGTCAGGGCAAAAAGGAGATGAGATAAATTTAATTATTTTAATATTCTCTATCACGTGTGAGTTTAAATTCTCTTTTAATAAGTGAGTTGCAACACGTGAAATATTATTTAATTAATATTGATTAAATGATTAAATTTATCTATTCCTATAAACTTAAGCTTTTAAAACAATAAATAATTTAACAAATGTTACATACCGTCATTTAAATGGCATCCGGAGAGATCGGACACTTCTCTCAAACTAGCTCTCCACCTTTGCACCATCTCTATGTTCTCTTTGAAACGTTCTTCATGTTTAGCAAAGGCATTTGCAAAAGTGCCCTTCTGATACCTCACTAAACTAGGATCCAAGTGGTAGAAAACGGCCAAGACTCTCATCCCTAGCTCGTTCTTTCATGCATTCAACAATCTTTGCAAGTTCTTCCAAACACCACGAGGAAGATGCATAGTTTATTGACAAAATGACGAAAGCCATTCTCTATGTCTCAATTGCATGCAAGAGCTCTAGTGAAATGGGTCTTCCGATCTCAAGTTCCTCATCGTCCCTAAAGGTGACAATTCCTTTATCAACCAAAGCGTTGTATAGATGCTTAGTAAAATTATTGCGAGTGTCTGTGCCTCTGAAACTAATAAAAACTTCGTATTTTCATTGGGGCTTAGAAAAAGACTTGTGGGCCAGCTCAAGTCCTAGGCGAGTTAGGCCCTCGCCAAGGGCCCCCAATTTAATAAGGCCCAAAAAAATTTTGAAAAAAAAAAAATTTATTTTGGACCAAAAAAAAATTTAAGGGCCCATTTTTTTTATAAGGCCCAAAAAAAGTTTTCATCAAAATTTAAGGCCTCAATTTAATAATGCCCCAATTAATAAGCCCATTATAAACTCTAAAAATAATTTAAGAAAACAAATTTATAAAAATAAGCCCAATTAATAAAAATTTATAATTCAAGAAAATAATTTATAAAAATAATTCTAAAAATTAATAAGCCCATTATAAGCTCAAGTTCAACTATTTGGTATGATATTTTATTTGTTATTAATACTGTTAGTAAACATTTATAATCAAAAGACATGCATATTGATATTGCTATAGATCAATTAGAATGTCTTATTTCCTATTTTAAAACTTATAGAAAAACTGGATTTGCATCTGTTATGATTTTATCTAAAGAGATTGCAACCATAATGGAAATAGAACATGTTTTTCATGAAAAACGTGTAAGTCATAGAAAGAAACAATTTGATGAGGATGCTAATGATGAGACAATACAATCTGTTGAAGAATCTTTTAGAATTGATTACTTCTTATATATAGTATATCAAGCTATTTCTTTGATTCAAAGTAAATTTGAAAATTTTCAAATATATGAAAATATTTTTGGTTTTTTATTTAATTTTAAGAAATTAAAATCACTTGATGATGATGGTTTGCAAAGTAAATGTCTTAATCTAGAAGGTTTCCTAAAACATGATCTTAATGGTTTAGATATATTTTCAAAACTAAAAGTTTTAAAAGAAATTTTACAAATAGAAGAAAATGCTCCAATTGACATATTAAATTATATAAAAAGACTTGATTCTTTTTCAAATGCATGTGTCGCTTATAGAATTTTATTGATAATATATGTTACAGTTGCTTCTGCAAAAAGAAGTTTTTCAAAATTAAAATTAATAAAATGCTACCTAAGATCAACAATGTCACAAGAGAAATTAAATGGATTAGCCATATTATCAATTGAAAAAAAGACTTATAAAATCTTGAATATAAAAAATTAATCAAAAATTTTGTATCTCAAAATCGAGAAGAAAAAATTTTAAATAAAAATATAATATATTTTTTTACTAAAAAAATATTGACTTATTTTTTTTTAATTAAAAAAAAATACTTAAAAAAAAAATTAGGCCATATTTTAAAGTTTCATCTAAGGCCTCAAAATACAATGAGCCGCTCTAGTACTTGATGGGGCAATTTGAATAATTAATATTGCGAGAGCTGGTGGAAGCCATGGGTCGTTTAGTGTTAATTCATGAACTCGGTAATGGGTAGAAGCAAACAAACTGTACCATTGCTTTGCTTCATATAAAGAAATCTTCAATGTTTGCCGGAGAAAGCAAGCAAACCGTAGCTTAACGCGTTAAATCTCGAAATTTCCAAGTTCGATCGAGAAATTTCAAAATTGTTAACGTTGGTGACTTGGGCCGGTGACTTGACCCCTAAACGACAAGTCACTTGGGAATTGAAAGAAGTGCAAAAGCCTTGCCCACTAAAATTGACGTAATGAAGTTTAATAGCCACTGTTTTTAGTCAACACATGGATGATAAGCCAAGACATTTCTAATCTACCTCTTTTATTCAATTCTTGGCCCACACGGTTTCCTCTCAAGTTTGGCTCTTAAATTTGAAGAGTAATACTAAATGTTAGGACATAAATTTCTTCTAAATGAGTTTGAAAAAAATATCTTTCAATTCATTTAAAATATTGTCAAGTGTTTATAAATATTTAAAACGTTAATCTAAATTAGTAAACTGTTATCAATAACGTTAAAAATTTAATGTGCGTTTTAAATGTTTATAAACACTCGACAACATTTTAAATGGGCGCTCTTCAAATAGGAGGAGGGCCCAGTTATGAGGCCTGTATGTCCAAAAACTTGTGTTAAAAGAAAATTCATTAGGATAAGATGAGTACATAACATAGCAAGGAGAGAAAAAAGGCTCAAAAATCCAAAGCTACGATGCACCAAATTATCACTCTCACACAAGTGGCAAGTGGCAACCTCCTTGTTTTATCTCTTAAAAAAGAAAACAGACTTTGCTGCTACTCGATCTATTGAAGCTATGCGCGCGGCTTGTATCTTCGGCGATGATCACCAAAAGCCTCAATATATGGGAGCGGTTAATTTAGGTGCTTCCCATGCAATTCGTAGGTCTCCATACGAATCGTAGCTTACTGCTAGTTTCATACTAGTCAAACTTGTAGCTTCACTTTAAGTAACATACGCTAACAGGGTGCAGTGTGCAGGGCCAACGTATGAACATCACACGTCAGCAGTGAAAATTTTCCTCTCGAGACTTTTCTTCGCGAATAAAACTGCTTTTTTATTATGTTATTATTTTATTATCTTTTTGGGCCCTATCTGTCCACCTCCTTGGGTGAACTGTGCACGGTCTACGTATGATTCGAACATGCATGACAAGTCAAGAGTGAAAATTTTCTTATCGAGACTTTTCTGCTCGAAGAAAAGTCCTTATTCTTTTCTTATCTTTTTGGGTGTGGAAATTGTCATCCCTTCCCTCAAAAAGGGACTTTGAAAAGAATACACACAGACACTGAGCATGCATCACCAGACTTGACAGTAAAGGAGATTCTCCTCTAGTACGTCCTCTTAGATCGAGTAGCTCTCTCTTCCTCTGCAACAATGTGGAACCGAAGCAAAGCAAGTCTTTGGACCACCCCCTCACCACCTTTAATTCCACTCTATCTATCCTTCTTGCTAAACCTACTGACCAGCGCCGTCCATGGTGGCACCCCGTCTCCTTACAAACCAACCGATAATATTCTCCTCGACTGTGGCTCCTCTGAGAATTCAACTGCATTAGACGGTCGGCTCTGGATTGGAGACGTGAATCCAGAATTCTTCCCCCTTAAATATTCACAAAACCAGGCCTCTCTAACCGCCAGAGCTATTCCACAATCTCCCGTTGCCATCCAAAGACCCTACGCCACTGCCCGGCTCTCTCTCTCCGCATTCACCTACATGTTCCGGGTAACTGCCGGCCAAAAATTCATTCGACTATACTTTTACCCGGCTTCGTACCCAAACTTTGATCGCTCTAAAGCCCTCTTTTCTGTCAAAACCGGTCGTTTTACTCTTCTCGATAACTTCAACGCTTCACTCACAGCAGATGCGGATGATGATCCCGGGAATACTATATTCAGAGAATACTATGTCAACGTCGAGGAGGATCAGAGGTTGAACATAACCTTCACGCCGAGCGTTTCTAATTCATATGCTTTCATCAGCGGAATTGAAATCCTGTCGATGCCTTCCAATCTCTATTATACTCCGTCTGGCGATGATGGGGTTAATTTTATTAGCCAGCAGAGCTGGTACTACATCTATAACGACACTGCTCTAGAGATGGTATACAGAGTAAATGTTGGAGGCCGCTACATCTCACCCTCCGAAGACACTGGCATGTTCCGGACCTGGAGTGCGGACGACCCATACTTCAGAGCATCTAAAGTGTCTTTTGTAACTTGTAACACAACTATTGAACTAAAGTTTTCCAAGAAGGTACCTGCATACACTGCACCAGAAGACGTCTATAAGACTGCCCGGACTATGGGGAATAACTCAAGTATCAACAAGAGCTACAATCTCACCTGGGAATTCCCTGTAGACTCTGGGTTTTATTACTTTGTTAGGTTACATTTCTGCGAGCATCTATCAGGGTTAACTCAGCAACACCAACGAGTCTTCCTTATTTTCATACAAAATCAAACCGCTGAGACAGGAGCGGATGTGATAAGATGGAGTGGTGGAAATGGGGTTCCGGTATATAAAGACTACGCCATTGGAATATTTAGCAAAGAAGGCGAGAAGAAAGTGAATATCTCTATCGCACTGCAGGCAAACCCGCAAGACCAGAAGACTCTTTACAGGGATGCAATCTTGAACGGTGTGGAAATATTTAAAGTAAGCAACTTTACTGGCAGTCTCGCCGGAAGCAATCCGGACCCACTTCCATCGGCCCCTCCAATCGTTGTGCCACTAACACCACCGACGAAGTCCAAGAATAAGAGAAGAAATATAGTTGCCGTCGTTGGTGGAGTTTCGGGCTTTGTTGTGCTGTCAATTCTCGGCTTCTTGATTTTCTGGTGGCTCAAGAATGTCAAGGACTCTACAGAGACCCGCAACTCATCTCTACCATCCGCTCTGTGTCGTTACTTGTCATTGGCTGAGATCAGAGCAGCCACTAACGACTTTGACGATGATCTCATTGTTGGTAATGGGGGGTTCGGCAACGTGTACAAAGGGTACATTGATGACGGAACCACCCCAGTGGCGATCAAGCGTTTGACATCCGGTTCTAAACAAGGGGCCCACGAGTTCCAAACCGAGATCAAAATGCTCTCCCAGCTCCGCTACCTCCATCTCGTTTCTTTGATCGGATATTGTGACGATGGCGATGAGATGATCCTTGTCTATGATTACATGTCCCGTGGGACCCTTCGTGATCATTTGTACAACACCGATAATCCTCCTCTTCCGTGGAAGCAACGACTTGAAATTTGCATTGGTGCTGCGCGTGGGCTGAAGTACCTTCATACGGGCGTGAAGCAAATGATCATTCATCGTGACATCAAGACAACAAATATCTTATTAGATGAGAATTGGGTGGCCAAAGTGTCCGATTTTGGATTGTCCAAAGTAGGCCCCTCTGGAATTACCAAAACCCACGTCAGCACTACGGTCAAGGGTAGTTTTGGGTATTTAGACCCAGAGTATTACAAACGTCAACAATTGACTGAGAAGTCTGACGTGTACTCGTTTGGTGTGGTTTTGTGTGAAGTATTGTTTGCAAGGCCGCCCATAATACGTACTACAGAAACAGTAGTAGGCCTAGTGAGGTGGGCACGAGAAAGTTACTGCAATGGAAAGGTTGAGGAGATGGTTGATCCATCAACTAAGGGTGAAATAGGGATTCGGTGCTTGAAGAAATTTGTTGAGGTGGCGATGAATTGTTTACTTGACAACAGAATCGAACGGCCATCAATGGATGATGTGTTGTGGGGCCTTGAGTTTGCATTGCAATTGCAAGAGAGTGCAGACGAAGATGTAGGGCTTAATGTGGTTGAAATTGAGGCTTTGTATGATGAGAAAGGTCTCTTCCCCAAGTCCACACTTTATGACTGTGATGACATCTCTAGTAGCAGCAGCGGGCAAGTGGCAAGTACAAATAGCAATAGCAGGGTGACAATAATGACTAGTGGAGAGCAAAGTTCTGCTAGTACCAATAAGGATTCGGGCAAACTGACGTCCTCTAGGACAGTGTCTCTGAGATTATGAATCCTAGCGGTTTGTAAAAGAAGATAGTAATTGAATATTTATTATGACTTATTTGGAGTCATATTGCGGACGAGGATCGGGTTTGTCAGCAGTTCATTCTATTTCATGACTGGAGCAAGATGATAGTGTTGGTGCAATGCATGATGCATCTGATTGACACTTCTAAAGTTGTAAATTATTGGGGTTATGTTCTTTTTGACTTGGCTTTTGTGATAAGTTAGATCTTAGCAAGATAATAAGTTAAAAGACTAAGCAAGTGTGGGTTTTCATTATTGAGAGCAACTGTTGTATGAAAACGACAAATGTGGTGAAGCTATATTTCCATATTAGAAATGTAAAATCCTTTAAAATATTGTCTGTTTATGTTATAAAGCCTAAACATATTAATACCGTCGGTA
The DNA here is from genome assembly GCA_013348765.1 of Carpinus viminea. Taxonomy (NCBI): domain Eukaryota; kingdom Viridiplantae; phylum Streptophyta; class Magnoliopsida; order Fagales; family Betulaceae; genus Carpinus; species Carpinus viminea. The sequence continues at coordinate 36,668,051 of CP054671.1, read as the reverse complement.
GACTATTTAGTTATCATTAAGTCTTATATGTACATACACGCCAAGCGTCTGGAGGAAGAAGCTTGCGTGGAAGACAAAGGGTTCGCCTAATTAAGGTGTCAATGAAATCATTTCTAATGTTTAAGTCAAGTCAATAAAGAAAGAATGAAAGAAAATAATGTCAAAGTATATGTAAAGTGAGAGTATATGAAGACACTCTTTTTTTATTATTATTATTATTATTTTTCACATGTCTACACAATAAAGTGTTGGGAGGAGATTAACTAATGATCTTCGCTTATTGACGATTTCGATTAATACTTCTTTTATTAGCTTGATGTTGAATAGAGTGTTATAGATTATTAGTTAATCATAATTTGAATAGTTTGTGAGTATTATTTAAATATATTATAGTGTTTAAAACATTGTTGAAGGTTGTTGTACTTGTTGTGTAGCAAGATGAAAGATGATAGTGGTGGTGCACGCATGTATTAAATTATTGGGTGTTCTTCGTCACTTGGCTTTTGTCATAAGTTAGCTCTTGGGAAGATAATAAGTCAAAAGATTAATCAAGTGTGGGTTTTTTTTTTTTTTTTTTTTGACATGTTTGCATAAGAAGGGGGAGGAAAGATTCAAACTAGTGACCCCTACTTTATTAGGTGTCAAAATTTATTGAGCTTTTCTTTTTCATAATTGAGGGAAACGTGATTACTTTAAACTATAAGACTTCATTCCTTCTATTTTCTTGATGAATTATTTTCGATTGGCCAAGAAAAGGGTTTAGGGTTCGGACTAAATTGGTCTACATATATGGTTTGACATTGTAACAAATTAATCATTGTTGTTTCCAAATGAACTATAAAGCCTTATGGTAAGCCTCTTTGTAACAAAATGATCCCTTCGGACTATTTTTCCTACATAATTCTTATTAACTTACAAACTTATCCTCAAATTAAAAAATAATGATAAAAACAAAGAGAACAAATGGTTTTAGATGAGAGTAATGATCTGAGTATTCTTATTGAGGAAAACCAAATAATAATCAAAAGTTCTGTTCTAAGATCTATAAAACATGTATTTATAGGCCCTCAAATCATAAACTTAGTAGAAATACGAATTATAATCGGAATTGCAATCCTACGAAGCGTGTCCGAACGTGACATACCCCCTACCCAGACAAGTACTACAAATGTGAGTAAAAATAACATAGATGTGTCTGGACGGTTAGAGACTCCGTCCGAACATGCTTTCTCGAGACTCCCTTGTTGCTGCCATGTTCAGACATGCGGGACCTGCGTCCGAACACAAATTTTAGGAATTCCAAATGCTAGATGCACACTCATATTTGCCTGAGTCATCCTCATAAAGTCTCAAGCACTCCGATCTACATCACACAGCCACTTGGCCCCCTTCAATTTAAAAACTATATATGCACATTTTCTTCTTCTTCTTATTTTAATATTAACCAAATAGAAATTCCGCAATAAAAGAGATAAAAGCTTATGACATAATATTCTTTAAATAAAAATAACTCACATTAGGAACCAAGGCATCCCTATGGGACCATCCAGCGACAATAAAACAATTTCGGAGAAGCATTTTCCATTTTGAAGGATTGGAAAGAGATAATGATCTAATGCAGGACTTGAACTGGACCATATATAATATATCTGAACCACTATATAATATGGTCGACTAAAAGGAAGTCTTGAATATGATAATTACATTTATTTCACATAGATCGTCATCATACTTGATCTCAATTAGCTCCATTATTATGGTAATGAATAATTGATTAAAATTCATCATCAATTAACACATCGTTTAAAACTAATTAAGAGGCATCTAATTCAAAACTTTATTTTTGGGTTATTTAGAAAGAGAAAAAGAAATGAAATGGAAATCGTTACAAAAATCGTAGAAAGATCTAGCAATTTAGGGTCCTATCTGTCCACTTGCATGAGGATGATAGCAATACACACGTAGAAAGATAGCCACAGGACAAATTAATCGCTTTTCTATAAACAATTTTTTTTTTTTTTAAAATCGCTATTCTATCAGCTTGCAGAAAAATCATGTGGTGCAATTTGCTTGGGTGCCCTGTGCACGGTCTACGTATGAACATGACAAGTCAAGAATGATTTTTCTTATCGAGACTTTTTTGCTCAAAGAAAAGTCCTTCATTATTTTCTTATCTTTTTGGGTTATTTAGAAAGAGAAAAAGAAATGAAATGGAAATCATTACAAAAATTGTAGAAAGATCAAGCAATTTAGGGACCTATCTGTCCACTTGCATGAGGATGATAGCAATACACACGTAGAAAGATAGCCACAGAACAAATTAATCGCTTTTCTATAAACACCTTTTCTTTTCTTTTTCTTTTTCTTTTCTTTTGTTTTTGTTTTGTTTTTTTTAAATCGCTATTCTATCAACTTGCAGAAAAATGATGTGGTGCAATTTGCTTGGGTGCACTGTGCACGGTCTATTTATGAACATGACATGTCAAGAGTGAATTTTCTTATCGAGACTTTTCTGTCCGAAGAAAAGTCCTTCATTCTTTCCTTATCTTTTTGGGTGTGGAAATTGTCTTCCCTTCCCTCAAAAAAGGACTTTGAAAAGAATACACAGACACTGAACATGCAGGACAATAAAGAAATTTTTCTCAAGAGTCTCCGTTTATTTCGACGAAAAATAATTTTTATATTTTATGATATTTATTTTGACATAAAATAGTAACAATTTTTATTAGCCTACTAAAAAATCAAAGGGTAAGAGAGGTCCACTCAAGATGTCATTGAAATCATCTCGAATATTTAAGTCAATAAATAAAGAGAAAAAAGAGAATGACAAAGTATTTGTAAGGAAAAGTTAGTGTATCTTATAATTATGAGTTTACACAATTTGAAAACGTGATTTTTAAAGCAAGTAGGTAAACATTTATTAAAATCGTGTAAACTTATAATCGTGTAACTTATAATTTCACATGAACTTAAAGTTAATATGTTGTCAATTAGAATAATTTTTAGAATAAAGTAAATTTCATTTTGTGCAAATTTTTTTGCATACAATGAATTATTTGTGGCTTAACACAGAATATGCCAATTGTTGAAATTAAATGTCTTGCAGCAAAAATGACTTCTACTTATCATTAGAAAAAAAATAAAAAATAAAAAGAGTAAGAAGCGAGAAGATTTTTAAACAAAAAAATAAAAAATTAATTAGTTATTATTTAAATATAAAAAAGGCCCATCTAAATTTGTGGGCTTAGGCCTCAAATTCTATTCAACCAGCCTTAGTACGCTTAACGCCGCTCCATTTTCAATTAGGGCCCAAAAATACAACCGCTTATTGAAAGGTACCAGTAGTTTTCAGGTTAAAAATTTGCTTGCAAATTATTGAACGAGATTTTTCCTGTTCACGTGCAATCCTTTGAAACGTTGGGCACATAGCCACTTCAATTTAAAAACCATGCACAGTGTCATATTATTATTCTTCTTCTAGTTTTAATTTTATATATATTTTCATTTTTATAAATAAGTAAGCACGTAAAGTTTTGTGCACACTTGCATTAATCAAGTGGTGTTTCATAAGCACGATGCATCTGCAAATAAATCAATTAAATTAAGATTTGGAATGAGATTTCTCTTTCTTTTTTCATTCTTTGTTTTCTGTCATTTAAAAACACTTATTTATTTATTTATTTGTGAAATATCAAATTTAATATGTTAAATTTTTATCACGTATGCATTCAATGATAAGTGCTTATGCATAAAAAGCGAAATTATTTTATTAAAACTGTTGAGAGATTAATTAAAGCAATATGGAATTTTTACCAAGAGCACATTAATATACATAATTCAACACAACTCTAACCCAAAAACTTAAGTTAATGGGTTAAGGTCCACTTAGGTATATTAAGCACTTAGGACTAAACTCCCCATTGCTTGTGAGTCTTTCTACATTCCAAGAGTGTCTCACGTCAAGAGTTGTGGAAAGGGACACAACTCCAAACCTAACGTATCCAGACACCTCTCCCAGGAAAATAACCATGGCTTTGATACCATTTGTTGAAAGATTAAAACGATATGAAATTTTTACCAAGAGCACATTAATATACATAATTGAACGCAATTCTAACTCAAAAGCTTAAGCTAATGGGTTAAGGTCCACTTAGGTATATTAAGCACTTTCTTCTTTTATATTTTCTTAATGTGGGACATAATACTCACAAGTGTACTAAAAAAAAAAACTAATTACTAGGATTTTATGATCTGAATATCAATTCTAGAATTAGCGTATGAAATATAGAGGATGCAAAGATATACTATTATGTTAAAGCATATATACAATTATTAGCCAATTAACTCAATTATTGAATTTTTATATTGTCAAACAGAGGATCAATTATTTAATTAGGCCAGGAGCCCATTTAATATGAAAATGACTATTAATCCATTAAAAAAAGAAAATATAAACTAGTAGCCAGGAATGCAAGTGAGATATCCCTTTTCGCACTAATGAAGAGTGGTGGCTGCGCAGGCTAGGGGTATATATGATTATAAAAGCCGTGGGATTCTTCGTGGGGTAATCGGATCGATCCCCTCATATTGAGAGGAAATATGAGCTCTCATATTATAATCTGAGCCATCCATTTAATCTATACAGTCCACCATGCACGTGCTCTTCATACTTAATATATAATAAAATATTAATTAATTTTTAAAGAAAAAGAAATTAAAAATTAAAATCAAATTTTTTAAAAATGGGGTGGCCGGCAAACCCATAGAGGTGGCCATATTTATTTTAATAATAGTATTATTAATATTATTATTATTATTTTTTTTATTCAGGTTAGTAATATGTTCATTGTTGTTTCATGACTTTTAAGTTTAACTTTTAAGTTTCTTCATTAGCTAGTTGCATTCTATTAGAGTCATAAATATTTGTAACAATAGAGTTAGAATAATTCTTTTTAATGAATTTATTATTCATTTATGAGTTTTTCACATAAATTATTCTAAATATTTTGTTTATTGCTAATAACAAATTTATTTAAAGCCCTATTTGAGATTCAATCAGTTTTTCTATTTTTCTCTTTTCTTTTTTGTTTTAAGTATTTCATATTTAGATACATATTTTCTAGTATACATGTTTGACTAAAAATATTAACAAATTAAACAAATATGATTTAAAATATATATATTTGGATTATAATAAAATAAATTACAAAAATAGAACAATAAAACCTGTTTGAAAATTGATGGGATGTATCATGGAGGAGGAGAGGAAGAAAAGAAGAGAAGAAAAGGAAGAAGAGGAAGGAAGGAAGGGGAGAGAGAGAGAGAGAACAAAGGGCGACAAAGGTAAAATGCTAGTATTCTCATTTTCTGAGAAAAATGAATTGTGTTCTCTCTTCTTTGTTGATAGAGGAGAGAGAGATAGAAGGATTAAAAAGACCAAAAAAAAAAAAATAAAATGATGTGGTATATTTGTTTTTTTTTGGGTTAATTGGTCATATTTTATAATGGGTTTATTATATTCTCTATTTTAGAGTCTTAAGTTTTTGGGAAAATTTGTATCCTTATTTTAAAATTTAAAAAAAAAAAAAAAAAAAAAAAATTTGGCCTTATTAAATTTTTTTGGGACCTTATTTTAGAGGCCTTAAGTTTGTATGGGAAAATTTTTGGGCTATTTAAAAAAAAAAAAAGTAGGCCTTATTTTGTAGACCTTATCTTTTATGAAAAATTTTTTTTATTTAAAAAAAATTGGGCCTTAAGTTAAAAAATAGGCCTTATTAAATTTTTTTATTATTATAAAACATTTTTGGGAAATTAATATTTATATCTTATTTAATTCTTGTTTTGAATTTCTGCCTTGAAACTATGTAGTTAATTTGTTTAGCCCAAAAATATATATTTCCTAAATTATCTTAAAATTTGACAAATGTTACAAATATTTTTAACTGTAAGTATTCATAATACTTCCTTAAAATTATTATTACTTTATTTACACACAAGAGTAGTGGTTGGTGATTTTAAAGGATGAAAGAGGATTACGCCTCCACTAATTATAAGCAGCTTCTCCGATCCTCTTGATTCACTTTGTCAAATCTCGATCTCTCTCTGCATAATGGCAATCCCAAGCAACAATTATGCATGTAAAATATCCCAATCGAAGTTCTCCCCTCTCTTTCTTTCCTTCTTGCTCTACTGCCTCATCATCATCTCTATCGCTAGTCTATCATAATTATGAATTTGGCTTCTCTTTATTGAAATAACGGCTGTATATATAATTTCAATGGTTATTTGTCATAATAAATGATAAGTAATTAAAGGGTTTAGATTTATTATAATAAATATCAATAAATAAATGAAGTAATGGATGAGAGAATTTTTTTATTATGTGATAAACCCTCTAATTACTTCTATTTTTATGGACAAATCTTATCATTGAAATTATAATGCGATTCTGGTGCCATCAGTGTAATATTTTGCAGGGATTAGATCGTTGATAAGTAGAACAAGGTTGGATTCCAAAACTGACGTGGCAATATTGGAATATGAACACGCCGAGATTCAAGTGAACTAAGAGAAGGCTTAATTTTTATTTTTTATTTTTTTAAAGAGAAAAATTAATCGATCATCTCACATTCCAAAGTTTCATGCGATGAGTTTGTCATCCACTGCATAGCGTCTTCATCACTTAATTAGTGGGGGGTAATAAACTTTAACCATTCAAATTGTAGTCACCATCTTATGATGATTACACCACCAGCCGGCCACCATGCATATTTTCCGCTCTTGGTGCCTTAGTCTCATCTGCTAATAGTGCTCAACTCCCCCACCCACTCAAGTAATTAAGTGCTTCCTCCTCACCCTCGATCCCACTTTGAGTTGACAAAAACAGAGGAATCGGAGAAGAAGGAAAAGAATGCATCCCCACTCATGCTCATGGCTCTCAATTCTCATGCCCAACACCAAGTCCTTTTCGAGTTTTTTTCAATGGAGAAGATGCAAAATTTACAAGAACGCTGATTCTCTTCAATTATAAGCAGCTTATCTTCTTGGTTCGCTTTCCCAACTCTCTATCTCTCTGCACAATGGGCAACCCTAGTAACAATTATCTTTGTAACATGCCCCAATCGAAGTTCTCATCTCTCTTTCTCTCGCTCTTGCCCCACTGCCTCATCATCTCTATCGCTACTGACTCAACGCCACCTTATACTCCAACTGAAATTATAACCCTCTCCTGCGGCTTCTCCGGCAGCTCTATTGCATCATTAGATGGTCGAATCTGGATTGGAGACATCAAACAATTACAAAACAACGCATCAGTAACTTCCGCAGCCGCTCAACCCTCCATCACCGTACCTTACCTCACATCACGCCTCTCTCGCTCAGAGTTCTCCTACGTATTCCCGCGGGTCACCGCTATATATATTTTCAATGTTGGGTGTTGGCCTACAATAAAATAAATGAGGATTTTATTCATAAATTTTGAACAAAATATATACCCGTTGCCAACAATAAAATAAATGAAGATTTTGTTCATAAATTTTGAGCGACTTGGTTCATAAATGGTGAGTGTTGGCCAATAATACATTATTATTATCATAAATGCAACTAATATTAATTGCCATTTACTTGTTTTTTTTAATGTCAATAATTAATTTATGGGGATTTAATCTTGTTTTAAAGGTTATTCCATGAAAATTTATTAATAAAATAAAATCAAAGAAAACAATTGAAATCAAAGAAGAACGAGACAATTGGTACAATAAGAGTAAAAAATGGTTAAAAAGTAACGGTTGGAAGACAAAAAGAAGAAAGAGAAACAAATAATAAAAATAAAAGTAAAAAATATTATTTTAATAATATAAAGAATGATTAAAAAAATCTATTGTGGTGTGTACTTATATAAAAAAGTAAAAAATAATTTAAATCCTTATATTTAAGAAAAATAGTTGAGAAGCTAGTACTCTAAAGTAGTGCTTCCCATGCAATTGGTAGGTCTAAATACAAATCCTAGCTTACTAGGAGAGAATTAGGATCCCCTCCAATTGGGGAGAAATTGTAGATTCTCCAATTGTTAATCGTGACCTTCATTTTAAATCAAATAGTCTATAAAATGTCAACTGCTTTTGTATAATTGAAGCATTAAATGTTGTCTTTTATTTTACTGAAGTTTAAATGATTTTATAGACAATTAAATCTAAAATAAAAGATCTAATCATAGAATATTCAATTTCTCCCCAATTAGAGAGGATCCAGATCCAGTTTCATACTAGTCAAACTTGTAGGATAATAAAACCAATTCGGTTCCACAATCCCATGACTTGACGGCTTCACTTTTAAGTAACATATGCCAAAAGAGCGCGCCTATAAATTACTTTTATAGTTCACTGAATGAAGTTAGAATTGCATCCCACTGAGTTCACTGAATGGCTACCACGCGCGGGGCGTGTTGAATTTCAGATTTTGTCTGCATTAAAAAAACAGGAACGGACATCAGCTGAAAATAACATAATATATATGCTAGGCATAGGGGAGAAGGTTTGGACTGGAGAGGATCCCAGTCCAGGCATAGGACCTTCTTAAATGCCTTGTCTGTGCAATAATGTGAGCACTTTTGTCTTACCCTTTTGGCTGACGTAAACATTCCAAGGAAATGGAAATACTTTAGATAGAAAAAGGTATTTTAATTAATATTTTAACACTTATTTTATATATATATATATAAGTTTAAAATTGCTCTCAATAAATATGACCTAATATATAAAATATTTTAATTAAAGTAAAAAATTACTTGTGGAGTTGGAATTCAAATTTTAAGAAAGATTTGGTACAAGAAATAACTTTTCGAGTCAAAAAAATAATAGCTATTAGCCTCTTACCATGAAGGCATGAATAATTATTCATATATAAACATTAGTTTGAATATGTATTCATCTGTTTAGAACAGTGAAATATGCTCGTGAATGAAATCAGATTATAATCAAATTTTCTAAAACACTCATATAATATAATTCCAAAAAAAAAAAAAGCGTCCAATCCCTTATTTACATTTATATTGCATTATTTCTTTTGTTTCTTGGGCTATCCTCGATCCGGAGACTGTCTTCGACTTTGGATGGGCTATGGGCTATTTGTATCACTATAGACCTTAGTATGAGCCAGGTTCAATATAAACAAGTAATCACAAAAACCCCAAAGGCCAGGCCGACAGATTAAATGGGGGCATCATTCAATTTCCTATCTTGGGGCTGAATCTATCTTCCTCGGTGGGTCTGTGAGGGCAAGAGACAAGAGTTCTTCTTTTTTTGTAGTTTTGGGTTATCTGTCCTTTAACCGTTGAGAAAATATTCCCATTACAAAGCCTTGTTAAACCCATAATGTTAGCCCAAAACTCTCAGAAGAGCCTGTTCAAGTTAAGGTTTATTATGACGTTAAACATTTGAACCATTGAGAAAAATATTTCCATTTGAAATGTAGGCCCAATACTCTTAGAAGCCTGTTCATGTTTAGGATTCTTATGACGTTAAACATTTGAACCTGTTGATTGATGAAGGCCTGGACGACTCACAGAATTAAACTCGTTGTTGTTCTTGTGAATCTTCTGCAGATGTCTTGCTAGTTACAAGAGACAATAGACAAGACAAAGCGGAGTCTTTCAACACGACTATAAGGTCACGGGTGGGGTGGTTGTTTTGGACACCTAACAAGGACTTTAAGTATTAATGGGCCTAAGTGTTTGGATTATTAAGCTACTAGGCAGATAGCTACATTGTTTTGCCTGTGAAGAGTAGGACACATTATCCAATTATTGCACCGTTTATTCGCGGCCGGCGGCCCTCTGGCATCGGTATAATAATGAATACACTTTTTTTAAAAAAAAAAATTTAAATTTTTTTTTACAATGATAGAAAATTCAATAATAATCTTCGATTATAAATATATACACAATGATTATTTTTAGATAAAAGATTCTAACCAAATTAATCTTCGCTATTTAAAATAAATACAATTCAGATTACTTATTCTTTATTCTCATTTGCATTTCTTCAATTGTTATTCTTTTTATCCGCCCATCATTAATATGTTAAGAATACGATCGTACCATATATGTGAAATTAGCAAGATAATACAAAAAATATATGAGATAAAAAAAAATATTTTTATGTTTAACCAAAAAAAAGCTCACCAAGTTGCATGTATATCATATTGAATAACTGTTATTTATCATATTCAAAAGTAAATATAATAATAATAATAACACCACTCCGACAACAACAATAAAAATAATTATTAAATATAAAAAAATGTTAGACTTAGAGCAAGCTAGGAATTCAAGTATTCAACATTGAGGGGCGCAACTAAAATAATAAATATGATGCGGTGGTTGTGAGATAGGTTTTTTTTTTTTTTAGTTAAACATCTTTTTGGTCCGCTTATTAAATAAATATCTCAATTTTCAAAAGGGTTAAGATACCTGAAGTGCAGGTTTTTCATTGACTTGGCCTTTTTTAAGTTAATTACCTGTAATCTTCAATAAAGCCATCTCAATCCGTGCAACAAAGGAAAAGAAAGAAAAAGACAAATGACCGAAAAATTGGAAAGAGAGAGAAAATTTGATTTTTTTTATAGATTTAACTTCAATACGGATGGGCTGCAAAAGGTGGGTTTTGCAACACCTACTAGGACAATGACACCGCACATAAAGAAGAAAATTGCATAAAAAAATCTAAACCTCCCACCGCTGATTTTCATCAAAAAAAGATTCAAGAAAGAAAAATAAGAACAAAGAAAAAAAAAGAAGAGAAAAAAAGAAAAGGAAGAAGACGTGGGTCTGCAGAGGTGCAGCTACTTATTTGGCCTATCTTAGTGGGACAATTAGTATTGAATTTTTTGTTTGTATCATGGTTTGGTTTTGGTTTTTTTTTTTTTTTTTGGTTAAATTGACTCAATTTTTTTTGGTTAATGATCTAATTTTTTGCTTTTGACTCTTTTTGGTTTGGATTTTATGTGTTTTAATCATTTTAATTTGCTGCTTTGTTCTCATTTTAATTTTTTTTCACTTGATGAGGTGTCAAAATGGGATTGGAGGTTGCAAAATGCCCCTTTTGCAGATAGACCGCATGGTAGGAGCTCTCTTTTTTTATATCTTTTTTATTATTTGGGATACGGAGGAGTAAAAATTATGCATTTTTATCATTTTGACTCTTCAAAATTGGAATTTCTCTACAATTTCAATTTTTAGTATTATTATCATTATTATCATTATTATTATTATGGTTAGTTTTACCACAAATTAAGGGGTGTAGCATACCCACTTGATTTACCAATACATGATCACGAGAAAAAAACCATGTTGCTTTCGGACAGACTTAGATCCTCTCTATTTCATTTGAAATGAAGGAGATTTATTTAATTAAAATAAAAAGATATTTTTGTCTAAAATATTTGTTTTAAACAAAAATATCTTATTATTTTAATTGAGAATCTTCTCTCCATGTCATTTGAAATAGAAAGAAATCCTCCTCCCTTTCGGACATGGCATTGGCAAACTGTCTTTATTTCCATGACTGATGGAACAGCTACGGCCTACGGGATTCCCTACCTCAACGGGAATCTATATGGAACTACAAGGTGCATATCAATTCCAAGCATAGAAGAAGCCCAAATTCAATGCTTCTGAAACGAAAAAAAAAATAAAAACAAAAAGCGACAGGAAACTTCAACCTGAAAAACAAAACTGAAAAATGTGGCTTTGGAACAGTCCATAAGGGATTGTTAAAAAATAAGGATGCAGCTGTCAAAAGTCTCAGGTTCACGTCAAGGCAACCAAGAATTTTACACGGCTGATTTTTTTTAAAAAAGAAGAAGTTATTTTTCACATAAGGGGTTGTTGTCTCAGCTGATTTTTTCATGAGGTATCATAAAATTAATCTTTGTTACAAACCACAGAAGGGACTTTTCCACTTTCTTTTTCTTTTTCTTCAGTCATTTTCCATCAATTTCTCAATGTCATAATCTTTTCCCTACCACCAATTGACCACGGGCTGCCTTCATTTTTAGTGCAAATTGTACCATTGCTTTGCTTCCAATAAAGAAATCTTCAATGTTTGCCGGAGAAAGCAAGCAAACCGTAGCTTAAAGCGTTAAATCTCGAAATTTTCAAGTTCGATCGAGAAATTTCCAAATTGTTAACGTTGGTGACTTCCGGGGACTTGACCCCCTAAACGACAGGTCACTTGGGAATTGAAAGTGCAAAAGCCTTGCCCACTAAAATTGACGTAATGGTGTTTAATAGCCACTGTTTTTAGCCAACACATGGATGATAAGCCAAGACATTACTAAATGTTAGGACAGAAATTTCCTTAAAATAAGTTTAGAAAAAATATCTTTTAACCCATTTAAAATACTGTCAAGTGTTTATAAATATTTAAAACATTAGTTTAAGTTAGTAAATTGTTATCAATAACGTTAAGAATTTAATGTGCGTTTTAAATATTTATAAATACTCGACAATATTTTAAATGGGCGCTTTTCAGGTGGGAGGAGGGCACTAAGGCTTGTATATCCAAAATGGGTTTCGGTTTTCTTTCAATAGCTCCTGAAGATTCTCACAATCTTACGTAGAATACGACATTTAAAAAATAAAATTCAGAAGACTATTTTTTTGCCAACCGATTAATTTTTATAAATTAATAGTTAGATTCTAATGCTTTAAAATTTATTTTTGGATTCAAAACTAAAACCTAAAGGTGGAAGGTTAACCCTTTAGGGATGATATCACCAAAAATGGATTTGATCATCCTAAATTTTATGCTAATGCCTCAATTTTGATGCTAATGCCCATAAATTTTAGATTAACGCCTCAAATTTGATGTTAAAAAAAAACCATTGATGGCGCCATTCAATTTTATTTTTCTTAAATCGCTTTATGTAAAGACCTTTAACGCTAGAAAAGAGAACCCCTAATATTTTTCATCAAAAAACTTGTGCTAAAGAAAATTCATTATGAAAAGATGAGTATAAGATTAGCAAAGGAGAAAAAAAAAGGGCTCAAAAATCAAAAGCTCCGATGCACCAAATTATCACTCTCACACAAGTGGCAACCCCCTTGTTTTATCTCTTAAAAAAGAAAACACACTTTGCTGCTACTCGATCTATTGAAGTTGAAGCTATGTTGTATGCTCGGCGATGATCACCAAAAGCCTCTATATGTATATAGGAGCGGTAAAGTAGGTGCTTCCCATGCAATTCGTAGGTCTCCATACGAATCGTAGCTTACTAGTTTCATACTAGTCAAACTTTGTAGCTTCACTTTTAAGTAACATACACCAACAGGATGCAGTATGTACTATGTAGTGTGCAGGGCCAACGTATGAACCTCACACGTCAGCAGTGAAAATTTTCTTCTCGAGACTTTTCTTCACGAAGAAAACTGCTTTTTTATTATGTTATTATTTTATTATCTTTTTGGGCCCTATCTGTCCACTTCCTTGGGTGCACTGTGCACGGTCTACGTATGATTCGAACATGCATGACAAGTCAAGAGTGAAAATTTTCTTCTCGAGACTTTTCTGCTCGAATAAGAGTCCTTATTCTTTTCTTATCTTTTTTGGGTGTGGAAATTGTCATCCCTTCCCTAAAAAACGGACTTTGAAAAGAATACACACAGAGACACTGAACATGCATCACTTGACTTGACAGTAAAGGAGATTCTCCCCCTAGTCCTCTTAGATTGAGTAGCTCTCTCTTCCTCTGCAACAATGTGGAACCGAAGCAAAACAAGTCTTTGGAGGACCACCCTCTTACCATGTCTTGCACCTCTCTATCTTTCCTTCTTGTTGTACCACCTGACCCCCACCGTTGCCGGTGGCAAGCCGTCTCCCTACACACCGGTTGATAATATTCTCCTCAACTGTGGGTCCTCTGGCAATTCAACTGCTTTAGATGGTCGGACCTGGATTGGAGACCTGAATTCAAAGTTCTCCCCCCTTGAACAGTCACAAAACCAGGCATCTTTAACCGCCATCGCAGTTCAACAATCCGTCTCAGCCGATAAAGTACCCCATGCCACTGCCCGGATCTCTCTCTCCGCATTCACCTACACGTTCCCGGTCACCGCCGGCCAAAAATTCGTTCGACTATACTTCTACCCGGCTTCATACCCCAACTTTGATCGCTCTAAAGCCATCTTTTCTGTCAAAGCTGGTCGTTTTACTCTTCTCAATAACTTTAACGCTCCACTCACAGCAGATGCGGATGATGATCCCGGGGATACCATATTCAGAGAATACTGCGTCAACATTGAGGAGGATCAGAGGTTGAACATAACCTTCACCCCGAGCGCTGCTTATGCATATGCTCTTGTCAACGGAATCGAAATCTTGTCGATGCCTTCCAATCTCTATTACACTCCGCCTGACCAAGGGCTTGTTTTTGTCGGCCAGGAGACCCGGTTCTACATCGATAACAACACTGCTCTCGAGATGGTATACAGATTAAACGTTGGAGGCCGCTCCATCTCACCCTCTGAAGACACTGGCATGTTCCGGCACTGGAATCCGGACGACAATTACTTCTTTGCGACTGGACAATCTGTTGTAACTGGTAACAATACGATTGAGCTAAAGTTTACCACGGTACCTCCGTACACAGCACCAGATGACGTCTATACTACTGCCCGGTTAATGGGACGCAACGAAACTCTCAACAAGATGTACAATCTCACCTGGGGATTGCCCGTAGACTCTGGGTTCAATTACCTTGTTAGGCTACATTTCTGCGAGTTTCAATCAGAAATTACTCAGCAACATGAAAGAGAGTTCCTTATTTTCCTAGCAAATCAAAACGTTGAGCCAGCAGCCGATGTGATTTATTGGAGCGGTGGAAATGGTGTTCCGGTATAGAGATTACTCCGTTGCGATAAAGCAAGGCTGGAAGAAAATGAATCTCTATCATTGAGCTGCAAGCAAACCCGAAAACTCGATGACTCGTTACAACAATGCAATCTTGAACGGTGTCGAAATCTTTAAAGTAAGCGACTATTATACCGGCAGTGTCGCCGGACCCAATCCAGACCCACTTCCGTTGGGCCCCATAACAGTTGTGCCACTAACACCACCGACGAAGTCCAAGAATAAGAGAAGAAATATAGTTGCCGTCGTTGGTGGTGGAGTTTCGAGCTTTATTGTGCTGTCAGTTCTCGGCTTCTTGATTTCCCGGCGGCACAAGAATGTCAAGGACTCTACAGAGACCGGCAACTCATCTCTACCATCCGATCTGTGTCGTTACTTGTCATTGGCTGAGATCAGAGCAGCCACTAACGACTTTGACGATGATCTCATTGTTGGTAATGGGGGGTTCGGCAACGTGTACAAAGGGTACATTGATGACAGAACCACCCCAGTGGCGATCAAGCGTTTGACATCCAGTTCTAAACAAGGGGCCCACGAGTTCCAGACTGAGATCGAGATGCTCTCCCAGCTCCGCTACCTCCATCTCGTTTCTCTGATCGGATATTGTGACGATGACGATGAGATGATCCTTGTATATGATTACATGGCCCGTGGGACCCTTCGTGATCATTTGTACAACACCAATAATCCTCCTCTTCCGTGGAAGCAACGACTTGAAATTTGTATCGGTACTGCGCGTGGGCTGAAGTACCTTCATACGGGCGCGAAGCAAATGATCATTCATCGTGACGTCAAGACAACAAATATCTTATTAGATGAGAAATGGGTGGCCAAAGTGTCCGATTTTGGATTGTCCAAAGTAGGCCCCTCTGGAATTTCCAAAATCCATGTTAGCACTGTGGTCAAAGGTAGTTTTGGGTATTTAGACCCAGAGTATTACAAACGTCAACAATTGACCGAGAAGTCTGATGTGTACTCATTTGGTGTGGTTTTGTGTGAAGTATTGTTTGCAAGGCCGCCCATAATACGTACTACAGAAACAGTAGTGGGCCTAGTGAGGTGGGCACGAGAAAGTTACTGCAATGGAAATGTTGAGGATATGGTTGATCCATCAATAAAGGGTGAAATAGGGATTCGGTGCTTGAAGAAATTTGTTGAGGTGGCAATGAATTGTTTACTTGACAACGGAACCGAACGGCCATCAATGGATGAAGTGTTGTGGGGACTTGAGTTCGCATTGCAATTGCAAGAGAATGCAGATGAAGATGTAGGGCTTAATGTGGTTGAAATTGAGGCTCTAGATGATGAGAAAGGTCTCTTCCCCAAGTCCACACTTTATGACTGTGATGACATGTCTAGTAGCAGCAACGGGCAAGTGGCAAGTACAAATAGCAACAGCAGGGTGACAATAATGATCAGTGGAGAGCAAAGTTCTGCTAGTACCAATAAGGATTCGGGCAAACTGACGTCCTCTAGGACAGTATTCTCTGACATTATCAATCCTAGCAGTCCGTAAAAGAAGGTAGTAACTGAATTTTTATTATGACTTATTTGGAGTCATATTGCGGACGAGGATTGGGTTTGTCGGCAGTCCATTCTATTTCACGACTAGAGCAAGATGATAGTGTTGGTGCATGCATGATGCATCTGATTGAACCACTTCTAAAGTTGTAAATTATTGGGGCTCTTTTTGACTTGGCTTTTGTGATAATTTAGATCTTAGCAAGATAATAAGTTAAAAGACTAAGCAAGTGTGGGTTTTCATTATTGACAACAACTGTTGTATGAAAATGACAAATGTGGTGAAGGTATATTTCCAGATTAGAAATGTAAAATCCTTTAAAATATTGTCTATTTATGTTACAGAGCCTATGTTGGGGAGAGAAACACTAAGGGGAGTCAAACAAGAGTAAATTAATATATTTATTAGGACACCATTTCTATCCCAAAAGCCTAAGCTAATGGGCTTGGGTCCACTTAGGTATATTAACCACTTTTATTCTTTACACTTTTTCAATGTAGAACACAAACCTCACAAGTGCATGCACAACAGCCTAAACATATTAATACCATCGGTAGACTATTTAGTTATCATTAAGTCTTATATATACATACACGCCAAGCATCTGGAGGAAGAAGCTTGCGTGGAAGACAAAGGGTTTGCCTAATTAAGGTGTCAATGAAATCATTTCCAATGTTTAAGTCAAGTCAATAAAGAAAGAATGAAAGAAAATAATGGCAAAGTAAATGTAAAGTGAGAGTATATGAAGATACTCCTTTTATTGGCTTGCTGTTCTCGTCTATCCATCTCTTTTAGGTCAATCATAATCTGAATTGAATAGAGTGTTACAGATTATTAGTTAATCATAATTTGAAGAGTTTGTGAGTATTATTTAAATATGTTATTGTGTTTAAAACATTGTTGAAGGTTGTTGTACTTGTTGTGTAGCAAGATGATAGTGGCGGTGCACGAATGTATTAAATTATTGGGGGTTCTTCGTCACTTGGCTTTTGTCATAAGTTAGCTCTTGGGAAGATAATAAGTCAAAAGATTAATCAAGTGTGGGTTTTCATTATTGAGAGCAGCTATTGTATGAAAAAAACAAAGAAACGTGATTAGCTTATCAGAAATGTAAAATCCTTTAAAATATAAGACTTCATTTTTCTCGGCATAAAATGTTTTTTTTTTCTTCTAAATTGTGAGATTATCAACAAATAAAAAAAAAATCCTCTAAACGCTAGATGCTATTTTGGGTTTGAAGAAAAATAATAAAAAAAACTCAATTATGAGTATTCTTATCGAAGAAAACCAAATAATAATCAAAAGTTGTGTTCTAAGATCTATAAAACATGTATTTATAGGCATTCAAATCCTAAACCTAGTAGAAATACGAATTATAATCGGGATTGCAATCCTAAGAAGCGTGTCCAAACGTGACATACCCCCTACCCATACTTGTACTCAAATGTGCGTAAAAATAACATAGATGTGTTCGGACAGTTAGAGACTCCGTCCAAACGTGTTTTCTCGAGACTCCCTTGTTGCTGCAATGTTCGGACATGCGGGACCTATGTCCGAACACAAATTTCAAGAATTCCAAATGCTAGATGCACACTCATATTTGCCTGAGTCATCCTCATAAAGTCTCAAGCACTCCGATCTACATCACACAACCACTTGGCCCCCTTCAATTTAAAAACTATATATGCACATTTTCTTCTTCTTCTTCTTCTTCTTCTTCTTCTTTTAATATTAACCAAATAAATTCCGCCACAATAGAGATAAAAGCTTATGACATAATATTCTTTAAATAAAAATAACTCATAGTAGGAACCAAAGCATCCCTATGGGACCAGCCGCCCTAGAGCGACAATAAAACAATTTCGGAGAAGCATCTTCCATTTTGGAAAGATCGGAAAGAGATAATGATCTAATGCAAGACTTGAAGTGGACCATATATAATATATCTGAACCATTATATAATATGGTTGACTAAAAGGAAGTCTTGAATACGATAATTACATTTATTTCATATAGATGGTCATCATACTTTATCTCAATTAGCTCCATTGTAATTGATTAAAATTATTATTATTTTTAATGAATAATTTATTAAAATTCATCATCGATTAATACATTGTTTAAAACTAATTAAGAGGCATCTAATTCAAAACTTTATTTTTGGGTTATTTAGAAAGAGAAAAAGAAATGAAATGGAAATCGTTACAAAAATCGTAGAAAGATCTAGCAATTTAGGGTCCTATCTGTCCACTTGCATGAGGATGATAGCAATGCAAATGTAGAAAGATAGCCACAGGACATGCAAATTAATCGCTTTTCTATAAACACCTTTTTTTTAAAAAAATCGCTATTCTATCAGCTTGCAGAAAAATCATCTGGTGCAATTTGCTTGGGTGTACTGTGCACGGTCTACGTATGAACATGACAGGTCAAGAATGAATTTTCTTATCGAGACTTTTCTGCCCGAAGAAAAGTCCTTCATTCTTTCTTATCTTTTTGGGTGTGGAAATTGTCTTCCCTTCCCTCAAAAACGGACTTTGAAAAGAATACAAAGACACTGAACATGAATAACAATAAAGAGATTTTTCTCATGTTTCATTTATTTGGACGTAAAATAATTTTTATATTTTATGGTATTTATTTTGACATAAAATAGTAGTATTTTTTATTAGCTTGCTAGGAAAACAAAAGATAAGAGAGGTTCACTCAAGGTGTCATTGAAATCATCTCGATATTTAAGTTAATAAAGAAAGAGAAAAAAGAGAATGACAATGCATATGTAAGGAAAAGTGAGTGTATCTCATAATTACGAGTTTGCACAATTTGAAAACGTGAATTTTAAAGCAAGTAGTCAAACGTTTATTAAAATAGTGTAAACTTATAATTTCGCATGAACTTTTTTTTTTTAGAAAATCAATCTGATTTCATTAATAGTGCATGGTCAAGAGCATAAAAGCTCTTACAATCACAGAACATACAGTTGTATAAGATCATAGTCGAAGCTAACTAAAAGATTACACGTCATAAAAGTAAAAATACAAATCTTACAATGAAAAACAAATCCATGACATCAAACATCCGTTATCACAGCCCGATCTTCAGTTTATAGAACAGATCTACTAACGCAAACTCCTTCCAGGGGCACAGAAAGCCATTTTCTAGGTATGAGCAAAAACACTCACACCCAAACCATTCCCCTCTCGACTGAAAGCCAAAATCATTATTCACGTCTTTAGCCCAATGGCTAGGACCATAAAATAAAAAACCAAAAACCAAAATAAAAAACCTACAAGCAACAGAAGAAGAGCTCATGAACTTAAAGTTAATATGTTGTCAATTAAAATAATTTTTAGAATAAAGTAAATTTCATTTTGTGCAAATTTTTTTGCATGCAATGAATTTTTTGTGCCTTAACACAAAATATGCCAATTGTTGAAATTAAATGTCTTGCAGCAAAAATGACTTCTACTTATCATTAGAAAAAAAAAAAATTAAGAGTAAGAAGTGAGAAGAAAGATTTTTAAACAAAAAAAAAAATAAAAATAAAAATTTAATTAGTTATTATTTAAATATAAATAAGGCCCATCTAAATTTGTGGGCTTAGGCCTCAAATTCTATTCAACCAGCCTTAGTAGCTTAACACCGCTCCATTTTCAATTAGGGCCCAAAAATACAACCGCTTATTGAAAGGTACCAGTAGTTTACAGGTTAAAAATTTGCTTGTAAATTATTGAACGAGATTTTTACTGTTCACGTGCAATCCCTTGAAATGTTGGGCACACAGCCACTTCAATTTAAAAACTATGCACAGTATCATATTCTTCTTCTTCTTCTAATTTTTAATTTTTATATATATTTTAATTTTTATGAATAAGTAAGCACGTAAAGTTTTGTGCACACTCGCATTAATCAAGCGGTGTTTCACAAGCACGATGCATCTGCAAATAAATCAATTAAATTAAGATTTGGAATGAGATTTCTCTTTCTTTTTTCATTCTTTGTTTTCTGCCATTTAAAAACACTTCTTCTTTTTTTTTGTGAAATATCATATTTAATATGTTAAATTTTTATCACGTACATATACAAGTCAATTCTAGAATTAGCGTATGAAATATAGAGGATGCAAAGATATACAATTATGTTAAAGCATATACAATTATTAGCCAATTAACTCAATTATTGAATTTTTATCCAGACCCGCTGTGCCCGATTTGCTTGCAGGAGGCGGAAACACCTTTTCATGTGTTGTGGGCGTGCCCTTCGGCCATGGATGCATGGGGGGTGAGTAATAGGATCTTCCAAGAAACAGTGATAGAGACTGGGGATTTTTTTAATGTAGCCGAAGTAATTTTCACTAAAGGAACGAGGGACGAAGCAGCCATTTTTGCAAGAATAGCCCGTAAGCTGTGGCTACGTCGAAATGACTTGATTTTCAATGGAACTTTCACGCACCCGATGGAGTTGGCAAGGACAACGAGGCAGGCCCATAAAGAATATATAGCACTCAATGAAAAGGAGAACCCGAGTGAACAGAGCAGCACAGAAAGGGAAGGTCAACGCTGGAAAGCTTCGGAGACCAACTGGTTTAAAACAAATTGGGATGCGGCTATTGACCATCAAAATATGAAAATAGGTCTTGGGGCCGTGATGAGAAACTGTCAGGGACAAATTGTAGCTGCAAGATGTCTGTCGATAGAAGGCCACCTTGATCCGGCAGCAGCTGAAACGTTGGAAGCATATCATGCAGTCGAGCTCAGCAAGGAAATGGGTGCCCTGAATCTAAGACTAGAAGGCAATGCGTAGATAGTCGTCTCGGCTATAAAATCGGGGACGAGACATGAAGGCCGTTATGGCCATATAGTGGAAGACATTAAGATGTTGTTACATTCCTTCTCTAAGTGGGAATGTTGTTATGTTGGTCGCTTATGTAATGGGGCGGCACATAGCTTAGCCAAACTGGCTTGTACTCAGACCATTGACAGAACTTGGAGGTGGGAAACCCTAGGGACTATCAGGGACATTGTATTGATGGAACAATCTGTTACCATTTGATTATCATTATTAATGAATATCTATTTTTCTTCACAAAAAAAAAAAAAAAAACAGAGGATCAATGATTTAATTAGGCCAGGAGCCCATTTAATATGAAAATGACTATTAATCCATTAAAAAAATCCTTCAAAAAAAATCCATTAAAAAAAGAAAATATAAACTGGTAGTTAGGAATGCAAGTGAGATATTCCTTTTCCACTAACGAAGAGTGGTAGTTGCGCAGGCTAGGGGTATGATTATAAAAGCCCTGGGATTTTTTTTTTTTTTTTTGTTGACATGTCCACGCAAAGGTAGAGAAATAGAGGATTCGAACTTGTGACCTTCGCTTCATAAGGCGATTCACATTAAATTAAATTACCTCTTGGGGAACCGTGGGATAGATTTGGGGGGACTGGCAGTGGCCATGGTCCGCTCCCAAATCTGAAAAAAAAAAAAAAGAGTTTGGTCACCCCCCCAATGAAAAAAGAACAAGGGCTGGTCTGGGTCCGTCCCTTGTGGGGTAATAAACTCGAATCATTCCAATTAATGTACGTAGCACTATATAAGTTACCATCTTATGATGAATATATATACCAGCAGCCGACCACCATGCAAGTTTTCCACTCTCCACCCACTCTTGTAAGTGCTCCCCTCACACCCGATCCCACTAAGTCGCCAAAAGAGAGGAATCAGATAAGAAGAGAAAGAAGAAAAAGAAAGCATCCCTATGCTCATGTTGATGGCTCTTCCCACGCCCAGCTCCTTTTGAAATCGATGTCGATCTACACTGCCACTACACCATATGCTAATGGATACTTACAGTCGTTGTAGATTTAAGAATTTGATTTTTAACAAATGTAGTTAAATATTTAATGATATAGTGTATCTTTGGAAACCCATGCCACCGCTTTGTTTGTGATATGAACTAATATTTTTGGCATGCAACTCTTCTTAAAACCTTTTGCTTTCGTTTTAAGTAATGAAATTAATATTTATATCTTATTTAATTCTTGTTTTGAATTTCCGCCTTTTTTAGCCCTAAAATATATATTTCCTAAATTATCTTAAAATTTGAGAAATGTTACAAATATTTTTGACTGTAAGTATTTCATAATACTACCTCAAAATTATTATTACTTTAATTATTTACATACAAGAGTAGTGGTTGGTGATTTTAAAGGATGAAAGATCGAGGATTACGCCTCCACTAATTATAAGCAGCTTCTCCGATTCTCTTGATTCACTTTGTCAAATCTTGATCTCTCTCTGCATAATGGCAATCCCAAGCAACAATTATGCATGTAAAGTATCCCAATCGAAGTTCTCCCCTCTCTTTCTTTCCTTCTTTCTCTATTGCCTCATCATCATCTCTATTGCTAGTCTATCATAATTATTATTTTGTTGACGGATCCTTCCTCAAAATGTCTATCATAATTAATAAGCGCACGCTCTCTATTATGGTCTGGATTTTTTTTTTTTAATAATTTCTTTTATTTTTTATCATAAGGGGTACTACAATTTTAGGTTTCGTTGTGCAGCTGTGGTATACGGATGCGATTCTGGTGCCATCAGTGTAATATTGGCATGGATTAGATCATTGATAAGTAGAACAAGGTTGGTATTTTTTGGTAGGATTCTCAGGCGGTGCGCAGCAAGCATACGAGCCGCCTCGGCGCTCACACTTCACGGCTGGTTTGGATGGATTTCGTTGTACCTATCTTTATAGAAATCAATAAGAGTCTAGGTGCTCTTATATAATCGACCAAGAGCGGTGGCCGGGGTATAATAATGGTAAGATAGACTCCAAAACTGACGTGGCAATATTGGAATATGAACACGCCGAGATTCAAGTGAACTAACAAAAGGCTTAATTTTTATTTAAAATTTTGTTAAAGAGAAAAATTAATCGATCATCTCAGATTCCAAAGTTTGATGCGATGAGTTTGTCATCCACTGCTTAGCGTCTTCATCACTTAATTAGTAGGGGGGTAATAAACTTTAACCATTCAAATTGTAGTCACCATGTTATGATGACTACACCACCAGCCGGCCACCATGGATATTTTCCATTCTTGGCGCCTAAGTCTCATCCGCTAATAGTGCTCAACTCCCCCACCCACTCAAGTAAGTTCTTCCTCCTCACCCTCGATCCCACTATGAGTTGACAAAAACAGAGGAATCGGAGAAGAAGAAAAAGAATGCATCCCCACTCATACTCATGGCTCTCAATTCTCACGCCCAACACCAAGTCCTTTTCGAGTTTTTTTCCTAATCTATTAAGAATTTTCTAGACAGCAAAATTTACAAGAACGTTGATTCTCTTCTGTTATAAGCAAATTATCTTCTTGATTCGCTTTCCCAACTCTCTATCTCCCTGCACAATGGGCAACCCTAGTAACAATTATCTTTGTAACATGCCCCAATCGAAGTTCTTATCTCTCTTTCTCTCACTCTTGCTCCACTGCCTCATCATCTCTATCGCTAGTGACTCAACGCCACCTTATACTCCAACTGAAAATATAACCCTCTCCTGCGGCTTCTCCGGCGACTCTATTGCATCATTAGATGGTCGAATCTGGATTGGAGACATCAAACAATTACAAAACAACGCATCAGTAACCTCTGCAACCGCTCAACCAGCACCCTCCATCTCTGTACCTTACCTCACAGCACGCCTCTCTCGCTCGGAGTTCACCTACGTATTCCCGCGGGTCACCGCTGGTCAAAAATTCATCCGACTATACTTCTACCCGACTACGTACCAAAACTTTCAGCGCTCTAAAGCCCTCTTCTCTGTCAAAGTTGGTCCCTATACTCTCCTTCACGAATTTAATGCATCGGTTACAGCTGATGCCGATGCTGATCCCTGGAATACTATACAAAGGGAATTCTGCATCAACATCGAAGATGATGGAGGGTTAAACATAACGTTTGTTCCAAGCCCTGCTAACTTGGAGGCATACGCATTCATCAACGGAATAGAAATCGTATCGATGCCACCATACCTTTATTACAGTGCTGAGAAAGACCAGGGGTTTGAGTTTATCGGCCAAGAAAACCATTTGGAGCGCATCGAAAATGACCGTGCTCTCCAGATGCTATACCGAATAAACGTGGGTGGGAGCGACATCTCGCCTACTCAAGACATAGGTATGTTCCGGATGTGGTCATCTGATGGCGACTATTTGACGGTGCCAGGGTCAAGTGTTTTACCCGTTAACTTGACTATTCGCCTCCATTTTAACACAATTGCTAATTACACCGCGCCAGAAGTAGTCTATCGAACCGCCCGGACTATGGGGACGAATAAGGAGATAAACAAAAACTATAGTCTCACCTGGGAGTTTCCTGTGGATTATGGGTTCGAATACCTGGTTAGGTTGCATTTTTGCGAGTTTCAGCCGGAGATTAATAAAGAGGGTGATAGAGTGTTCTTTATTTTCATAAATAACCAAATTGCGGAGACAAGATTTGACGTGATCGCATATGGTGGTGGAAAAGGCGTTCCGTTATATAAGGACTACGCAGTCTTGATGCCAACTACCCAAGGAAAGGAGAAGAAACTAAACCTCTCTGTGGCGTTACGAGCAAACCCAGCTGATTGGCAGACCGTTTTCAGTGATGCGATCTTGAATGGTATTGAAATTTTCAAATTAAGTCATGACTTCAACCGCAATCTCGCTGGACCCAATCCGGACCCACCACCGATGATCCCAACAACTGTTATGCCACCAACACCAGTGACGAAGTCAAAGACTAACATAACGAAAACAGTTTCCGTCGTTGGCGGTGGAGTTTCCTGCTTTGTTGTGCTGTCGATTCTCGGGTTCTTGATTTACCGGCGGCTCAAGAATGCCAAGGACTCTACAGAGACCGGCAACTCATCTCTACCATCCGATCTGTGTCGTTACTTGTCATTGGCTGAGATCAGAGCAGCCACTAACGACTTTGACGATGATCTCATTGTTGGTAATGGGGGGTTCGGCAACGTGTACAAAGGGTACATTGATGACGGAACCACCCCAGTGGCGATCAAGCGTTTGACATCCGGTTCTAAACAAGGGGCCCACGAGTTCCAGACCGAGATTGAAATGCTCTCCCAGCTTCGCTACCTCCATCTCGTTTCTCTGATCGGATATTGTGATGATGGCGATGAGATGATCCTTGTCTATGATTACATGGCCTGTGGGACCCTTCGTGATCATTTGTACAACACCGATAATCCTCCTCTTCCGTGGAAGCAACGACTTGAAATCTGTATTGGTGCTGCGCGTGCATTGAAGTACCTTCATACCGGCGCGAAGCAAATGATCATTCACCGTGACGTCAAGACAACAAATATCTTATTGGATGAGAAATGGGTGGCCAAAGTGTCCGATTTTGGATTGTCCAAAGTAGGCCCCTCTGGAATTTCCAAAACCCACATCAGCACTGTGGTCAAGGGTAGTTTTGGATATTTGGACCCAGAATATTACAAACGTGGACAATTGACCGAGAAGTCTGACGTGTACTCGTTTGGTGTGGTTTTGTGTGAAGTATTATTTGCAAAGCCGCCCATAATACGTACTGCAGAAACAGCAATGGGACTAGTGAGGTGGGCACGAGAAAGTTACTGCAATGGAAAAGTTGAGGAGATGGTTGATCCATCAATAAAGGGTGAAATAGGGATTCGGTGCTTGAAGAAATTTGTTGAGGTGGCGATGAATTGTTTACTTGACAACAGAATCGAACGGCCATCAATGGATGATGTGTTGTGGGGCCTTGAGTTCGCATTGCAATTGCAAGAGAGTGCAGACGAAGATGTAGGGCTCAATGTGGCCGAAGAGGTGCTGGATGATGAGAAAGGTCTCTTCCCCACGTCCACACTTTATGATTGTGATGACATGTCTAGTAGCAGCAATGGACATGTGGCAAGTACAAATAGCAACAGCAAGGTGACAATAATGACTAGTAGAGAGCACAGTTTTGCTAGTACCAACAAGGATTCAGGCAAACTGACGTTCTCTAGGACAGTATTCTCTGAAATTATGAATCCTAGCTGTCCGTAAAAGAAGATAGTAACTGAATTTTTATTATGACTTATTTGGAGTCATATTGCGGACGAGGATTGGGTTTGTCGGCAGTTCATTCTATTTCACAACTGGAGCAAGATGATAGTGTTGGTGCATGCATGATGCATCTGATTGAACCACTTCTAAAGTTGTAAATTATTGGGGTTCTTCTTAGCAAGATAATAAGTTAAAAGACTAAGCAAGTGTGGGTTTTCATTATTGAGAGCAACTGTTGTATGAAAACGACAAATGTGGTGAAGCTATATTTCCATATTAGAAATGTAAAATCCTTTAAAATATTGTCTATTTATGTTACAGAGCCTAAACATATTAATACCGTTGGTAGACTATTTAGTTATCATTAAGTCTCATACATACACGCCAAGCATCTGGAGTAAGAAGCTTGCATGGAAGACAAAGGGTTCGCCTAATTAAGGTGTAAATGAAATCATTTCCGATGTTTAAGTCAAGTCAATAAAGAAAGAATGAAAGAAAATAATGGCAAAGTATATGTAAAGTGAAAGTATATGAAGATACTCTTTTTATAATTGGCTTGCTGGCCGGTCTATCTCTTTCAGGTCAATCATAATCTGAATTGAATAGAGTTTTACATATTGTTAGTTAATGATAATTTGAATAGCTTGTGAGTATTATTTAAATATATTTTGTGTTTAAAACATTGTTGAAGGTTGTTGTACTTGTTGTGTAGCAAGATGATAGTGGCGGTGCACGCATGTATTAAATTGTTGGGTGTTCTTCGTCACTTGGCTTTTGTCATAAGTTAGCTCTTGGGAAGATAATAAGTCAAAATATAAATCAAGTGTGGGTTTTCATTATTGAGAGCAGCTATTGTATGAAAACAACAAAGAAACGTGATTAGCTTATCAGAAATGTAAAATCCTTTAAAATATGAGACTTCATTTTTCTCAGCATAAAATGTTTTTTTTTTTTCTTTTCTTCTATTTTCTTGATGTTTTGTATAAAAGAAAATTTTGGTCAAACTAAAATTATTTTCGATTGGCCAAGAAAAGGGTTTAGGGTTTAGGGTTCGGACTAAATTGGTCTACATGCATATATGGTTTGACATTGTAACAAATTAATCATTGTTGTTTCCAAATGAACTATAGGACAAAATGATCCCTTGGGACTATTTTTCCTACATAATTCTTATTAACTTACAAACTTATACTCAAATTAAAAAATGATAAAAACAAAGAGAACAAATGGTTTGAGACGAGAGTAATCAAACCACCTCCAAAAGCCTAAAAAACTGGCTGTTGGAGGTGACTTCTTGGATGAAGCACTAACTTTTTTTTTTTTGAGTTCGTGCTTCATCCAAGAAGTCATGCAGCTCACATAGGATAATGTAGAAGAGGGAATCGGATCCTCTCCATGATCCTTCTGCTAAAGAAAATGTAAATGGTTCATTACAGGAAATTGTTTGGAGATTTTTTTTCTTAAAAAAAAAAAAACTTTTGAAGAGTGTTCTAAAGTGATATATAGTTTGAAAATAATTTGGAAAATTTTGTGAGTATTTGAAATTGTTTGGTAATGCTTTTTTTTATAAGTTTATGCTTGATTGCTTTTAACGTTTTTGTATTTTTGAAGGTTGAGCTCTCTGTTTGCTGGCTGAGAAAAAGGAATTCTGGGTCTTATGTTTGATGTTATTTAATTGCAGATAATGAGTATTATTTCGAAATATGCTTAGTTTAAGTGTCTTTTATTGCCATGCCCCCAAAAAAGTCTTTCGTTGGTTTTCTGGGTCGATGAAAGATGAGAGTTTAGTTATCTTTTTTTTTGGGGATGCATTTTGCAGCAATTTGATGCTTATGGGAATTTGTTGCATAAACTGAGTACAAAGCTTGCGGTGAGCTCATATGGAGAAGATGAACTCATCAGTCTCATTCAGACGTAATTAAGCTTCAGTATTAATGAGCGTTAGTTATTGATAATGGAATAATTATTGTTATTGATTCAATTGTTGTCTGCTTGGGGCAATTAACCAGATGAATAATGCTGTTCGTATTGCTTGATTTGTTCCGAATTCCAACCTGAATGACATGGCTGCAGCAATTATGAGATTGATGATGATTAGAATATTTTCAAATAAAAATGGAAGTGTGGTGAGCCATGTGATGTGAGTGAGGAAGGACTTCCGGGGCATGAAGTCTATGTAGGACTGCTTTAAAGAGTAATTTGAATGGATGATCACATAATCTATGTGCTATATGAACTTGTAGTGCATTGGAAATTTGTTGACTAGAAGTGATTGTTAGTGTTATTAAGGACGTCTTGGGAGTTCGTTTTATTGTCTCCAACATAGAGAGGTAGAAACTAAAGTGAAATTCTTTTATCCAGATAGAGATTCAAAAAAGGGATCTAGTGCCATAGATGATTGTATTTTATTACCTTTTTTCATATACACGGTAGAGAATACTATAGTGAAATTGGGGTAGATGGCCAAGTTTTTTGGTTGAGAATTTAGGTGATAAGTGGACATAAGTTTTATTTGTTTCATTATGGCTTATAAATTACATGCATTATTGAATTGGGTTATCTGGTGATCATTAAGCCTTCAACTCTAGAATGACATTTTTTTTTTACTTCCTGTCTTTCATTTTGACTTCTGATATGCCAAAGAAAAAGAAAACAAATTTTCTAATTTTCTGGTTGCAAGGAAATGTAACCAAGATAAGTAGCTTATGGTATTTGATGAATACAAATATTATTGATACGTAAGTACAACTTGCACTCACATTTGATCAGAAAACTTATCCAGGTTTTTTTGGTAAAATAAGGAGCTTCTTTTGGGGGGGCTGGGCTTGGTGGCTAAGCACTATTAGTGAGTGCCTTTGTTCTGGTGCGTGGGCGACTCGTTTATGATGCATGTGTTCTTGTTATACAAGCAGTTCGAAAAGTAGTTAACTTTCATTTGTATGCTTGTAAGCTTAACTAGGTAGCAGAGAAGTTGAGCCTGCTTGAGCAGTACAAGATGGAAAGAGAGAGACAGCAGAAGGTACATGATATGAAATGAATTATTTGCTTGCTGATATCACAAAGTAGTATCTATTTTTATCTAATTGGATACGCTGGTATTGTTCTTGCAGATGGCTGAAGAGGAAGAAATAAGACGGTTGAGAAAGGAGCTCGTTCCAAAAGCACAGCCTATGCCCTATTTCGACAGGCCTTTCATTCCCAGAAGGTAAAGATGATCTAGTTCTAGCAAAACATTATATCTTTTCTGCTTGGTTTTGTGTTTGATAATCACACTCATTGGAAAAGTCACATCCTTATTAATATGCGACTGGAATCTAGTTTATGTATCTTGCATATCATATGATCCTTTCCACTATCTGGATGAAATTTTCTGAAAATCTGAACACTTTAATCAATTTGTTTCTTTTTCTCTTTTTTTTCAAGATTTTATTTTAGCATTTCCATTTAGCTCATTTGTGTTTGATTCATTGATTAAGTCAGACTGTTAATTACAAACTTTCAGGTTGAGTGAAGTATTACTTTTAGGTCATGAAATCCATTTTCCCCTTGTAATTGTAAATTTAGATTCAATGAGTGTTCTCTCATTGCTGTTTTTGTTTGTTTAAGGTCGATGAAGCATCCAACTGTACCTAAAGAACGAAAGTTCCACATTCCTCAACAGAAGAAGATCAAGTGCTTCAGTACCTACACTTACCAACAATGAAGTACTAGAATAGAACCTCTGAATATCATATCATTCTATTGTCACCAGTTACTAAATAATCATATTCTTTCTTTCTTTGTGTTCTCTCAGATATTGTTTTTCAACTTTGTATATGAAGCAACCAATTTAGTTGCAATTTTGATGCCCTTGTCTACTTCCTGAACTGATATCATCCTTTAATCTCTGCCGCCCAATTTAAACATCTATTAAAGAGATGGGAATCAACTGATATCATCCTTTATACTGGATATTTTTCATATCAAGTGAGATGGAAATTGAATGAAATTAGAATGAAAAATCACACAAGTTATGAAATTTCATTATTTACCAACAATGCACTCAATTTTAAAGGTAAAAAATGTCAGCACCAGCATAGCACTTCCCTTTTAAAGGTAAAAAATGTAAACCCAGACAATGCACTCAATTTTAATTGGAACTCAACTAGAACTCGACTATCGGTGAACCTTGCACACATCCAATTCTATCGATGAACATGATGCCATGTGTGACATGATGAATATGAGTAATTATACAAGTCATTCTTGTGTCACTTTGTGACACAAGAATGAGGTGGCTCTTAAAATCACCATTGGGTCATAATTCACTAATGATCAATTATAAACTCATTAGTAATCTTAGAAGCTACATCATTCTTCTAGCATTACTCAATGAATATGTTGCTACCTCAATTAAAAATCTAAAATGACGTGCCTTGTTTGTTAAACTCCCCCACCCCATCCCCTCACATTCTACCCTATATTCTATTCATATTATTCACTTCATTTTTTATATATATCACATCATTTACTATTCAAATAAAAAAATCACTACAAAACAAATTTTTCTACTTTCTAATACAACTTTTTCATTTTTCCATATAAATCATTTATTTATTTATTTATTAAATTATGAACAGTGCCGTGTAATTTTTTGTTGGGGAATATGCTGTAGTTTGCCAAACGACCTCGTAATATCATGTATATAGTTAGATACAACAAAATAAGAAACAATAAAGAAAGATAAAACAAAATAAAATTTTGACGATTTTCCCTGCTACATTACATTGGCCATACAAAACATTGTACATTTGTACATGAAGACATGAAGTTATACCTTTTAGCCAAGTAGCCTAGCAAAGGGTATATGCATCAATAATTTGTTGCATAAAATGTCTTTTTCCAGAATGGATTCCTAACATTATTCTATAGTTTAAATTCTATTTATAATGAATATTGTTGGGAGGTTAGATGCGTTAAGTAACTGTTGAGTAGCTTTTTAAATTATAACATGCTTTACAAATTTAGCAAAATATTGGAGGAGAAAATACAATACGAGTCCCTAGATTTAATCTTTTATCAAATGTGCTTAACTGCTTGGTTTAAATTTTACCAAATCACTTATTCTTCTGTTATCAAATATCTTCCTCTATACACCCACGGTTAGGTCTTTTGACCATAGTCAATAATATTTATTTGAGCCAATACTAGTTAGCTTCACCACAAAAAAAGAATATTTGTTAAATTGATCTATATGGTTTGACTTTGTAACAAATAAATCATTGTTGTTTCCAAAGCCCTATTGTAAGACCCTTCATACAAATTTCGACTATTTTTTCGACATAAGTCTTATAAACTTACAAATTTATCCTCATTTAAAAAAAGAAAAAAGAAGAAGATAAAAACGACGAGTTTGAGATGAGAGTAACCAAACCACCAACAAAAGCCTAAATGGCTATTGGAGGTGGCTAGTGAAGACATAAGAGTTCTTTTGAGTTCGTGCTTCATCCAGTAAGTCATAATGCAGCTGACATAGGATAATGTAGAAGAGGGAATTAAATCCTCTTGATCCTTCTACAAAGAAAGTTAATTGTAATCGGTTCATTGGAGGAAACTTTTTGGATATTTTTTAACTTTTAAAGAGTGTTCTGCAGTGATATATAGATTGTGAATAATTTGGAACATTTTATGAGTATTTAAAATTGATTGGTAATGTTTTCGCTTTTACGAGGACAAAACCTTTGATTGACATCCAGAGTGAGGGATCTCAAAAAGACAAGAGGGGCTTTGTTTGACAAACATCAGACATATCATAGTCATCAAAATTTAATAAAACTAAATATGTCGAAGCAACAAAACTCCAAAATCAAATGCTGAAAATGTGTCTTAATTAATATTCGGCGGTAGAAATAAAAAATTGTCTAGCCAAAGCTCTTTTACCATATTTCTTATGCAAACAAAAATAAACAATCTAAGGGGCAACCACAATCCTTCCAGCAACTTGGTCCAGATCCCGCTGTCCAGTTGAGGTGATTTTCCTCCCACTAAGAAACAGCCACAAATAAGAAGGTATCAGAAAATAAAATCACATTTCAAGGAAGCTGTGTAGCGATTAGCATCATCAAAACCAATTACAAAAGAAAGGCTAATATAGAGAGCTCACCCCTTGGGCTCAACATCAATGATGTTCATATTTGCCAACTGCTTTAGAATGTGGCGTGCAACAGCACCACTGCTCTTGCAGAAATGGGGTGGACGACTTCCATTCCGCTTGCTCCCTCCGTAAATCCTTCGGAAAGAACCAACACCAAGACCTCCCCTCAAGTAGATCTTCCTTGCCATGGAAGCTGCAAAATATTGCACACGAAATTCAGCAAGTTGCAGAATAAAACAATGCTTCCACAGACATAAGTATATGTTTTCAAGATGCAGAACAAGATAGAGGAAGAGAGAATGGGTGCTTACCAGCCCTCACATAATACCAGTCAGGGTCATAAGGAGCCAGCTCCTTGAATTGAGCTGTCTTCACAATATCCGCCCACTCAGGCAACTCCATCTGTTCACAAGAAAACAAATGCCAAGAAAATAAGACCAATGTCATATGTAAATTGTGACAGCAGTACCATGGATCAAATAGAACACAACCACCATATTACATTCTAGTATGCAACTGTAACTTTCAATTATCTACAATGCCAGAAAAGTGTCAAAAGGCTTAATATAGGCTTTGTATTTTGTTTCTATTAGAAAAATGTTTTCTGGGAAAGCACAAGATTAACTCAAAATTTGATTTAAACAAACAAAAGCCATTCCAGATGCCAATGACCTCACATCCCTACCACACAGGCAATGGCCAAAAATCAATTCAATTCATAAAAATGGCATCATATATTAAAGAAAAATCAGTAACATCCTTAAATTTCTACTCATCAGCTGTACAATTTGCAAGATACTTGTCATCAGAATAATACATTATTTGAAACTAATTCGCAAAGCCAAAAATCAGAACACACCTATGCAAGCACCAAACTAAGAAATTATGCAC
The DNA here is from genome assembly GCA_013348765.1 of Carpinus viminea. Classification (NCBI taxonomy): domain Eukaryota; kingdom Viridiplantae; phylum Streptophyta; class Magnoliopsida; order Fagales; family Betulaceae; genus Carpinus; species Carpinus viminea. The sequence continues at coordinate 36,634,520 of CP054671.1, read as the reverse complement.
AAACGATATTTTTAAATTACTGATTCCACCTAGGTATGATGTCAGGATAGTTGATAAGATGGACCTTCTCCATCTCTCTTCAATTCAAAAAAGAAAAAAGAAAAAAGACTCAAGCAGTATTAATGTATTCTACCAATCGTACACCATAGATCATAAAAAAATCCGCCCCTTTCAGTAATATAAGAGAAAACATAAATGACAGACCAATCAGCACAATCAGAAAACAGTCATACTAGCAAGATACACCAAAACCAACATAAGAGAGCATGGAAAGATACATATACACGAACAAGAACAAGATACTACACGAAGCAAAATAATGAGTACCAGCGGCACAGAAACAAAAATAGATCAATGAAAGCAAATCTAACCTTGGAAAATCACTATACCATTACAAGACTTCATTGCAATGAGTTAATTTAGTTATCTATATCTAGACAATAAAAAATAAAAAAACAAAAACCATTAGACCGATCAAATTTTTTTTCATTTCCTATTACTTTCCTCGGTTTAACCAGCAACCAAAAGGTAGAAAAACCGTTCCCAACTCATCAACTATAAGGTAGACTAAAAGTAAATCCAATAAAAAACCCAACTTTAGTCATATATCCATACCATCGTAAAAAAGCTCATGGTCACAAAGTAAATCAAAATTTGGTTAAAATCCCAACTAATCAGTTTCTAGCACTTTTCTCCGTTTTTTTTTTCTCGAGAAACAAAGAGAGGGGTAGCAAAGAGAGAGAATATCGATATAGATATATACCTTGCCAGATCGTTTGAGATGAGCAGAGTAAGCCTTCACGAACTCGTGAGGCGAAACGTCCTTCACAGTCCTTGCGGCAGCCATTGTTGAAGCAAGGTGAGAGGCTTTGGGCGCACAGAGATGAAAGAGGCTAATCGCTATGGCTCTCACACTCGCTAGGGTTTCTGATTCAGTAACATCGGCTTTATATATAGCGGCCCCTTCTATTAAAAAAACAAAAAACATTAGCGGCCTTAGGGTTTCCTTTGGTTTCATATTTGATCCGGCCCAGTAAAAGGGCTGGGCATTGGGTTGTTGCTGTAAATCTGGTTCGGCCCATTTAAGGCACACAACAATCTTCTGACCTGTTTGGGATTGCGGTGACAAATAGAGCTTTTGAATATAGAGTTTTTGTTTATGAGCTTTTATCAAAAGTACTATTACTAAAAAACTGTTTACGTGTTTGGTAACTTCATGTCGTAAGTACTTTTTAAAGTTATTGATGTTTGGTAACAAAACTACAAAAATGCTTTTAGTTGCAAAAATGACAATAAAAGACATGTAATAATTTTTATTTTTTTTTTTTTTTATAACAATTTTTTTTTATATAAAATGGTTAATGTTAACTTTTTATTATTATTATTTTGTAATAGTTTATGTAACAAAAAGTCTATATTTTTTTTCTTTTATACTTGTATGTAATAAAAAGTAATGTTCATCATTTTTTTTTAACTTATTTAGATCAAAACGTCAAAACATGTATAGGTTCCAACTCATAATCTATAAATAAAATTTAAATTCAAAATTGCTGTAAAATTGTATTCATTGTTTGCATTTTAAATTCTTTGTAGTTTGTACATTCATGTCAACTTGAGAGAGGTGTAGACTTTGTCTCTATCCAACGGGAAATGGGCATACTTGTGTGTGTGTTTTTTTTTTTTTTCACTAGGCAGGCTTTAAAGTTTATTAAAAACAAAAAAAAAATCAAATGAGAAGAAAAGTTTAGTCATGCGTAGAAAAGAAAACAACCGAAGAAGAAATAGTAATAAATTAATAAATTTTCACACCAATTTCAATCCATACTGACATGCAATATAAAAAGTTATACTTTTTATTGTCCTGTAACATCACATGGCTTGTTCCATTAATGCATCTCAGCATCTGACTAGATTTATCATCAGACTTCTTTCAAAATCCAAGGGTATAGCACAAGCTAGCTGCCTTAAAAAAAACATAACTCTTATCTTCTCAATTTGTTTTCTCAGCCAAATTGAGGGTCAACTCTCTCTCTCCCTCTCTCTCAGTTCTGATGTTCTTCATCTAATCTGTCTAAGAGCCCTAATCTCTCTCGATCTGTAAATAGCTCTACTCAGTCATGATTTTTGTAGTGGTGAACTCCAAACCATCATCTATATTTCTCTCTCTGAACCCCCAAAACCCATCTTGAAGCTTGTTCGTTCATTAATGGCAGCTGAGACCTCAAAAAGATCAACTCGAATGAAGAAAATTATATAAAAATCAAAAGAGAAATCGAACTCACCTCAATATCCAGTTCTCAAATTTGCAGAAGAGTTTGCACGTTGCAGGACTCAAATTCACAGAAGACGACGTAAAGCAGGAAAAAAAGAAGCGTATATATATTGGTATTTGTGTAATTATGTGATATTTTTTTGGATATTTTTGGCTATGTGTGATTTTCATTAAAGCAAAACTGCGGCGCGCATTGAGAGTTGGAAGTGCGGTTTGTCAAAAGCTTCAAATTTGAGCTTGGGACTAACCGTAGTTTTCGGCTTTTTGGAGGAGAAAAAGCTCTTTATTAAAAGATACCCAAACAACCAATTTTTTTCTGAAAGTGCGTTTTTTATCGTAAACGCACGTTTGATTATTTGAACCGCAATACCAAACATAGCCTACGTCGTACAAAATGAGGTTTATTACTTTATTCTTAAACATAGAATAACTATTTATATTCTGTAAATAACTATAAATAGTTATTTATATTCTGTAATTTAGTAGTAATATTATGCTGAGTATACTCTTTCTTACTAAAACTATTAAAAATGCTCAATATATATATAATACATAATAATAATAATTTATAAAAAAAAAAAAAGTTATTTTTGTTCCAGACGTTTTGTTTTTATTAGCAATTGTTTGTGTTATTATAAGATTTTATTAACATGAATTCTTTTGCTTGAAAACTCCATCAATTTATTTTGATTGGTTTATACTTGTGAATAAGGGATTGCTCTGATACCATATAAGACTTCAATAAATCAAGAGAATATTGAGTGACATTTACTGAATATGTACGTGAGTATAGATAAAATACAATCAAAACTGAACTCTTGAATACCTGAAGTTAATTCTATACTAAAAACTGAATACAAAATTAAAATATATAAAATCTCATATATACATTTGAATTCCTAATATTATCTCTGCTTTGCTATGATTGGTTGTGTTTGAATATTTGTTGCATTATACATTACAAGATTGTGGTCTAATCTAACTACGCGACCCTCTTGCTTATATGATTATCAAATCCCATTGGAGAAGAGTTCCAGTGGTGGTCTGATTTTGCTAGGGTTGGTTAGCCACCCATCAAATATTTATAATTTTGATTAATTTAATATAAGTACTCTAATTTTTTTTAGAGTAATATGAATTCTTCTATGAATGGTATGCAACCAAACAAAATAATAGGGAAAATAGTACACATACTCCCTTAAATTACCACTTCATTGTTAATGTTCCATTTAAACTACTAATTACATCAATGTCTCATCCTAAACTTTTGGTTTGCTTATGAAAACTGCCGTTCGTGGTGCCTTGTTCTTAGCCAAAGAGCCAAGCATCAATTGGGCCGGGTCAAGTTTTGGCTTATTTTTAAAAATATTAAGTTTAGATTGCACTATTTTAACTGTTTTATAGTGTTTGTTAAGTTGCCCCACCCTTTATTTTATGTGGTGTTTTCTTTCATTTCTCCCCTTCCTTGTATTTGTTTATAAATTATATATATTAAAAAAAAAAAAGAAAAATCACTTTCATGTTTATATAGTTCATCATGGTGGTTTACACATCATAAGAAACCAGGACTAGTTGTATTTACCTTTCACTTGGGCCAATTCAGCGACATAAAATCGTAAGTACTAAAGCCCAAATTACGTGTTGTACTAAAACGACGTCGTTCGTCCTCCAAACAAATCTGATCGCCCAAAACGATACCCACCCTCAGTCCTCACTGCCCCTAGAAAAAACACGTAGTAGTTCTTCTCTCAAACCCTAGTAGACAGAGCGAGAGACAGACAGAGAGATGGCGATGAAGCACCTTCTGACCCTATCTCGCCGGTCCCACAGGGCGGCCACTTCATACCTAGCCCAGGCCGCCCGATCGTCCTCCACCTCCCAGGCGATCGCCACGCCATCATCGGCCCCACGGCCCACTCCTCCTCCCCCGACGGCCATGGTATACGACCGCCTCGCCGAGGCTGTGAAGTCCAAGATCAAGCAACTAGACAACCCGGACCCGCGCTTCCTCAAGCACGGGTCGCCCCACCCGGCCGCCACGGACCACACACGGATCCTCTCCGCCCCGGAGACCCGCGTCACTACCCTCCCAAATGGCCTCCGCGTTGCCACGGAGTCAAACCTCGCTGCCCGCACGGCCACCGTTGGCGTGTGGATCGACGCCGGGTCGAGGTTCGAGACGGAGGAGACCAACGGAACGGCGCATTTCCTCGAGCACATGATATTCAAGGGAACGGAGAGGCGGAGCGCGAGGCAGCTGGAGGAAGAGATCGAGAACATGGGGGGCCATCTGAACGCCTACACGTCCAGGGAGCAGACCACGTACTACGCCAGGGTCTTGGACAAGGACGTGCCTAGGGCCCTCGACGTCCTCGCTGATATCCTCCAGAACTCCAAGTTCGACGAGCACCGCATTAGCCGCGAGAGGGACGTGATTCTCAGGGAAATGGAGGAGGTATTTGTTAGGGATTTGGTTGGATTCTTAAACAATATGTCTGTTCGACTCTGTGTGTGTTTGTAAGTGAAAGCCTGAAGCTTTTTGGTTGGTGAATAGTTATTTGGTTTCGTTTGCTTGATACCTGTTCTATTGTTAATTTTACATCGTTAGATTCTATGTGGGTGTTTATTGTAATTGTTGGATTTGAGGTAAAAAAATTCCGCTAATGATTTGGTTTGGTGTTCGAGCACTTATGCCAAATAATCATGCTTCATGGCAGATGATGGAATGGTTAAACATGAAATTCATTTCGTATTTTGTTGATCACGTACAGGTTACACGTGATTTAGATTGACAGGAGGAGGAATGATAAATTTTTTTGGTTTGGTTGAGAATATAACTATTAGTGAGATTCTAAATGGGCTGTATTAGTTGATTGCTGTATCCCAAAAAGTTCAAGCCTCTTTTACAACAAATAGCAGTTGTACGTTTGGCCTTGTTTGTTTCTTTTGTTCGATGAGCAATGAATCACATGCCCATTAAGTGCGAATATTTTGATGCATTGTTTCTCAGCAGTATTTTAGTAAAATGTGGTTGTAAAATTTGTTTTGCTTAGATTGGGACGTAAGATTATGATTTCCTTTTCCACACCCCACCTCATGTCTGCATTTTCCATTTATTTCCCTCTCTCTGCAAATGCCTGTTTCATGCCTGTTGGAACTTCAAATTCATGATTCAATCTTTGGTTTTTTAATCATATGGGCAGAGTCCCCTTAATGTCGTACACCTTGATAGAAACTTAGGGAGTGTTGAGTTTACATGAAGGGTCTTCTTTGTTGCACAATAATACCAATTTGCTTTTGGAGTAGTTTTTAAGCCAACTTCTTTGAACGTAGGTTTGATAGGAAAAATATCATAACCTAAATTTTTATTCCAATTAAAGAAAGATAAACGAGAAAATCATGGTTGATCAGTTAATGCCCTGTCTTGCCCTTACACAAGTGGAGTGTTGAATACAAATGTCCATACAAAGTTATACAAGTGGCGTCTTTTTTATTGATTATTTTTACGAGTGTGAAGTGTCTTTCATCTGTAATAGAGTGGTAGCATGTGAAATAAATAAGAGAGACTCTTAAGTGTTCCCTGCGTTGATAACTAACAGTGACTGTTTCATGTATTGTTCAACTTATATGTGGAAGTATAGGTGTTTGATTACGTTTTATGAAGCTTACAGCAAACTGGCTTGTAGTCTTTGCTATCTTGCTTCTTATGATTAGAGGTTTTATCTCATGTAATTGCTCTAGGTTGAGGGGCAGACTGAGGAAGTTATTTTCGATCACTTGCATGCAACTGCGTTCCAGTACACGCCTTTGGGAAGAACTATTCTTGGACCTGCTCAGAATATTAGGACAATCACAAAAGAACATCTCCAGAACTATATTCAAACACACTACACAGCTCCCAGAATGGTATGCAAAAACTAATGAGTTTCTTCTTCAGTGTCTGTTCATATATGGTGGAATTAATAGAACTGGTGAAGATGTTTCTTCTGTTTGGTTTTATTGCATTTTACAATGATCTGAAAGACTTTCTTTGGGCTGAGACTTTCATGGTTGTTTTTTTGAACCTATATCTCAGGTCATTGCTGCTTCCGGAGCTGTGAAGCATGAAGACATTGTTAAGGAAGTAAAAAAATTGTTTACAAAGTTGTCAGCAGATCCCACCACAGCCACTCAGCTAGTTGCAAAAGAGCCAGCATTTTTTACCGGTTCTGAGGTAGGGGAGATATATCTTGAGTACTTTGTAATATCTATATAAAAAAAAAAAAAGTTTGTCTAATATATATCAAATTATGTTAATGTGGTGAAAACCAGGTTAGGATAATTGATGATGATATTCCTGGCACAATTTGCGGTTGCTTTTAATGGAGCATCATGGACAGATCCAGATTCCATTGCTCTGATGGTAATGCAGGCTATGCTGGGTTCATGGAATAAAAGTGCTAGTGGTGGAAAGCACATGGGGTGAGCTCCCTTTAGAATTAATCACTTTATGGCATATCATATTTCTAACCTGAACCACTTGAGTTCTTTATTAAGGCATTTTTCTTTCTTTCTTTCTTTTTGAAGCGCATGCATTGATAATTTTGACAATCTTTAAACAGTTCCGAGCTGGCACAGAGGATTGGCATTAATGAAATTGCTGAAAGCATGATGTCTTTTAACACCAACTATAAAGACACTGGTCTATTTGGTGTTTATGCTGTTGCTAAGGTGAGGTGCCTTTCAACACCAACTATAAAGACACTGGTATTTTTGGCATTATTGATCACATGGACTATTTGTTTCACTGAACAGAACATAGTTTGCGTACAGTTTTCTTTGTATTGTTGTTCTTCTCTTTAGATGACAAAATGAGGACAAGGCCTGTTGAGTTATTGTAACCTTGTAAACCTTGTAAAGTTTCCTAGCAGTTCTTCTTCTGGATTTGTATATGTATTGTCTATATATTAAACTCTTCTTGAATTGCTAGCTTTCAGCTTTTATTTTTGGGTGGGGTTGTCTGTTATCAGTGGATTTTTCATTTTTCTCTTTGAAACAAATGTAATTACTACTATTGTGAGATTGGAGTTTGAAGATGTGATTTCTTTTGTCTGGTTGGTTTGAGAGTTATATCTGCCATACAAGGGAAATAGGTTGTTCATTTGCTTTTCTGGCCTGGGGTTTAGATACTTTCATAAAAAATGTTGATATTCCCCCCCCTCCCTCCCTCCCTCCCTCCTCCCTCCCTCTTCAACATGGATTTGGCTTACATGCTATTATTTTAATAACAACATATATGTTGTAATTTAAACAACGGTCAAGATTGAATATTTCAAAATCTCTCTTCATGTTCTCTCTCCTATTAAAAGCTTCTAAAATGAGGCAACTTTGAGATTCAATCTTAACCGTTACTTAAACTACAACATGCATACTGTTATTAAATAACATTATGTAAGCCAGATCCCTTCAACATATATGCATGGACGTTACATTACCTTTGTGTATGTCTATATGCATGCGTGCACTCATTAATAGTTATAATGATATACCAAAGAGATGCTACTTGTGGTATTCCTTGTCTGTACTCTGTACCTTTCAATTATCTTGCGCAAGTTGTGTAGATGGTCATGTATATATAAGCCATTTACTGTTTTATATCAAATTGATTCTCAGAGACATTTGCCATTTATTTTGATGAATTTGCTATCTTATTATTTCAGCCGGATTGCTTAGATGATTTGGCATATGCGATAATGTATGAGACCACCAAGTTATGTTATCGAGTTTCCGAAGCTGATGTTATTCGTGCACGTAATCAGGTAGCCACCAATGCTTTAATTTTTTAATTGACATCTAATACTTGGTTACTTTTGAAATCAAAATATTTTTAGTGAATTTAAACTATGATTGCAAGCTTCATATAATTTTTTTTTTCTATTTGGTTTATTCAAACTAACGTTAGTTACAAGAAGCCTCATTTCTTTACTAGTGGCTGGTGGGACATATTACGGATATGCCACTGTCATAGAGTTGTGGGATAATAATGTTAACGGATACCACCATGGCAAAGACTAAAAACAAAACAAAACAAATCAAAATTATAACAGATAATTTATTGGAGTTAATTTATATTCCTCAATGGTCTAGAATTGTTGCTGCTAATAGTGCTAGGCGAAGTGTAAAACTTATCAAAGAAACAGTACCAGACAAAGTGAAATTCTAGATGTATGTGTATGCACATTCTAGATGTGGGTGTGCGTGTTCACATTTATTTTTAGAATTTTGATGCTGTTTTGGATCTGTTCTTTTAGGATCTAAAATGTTTCAGGTGTTATCCATAGGTGTGCTTTTCAAGAACTTGAATTGGGTTAAGAAACATCTGAATTAGCATACGTGTTAATGTGTTTATATAGAATTTGTTGAAGTTCATGTTATGCCAGGTCATCTATAATTTAGTATTCCTGTAGCCATTGCCAATTACTGGTTTCCTTTGTTGCAGTTGAAATCTTCTCTGATGCTTCACATTGATGGAACAAGTCCTGTAGCTGAAGATATTGGGCGCCAGGTGTGACTTCTATCCGTATTAAGACAATATTAAAGAAGGAAATATTCATTTTATTTTGTTATAACCCTTTTAAGGTAAAGTATAATAGGGGTAGAAAACACTGCCAATCAGATGAAAGAATTAAACCAGATGAAAGATTGGTTTATTACTTATCAAAAATCAGATGAAAAATTTAAACCAGACAGTCAGTGTCTTTATGATCCAGATTGTTTCATATCATTTGACCAGCTGATTTGACTCCTCAGTGGGTCAATCTGATCCCTCCACTGGGTGCTTCCTTAGTTTGAGTTGCACCTTGTTCCTTGCTTTATGTGTGTCTTCATCAAACCCCAGTTTGAAACATTGATACCCTACAATTTAATGGCTACTTGGATGATAGCATGAAAAGATGATGTATGTGCTTAGCAAAAAAGAGAAGGTGATGTATGTGCATCTATATATTACAGATTCAAAAGTTACTACAATAAATGTCTTTTAATTGGAAATCCCTTCTGCTTACATAATTCCTAATTTTATTTCCCTTGGTGTGCTTATGCATGCAGCTACTTACATATGGGCGAAGAATCCCATTCGCCGAATTGTTTGCCAGAATTGACGCTGTTGATGCAAGCACCATTAAACGCGTTGCAAACAAATTTATTTTTGACAAGGTAAGGACTACAGCCTACCTAACTTGCTGGGTATAGAAAATGAAGTATAATTTTATGGAACTCTGTGCCAGTTGGATGATCAAAATTTGAGGTTTTGAAGCACCCTTCATACATTGCTTGGTTTTGCAGGATATCGCAATTGCTGCGATGGGACCAATCCAGGGTTTGCCTGACTACAACTGGTTCAGACGCAGGACCTACTGGAACCGCTACTAGTCTGCTTTAAATTTTTTGCCTTTTTATTGTGTATTACCCTGGTTGGGTGGTCTGGTCTCAGATAACTTGCATTTTTTTTAATTCAATGCCCTTGGAGAGCTGGCATTTTAATTTATCTGTTTTAGGTCTTCTTTTTTTGTAACATTGCGTATAAAGAAATAAGGGTATGCTTCCATCAATGTTGCGATTCTGAATCAGAAGACACTGAATTCCTCCCATGTTTCCAAGCAAAATTCAAAGTTGTATCGGCTGATAATATTTTGTGACATTCCTCATTTGTTTTAGATGATACAGTTTTATACCGACTTTTTTGTTTTATAAATGGTGTGAAATGGGTTGGACTCTTGCTCTGAAGGGAAAGATGTAAAACCTTAGGACAGACCCTTGGTGATGGTCTAATCTGCTACAGATTGATCTGCCAATGGTTGGTGCCCAAACCGATCGGAAGGTACCTACAAAAAACGGGTTGGTGGGCAGTGTTCGAATGGGTTGACGATCTTCTGTTCAATCCTGATTGTATATGAATTAAATTCCATCTCATTGAAGTGAAGAATATAAAGTTGAATATTCTAACCATTTTCTTTTTTTTTGGCGAGCAAAGAAAAAAAACAAAAATGCCCTAGGATATTCCAACATTTTACTTTTAAATAATTAAAGGCGTACGCGCATAAAAGGTAAAATACCATTCATTTTCTTTCTTTATTGTAAATCTTAATTGTTTGATTAGGTCAATCGGCTGTGAATCACGTCTTATGAAGCGTAGGTCACAATATCGAATCCCCCCTCCCCCTACCCTTGTGTGGACATGTCAAAAAAAAGTTGTTTGATTAGGAGAAGTCTATTTTTGCGAAGGCCACATCAGAAGGGCTAAGATTCTTTAAGACAACTACTCCTTAATTAAACTAACGTGTACCAAAAACCAAAAAAAAAAAGGGGCAATTAATTCCATTTGTTTTATTCTACCCAAAACGTTAGTCTAATTAGGGTTTGTCCTAGGAAATCTCAGCCCTCAAACCAAACTACCGCAGATATGCAACAGTTTAGTTTACCGCATGAAAGCCAAGTCAACCACATCAATGGGCGGCGTACACACATTGAATTCTATAGATAATTTAAGTAGTATTCCCTATGTACAAAATTCAGGAAGAGGTAGTAGTGGCTCATATTCATATTCATATATTGCAGACTAAAAACCACTTGCTCCTGTCTACGTAGTCATTCACCCACTTATCACAATATATCTGTCAGCAAGTTCACTCATTCAAGTATTCTTTGTATTCCAAATTTGCCAGATATATGACACAAGAAATATATAATATTATTATTATTATTAAAGAAGTCAATTATTGCAGCAAATTTTCCTTGCAATTTACCGAGTCTAGGAAGACACGACCTCCATTGCCATTTGCCTATATATATATATATATATATATATGGGAACCAATGGCAAAAGCTAGAGGTATTCAGAAATCTCCTTCGTCTGCAGCAGCATGTGCCCAAACAACCAGAAAGCTCCTCGCGATGGGAAATGGTCGACCGGACTTTGTGGTCGATGTGATGATCCCCTCAACTGTAATTGATCGATACATGCACCTTTTTACACCTTGATTTTCCTTTTGGTAATTATGGCTTAGATTAACCTGTTGATCACTTTTTGTAGATGTCATAACATGTTGCTTTCCATATATCACCGCGGGCCAGATTGTGGAGATTGTTGATGGAGGAAATACATGTAAGCAAACTCTTGTGATCATTATTTTATATATTACTGTGATTTTCTGTAATATATTATGCAGATATGCCAATTATGTTCTAGTTTAATAACATGATTTGTTTTTTATTAAAATCATTATTGGATTTGTGATTAATCATTATTGAATTTTGAAGCGGAAAAAGCCGAAAGAGTCGCATTGTGTTCTTATTGTTTGATAATCTTTATAATGTTAAAAACTCCTATTAATAGAAGATGAAAATAGAGATAAATATGACAGTCCCAAACGATATTATGGAACCATGCATATCATATCATGCATTCTAACATTTTTATAGCTGGATGAAGCTGTTAAACCAGTTACTAATCATCATGCATGCACTGCTGTTAATTTGCATGGGCAGCATGTCTAGTTGGTGGCCTCACCTACTTTGCTTTGGCCTATGTTGGCTGCGGATGGGTATACTCTTGCACTTACCGCTCCAAACTGCGAGCCCTCTTCTCACTCCCAGAAGCTCCGTGCGCAGATTGGCTGGTTCATTGCTGCTGCTGTCCATGTGCTCTTCGTCAGGAGTATAGAGAACTCAGAATTCGTGGGGCTGATCCCTCCCTAGGTGAGCCCAGTACTCTTTAAACAATTAAAGCTTAAGCTCGTAAGAATAAATAAATTTAATCATTTAATTTATACGTGATTATCGTTCCGTGAAGGTTGGGAAGGCAATGTAGAGAAGTGGAGGCAAGCAGGAACCACGCCTCCTATAGTTGCACCCGGCATGACTCGTTAATGGAGTGGATTTGTGCCAATAAAATTTGAAAAGAGCCTGCAGAAAGATTGAGAATGCTATATATATTCGATTGTTTAGCCCTTCTTGTGTATAATTGTTATGGGTCTATAGCTTTATTTTCTTTTCAAGACATTGTCATAATGTATTGTACGTGTCCAACGTTTGTTCTCTCGGTTATCTTTGCTTTAAGCATTACGAAATCTACATGCGCATGTACAATTAATTGTCAATTAATTGATGTTCCATGTCTAATGATTTTGGTCAACATAAGTGTATGCTTCCATCAATGTTGAGATTCTGAATCTGAGGACACTGAATTATTCCTCCCATGTCGCTCTAAGAAAAATTGAAAGTTGTATCTAGAGATGGAACTAGTAGGGGACCGGCAGGGCCATGGTCCCCTTCCACTTCATTAAAATATATATATATAGCTAGTCCCCTCTCAAAAATGAATGGTCCTAGTCCTCCTTGTTTCCCAACCCATTCAAAATATACTTTGGTTCCTCCCCATTCAAAATCTTGGTTCCATTCCTACTTGTATCGACCGATATTATTTTGTTTGAATCTGCGTCGTTCTCTAGTATGATATACATGTTCTAGATGATACAGACTTGACTTTTGTGTTCTATAAAATGGTGTGTGAAAAGAGTTTTAATTTAATACACTGGGTATATAGAAATATTCTCGTGAAGACATGATAATAAATTTAACAAAAACATCGCTATCTTTGATGGTCAAATGAGTGCAATGTGTGTGAAAATTCTCAGGCTGCAACTGAAATGTTGCTAAAATCTTGTAATGTAGGAAGCAATAGAAAATAAATAAATAAATAAATAATAATATAAATTATGTTGATTAGAGTCTCATCGGTTAACAATAGAGTTTTGGTAGTCTTGCTACCAGGGGCGGAACCACACCTTGGCTTGGGAGCCAGCCCCCCAAGCCATATATAGGGTGGTCCCCAAATTTTTTTTTAATTATTATTATTTTTTAACTTTTGACTCCCAAACAAAACATTCTAGTTCCAGCCCTACTCACTACCAAGAAGAAGAGAGCAATCATGCATATAAGAAAACATATTTTTCATTAATCATATATAATTTAATCTTCATAAGATACAAAAAATCACTTAAATAGATTATAAGAAACCCCAATTCTAAATTGACCAACTTTTGTGCCAAGTTCATTATTAAATTATAAAATAACTCTAACCCTATTTTGACTGACAATGGGCTACGCCCATTATTTTTTGCATAATACATTAACTCTTTAATATATAAAACCTAAATAATCAATAAAACCAAAAGACTAATTTACTATTTTCCCATCCTAGATCATCTTTCTTATTTTATTTCTCAGATAATAAGGGTTAAACCTCACATTTTTAAATTATTAGTATTGAAAATTTCAGAGGTCTTTTTTAGGATAACAAGAATCCTTTACGCTCTGCCACCAATTAGATGTGGTACCATGCTAATGCACAATAACTCCAAATACCTAGAGGGGTCCCTCACCCTTAAGAATTAGGTAAATCACCAGGTTTTCTAATGCACAGTAACTCCAAATACCTAGAAGGGTACCTCACCCTTAAGAATTATGTAAGTCATCAGTTTTTTTTTTTTTAACTCGAATTAGGGCCTCTCAACTAGAAAGTAGTGCCCCGGCCGGCCCACACAGCTCTCGGAAAAAAAAATGCCAAGATGCCAACAAAGTAGTTGGGAGGTGTCCCTAATTCAAGTCATATCTTGTGGATCCACCATTGTTAAAAGGAAAATAAATAAATAAATGTACGTACGTAGATAATTAGAGCTAGTGCTCATCCATGCATGCTTTGTCCCCTCCTTTTCTTATGTGACATACATTCATCAACAGCAGAGGTTTTCCAGAGGTAAAATCCCACATAGTTCTTAAATTCCTCAACATGCAGTTCATCTTTTAGCTGTTAGAGCTAGCACAAACTTACCCCCATAGAATAACAGATATATATGACATCGTTTGAAGCTGTCAACAAAGCCGCCGGTTGTGTATATATATATATATATATATATGGCAGAAAGAAAGAAATAATAGATAAGTGTTCATTTGTATACTAAGAGACTCAACCTGCACATATAATATTATATCAAGCTCTGCAGATGATCCTTATCTAATATCTCTACTTTGCGTGTCCCCGTATGTCCTGCAACTTATAAGCTCTGGTCATACCTTTGAAAATCAGAAATTTCTTGGTTGTTTATATATATATATAATATAAATTAGTCAATGATTTCCGTGAATTTTCCTTGCAGTTTACAGAGTACTGCAGGAAGACACATCCATTGCCTATATATGTGAAGGTATTCAGAAATGTCCTACAGAACCTACCCACAACATTTCTAGTCTCTAGCAGCTGCAGCATGTATCCAAACAACCAGGAAGCTCCCTCTTCCAATTTTGCTCCACCGCCTCCAATTGCAGGCCCACCATTTGCGAAGTCTCACAATGGGCAATGGTCTACCGGACTTTGTGATTGTTTTGATGATCCCTCCAACTGTAACTGCCACCATAATCCATCGATGCGCCTTAATTTTCCTTGCTAAAAGTTTCCACTATCGTTAATGGCTTACACCTCTTCACTTTTGCAGGTTTCATAACATGTTGCTGTCCATGTATCACCGTAGGCCAGATTGTGGAGATTGTTGATAGAGGAACTACATGTAAGCATACTCTTGTGATCATTAACTGTTAATTACTTAATTATATTTATTTACCATTAGATAAAAGGGTAAAAGAAATAGAGATAATTAACTTGTTCAATAAACCAACCTAATCATGCACTGATGTTACTTTGCATGGGCAGCATGTCTCGTTGGTGGCCTCATCTACGCTGGTCTGGCCTATGTTGGCTGCGGATGGTTATACTCTTCCACCTACCGCTCCAAACTGCGAGGCCTCTTCTCACTCCCAGAAGCTCCGTGCGTAGATTGGTTGGTTCATTGCTGCTGCTGCGCATGTTCTACCTGTCAAGAGTATAGAGAACTCAAAATTCGTGGGGCTGATCCCTCCCTAGGTAAGCTCCATATCGTCTCCTCCGTCAAAAGCTTAAGCAAAAGAGATTAATTAATCATTTAATTTATATTCTAATAATTTTGACATGTGTGAAGGTTGGGAAGGCAATGTAGAGAAGTGGAACCGGGAAGGACTGACACCTCCTATAGTTGCATACGGCATGGCTCGTTAGTGGAGTGGATTTGTGCCAATAAGATTTGAAAAGAGCCTGCAAAAAGATTGAGAATGCCATATATATATTCAATTGTGAAGCCCGTCTTGTGTATAATTGTTACGGGTCTATAGCTTTATATTCTTTTTAATATATTGTCATGATGTATTATGTCCAACGTGTGTGCTCGGTTATCTTTGCTTGAAGCATTTAATGTAGGTTTAAAAAATGTTTGAATTCAAACTTTCACTCTTTTTTTATATGGGCCTTTCAACTGCCAAGTGTGCTAGTTGGATATGTCAAACTACTATCGTTTGACAAAAAAGCCTTCCCTTTAGCGTAATTAGGCGCTAAAATGGATTAAAAAAAGTGGAGATCATGTGCATTAATTTCTTTGACAAAATACTTTGCAAAATACCCTCAATTTTGACTATTGACGAACCAAAATTGCCCCTTTATAATTATTATAAACATAGGGGGAACTTACAAATTTGAATAATACGTTGTATTTCAGCCACCCTTTTTTGCTTTTGGGAGGTGGCCAAACCACCTCCACAATCACCTCGAGTAAGCTTTCGGGGTGGCTCGATCACCTCTCTTTTCTTTTTGGGTGGTTGAACCACCTTAATTTAGGTCTTTATTATTATTATTTTTAAAGTTATTTTTATTTTTTTTAATTGGGGTAATTTGGAAGAATTTGTCAAAGTGATCACATGTAACACCCCATCCCATTGACATACAATATTGTTTGCTTTTAGTTCCTCCGAACTAGACTTCTCAAGAAGTTATCCATATTGGTACTACTCTCACTTAAACTCGCTTAATTGTGAAATTTGAATAAAATAATGATTATCATGGTTTTAAAACGTGTTGTTGTCATAGAGGGTGTATATATTTCTCTCACATAAGCTCGTTTAATTGCGAAGTTCTAATAAAATAATAACCATCACGACTTTAAAACGTGTTGTTATCTTAAAGGGTATATATATTTCAATCCATTTTAATGTTGAAAATTGATAGAGGAGTTTTTTTTCAGAAGTTGGTAGCTTGACGTATCCAACTATCCAACTATATCCAAGTGGCCCAACTTAATTTCAGAGGCCTAAATAAAAAAGAGGTGGTAGTTGAGATCCTTAAGTATTCAATTATGATTGATGAATTTGAATAAAAGAATAAGCGGAAACTACACTAATTACCTTCTTAATCTACCACCATATCTTTAATGTCCCCTCAATCTTTCAACTTATTTAATTTAATTACCTCACCAATTGCAACCCCTTTGCTAGATTGGTAGCATACATTAAACAAATTAAAAAGATTGGGGGACATATATTGCAAATAGGATGGTAAATTAAGGGAAGTAGATGTAGTTTTCCCGAAGAAAAAAGAAGAAATTGTATGATTCAAACGACATTAATTCTGGATTGATGAACACAATTAACCCAACAATCAAACATGTCATGGGATTCCAAATTTTGATCCTTCTTTCAGCGGTACATCAAAAGAAAACCAGGGGAAAACAAAGACATTTCGAAATCTACATCTACTAGCTAGCTAGTTGTCAATTGATGGTCCATGTTTATCTTAGTTTCTTAATTATTTTGGCCAACATGGTCCCTAATTTGACTATCCAAATCTTCACACAGATTTGACCTTTCAGTTGTTAATTAAGCTTTGCTAGGAATTGATGCTCTAAGCTAACCTTTCTTTGACAATAAGAGTATTAGTTCTTATCCCCAAGGGGTAGATCAATCAGTTATGGATCACGCCTCATAAAGCGGAGGTCACTAGTTCTTAAAATAAAAGAAATGCTATAAATTTTTTAAAAAAATTCCACAATTATTTTATAATGCTCACGTAAGAATTCCAATCAACCTTTGGATGGATTAGTCCTTATTAAAATATATATATATATATATATATATATATATACAATTTAGCATTGTGAAATAGTGGTAAGTTAAAAATACAGTTTCTTGAATTATAATTAAATAATAATCACAATGGTAAGGTAGTTGTCAATTGATGACCTACAAATTCTTTTATTTTTGGCTCAACCTTGTCCGTAATTTGGGAAATAAAAAATAAAATAAAAATATATTGAGAGAGGTCTGACCTTTCAATTCATAAGCTATATATATCTACTATTAGCAGCTTAATTGATTCTCTAAACTGTCGTGATTAACTATTCTTTAAACATGAATAATCCTAATTCCTGAATTAGAAGTCTTTGTATAGGTTGACCCTGTTTTTAAGCAAAAGTAATTAATATTCAAAGTCATTCTCATCCATTTGGTAATCTTCATCAATTAAATAAATAAATAAATTATATGTATATAGTATGAGTCATGGCCCTTTCAGAAATGTACGAGAACTAACGTACAAAAGTAGACATATATTGTATGGAGTTGAATCCATTTGGAAGCAGTTAACCAATCCAGCGTCCCTGGACCTAAAACATTGACCTGAAACCAAGTACTCTTTTCCTCCTTTATATATATATATATATATATATATATATATATATATATTCAAACCAGTTCCATGAGAAACCCACTTCACCATTTCCTACCAAATCAAAACCCAATTCCCTAGTACTTTTAGCTCCTTCATGGAATTTGATTGCCGTCTCCCATCAAACATGTTCATGAACACAGACGACCAATATCTTGAGCTCGAAGGTGGTGGCGACGATGATCATAATGATGTTCTCTTCGCTGACATTAGGAGACAAATTTTGCTTCTCACAGCAGACGAGGATGAAGATGTCCACAAAGACAAACAGCGAAACTCCATTAGCCCTGTCAGAAGAAGCTCAATCAGCTTGGTACTGCAACCTGGAAGCTATTTCAACTGGTGGGAAAATGACAACACCAATACAGTGCCGGCATGGCTTGTGAGCTTGTGGAGATCAAACAATGGCAATGGAACCGGGGTGTTTATCCCTCAGATAGTCCGATCCAGAAGACATTATAAGCCAGCTGGTACATATATATATATATATATACACATGTGCTTGATTTCCTCTCTTGAATGAATTTATTCCTTATATATATATATATCGTGTGACTTATATTGTATCATCATGATCATCATGGTTTTCAGGAAGGATGAATAATAGTCAGAGAAGAGTATACAAGCGAGTGGAGAACAAGTACTCATGAACATGAAGCTACATGCATCTTCAAGGAAGTATAACATGATCATGATGATGACAATGTAATAGTAGAAGGAAATTCACGTTATAAATTGGTTGTACATATAATACTGGCATGAAAAACATCAGCTGCTGTAACAGTTGATGAACAAAAAACATGTCCTCTGAAACCATATCATATGGAAATTGAAATAAAATGGTTCTTCAGTGATGCCATTAGAAGTTTTTGTATATATATAGCTGCGTTGCAACAGTCAATGGACCAGATCAGACATTGCATTTGATAAGGATATAGATGGAGAATCATGCCATCTGAACAATAATCAAGATAAGAAGATGATAGCAGCAAAGCCTCTGCTATAGAATTGATCATTTCTGTTACTATAGCTTAACTAGCTACACCAATTGTAATCAAACACAAAGTACTAATAAATAAGTCAATGATCATATACTGTTTTGATTATCTTGACCATAACATTTTCTCCAACACAAGACAGCTTTCATGGCAACTTCAATTTCAAACGCCAACGCAACTTTTACCTTCCCAGATTTCACACAGTAACTCTATAAACATGAAGGCAACAATTACTTAATGTGGTCGTCCCAATTCATTCCAACTCTTGAAAAGCCTAGATGTGATGGGCATGTTGACGGATCAGAGCAGTGCCCTTAAAAAAAGTACAGATTTCATAATTTGGAGCAAAATTCTATGTGTGGAGCATGTCAAAAGGTTCTAGCCTGATTGTGGGCTGGAAGCCTGGGCTTTCATTCATGTCTTTGTGGCTGGATAAGCTCCAATAGGATTCGAGGCTGAAGTCCTGGCTCATGGGTGATCTTTAGTGGGAAAGGTGCCTTGAGCTCCTCTATCCACTTCAGCTTTAAATTAAGTATTTTATAAGTTTGATATCACTTATTAAAAAAGAGAGTTTAAATGCCGAAAGAAATTATTAAAATATTAATTAAATGGTTAAAATATGAAGATAACTGTCGGGGTCAAATTAATGATCGTCAGCATCTAGTTGGTGGACCAAATGGGTTGTCGACAACTGGTCATTCCAAACAGTTATTTAGACGAGATGTTGTTGCTTAATCAAATGTTGATTTAGAATTCATCCCTAGATAAAATGCTTGTAGAATTTTTTTGGGGTCAAATAATACAAATAAAACAAACATAAAACCAAATAAGAAAGAGGAAACGAAAACTATCTAGGATTTTTTTTTTTTAAGAGATACAACCCAAATAGATAACAACAAACAAAAACCAAACTAACAGGGGGTGGATCCTTCCCACTACAAATAGGAGAAGAGGGTGAATGAGGTAAGTAAGTGGAATGCAGCTAGACTAAGCTCTAACCGCGGCCCAATAAGTCATGTGATGAGCGCAGAAGTTTGTATTTCTGTGAACTTTTCTTGCTTTTCAAGAGAAAATGAGGGAATCATAACAATGGAAGTTAGTGATAATGTTCTCAATTTTTCAATCTTGAACCAGGGACAAGTGTTAGAGCACCATGATGACTATAAGAGAATCACCTTCCAAAATAAAATTTGAGATGTTAAGAGAGATTGCCAAAAAAACTGCAAGAGACATGGCCAAAGCCTCCCCAGAAGTGGGGTCACATGGATCTAGATACCATAAACACATACAGACATGGCCAAAGTCCCCCCAAAATGAGGTTTCCTTATTAGGAAGTTTGACTTCACTAATAAGGACAACAATAATGAGAAGAAAAAAAAGGACAACAATAATGAGAGTGATGGAAAAAATAAAAATGCTTATACTCTAATTAATAATGGCCGCCCATTAACAAAGTTACCTTAACTAGGTTTGCCATGGATGATCTTTTCCAAATGACCAAACTAACAACATTGCCGACATTACCTTAATTGAATTCGATTAAATAGTAAATTTAATATCTATATCATTTTGGATGAACTTAAAATGAACAAGAAAGAATTTGTAGCATTACTCCTCTTAACCCCTTCAAATTGCATCCCAATGACAATCTACCTCCTAAACAGACAAAATTTTCTCTCTAAACTGAGTTGAATAATTTTTTTAATCTAATTTATAAACATGACCTTTTTTTTTATTTTAAGAACATATGAAATGCATGTGTTTTTAATAAAATTTATTTTAACTTTGTTCTGATTGTTAAAAAAATATATGCAATTCACATGTTCAATGAACATATGTCATTTTATAGTAAGTTGAAAAAAATTCATCCAACCCAACTAGTTTGAAGGAAAACTTTATCTTTCCAAAAATATCAATTGAGACATGCACAAACCTGTCTCTCAGACTATCAAATGAAAGTTTGAATTACCACTTATGAAATTGAGATTGTTTAGTGTCATTTTTTCTAATTTAATGATAAATTTGCATATTTGCTATACAAATATAAACAATATATATATGTATAATAATAATAATAAAACCAAACATTTCTTAAATGGTCGGGAGGTGATACAAAATGTTGGTACGAAACAGCACCAAATACCCAACCTACCAAACCGGCCGAATTTATAATATAATTTTAACGCAAAATCATACCGTCCGATTCGTTTTCCTATCTAATTTCATCACCGTCAATTAACAAATGCAAAATGACAAGGGACCCCACCCTCCTAGTCGTCCACGTCAAAGCGGCACACTTGGAGTTGGAGGGAAACCTCTCTCTCTCTCTCTCTCTCTCTCTGAGAGACAAGTTTGTGCATGTCTGTGAACATTGTAGTTGTGGTTAGTTAAAACGGCGATGCTGATGGTCGCATCGTAAACATCGAAGCCCCAAAACAAAAAAGCATATACAAAAACAAATACCCCCGATCTCTCTCCTTTTCGATCCCTCAGATTTCTCAGAAACTCTCTTCGATCTGATCGCCCACCTTTCTGCACTCCTATTCCATTTAAACAAACACACTACAAAGAAACGCCCAAGCCAGAGAAAAACACTTCCCCCGCGCCACTCCCTGTTTTCTTCTGATTTCTACTGTGTTCCCCGAAATGGCGTCGTTTACGGTGCCGTGCCCTAAGACCTTCTCCCTCCCCCGCCTCGGATCCACGCCTCGAGATTCGGATCGTCGCGGGTCCAGCCCGAGGCCGTCTGTGCTATCCGGATCTTCCCTCGGTGAGCCGGTACGTTCGTCTTCCTCGATTTGAATCTTTGGCATTTGGGTTTGCCACATTTCTGGTGTTAAACTCAGCATATTATTGTTTTAGTTTTTTGAACATGTTATTATTTGATCTTTCCCATTTTCGTCAATACTATTAGGACTGACAATTGGGAACAGTATATACATGTGGGTTTGAACTTTGAACCGTGTTTTTTTTTTTTTTTATGGGTCGTAACTATACAATCAGTGTTCTGCGAGCAATGCTCTTTGAGAGAGTATTGCTCACGGAGTATTGAATAATATTTGAA
Organism: Carpinus viminea; assembly: GCA_013348765.1. Classification (NCBI taxonomy): domain Eukaryota; kingdom Viridiplantae; phylum Streptophyta; class Magnoliopsida; order Fagales; family Betulaceae; genus Carpinus; species Carpinus viminea. The sequence continues at coordinate 36,612,567 of CP054671.1, read as the reverse complement.
GATTATGTCAAAAAGTAGTTTTTGGTGCAGAAACCAGTACTATCTGCCCTCACATAATAGTGGGTTATACTAATAAAGCCTATAGTAGGACCTAGTGTTCATGAATTGTTCTGGGAGTATTGAATAATCTGTTTAATATCATAGTTGAAGATTATGTGAATTAAGTAGTAGTTTGGGGTAAATTTTATCAGTGTAACTTTTAAATTTTTTAGTTCAAGAGTATGTAAATTAAGTGTATTTGTGCTACATACACTAGCAGACTTTCAATGATATAAAAAGAAAAAATAAATATCCTTACATTGTCATGGTGTTCAATGAAGGTGAAACTTCATTTATAAGTGTTGAAAATTCTCAGTTGTCTGCTTTTTACCCGTCATTAGGATTTGTTTTTTTATGGAAAGTTTTTGAATAGAGAAATGTTATGGGTACCAAATCTTTTATCAAGAGATGGATACCAAATCTTTTATTGGTACCCATAGTATTTTTCTCTATTAATTGTTTTTGAGCTTTTTCAATGAATAAGCTCCGCATCATCTTATTACCCATCTCTTGGTAAAAGATTTGGTACCCCTAGCATTTCTCGAATGAACAACACTACATGAAGATTTTAATCATGCGCAGGTTCATGTTTTATACTGTTTTTGCTGCAAATTTTTAAACTCCTGTTGTATAATTGTATTTTGCAGAGGCAATCCAGGTTATGGAAGGTGTGTGCACAGCTTAATCAGGTAAGATTGTTCTTAATAAGCAAGAATATCCATATTTAAGTAGATGTGCATTATGGGCACCTACTAAAGCTACTTTTATCCCAGGTTACTGCCGAGAAATCTTCAAATTCGTCACCTGTACTTTCCACAAAGCCTGGAGTTGCATCACCAGTAGCAAAAGATGAGACAGCAGATCTATACAGTGCTCCAGATGCATCATCAATCTCAGAATTCATGTCTCAAGTATCAGACCTTATCAAGTAAGTTGGAGAGCCTTTGGTGCATATTCATGCTCACATGTATTATTCATTGTTTTATACATATTAGGCATCATTCTTGTTGTTAAAGTTTATGTCATTTTCATGAGCAGACTTGTGGATTCAAGAGATATTTCGGAGCTGCAAGTGAAGCAATTGGACTGTGAGATTTTAATAAGAAAACAGGGAGCTTTGCTGCCAGCAGCACCTGTTGCTAGTATGCCACCACATCTAACCCATGCAATGCTTCCATCTCCTCCACCACCAGCTGCTACTGCTTCTGCAAGCCCTCCTTCAGCACCAGTATCCACCTCACCTGCCCCTGCGAAAGCAAGCACTTCATCTCATCCACCACTGAAATGCCCCATGGCTGGGACCTTCTATCGCTGTCCTGGACCTGGCGAACCACCATTTGTCAAGGTAAGTTTCCGTGTTGGTGAGCCTGCCCCTTGAGGGCTGGTCCCCCAAAAGACATGCCCGAGAAGTAATCATGTCTTTAACAAATTACTTGTTCTTGTAGCATGTGCATGTGTGTTTATATATGCTCCACTATTCACTAAAAGGAAAAAGCAATACCCCACTCTTATTAAAAAATTTCCATTTTCCAGGTAGGAGATAAAGTCCAGAAAGGTCAGGTCATCTGCATCATTGAGGCCATGAAACTGATGAATGAAATTGAGGTAACCATTTTCTTCATTTATTGTTTAAACCTAAGGGGGTTTGGTCCCTACATCATTCTTTCGTTTTAATATTTATTTACCCCCTACTGAATCATTTTTAGAAGGACAAATTTCTTCGATCTTCATCTTGGATATGGAGAATTTAACTTCTGTTTGAATTAGAGATCATTGGCTTGAAGGAAAACTCTTAAGTGACTTAAAATTTCCACATATGCATTGTTGTGCTAATAGATAATAAATTATTTGGCCTTTTTCCCCCATTGAGATTGGAGACTTTGTTGCAGACTCGGAAAAGGCTTGATGCCCTACATCTGTGTTCACTAATGTTCATTTTTGCCTTTCAGGCTGATCAATCTGGAACAGTAGCAGAGGTTCTTTTAGAGGATGGGAAGCCAGTTAGTGTAGACACGGTGAACACCCTCTCTCTCTCTCTCTCTCTCACACACACACACACACGACCCTATACACACACGAGCACATACACCAAAATTTCATACTTGATTCATATATATGAATTTCCTGTCTTTATCCTCGCAGCCTCTTTTTGTGATTGTACCGTGAGTTACTTCCATGGGTCTCCTACAAACGTGTTGGTGATAGTCGTTCTTTCGAGTATAAGTTTCATTTTTCAGAATTTAGTAATGCCTCTATTACTCTGTAACTTTAATTTAATAATGGTTATATTTCATCAAGGGTCTTCTCTTTTGACATTATAATTAATATTTATGATTTACCAAAGGCATAAAGCTCAATGTAAGAGATGGAACATAGTATTTGCCACACCTATGGAAAGTTTGTTATGCTGTTTGTCATTATTTCTTGCATCTCTTTAACCTTACCTCCTTCAAACTTACACCCAGTCTTTAAAAAGTTGCTATTGAGTATTGACCATCCAAACTACCTATAGGCATATCATTTCTATGAAAATAAATTTGTCCTAACTGACCTTAATATGGAGACCTACGACCTGACCATGTTTTTTTAAAAAAATATTTGATGTGATTGCAAGGGTAAAATTTCCGTTGGATTAAAGGAAAATCATAACAAGTGGACGAAGTGAAAGGGTTAGGTACTTTTTTGATGAGTTAATTGCAATTTTTTAAAGTTTATGAGAAATCTTGTAATCTGGGTGCAAGTTTAATGGGGGTTAAATCTTGGTTACGACCAAGCTCCACTCAACATGTAGCATTAAAATCAGTGCGATCCATTTTATGTTGGACGAAAATAGAGAAGTACTTAAGATAATCTGGCCATACTGGAAATTTTGATTGGAAAATGAATGGCTATTTGTGCCATCCTTATCAATATGTTATATCCTAATATAGTGGAAACAATCTAATGTTTAGTGGCTTTGAGCATGGCTGTGCCAGAAGACCAATCTGAGGTTAATTATTTTCGAAGAAATGGAGGCCGACAAATCAGCAATTCTCCAAATAAGCTTCCACATCGCCTCAACAATCGTAGTAGCATATTACCATATTATTAACGGCTGCGCTCGTAGAAACGCAGTTAAGGAATCTCATAAAGTTGGAAGCAACTATTGGCTTTATTACCGTAGTAAGCAACAGTTTATGTCCAGATATCAAATATATGCCACTAGTCATTCTGGATAAAGAAAGTCAACAAAACAAACCATGTTACGATGAACCAAATTAGTAGTCCAGTGCATCATACAACTAGCTTAACCAAAATAAGCCTATCACCGCCAGTTTCAAGATCTTTATTATTATTTGATTAGTAATGAGAGTTGTATTAAAATGAGAATAAACTTAGTAATGAGGATTCGTGAGAATCCCATGGAGTTGATCATTCTAAAGAAAGTGAATTTCATTAACAAAAAAGAATGCTGTGACTATAATGCCAAGAAAATTACAACATGGAAACAGCTAGAGAAGGCGCTCGTCGATCAGAGCCAGTACTATCCCAGGCCATTAAGTGCCTTTCTTTCCTCTGTTTCCAGATTTCTATTCTTTTCTCTCCCTATCCAATTTCTATTCCTTTCCTACTTAAATGTACAAGTTAGCCTACCTGTCATATACTTACAACTATCATCGTTGCCTACTTCCTCTACTGTTGTTACCCTTCCTCCCACTATTACTTAGCCTGCGAGCCCCACCTGTCCAGTCTTCATCACCACCGTCATCTTCATCATCCTCACCACCCATGTAACCAGATTTCCGCCCTTTTCTGGGGGTAGGCCGCTTCCTCTTTATATTTGCTGTATAAATCGAGTAATCAACAGTATCTTCCTTCAGAGAACTCTTGAATTCCTGTGCAGTAAGAGAGAGTGTTAAGAGAAAATTACAAGCAGTCAGTCCAATGAAAAATACATGCGAGAAAGGACAATGGGCCCCCAAATCATAGCCCACCCTACCTGATATCTTTGTACCAATTCTTGATAAGTGGTAGGCAAACTGGTGGATGTTCCGCCGAGGCTAAGGGGAACGTTTTGCCTGGAGAGAACCTCTCCAGGTTTTACAGGTTCATTTGGAGAAAAAGCCTGGTTCGAAAGTACAAAATATTGCATAAACAATAAGTTCTATAACTCATCCAGATTGAACATAAGTATTGCGGTCAAATCATGACAAAAACCAACTGTATGTAGTTTTACCTGGCACCGAGAATCATTCAAGCTATAGACAATTTTTAGGTGCCTCTTTACCTTCAGAAGAAGCTGCAATGCAATAGCTGCCAGACAGTCAGCCTGCATAAGCACCAGGCAGGATTTAAAAGAAATTAAAATCAACGTGTATCCAACCACAACATATAATGAAGCAAACCATGCATGAACATAGCTTATACATATACTGGAACTAACATGAGAAAATTCTTTATTCTATAAAATAAACATTCAGAACGGATCTAACACAAACATTTTCGTGCTTGTCAGAAATCAATTAACCCTTTCTAGTTCAAATTCTCGTTATTCAATTACGTTTTAACGCTACCTGAACTTTCTGCAGATCATCTTCAGAAAGAACACAAGAAACACCTGAGCCCATACTACGCGTCTTTGCCCCCCAAGAGGTACTATGATTTGAGACCAACTGATCAGCTGCATCTAGTTGAATACTCTCATTCAAATCCATTGACATCATATGGTTGAAAATAGGCTGACCAGCCGGCTCATGTTGAATCATCCCATTCAAGTCCATAGAAGCCATCTCATTGAAATTAGGATGAACAGCTAGCTCCGGTTGTCCATTCTTATAAGATACCTTCTCTGTATATCTTTGTGACAAATGCATACTCAAGGCTTTCATTTTTGCCTCAAGTGCCCCAGCCCTAACTTGTATAACTCGATTTATAGTATAGATCAAATACAGTGGCTCATCAGGCGATGTAAATGGTAGCAAAGCAAGAATTTCAGAACAGTACCTGCCAAAAGAAACTAGCTCATAATTCTACTCTAAACAACTTGCAAAGTAGAACTCTAGGAATGGCACCAACAACAGAAACTCACATCAGGAAAGGGACTATAGAATCATTCCAGGTTGGGTTATCGAACTTTCGCACAATTGAGGACATGAATTTGTTTCTTGAAACCCGGTTTCCACGGATGAGCTTATAGATTCTAGAAACGCCAAGCCTTCCTTGAGCCAAAGAGACGCCATCAGATTTCCCCTTCACATTTCCTGGAATCTTGGATTGGACCTTCAGGTTCACATTTTCATGAATACCACTAATGGATTGTATAAAACTGAATGATTTTTGAAGGCCATCCCCCAAACGGCTTTCAAAAAATGCAGGGTACCTGAAAAGATGCTAAACTTAGCCAGGACAGAGGAAATTTGACAGGAAAGAGAACTTAGAAAGAAAAAAAAAACATTTAAAGAAGATTACTTTTCATTCATATTCATCAGCAAATGATGAGCCAACTTTGAATTCACTTCCAGTGGATCTGTTTCAAGTGCAATGAGGTATGGGACACAAGTAATAGGATGAACGAGACCTTGGCGCAGCACAATTTCAACGATCTATTTTGGTAGCATAGAAACAATAAGGGAAAAAAAGAAAAAAAGGTAAAAATTAGCCAGTGATAGCGGAAAATACCAGAGAATTATGACTTGAAATTCAACCATTGATTAATCAAGAGAGGTTAAGACAAGAACATTTCTTAATGCTCCCTCCATTCCAAATAAGTGTCAACTCTAAGTGACATGATTATTAATAAAAAAAATTAAAAATTAAAAATTATTATAAAAAAAATTAAAAAAAAAAAAAAAGTGCAACAGATTTCTGACATCCTTCACTCAACATCAGAGACGGGCACCACTTTTAATGAGAACTTTGTTTATTATTATTTTTTTCTGAAAAAGACAGTATATTAGGAAAATATCAAACAAAGTGTGACTTTAGGATCAGCCCAGGAAAGACTGCACGACATTAAAATGAGAATGGAGGGAGAGCAGAACTTTCAAAGCTAGGACAGCTCCCAAACCACAATGATGGAGGTCCAAGCCATCCAAGAAAAATTGAGCTCGTTTAACAACGCTTTTTAGGGTAGCCTTTTAGCAAAAAAACCAAAAGCAATAACAAACAGCTTGAAATACAAAACACTCAAACTACTTTCACTTTTATGTCGCATCACAACCAAAAAGCAAAAAAATCTTCTAAAAAGTTTTGTCAAACCCGTTGTATTTAATTTCAGGTTTACAAAAGAATGATCCCAGCAGTCAGGCTACAAAAGTCATTATTTCCATCAGATTGCAAGCTTATAAAGGTGCCACTCTTTAAAACAATTGCCCAACAATCCCATAGGATAAATAGAAAGCATATTCACTTTTAAGACATAAGCCATCTGACAGATTTATGTTAATATATCACATGAATATACTTTTCAAATACCATCATTAAGCATGACATCCTTCCTATTTCTCTCTCTTTTTTCATTATCACCTGCTATTCTCATTGTGATTCAAGCTCCAGAACATGAGCAGTTTCTTAAAATAAAACATATGGGAAGAAAAATAGAGATTCCAGGTTCTCACCTTAAGAGCAAATTGGCGAACTTGCTCATTGAAGTCCAAACATCTACCTAAAATATTATCCCAATACAACTGAACTATACCCCCGCATATGTTGGTATCTCCTGCACCCGCAGCAACAGGCACACTGTGGTCACCTTCTACAGAACAATGAATTACGTTGTTACTTGCTTTATCTGTTTCCATTTGACTTTCCGCATCAAGAAGATATTCGTACATGTTTTGCAATGCTTGCATCTGGTTGACAGAATGATTTAGCAACATATTGAATATGGTAGCACAAGTTAAAAATTATCATTATTACCTTGATACGGACATCACAGCCAGAAGACAAAGTTGCCTCTAATATTTTCCCAATATCTTTTTCCAACATATATTCAGGCCAACCAATTAGAACAAAGCCTAATGCCTACAAAAGTTATAAGGCAACATAAGTAGAGTTGAAATTAAACAGGGGCGCTAGAAGCACCAAGAAGTGCTGAGAATGTGTACCTGCAATGATCTAACCTTTACAATGAAATCCTCCACAAGGAGATATTTTTTGAACAAGCTGAGACTACCGACAACATCAATAATTTTGTTACTGTAGTCAGTCAGCAAAGATTTGCCATAACGGATAAGCAATCCAAGGCAAAAAAGGGACCGCCCAACTAGCTGGAAATAAGAAAAAATAAACAAATTTTATCTTATAGCATATCTTGGTTCGGTTTGTCTCCATATCAAATATTTACACATGAAAAATGAAGCAACAATAACATACTTTAATCATATCATGAATTTTTATTTTAAATCTAAAGCTGCAAATATGCTACACATTCAGAAAGCAACCAGATGTAAAAAGACATTGAAAAACATATTAAAATAAGGATAATCAGCCTGGAATTATAAGCAGGTAAAATCCGAGAGTAAGAAGCTGACAAGAATCACACAAATAATTCACCAGTCAAAAGAAAATTTATTAACGTAGGGACTCCCACGAAAGTTCATTTATATCAATACCAACAGTGACCATAATCCACGAATAACAACAAATTGAGGCAAGCATATCCTGACAAACATATTACTTCCCATTCTGAAACTAACAAAACCTATCACATGTTAAACTAATTTACCGTATGCTATAAGCATGCAAAAGTAAGGCTCAGTTTGTTACACCATGAAGCGGGAGGCTTCGTGAAGAGTGATGATGGAAGCAAAATACAAGAGCTTGTGAAATGGGTGGTACTCCAATGCAGTGCGTGGGTCCTACCAGACAGATGCGTGGGAAAACATTAAAAGGGGTTAAGGAGATTTATTTAGATTTGTAAGATTTGAAGCAGGTCTGGAATCCGGTTTTGGCATGACGTGTGGGATTGAGATATGACTTTGAAGGAAGCTTTCCTGGCGTTGTTTAAAATTGCTTGCTTTAAGGAGGCTTCAGTAGCAGACAATATACAGTTTTCGAATGACACCAACCTCCTGTACTCTATTGGGAGATGTGGAGGCAAGGATAGGATTTGTTGATCCCCATCTAAAACACAAATATTTGACGTTAGATCTTTTATCATGCGCTTAGTCCCCATGCTAGCTATTCTTTCCCTTGGAAGAGCACTCAGAGAAGCAAGGTGCCTTTGAGAGTGGCCTTCTTTGTTTGGACAATAGTGTAAGGGAGAATCTTGACCTTGGATAATCTTAAAAAATAAGGCACACCATGGCAATGGACTGGTGTTGCATGTATAAGAAGAGAGGAGAATCCCTTGATCATCTTCTGCTCTATTGTGAAGTAGCTAGACAAGGATTTGGTTTTGCATCTTTCATTTTTTTTTGATAAGTCAAAATATTATTATAAAAGCGCAAAAGGGGCGCAACCCATAGTACACAGGACGTATACAAGGGAAAGCCTAAGAGGAAGAAGAAAGGCAAGAAAGAAAATCCGGAAAACTAGATACAAGTGGATCAAGCCAACCGGCCGTCCAGGTATAAAGCGTGAGAAGAAAATAATGCAGAATCTCCTCAAACGACGCGCAGAGTCTTCAAAGCATCTAACATTACGTTCCCTCCAAATACACCACATAAGACATAAAGGAATCATCTTCCAAACCACCGCACTCCTTGTACGTCCTCCGAACACCAACAAGCCATCAACTCCTTAACCGAACTAGGCATAACCCAACTAAGACCCAAACGGCTAAGAATGGGGTTCCACAAGGCATTCGTCACACCGCAATGAAGCAGAAGATGATCTACCGACTCCCCATCCGACTCACAAAGCCAACATCTATTAACCACTGTCATGCCCCTCCGCTGGAGATTATCGATGGCGAGAATCTTACCTCTAGCGGCCGTCCAAGCAAAAAACGCCACTCTAGGCGGAGCCTTTGTTCTCCAAATGCTTTTCCAAGGGAAAGAAATGGGCCCATGGGATGAAAGAACCCGATAATAGATCTCACCTCAAAGGCACCCTTGCTTGAAGGAATCCACCACAGCTTGTCCTCCCCAGCCCCTCTGAGCTTAAGAGAATACAAACAATTGTAGAACGAAGCTAAGATCTCCACCTCCCAATCATGGATCAAACGAGTGAAAACAATGTTCCACTGAATGGTACCATTGGTGCGCTCCATATTATCCGCAATGGAATTTTCATTCATTCATCTTTGTTATTTTTCTTTCATTCATCTTAGATAGACTTATTTCTGCAATTTTCATGTCTCGCTCCAACACTGCACCCAACAGATTAAGCTATTTTTCTTTGTTCCAGTATTCTTAGTAGTTCAAATCTTCTTCATCAAATCTAATCCAATTTCAACTCATACATGGGTATAAAACAAGAAAAATCAAGGGTTAAAGCTATTTATAATGATGGACATGCAGTTGAAATGATTGAAGACATAAAATAGTAATTTAGCCACCAACCTGCTTGTTATCAACCGGTTGAGCATCCAAACGTTTAAAGAACACCTGAATAAGATGCTCAATCACAACAGCACCTTTTCCTGCAATTTTTCCCGCAGAACAAAGACACCTGTGATGGGATAAGATATTAGCCATAGAAGACATTCAAAACTGCAAAGTTACTTCTCCTAAGGAAGAAATGACACAAACAACAAGCATAAATATTCCAAACTTAAAACAACAAAAATATCTCCCAATCACTTTGCATCTCTACAAAAACTATTTTTAACCAATTCTAACTAGCCAAATCCACTACTCAATACCAAAACTTAAATCTTATACAAATATATATTATACAAAAAATAACAATTTTATCATTGTTACGTAAGTGTTGGGTAAAATGATCTTTGCTGCAGTGCGTGGAGGTTTGTTGTCTGGCTTTTCCATGGGGACAAGGAATGGTGTGACTGATATCTCTTACCTTTTGTTCACAGATGATACCTTAATCTTCTGTGGGACGGTCCCATATCATCTCCGCCTTTTGAGTTGTTTGTTCCTGTATTTGGAAGTTGTCTTAGGATTGAAGATTAGTTTGGCTAAATCAGAACTAGTTCTTCTTGTTATTGTCAACAATGTAGAAGGTTTGACTAGGATTTTGGGTTGCAGGGTTTCGTCTTTGCCTATGAAATACCTAGGACTTCCATTGGGTGCTTCTTTTAAAATCAAATCTATCTAGGATGACATTACTGAGAAGATTGCACATCGGTTAGCTGGTTGAAAGTGGTTGTACTTGTCCAAAGGGGGTAGGCTTACCCTGACCAAGATCACATTGTCCATCTTTCCTACTTGCTTGATGTCACTATTTCCCATCCTAGATAGCGTTGCTAACCGAATTGAGAAGTTACAGCAGGATTTCTTGTGAGGGGAACGGGTGATGAGGTTAGATTCCATTTGGTAAGTTGGTCCAAGGTGTGTTCTCTGATTTCTAGGGGTTTGGGGATTCAAAAGTTGCTCTTGTTCAACCTAGCTCTTATGGGTAAGTAGTTATAGTGCTAGGCTTTTGAGAGAGAGGCCTTGTGGGAAGAGGTAGTGGACCATAAATATGGAAGTCAATGGAGTGGGTGGTGTTCGGATGGAGTCAATGGGGTCATATGGAGTGGGTCTATGGAAATTCATTATGAGAGTTTGGAAGGAGTTTTCTAGATATACTAGATTTGACATGAGTGACAGCTCCAAGATTAGTTTTTTGGAAAGATGTGTGGTGTGGAAAGTTTTCCTGAGTGGTTCAGCATTGCTTGCCTAAGGTATGCTTCCGTGGCAGATCTTCAGGTCATTATATATATATAAGCACAGCTAACACATGGATAAATACTGATGAAAAGTCATCACTGATAGTTTTTGATAGGTCAAAAGTCATTACAGCTTTTCCTATTCCATCAAACTAATTGCTCGGCTCCAGAATGGGTTAAAAAAGCAAGATCACATTAATGTAAGTATGACACCAAAAATTTAATAATGCAATTGCAATCAGAAGAGAATCAACAAAGAAATGAGAACTTGACGCTACTTGATGCAGGCATGGACAACTGTCAAGAAGGAATGCCGAACGATCATGTGCTTCAAGTCTTGCTCGAGTTCTTCGACAACACTTTGAGGTAATTTTCGGAGCAATGGCAACACAGAATCAATTATAAAAATTACACTCTCCAGTAACTGAGCAACCATTCGATTATCAACCTGAACACAAGCAAAGGCAAGTTAGAATACACACATGCTGTTTTTCCACTAAAAGAGAATAGAAATGAAAAGGATTGGGAAAATCAAAGGTAAATTGGCATAGTTACATTCTAAATGGATCTTGCAAATAGAAATGTCTGGCATAGGACAAGTTCCAAGACTATCATTATGCAGCATGGTTGTAAAGATAAAGCCAGAGATGCTTCCAGCAGTCTATTGACTGATGACTCTTTTGAATCATTGCACAGCATCAGCAATCAGCAATAAATACAGAGAAACTAAATTCTAACACAACACGCACACACATGCACAACAAATAGCTACTGCAATTTCGAACTTCTATATCTTTTTGTTCCCTAAAACGTGTAATTTGAATTCATATTTGAAAATCTTATTCAAGGCAGACTCTAGAGAGCCATAACACAATTTTAAAAGCCAAACAAAAACAAGTGATTTACAGGAAAAGAAAAAAATTGACCTTTATATCATTAGGTAATATCGGTAGCCTCACATTGGATAAAATTATCTCTATTCCTTAGAATGCTTTCGTCAAAGGAAGGCAAATTTTGGATTTTGTGCTTATTGCAAATGAAAGCTTGGATTATCATCTTAAGTCCGGGGAATTGGGGTTACTTTGTAAACTCGATATGGAAAAGGCCTATGATCATGTGAATTGGGATTTCTTGTTGTATATTCTTCGAAGGTGTGGGTTTGGTCAGAAATGGTGTTCTTGGATTGCTTGTTGTGTTTCCACGGCTTCGTTTTCTGTCTTGATCAATGGTTCTCCGGCTGGTTTCTTCAACAGTTCGAGAGGGGTTAGATAAGGTGATCCTCTTTCTCTATTTCTCTTTGTTGTTGTGATGGAGGCCTTTAGTAGAATGATTAAGGCTATGATTGATCACAATCTTATTTCCGGCTTCGCCGTGGGTGCTAGGGGGAGTGAGCAAGTTCTCGTTTCGCATTTATTGTTTGCGGATGACACATTGGTTTTTTGTGGGGCTTCCTTGGATCAGGTGCAAGCCCTTGGTGACTTGTTGGTGTGCTTTGAACTTGTGTCCGGTCTTAAGGTGAATTTGGCTAAATATGTGGTAGTGCTGGTTGGAGTGGTGGATAATGTTGGGGCTTTGGCGAAGGTTTTGGGTTGTGGTATTGGCTCTTTGCCTCTTCCGTATTTGGGCCTCCCATTGGGGTCTCGGTTTAAAGACAAGGCGAGTTGGAATGGTATGGTGGAAAAGACGAACTCGCGCTCTTTCTAGTTGGAAGAGGATGTATCTCTCTAAGGGAGGTCGGATTGCTCTCATCAAAAGTATGTTATTTAATCTCCCTACTTATCTCCTATCTCTCTTTCCAATTCCTGCCTCAGTAGCCAAACGCATTGAGTCGATTCATTGTGATTTCCTATAGGGAGGTATGGGCGAAGAATTCAAGCACCATCTTGTGAATTGGAATAAGGTCTATACTCCTATTCATGAAGGGGGATTAGGCATCCATAACTTAAGACTGTTCAACTGTGCGCTGATTGGGAAGTGGCAGTGGCGTTTTGCGAGTGAACTAGATGCCCAATGGCGAAAGGTGATAGAAGCTAAGTATGGGTCGGTGAGAGGGGGGTGGCGATCCACAAACAATACCGGCTCCCATGGGGTGGGGTTATGGAGGTTTATTAGTAGGGATTGGCATCGTTTTTCAAGTCACACCAAACTTATTCCAGGAGATGGTTCTAGAATCAGCTTTTGGGAGGAGTTATGGTGTGGTAATTCGACTCTTAAGGAGGCTTTCCCAGGGCTGTATGACATAGCAAGCAATAAGGAGGCTTCCATAGCGGATAACATTGATTTGTCAAGTGGCTCCCGTCAGTGGAATGTTAGTTTCCTTCGGTCGTTGAATGATTGGGAAGTGGATGATTTGGTTTCTTTTCATAATCTCCTTTATGCTCATAATTTGGATGGTGGGGTCGACAAAATCTAGTGGGTTCCAGAAAGGAAGGGGAAGTATGCAGTGAAATCTTTTTATAATGTCCTTATTTCTAGAGATTGCAGCCCGTTTCCTTGGAAGAGTATTTGGCGCACTAAAGCCCTGCCGAGAGTGGCTTTCTTTGTTTGGTCAGCAGCTCTTGGCAAGATCCTCACACTTGATAATCTGAGAAAGAAAAATATGGTGTTGGTCAATAGGCGTGGGATGTGCAAAAAGGATGAAGAATCCATTGACCATTTGTTTCTTCATTGTGAAAGTGCTCAATTCTTGTGGAATTCTTTCTTCAGTCGTTTTGGTTTGGCGTGGGCTATGCCTCGGGGGGTTGTGCATCTGTTGAGTAGCTGATGGTCAGGGGGTCGTCCCCGTAATGCCATGGTTTGGAAAATGGTTCCGCTTTGCATCATGTGGTACCTTTGGTCTGAACGTAACGAGAGATTTTTCGAAGATTCCGAAAGAAGCTAGGAGAATCTCTTACATTTCTTCCTTACTACTCTTTTCACTTGGACAGAAGCTTGGCTTGCCCACTTAGTGATTAATTTTTCCGATTTTCTTTCTCTCTTCTCTAACCCCCTTTAGGCGTTCTCTTGTATACTTCCTATGTATTAGGGTTGCGCCCCTCTGCGCTTTTTTATAAATCATTACTTATCCAAAAAAAAAACAAGTGATTTACAGGAAAAGAAAAAAATTGACCTTTATATCATTAGGTAATATCAGTAGCCTCACATTGTTTTAATTAAACAAATCAAAAAGAGGGGGGAAAAGGCAGCTCCTCAGGCTACCCATACACCAAATCTAATAGAGACATGAATTTCATTAACACTTCCCAGAAACAGACTAGATTGAATATGAATATTTGCAATAGATAGATAACCTGAGTCTTAAGATATGGCTGTAGAGTAACCACAAACTGTGATGGATCAGAGGCAGGGGCACAGAGCGTTGGATCCACAACACAAAATGCATGCAAGACCAGCACATAAGGAAGTGCACTCACCTCCATTTCCTCACTGTTCATTTCCTCTACCTGTCCAATAATGAATGTCTCATCGTACTTTTAACAAAGTATCCAAAAGTTTAATGTGTCAATAGGCAATAAGAGTACCTGCAATATCTTTTCCAATAAGCACTTGCACATCAACTCACAACGCTTGCGCACTGATGCAAGGGACACAGGGTTGATCCCAGCAGCTTTAGCTGATTGTGGAAAAAAATCAAGAGCTAAGTTGCGCTTAATGACAGCGACAAGAAGGTGGTGATTTGGCATCCTTCTCAACATCTCAACAATCTGCTCGGTTTTTTTAGCCACCTCCAGTGGAACAGAACTACCATCTCCAAAATACTGAGCCTCAGAACCAGAAGGCTCCTCGAACCAGAACTCATAAAATGTCTTGCAAACAAGATCCTGCGGAAGAGAGATAAATTAAAGTTTAGTGTGCAACTCAATAGACACTTCCCTATGCAGATTTGTTATATAACTAACGGCATTATACCTCATATTTGCAGTGATTGCCTACGAAATACAGCAGAGTTGTCAAAGGAACAGAAAATTATGCAATCTGAACTAATTATCTTTTTCAAGCATATTTCACTTTTTTCTGGTTGATAAGGAAAAAGAAAGCTAAATCATTATGGGCAAAAAAAAAAGAGCATTTTTCTCAAATCATGGTTCAAAAGCATCTTCTTATAGCAATACTTCATAAGGGTCCATATAGGTTTCATAAAAATACTAAAAAAAAAAAACAGATGCAGATTCAATTATCAAGCACTTCAGAAAAATCATTCAAAGTTATCAAGTAACAGTCATTTAAAAGTTTAGCACCAGAAGGAATAAACAAGTCTAAGCATAGCATCGTGCTAGACATAAGTTCAGAGGTCTATGACTTACATAATCAAAATGTCTGGGTGGCTTCTAAAACAGGAGTCATCAGCAGAAACTTAAGAGGCCTCAGGTGAAAGTTAACTGTTTCTGCTCTAAGGAATGGCTGCTTTAATTAATGGCTAGCTATTCGAATTAGATCCTCGAAAAGGAAGCCTAAGTAAACCCCAGTAATTGAATCTAGAGACCATTTTTTCTTTTTTTCCCATCAATGTGCTCATCCAAGCAGATTTGATCAAGTATTTTAAGAATGGAACATCACAATGAATCATTTGATGTTGGCATTAAAAAAGCAAATAAAGCTTTCAGGGCAAGCAGCTTTCAATTTGTGGCAGCTAATAATAGCAAGTGCTTTTAGATATATCATTTATAAAAGGGAGAACCGCTTGAGCCCTTTTTTTTTTTTTTTTGGTGGCAGCTAATAATAGCAAGGGCTTTTAGATATATCATTTATAAAAGGGAGAACCGCTTGACCCCATAAAAATGTTTTTTTAGTATTGAAAGCATGTAATGAATGGGATTGGTGCAGATGTCAGCCAAAAAAAAATCAGAAACATCATTCTTTTGTATAAATATGAATCCATTCATTCAAAGGTAAGAGTGACTTATTAAATAATGAGCACAAGGTCAGGAGAGTCGCTAGACATGGTTTAGACACGTGCAACAAAGACCCATTGATGCACCAGTGAGGGAGAGTGATTTAATTCAAGTTGATGAAGCAAAAAGAAATAGAGACCTTAAAGAATATTAGTAAAAGTAATAAAAATTAAAATGTTAAATAGGAAAACAACAAAGAGTGTGATTAAGATAGGATAGACTGGCAGAAAATAGGACATATCACAGGTCCTAATTAGTTGACAAGGATCCATAGTCAAACCTGATTTAATTGGGATTAAAGCTTAGTTGAGTCAAGTTGCGTTTAGTATAGATATTTGAGCCGCTGTTTGTGCTTGCCTTGCTATGTTCTCTGTTAGTTGAGTGTCAGTAGAGTGTATGCAAAGCAGCATGATAGCCGTGTGGAAGGCCTTAACTTTTATATTGTCATTAGATAAAGTAGCCCATTCCTCCCATCCCCACATCCCAAAAAAATGAATAAATTTTAGCTTTGAAATTACCTGAATACTTGATTCATCATCACTAACACGAGAAATTATCTCAATACATGCACTCGTAAATTCAGAGAAGTTGCCATTTGAAGTGCACATATCTCGAATAATTTTGATCGCTCGTTTTCGAACACTGACACCAGTATCTTTGATTCTTTCAGCTACCTTCTCAAAGTACTACAATAACCCACAACTTTGGATTAACAACAGAATGCAATAAATTAATTAAGAGAAGAGTTAAAGTAAACATACTTGCAACCCAACATCGGGATGTGAAGCAATATGCCTGCCGACAAGTTCCAAAGCTGCTTCCCTTACAGATATTGCAGAGTCACAAAACCTTCCTTCAACAGCCAACTGAACACGTTTATCACGCAACACCTCAGGATCAGCTTCCACAATAATACTAACCTGCTCATAATATTAAATTTTATAAGAGCAAAATGGCAAAAAAAATTGTTAGCATAACCTCATAGATTACTTCAATTCTATTAAAGGCTCAAATTTGAAGAAAGAGAATTTTCAACTTACCGCTTTTAGAGCCTTAGCCCTAATTACAGGAGAGTTCTCCCTCAAACTTGCCTGGAATCAATCATATTGTAAGAATGACTTTCTATTACCTGATAAATCAGCAAGGAAATAAAAATATTGACTAACCAGAAGCATATGAAGAATCTTATCAAACCCTCTGGAGAAAGAGTTATTTTGTCCCAATGCTAAAGAAATCTTCCTGACTGAATCCCTTGTCAACAATGAAGAAGCAGTTCCAGAATCACGTACTATTGCTTTTGATTTCAATCTAGCAAGGTAGTATATAAACTTCTGCTGAGATTTTGGATCATCCTTGTACCACAAGCAGAGATAAAACCTGCATGTGTATAAACACGTATCATCCCCTTGGCATCAATGCAACCACAAACTCAAGGAAAAAGATCTAATGGCTACAAACCAGCGAACAAAGAGTGCACATCATCAGAAGAACCAACATCTTGGAGGTAATTCAGTAGCAACTGTTGAACGATTTCAACTTTTGTAATTGGGTCAGAGGCTTCAGGATCTTTTCCTGACTGTTTGTGACTCTTTTTCCCATCATCCTTGCACTGTGAATTGCAGTATGATTGTAATACGAGAAGTTCTTTCCTGCAGAGGCAAATCTGACACTGCCAGCTTCTGTTAGGAACTTCATGTTCACTTACTCCCATGCAATCAGCATGAAACAATCTCTGACAACTTTGACATATAAAAAACAATTTTTCAACCCTTCCATCCAAACAAATAGAACATGCATCTTTTGGATATCTGTGGTCAACATCATCAGCATTGACCAATTCCTGTAATACCCAAAATTTGTCCCTCCTGCAAAGGACGGCATCACGCTTCAACCTCGCAGCTATGGTACCAAGAAGGTCAATGGCCATTGTACGTGCAGAGATGTCTTTAGATTTCAGTCCAGCATTCTGGAGTAGCAAGACACACAGAACCTGCAAATCCACAAATTCCTGCCTTAGCATGGAAACAATCTAGTGCGTACACAAGTAATAATATCAAAATAAATGCTACCTCCAAAACTTGAGCTGAAGCCGGATATTCAGGTAAATTCAATGTTGTCAGCAAATCCATAACAAGATTCTCCATCACTAATTTCATCTCAGAGACATCTTGAGTCTTCAAAGTAGCAAAGCGCTGAAGCACACGGGTCCAAAAAAGACAACATGCTTCTGTGGCTGCCTCATGGCTTTTGTTTGGGTAACTACAATCAATTGAGACTTCTAATATGGAATTGCCACTTGACACCTGCCTTAAAGCTTCAGGAAGGTTTGCACTACAGTGAACCAACTGAATCAGCAAAGCAGTTACCATCTGAATCTGTCTCTGTTCTTCTTCAGGTAGGTGATAGGATCTTAGCGCTCGCTTTGAGGATGGTAACTTCCAGAGCAGCTGAAGTATTTCATCCATCACGTAAGTGCGATGCTGAGTGTATGAATAGAATATCTGTATCACAAGTAAAAAAAACCAGGATGATTTTGTATGCAGTAGTACAGAAGTAAGTAAATCACAGGCTGTCAAGAAGAAACAGAAGGTACAGAAATGTACCCCACTGATTAAACCAATTGCTTTCAGTTGCAAGAGCTGGATATTATCCACCAAGAATGTTGTAAAGCTCGTCTTCACAAGTTGTAAGATGCAACTATCAGATAACCTCTCTATTAACAACAAATCCTTGAGTAAACCAAGAATAGTGCACATTTTCTGAAGAATAGTATTCACAGCAGCGGAGACCCTATAAAAGCAAACACATGAACAATAAGAACACACCTCAGTTCAGATACACTAAAATTCTTGCCTTAATATTCAATGTAGAAGAACAGCATATTGATAAGCACACTTGTTTAATGACGATTTCTTCACTTTAACAGTCTTAGTAATACGCCGCTTCTTGCTTGCTGAACCAAAGTCAGCATCAAGCTCTTCATCTTCGTCACCTGACATAACATGTGAAGAAATGTAGCTCAGTTAAAACAGTACCAAAGGAGCCAATGGAATGTAGAATGATAGAGTGAAGTATGAATCAGTACAATACCAACTTCTATGAAGAAAGGACGGAGATGCAGGTATAACAACTAATATGCTGAAAATTACCCAAATTTCAAAATAAAAATGAATAGGAAAAGCAGGTTAAAACCAAAATCCAGCTTTCTTATACAAATCTAAAGCTAACCTTCAAGTTCCCCATTTTCACTGGGTTTATGCAAAGCACGATATGATGGATCATAAGCACACATAATATCCATTATCTGATGCCGGGAGAACTCCAAAATTCTTTCAATTATCTGGTATTAAACAAACAATAATTAATAACCAATCATTGCAACATATTAAATCACAAGAATCCTCCAAACACTTAAAATATAAGAGAAAAAACCATTAAGATCAACACCGCAAACAAGAAAACAAGCTAAGAGCATTTACCTCTTCTTTATAAAGCTGCTTTTGCATTTGGTCATTACCCATTACTGCTAAAGCTGCATGAATGGACTCCAGAGCACAAAAAATCGATGAAACTACATCTGAATCTGACTGAAACATTGCAGAAATAATTAATACAAACAAAAAGCAAGAAGACTAAAATCACTTGGTATCAGATCACTGTGCATCATACCATCATGGTGAACAAATTAAACCATGCATTGGAAACAAAGGTATACTCAATTTTATTTACAACCAAGTCACTGATAATTCAAAAACTTAAATAACAAGTTGCTAACTTATTAACAGTATCCTAACAAAGTCTTATAATCTTAAGAGAAATAAAAAAACAATGAAAAAACGTTGAGATTTTTTTTTTTTTTTTATAAGTAATTGGCCCCAAGGGGAGATTCAAACTAGTAAAAAATGTTGAGGAATTTAATCAAAGTTACATAACTTGAGTCCTAATATGGCCCACAAAAGTAATAGGAGAGCAGATAGTAGGAATATCAAAAGAAGATGGTTAACAAAATTCAATGGAGAGTAGCAAAGCTCAGACTCGAGAATTATCTGAATGCACAGCAGTTCCGGTCATAATAAAGCAAAAAAACCTAAAAAAGGAACCCTCACAACGATTCATATATATAGGATCTTTTTCTTTTTTGCAAACAGCAGGTACTGAACCTCAAAAACTACAACACCTCTACAAATTGACTTTGAGAACATGCTAGGGGCTTAGGGTCACACTTTGGATTGAAATGGTTTTATGTATGGAATGAAGTTAAAACAAGAACCAACCTTCCAAAAAATAGATATGGTAATGCAAGCAAATCCATGAGCGATCAAGTGATAAAGAGAGGCCAACAAAAGAAACCAAGGAGGAGAAGTAGTAGACGAAATTAGCAAAATGAAGCCTTTCTATCTCATGGTACAGAAACAAAGAAGGAATCAGAACTCTTAATTACATAAGAAGAAAAATCAGAAAAACATTAATTCCATACTTCAAATCAATCTTCAAGATACGTTAAAAAGTAGCACATTTACACATAAATAACTAGAAGCATCATAATTCACCAGCATGGAGAGTGCATTGCTTATTAAGCTACAAAAACTAGTAACTTGCTACCTGAGGTGAAAATTTTGGAAAACATCAGTGTTTTACAAGGAATTTGCTGTTATAATTTAATTAGCTGAGAAACGTTAGCTCCAATTAAAAAAAAAAAATGATGGAGGAGATGCAAAACTAAACACAACAAGGAGACTGGCAGCAACAATGCAAACATTGAGACTTGCATAAAAACTTACAAGAGGACATAAGGTAAACCATCCCAACAAAGGAGGAAAATCACTGCAGAATAATATAATTATGATAACAGGCGAAAATTTTGGAAATCATCAGTGTATTACAAGGAATTTGCTGTTATAATTTAATTAGCTGAGAAACGTTAGCTCCAATTAAAAAAAAAATGATGGAGGAGATGCAAAACTAAACACAACAAGGAGACTGGCGGCAACAATGCAAACATTGAGACTTGCATAAAAACTTACAAGAGGACATAAGGTAAACCATCCCAACAAAGGAGGAAAATCACTGCAGAATAATATAATTATGATAACAGGCTTACATGCTCGCAATCATCAATGGACAAGCCTTCTGCTCGATGTATCTGATGATCTAGAACCCTTAACAGCCTAACAAGAATATCTACAGGAACCAAATGTAGAAGTTTCTTTGCACGGATAGACATTATTTCATTTACAACCATTCTAAGATCAGAAAGAGGCAGTGATAACCACTCTGCTTCATCCCGATCATCAGTAGGAATTTCAGCTCTGCCACAGAAGTCCTCCATCAAGTCACAAAACCTCCCAATAGTGGCGTCTGCACAAAGGCATACACCAAATTATTTACACATATACAAAAGAAATGAGAGAGGGTATAAGAAAAAACAGAAAACCACAACAAAAATCAACCTTGAAGCTCCGCGGTATCCACTCCAACTGATGATGAGAAATCATTACTACCTTTCTTCCTGACTTTTGGTTTTCTAGAAGGCGGAGTTGATACATTCTGCAATTTTATCTTCTGGATCAGTACAAAAATCAATCATCAATTTCTAAAACCAAATTCATACATACATTAGGAACAACATAGTCAGGATGATAATTCTGAGTTGCACTATAGTCTCTTTGAGCTTGACTTGTAATAGGTACACCACTTTGCTTGAAGGACTTCTTTTCTGATACTGTACTGCTAGAGATTTGCTCCTTAATAGGACCTGAGAAACTTGAACAATGCAATAAACAATAAGGATAGCAAAATCAAACTTATTTATGAAATCACCATAATGTCAGAAAGCAAAGAACTCTTTTCTTTTTCTTTCTTAAGTATGAATCTGAGAGAGATGGCCTACTGAAGAGAGAGTAATTTAAAAGTACAATACAAAAGAATACTGCAATATGGGATTCATAACAAGGTAGATTGTAAATTATGTACATGTACGTTCATTTTTCATCAATACTTCGCTTCGAAAGATCTGTTTGGAAACAATTATTGCTTAAAACAAACGACAAACAATATAAATAGGGCTATAAATGGAAAAGTAACAGACATATGGAAACAGAATAGCAGGTTGGAAGCTAGAAACAACAGAAAATAATTTTTCAAAATTTGCCTAGTGCAAAGATGGGAACAGGTCCCAGACCAGCTTATCCTTAAATCTGTACCACATTGGGTCTCTTATACACCATCATTTCCAATTCTAAGGCCATGTCTCTGGTTTAGTGACGGGCAACAGCATATTCTCAAATTACCACAAAGAGCTATTTTCTCCCTTTGTAAGGAGGAAGGAGGAGACAAAGTACACAACAGTGCAGATTTATTACAATTTCATGCAATACAAGCATTTCAAGCTTAACAGGACCATTTTTTTTTTTTTTTTTGATAAGTAACAAGGAGTTTTATTAAGAGCTTAACAGGACCATTCAATTACAATTTGTGGTGCTGTGGCCAATAAAGATTGCTCTGCAATAGAAAATTTGCCACAAAAATTCGAGTTTGGTGAAGAAATTACCAACAGTAAAAAAAATACTACATAAATTTTTTCCCTGCCCTTGTAAGGGCATTCAACCTATATTAGATCCATCCTGAATAACACATTCATTCTTCTTCGTTACATAGAAAAATGAAGACAAACAAACTTTCCTCATCCATCGTCAATCTACATGTACTACCTCATATCCCATCATTATGTTTTGCTTTATTCAATCCATCTTAACTTCCCATTTCAATAATTTCTTAATTTCCATCACAAATTATCATAAAACAATGTTATTTTTCATATTTAATTTCTTCCACTCAAACAGAATATCATGGCAAGACCCTGGTCTATGTGTCAATAGAATATCAAAATCAATGGAAACAGATAAATCACACAGTAAACATAAAGCAATCTATGATGTTCACCTTCTATTTAAGTTTATGAGCAAAAATGACATTGAAAATTTTGGTAGATATGGTTTAAACTATGAAGTTAATCCCAGTACTCTCAAACCCTAGCCCCATAAACACTAGGATATACTTTCCTTCACAAAGAGAACTTTTTCCGCACCAAAACCCTTAAAAAAAATAGCAAGACCCTCATAAATAGCCTAAAAGAGTGCAAGCGAACTAACCATATGGTAAGGACAGATAGACCAGACTAGAGTCTGTTAACTTGGGCCAGGACGTGTAGGGTCAGCCAAGAGGAAACTCTCAATGGTCCACAAAAACTGGAGTACAGACATAACATGTACAATCCAGAACAGGATTAAAAAATTAAAATGCCATGAGAACAAATCACACACTGCAAAAGCACTTCCTCACTCCACCAAAAGCTCTAAACATAATTATGAGGGTGACATACTCTTCTAGGTAATTTAAATACACTTGCACATTTTATACTCACAGTTTTTACGTCCATTCACCCCTTAACCTAAAATTCACATTTTTAAGTATAAGCTTCTTTTTTATTTGTTAATTAGACATGCATCCAATGATCTTGCACCTAGAAACATGTCTAACTTACCTATCAAAGACAATAGTAAAAATGAAAATCAAATTTATTTCAGTTCTTCCCTTACTCCAATTGGAAAGAGATCACTGTTTGGCCAATTCAATTTAGGAAACAATCCTGAAAGCCCTAACTATAGATAGGAAACATGATACAGGCATAATGACTGTCGCATCAAATTTCCACCATAAAACATCATCAACATAAATACACCATCAATGAAAGTTTTTTTTTTATTGGCACCGGGTGTCCGGAGCTTCGCTCCGACTAATCCCGGGGGTGCACAGGCCCTCGGCAAGGAGTTTCCCACAAGTGCACCTCGGTTAAATCAATGGGCGAACCCCCAGTCCGATGGCCCCAAGGAGCAGTTTGCACCCATGAGGTTTTGAACCTTGGACCTTGAAAGGAGCAAACCTTCAAGGCCTTCACCACTTGGGCCAACCCCTTGGGGTTACACCATCAATGAAAGTTGCTTCAATTAACAGATAGTAGCATTACATCGAAGAGAAAAAAACAATAATGAAGTACTTTGTTACCTGCAGTACCGCACTCAAATGCTTCTGGATTGCATTGTAGAACTTGGTCATGTAGTTCTAAAGGCTCCACATGGCCATATGGAGCTGCCGTTGCATCATTTTTTAGGTTCCTGTAGATGACACCAAATATGAGCAAAAGGAACAACAGTGATAGCAAACAATTTTTTTTTTTTTTTTTTTAAATGTTGGGGAACCTCTCCAAGGCAAGGCCCTTCGGACCTAGCCCTGCAGAGCAAACCTCAGTCCCGTGCACCGAGCAATCATAATCATATGAAAAAGGTTACCCTTAAGAATAACAATAAGAGCAAATTACCATCTTATCTTTTGAAAAACGTTTATTACCTCCCTGTTATTTGGCGCAAAATAATATTGTCAAATTTTTAATCCAAGTAAATGAATTCTCCAATGTGAAGCACAAGTGTCATATCAAATACAAAATTTAACCCTTAGTTGGCCTTCAAGACGAATAGGAAGATGCCTTTCTGTTTCCATATTGAAGAATAGAATTGTTTTGCAACCTCTTTCAAAAAGTATTAAACTCCAACTATGGAAAAGTTTCATGTTTTAAACAATGCCTCTGCATCACGCAGAAGAATCCGTCAATTGGTATAAAGAGTATGAAGATTTCATTTTAGTCATAACCACATAGAAGTTTAGTGATGATTTCTGAAAGATGTGGAGCTTTTTTGTAACTACCTACAACCACATGGAGGTAATTTGTGATTTACCCTAACAATAAATACAGAAAACCCACAAACTAATGTGGCAGGGGTGCTTTACACGAAAAGCAGAAGATTGAGAGTCTTTTGTTCTAATATCAAGTAGGGACGTTCAGCTCCAAGACAATTCCAAGTAAACACAGTTTGTTTCAAGTTGCCAATAGAATCTTCAGGTAGCTTCTTTTTCATTAATGATTCTTCTATTACAAGCAACAGCAACTAGATAGGTCGCATGTAGATTTACAATCTGAACTAGTTATGAATCAAATATTAATATGTGATAAATAATTAATTACCAAATACGTTTATCCCAAACACATCAAACCATTCCAATTTTTTGTATTCCACTTAAAAACGAAAATAAATTAGAATTAAAATGAAACATTAAGAGTGCATGCAAAAGATAAACCATTTCAACTACTATCAGTTGCATTTTTACAAGACTTCAACCTCTTTGTAAAATTATGATTTACAATTGCAATCAAAACAATGAATTAACAGCTAAAAATCTACATTTCTCACACATAATCACCAAACTCACACTTGTAACATACTTTAAACGATGCAAATACGTTAAAATTCAAACTGCTTATAAGCTAAGCCACTTCAAAGATTCAAAATCACGAAATACAAAAAAACGAAGCACGATATTCAACACAAGTATGATAGTGAGCTAAAAGTGCAGTTTTAACTGCTTCCAGAGACCATAATTTTCGGCAACACACATTGACTGTGAAAAATGTTAACAGGGAGCTAAGAAAACACTTACAAGTAGGACACATCGGTTTGGCGAAGCAGATCGGCGATTCGATTAGACTGAGCGAGAATCTCGCTGCGGTTCAGCGACTTAAAGCTACCACCGCCAGGCACGTCGAAGAGCAGGAGGTCCTGATCGGATGCGCCGCAGAACACCGGGAGCGAGGGCAGAGGCAAGCACGGCGCGACCTCCGAGTGTACCGTGTTCGAGAGGCCGATTCCCCGGTTGCCCCAGCCGGAGAAGCCCGATGCCGAATCCGAACCAATTGGATTGCTCATCGATTGGTGAACCGGTGAGTCCGTCGCAATCGGCAGTGCCAGAGCATGTAGGAGTGGTACGAAGCGTAATAACGGGGAAATCTGGTGGCCTTTTGGAGGGAATTAGGGTCTTCTTTCGTTTTTCTAAGCTCAGAGAGGTTTGGAGTTTGGAGCCCTAGAGAAAGAGATTGGAAACAGAAAATGAGAGAAATTTTGGGAAGCAAATGGCGGGGAATTTGGGGGGTAAAATTTTTAGGATTTTTTGGTGAAGTGGATTTGGTTTTATAGGTCAGAAAAATGAGTATGAGTTTCGGAATCACGAGATTGCCCTTGGATGACTGCCTAGCTTACGTGATAGCTTCTTCGGGAAGGATTACCAAGATTTGGCTTTAGGTCATTCACAATTTTTAAAATCCAATTATTATTTTTAGATTATAAAACTAAAATTCTATCACGACAATATTTATTAATTTTAAACATAATATTATTAATTTAAAAATAAATATTTAAAATTTGCATATATGATTAAACGCTTACAAATTTAAAAAATCGTACCACATGCTCCTCGAGAGATAAGAAAAAAGAAAGTGTAAAACATTTCACATAAATTGAATTAGTAGACTCAATAACTGTCGTCCTTTACCATTTTGACCTTGTTGATATCGTCAAGACCACTGTGAAATAACAAGAACAAAAATTCTCGGATAAGTATTAAAAAAAAATTAAGCAAAACTTTAATAAGAAAATAAAATATTAGTGAAAATGATAGTTTGATAGGTTTTTTCAATTTTCATGTGATTATTAGAAAAGGTAAATTTAAAGTTTAAACCACAAGAAGACGGCTATAATAAAGGGCAAAACTATAATTTCAAGGGGACAACAAATTTAAAAAAAAAAAATTAAGGAGCAACAAAATATTTTTAAATAAAAATATATAATTTTAAGGAAATTTTAAAATGTTAGGGGATAGTGTAGTCTAGTTTTCCTAGCTATGAACAATCTCCAATTGATTTCATAAACACACTTTTCTCACAAACCCTTGGGGCTATAAATAAACTGGGTCAACTCAATTATTATATTTCTCCGGCTTGAGTCAATTAATTGGTTAGCTCCTAAAAGAAGAAAGAAGAAGAGTAAAATAAAGAATATCCCTATTTATCACCTTCTATCCATCAAAGGATATATGACTTGATTTATATACACCAAAATCCTACGAGTATCACGTTATATAGACTTTGGAGAATAAGAGCGATGTATGAAATTACTCTAAAAAAAAAACACTTGTAAAGGTAAGTTACTTGTGGCATATAGTGATTGCTTACGGCATAATTTTTAACGACGGATTGAGATCTTCAACAATTTGGATAGCATACTATAAAAGAGCTCATACACAACTCACACGTTTAAATAAATTTTAAATTTTTCTATCACCTACTCAATCGGCTCTCTCATTGGCAATCAGGGTCATATAGCGGATGTAGCAAGCTGAGGCAATATAAAGCCTTTATAAAAGAGGTATGAGAGGTGTTTTTCATTTGGGGTGAGTTAAATGCATATAAAAGTCACTATTATTGAAAGTCATTAAGCATTTGAACTCCCAATGTTAGGGCACATATATAACCACCATTATTCATCAGCCTACTTTTTTCCCGCAAGTCATTTTCATTGGCCATCACCATATATATGCATGCATGTGTTTGGTTTGTTTAGTAAAGTGTATTTTAAACTAGTTAAAAAGTATATGATGACCTACTCTCGATGAAGTGTCGAATGAGATTATTTAAATCATAATAATCAAACAAGGAAAAAAAAATTCACCTACTCTCGATTGATATCATCAAGTTCACTAGCTGCAAACATAAAGGATTGACTCTAATAGATTTTCAACATATCAAGTAGCTTTCCCAATAGAAAGCAATGGGCCCTTTTATGGACTTTTTTTTTGGAAAATGTAATAATTGAAAAGTATTCTCTATTTTATCGTGATTATTCTTATAAGTCATTAGTATGTTTCTCTTGTGTCCTCTAAAATTGATGTAACTTTTAAAATTATAATTAGATCAAAATTCAATAGTGACTTATTAAAAATGGATCGATAATTTTAAAGTCATCTCAGTTTTAAAGTGACACAAGATAAACATAAGAATGACTACTAGAAGCTAATGAAAAAGTGTTGCCTATAAAGACAATTGAAAACTTGTTTAATAACAAATTATCATCTTTATTTGTTCCTTAACAACTTTGATCCAAAACAGTCGTGGTCTCAAGAATTGGAGTCCACACCTACATCCACCTTTAGGGAAGGCATTGATAATGCTACATTATATATGCTCTTATTCATAATTATATTTACATTATAAATGACTATTATCTATAAGAAAATTAGACTAGATGAAGATAAATATGATTTGAACAATTACCATTAAACCCGAATACAATCAATCCTAAAAAGTAATTATCTTATAAATAATATCAAGTCATATCATATATAATCCATGCAAGAATTACATTATTTGCCTTATAAAAATACTTGTGTTTCTAGCCAGGGGGAAGATTTTATTAATTGAAATTCCATATTTATCAAAATCAACTAGTGAAATTGACTTTCGAAGTTGGATCTATTGAACCACAAAACTATATCTTATCCACAATTTAAGTCATAATTTTTGTCATTTCTCATTGTCAAGTGTGCAAATGATAAGCAGAGAAACAAGAGAAAACATTGAGGAAGAAGAAGAATAAGAACAAGGTTGAAAATGGAGAGTGGAGAGACACAAAGTGCATTCGTATTAACGGGAATTGAATGAATATTACAAGTAAATATCTGTATTTATATGCAGATAGAAGCAAAACAAAATAACAGAACAATCAGATTGTAAACTAACAATCTGTTTACAACAGAAAAACTAACTCATTACATTAGTTCATTATGCAACTAACCCACGTGTCTAATTTAATACTAACTGAATCTAACTAATTGCTAATACTCATTCATTCTAAATTCCATGATTGTGCATGCATGTCTGCAAAGAATCAATATCAAATTTCTAACCCCTTTTATCTCCTCTCGTGCGCCTATAAATACCATCTTGACCTTGCTTAGAAACGCAGTACACAATATTTCTCCCTTCTTAATAGTCATGGCCACCATGTCTCAAAACTCGTTCAAGTGTCTCATATTCGTGGTTCTTTTTGTTGCAGCCATGAGCAATAGACCAGTCACCATTGATGAGAAAATAGCTAACATTTGGTCTGATGCGCATGCAACGTTCTACGGTGACATGAGCAGTAGAGACACCATGCATAAGTACAATTATATATAGTTACAATGCATGGCTAGGGTTTCAGAAAACTGGTAGCTTTGCCCGTGCGAGGTGAGGGTGCATACTATATATTATGGTGTGATGACAATGTCTAGGTCTTTTAATTTTGTATTTATTATGCCATACATTCTTTAGACTTCCGTAATCATTATTATTTATATCTAATTATTATTTAGGAGATTTGATTGGTTATCTAATCATATATTGTTCAAATTTGTGTGACAGAGGGTGCTTGCGGCTACGGGGATCTTAAACAACAAGGGTATGGGCTCGAGACAGCGGCTCTAAGCACTGCACTATTCAACAAAGGAAGCACCTTCGGCGCTTGCTTTGAGATCATGTGTGTGAATGATCCACAGTGGGGCATTCCAAATGCCGGCACCATCAAAATCACAGCCACCAATTTATGCCCTCCAAACTACAATAAACGTTCCGGGAATTGGTGCAATCCCCCACTCAAGCACTTCGACTTGTCCATGCCCATGTTCACAAAGCTTGCACCGATGAGAGCTGGGATTATTCCTGTCAAGTTTCGCCGAGTCCACTGCAACAAGAGATGAGGGGTCAAGTTCGAGATCAAGGGAAATTTTAATTGGTTGCTCGTGCTATTGTACAACGTTGGAGGTGTCGACGATGTTGCTAATGTGAAAATCAAGGGCTCTAGAACTGGGTGGACTCAGATGACTCGCAATTTGGGCCAAAAATGGCAGACCGGCTTGGTGTTGATAGGGCAAAGCTTGTCTTTCCAAGTGACAACTAGCGATGAGAAACTGTTGCAGCTTGACAATGTTGCCCCTGCTAATTGGCAATTTGGTCAAAACTTTGAGAGTAAGACTAATTTTTTTTTTAGAAAATTCACCAGCATTAATGCTTCCCTTTTACCGTGAGAAATTAAATTAATAAATAATTTATATATTGGGAAAAAAAAGTTACAAAACACATGTTGATTGTGTCAGTTAAGTTGAATTCTGGTTCATAGCAATTATTAGAGATTCACTAGAGATTATAACCTATTGCAAAAACAAACGAATTATTCATTTTATCCCTTCCTTACTGCATCAGGAAAATAAATAACTAAAAGAAATTCAAAAATTTCATCTTAATTCATCTGATATATATATATATATATATGTGTGTGTGTGTGTGTGTGTGTGTAGAACATGATAATGGTATAAATAGTTGGTGTCAATATTTTATCTATATTTTTCTCATCTCATATTACAAATCAACCATTAGATTTGTAGACTCAATAATAGACCCCACAAATCTAATAATTGATTTATTGAATTTGTAGAAAAATATGAGTAAATTATTGACACCAATTATTTATCTTTTTGTAATATCTTTCTCAATGTTTCAATATCTTGTAATGTCTTCAAAAAAAAAAAAAAAAAAATCTTGTAATGTCTCATCCAATTTACTATTGGGGTTGCAATGTCCCTCGTTCACAATTTAAAATAATAAAAAAATACCATCCATGAGATTTTTTTTTTTTTTAATTTTTAATACTATAGTGAGTAATTTTGTTATTTTGGGTCATAAAATGGGACATTACAACCTTAATGGTAAACTTTGGAAGTAATGTAGTTTCTCCTATTTCTTCTAGTTCTATCCCTTGCAAGCAATCAACAAAACAAAAGGGAAATACCAAATTAGTTATGAGCTTTTCTCGCAATTCTTTCTTTTTTAAGTGAATAAGAAAAATAGTTACAAATAGGGTCATTCTCATTCTTGATCTAAAGGGAAGAGATAATTAAAAAATGAAAGGTCCATTTGTCACAAACAATTCACCATGTCACACTTGCTAACACAACGCCACCTATTTTAGATTACCACGCCATGCATCAAAAGTGTGCATGAGTGAGAGAGAGGTATTTGGGCAAGGTTTTTAAAATTGTGGTACTTACAAGTTTTCCTCAAAATTCGAAAGACATTTGAAATTTATATAGAGATTTAGATGGGGGTTCATCCTTGATTCAGTTTGAGAGATTGCGTAATGCCGGGGGATAGAGCTAGAGCAAGCTTGTGTTGTTCAAACCTAGAGTTTAATGCTTTGCTGAGTTATGAACTAGATCCTGCAACTTCCACATGGCACCGCTGAGTTTTGCAATTGATGAAGAAGAATTATCTGTGCATATCTGTCACCCTGTAGCATTGGAGGCTAGAAACAGCATGACGTAGGGAAAGCTTAACAGGAAACATCCTGATCCGACAACTGCTTAACAGGCACATTGGAATGATTGGATCATGTGCATTAACTGCTAGTTTCATTGGAACCAGCACGCGTCCATCTAATCTTCTCAATGACATACAATGTCATGCATGATACTATGAATTATAAGAGAAAAATTATTCAAGCACATTGAATCCGGCAGTTGAGACCATCTAAATCCTCTTCGAGGATACAACATTTCAAGAAAGTATGCCATAATAATAGCTGTCACTAATTCTTAAGTAGGGGGAAGAGAACAAAAATGGTAAATTGAAATTGCCCTTTGAAAAGGAATAAGGATAAATGAAAAAATACTCAAAAACGAAAGTTAAATTGGGCAAAGATATTATTACAACGTTCAACACTTGTTCATTAGACAGATCGAATACAATTGACCCCATCTTAGGTAAATGATAAAAATGATCACATAACGTGCAATATTTGAGTACAAAGTTTGTTTATATTTATTAATGCAGTGAATAGTGAAAAATATGTACAGACTGAACATGCAAGATAACAAAAGACGTAGTACCTCTCTCAGGCCAATGGACATGCAAATATACATATCACGTCCAATTCATTTCCCTTCTTCTTGTCCTGCCCAGTCCAACCCTTCACTTCCAATCAAGCATGTCTAATAACCATAGAACCTCTTCCTCAGAATTTGCAGTATTACAGAAATCCATTTCAATCCCAAAAACATCAATAACACCTTCATTTCCATCTTCATTGAAAAGCAAAGAGAACCAAGCCCGGGCACCTGAAATGAAGGGGTGGACAGGAGAGAATTCCAAAAAGTCAAATGCCATGGCCCTATATGCTGTCCGATCGATATACTCAAACACGGATTTATTAATGATGCAAGCAACTGTATTGGAATCCTTGCGTGCCACAAGCACCGAAACGCTAACAGTCTGGCTCAGAGGAATAGTGAATCTTGGCTTAACAGCTTGTCTCATCTTGAACTCGGGGCCCTTCAGGTAAAATCTAAGCACATCGGAGATTCCAGGTGGTGGGACCTTGATACCAGTTTGTAAAACCGGGCCTGGGACTACTTCTGAAAAGATTAATCTATCCTCAGTCCAAATATCAATAAAAAATTCCAAATCATCAAAGGACAGCTTTGGAGGGGGAAGCGTTCGGCGTTGCTGGCGTCTATAAAAGGTTTGATATAGCTTGTAGTAGGTTACAGATGGAGGGTTAGGCTGCTTGCAGATCGAAGGCCATCTCTTGGCACATACGCATTTCCAAAAGTAATCATCCCGGGCAATGTCTTTCCACTGCTTACATACCGCCAT
This sequence comes from Carpinus viminea, assembly GCA_013348765.1. NCBI lineage: Eukaryota > Viridiplantae > Streptophyta > Magnoliopsida > Fagales > Betulaceae > Carpinus > Carpinus viminea. Next base: position 36,580,253 of record CP054671.1, on the reverse strand, counting down.
ACAAGAAGCAAGGTCCACACCCTCCAATAAAGGAAAAACAGCTTTCAAAACTTCTTCGTATGCCATTTTTAGTTAACAAACAGCAAATCAAAGCAGAATAAAAATCTGCCACAGCAACCATTCAAGGCATTGGAGGGCCTAAAAGCAGTAGATTAAGATATCTTCCCTGTGACAGAGATGAAATGACACTCAAATATAAGAAGCAATCATATAGATAAGAATATGGTCTCAAGCACTATAATAAATTGGGGAAAAAAATTAAAATTTTTAAAAAAAGAAAAAGAAAAAGAGAGAGAACAATGGAGCACACAAAGTATGCATAATAAATTTGAAGTAATGTTGCAGTGACAACAGACAGCTGGTACAGCAGTAAAATATTAAGGATTCAACCTCCTCCAAGATCAAGACTGTTTGATTGTTAAGGATAAAAGAAAATAGTTATAACAATCCAAAGCTACTAGGCACAGCCTCATGAAAAGATCTGTTCAAGTTTCTATGATTTGACCAAGCCACTCTTGGGGACAGCAATGCGCCTTCGTTTTACCAGCTCCAATCTTTAAATATAACCCATATTGTAGTGTGACAGCCATAATCCTCAGAGATAAGTACACCAGCAAACATAATCGCTTGCGTACACAATGCATGTATACCTATTTACATGCATATAGGTGGAGAAGAATAGGAGCCTTAGCATCTTTATTTAACATCCCAATCAATCTTACCCTACTTCTTGTTGTACCCATAATTAACACTACCAAAAATCATAAACAAGTGATTCCAATGAGCACATTTCTGTTGATTTGTTCCTTTTTTTTTTTGGATGCATGGGATAACTTTTACTGAAAAGAACAGAAAACAACGTACAGACCACAGCAACTACTACTTTTAACATTTGAAACTAACCACCCTAATACAAAACCAAAAGACTTTAAGCCTACTATTTAGAGTATTGAGGCTGGTAATCCCATAGGTAACACATCACCAAATTCTCAACAGCCTTCTTGAATCTCTCTTTTGCAGTAATTCGAGCTCTAACTTCCCAATAGATATTCTGCATAAACTTCCTCTCAATGCAACTAGATACCGTGTTAACACCATTCCTCTGCCCCCAAAATATGATAAACTATATCACTCCAAACCAACCTGCATAAAATAGCCCTCATGCTCTTACTTTTCAAAGCATTTAAGCCCCACATCAGAGTTTCATCCCAAACTGTTACTGCCTTGTTAACTAAACACCTTCGCAAGACATTCCTCCAATGCCTTCTGCTGAATCCACATTGAAAAAACAAATGATCTCTACTCTCAGTAAAACTTCTGCAAAACACACACATTATATCACCCTCAAATCCCCAACCCTCTTAAGGCCTAAACCTTACTTCTTTTTAAGTACACAAGCCACATCCCAAGCCACTTTTGCTCTAGCAGCTGATGAATCATTTCCAGACCACAAAAATCTATTAAATTTCTTTTCTATTAGCCTAATAACCTGTTTACAAAGAATAAAGATACAGTATAGCACAGAGGAGAGTAGTTGCAACCTTCCTGGAAAATATAGCTTTTTGGAAAGCCAGAGTTAATTCTAGCTGTGATTTTTTCTATTAACTGATTACAATCATGAGCTATAAGCTTCCTTGATATCATAGGAATTCCCACATATCTGACTGGCAATTTACCTTCCTTGAATTGCAACCGTTCATTTAGCACATTCTTTGTTTCAAAACATAAAATACCATGTTTAGTGGTAATATCATAAATGGAAGAACTTTAGCCACTATCAGTTATAAATAACACTTCAAAAACATACTCCTACTTCAATCCATTGAACCCATACGTAGTAAGGATACTTATCAAAAAATATCCCATGAAAAATAAGAACAGAACACAAACCACTAAATCTTAGTAACATATAACTAGATTAGTGAAATAAAAATCATTGACTTTCATTATTTCCATCATCGCACAGAAATTCCTTAACAGTCCAAATAAGATTAACACCGTTGACCATTACTTTATTTATTTATTTCTTCGAAATTTCGTAATTGTAATACTGAAATTGAATAATCCCAGTATTGATCTGAAATAATCTAATAAACATGTCACATATTAGAGTATCGAAAACTAAAAAGGAAGCACTAAAGTACAAAATGAAATCCCAAATTTTACGATAAGAATGAAAATTCCATTACCAATTCCAAAAGTCCAAAAATGCAAATTCGATACAATGAAAACTGAGGTATTCCTTAAGAACCCTAAATTTCTCAGCCGAGAGAGAGAGAGGGAGAGATCAAACCTTAGATCATGATGAAGAAGATGACCAAAAAAATCGAGAATTTAGCTAAATACTGTAGAAATTTCAACGAAAGCGAAACAAGAAAGAAGTGAAATTTGGATCGTCAAGTAAATTTGTGTACCTTGATTCTCGGTGGAATTGGTAAAAACCCTAGAGTTTGTACGATTTGCAGGCACAGAGGAGAGAGAGAGAGAGAGAGAGGGGCTTTCGCAGTCTAAAGAAGAAAAAAGCAGAGTAAATCGGAGGCTTGGAATTATCTTAAGCCAAGATTATGAATTAGTTAATTATTTGTGGCTGTGGGCTTTGTGATGGTCTCACTCCCCATGCCCTCTCCTTTAGCTTCCTTCTATTCAATTTTCATCAAATAGTCTCCTTATTTGGCGACTATTTGATCCTTATGGGCCATTTGTTTTTAATTACCCATTTTTAATATTTAATAGGGTTAGGTATCAACCCACTAGAAATATTACACACTCCTGCATCTTCACTTTTTTTTTTTAACATGTTTACACAAAAGTAAAGAAAGAAAATTTGAATTAATAATTTTTACTTTATAAAACATGATTCAACTAATTGAACTACTTCTTTAACGTAATACTAAATAACAATTAAATTTTGGAATCAATAATTATTTCTAGTGTTACGTCAGAGAGTGTACACTTACAAACTAATTTGTATGATATCTCATTTAAGCTATTAAAAAATATGTGGTTCTCACACTCAAATGACACATGTCACTTTATAAGCTTATTTATAAAAATTTGTTGTGTCATTTAGAATGTTTTGTATTTTTATTTTTTTATTTTTTGAAAAAAGTTATAACTAAATAATCAAAATGGCCCCTCCCAATTAGAGTTACTCATTTAATGATTGATCTATATTGTACCCGCGTAATTTAAGTTTGACCGAAATTTAATTTGTTTCTAATAAGAGCCACTTGATACATACTTCTCAATTGCGGGTCCGCCGGGCGGGTCATATATTTTGATGCGGGCATGTACTTAATATTTTTAAAAAATTATAATAAATATATATATGAAAAATATTATTTGTCAATAAGTTTTTATGCTTGGCTCATATTTTTATACAAATTAAATAGATCAATTATTAAATTTATGGAGTCTACCATTAACTCTCACAAATCCAATGGCTGAATTTAAAAATAAAATAAAATAAAACAAAAACAATAAAACATTTCAGTATGTATGTATACTATAATTTATTTGCATAAACGAAAGGAAAATGGCATCCAATGCAGCCTGTCTTTGACTTTTGTCGTAAACAAAACTTAAAAGACCGTTGTACGCTGTCGGAAGCCAAACGACACTGCTCGAAACAGTGTCCGTGGCACTGTGGCAGGTCGGAGGTTAGAATTTTGGAAAATGCCACTCATATTAACAACATTAAAATAATAATAATAAAGGCAACTACTGAATTTGGGTGGACCAGTTACAGGGCTAAAATGATATTGGATGAACTAGCCCAAATTCTTTTTTCAATGTATTGGTCTTGGTCTTCAGACCGGGCTCAAATAAGTGTGCTATGCTGGGCTCAAGTTAAAAAAAAAATTTGATTTTTGATTTTTAATTTTTTATTATGTTCACATAAGGAGAAATAGAGAAAAAGACATTTCAAACTAGTGTCATATACTTTATGAGACGTGGTGCATTGTCGATTGAGTTACTCCTTAAGAACAAATCAATTCCTTATTTGAGAGGTGAATTCTAATGAATCTGAACAATTTATATGAAATGAATCCGATTAGGCAAAAAGGTAAGATAATTTTTTTTTTCAATTTTAAAAGATGAGGAAATTTTGTCCAATTTTTTATACTTTTTTTTTTTTTACCTAAATGGCTGTTTCCTTCAACATTCACTTTTTTTTTTGGTGGGGGGTCTCAAATAATAATAAAAGCATTCTATTTGACTTATATATATAATTAGTTTATATTAATTGATTTTCTTTCTTTCTTTTTTCATCTCCAAAATTCCCAGCACACATAATTAGTTAAACTAATTAGGGCCACCATTTTCTTAAGATAAAGAAGTACCAACAAGAAAGAAGAAGCTATAATTCTAATGAGTGATGAGAATGCACTAAAACACCCATAATTATGATTAACATAAAAAAAAGACCCATGATTACATTTAGATGAGATATGATTCAGCACGATTCAAGGGTGCAAATCTTTCCCCTTTGCATAATAATACTGGGAAAGTAAATAAGCGTTGGGCCATGTTGCCACATGGGGTAATAGATTTTACTTTTTTTTTTTTTTTTGGTTGCTAGAAATAAGTCCAACTTGCTTGGGTCCAAAAGTGCATTGGCAAGTAGCCGACGGTCCCAGTACATACCTGATGATTCAGATTGAATGTTGCTTGATTCTTGGATTAAAAAATAAAAAAATAATACCCAAAACGAGGACTGAAACCACATGCATTAATTACTCGCTTCGTTTCTGCTCAAGTCAAAGATATTATCACACATAAAATAAATAAATAAAAACTAATTTTTATCAAATTAATTATGTGAAAATTTTTATTAATTCTAATCCAATGTCCACCGCTCACAGCTATGCACTTCATGAAAAAATTAGTAGACATAATTCATGCATCTCATAAAACCGATTATATAAGAGAGAGTTATTCATTTCTTATAAACATGCTTAAGATCTTGTCTATATTTAATATGAGATTATTTTTCAACATAAGTCCTCAATACCGGAGTCTCTAAAATCAACCAAGATAGTATATCCGATGGTTTTATTGATGCGTATTTTGTCAATAAAATGGAAATTATTTGGCATACGTAAAGGATATTTATATTATTTTTGAATATTTCAAGCTAAGATGTTTACTTTTTATTAGAGGGTGTAAATTAAACACCGAGTTTACACCACGACTCATTGAACTTAATTATTCCATGTTATATATTTGAAACTTGAATTTGTTTTAAACCATAAACCCTAAAAGCTAGAGAAATGGAATTATAAGGACACAAGAGTGGCGACTGATAGAATTGGACAAGAAAAGAAGCACCCCACAAGAGCAGAAATGGTTCACGTTAGACAAAACAAGTGGGTCATGGGATTGCAACCAAAAAGGGTGAGTGACCTGACCCAGGTACATGTTGCTCATGGCAGCCTCTGCCGACCGAAAAACAAAAGGAATAAAGCAACAAACCTGCACATGATTCACACAGCTAGCTGAAACTCCATAAAAGAGAGTCCTGATGAACCAAAAAAGAGATGTCGTTACATCACATCGATGATCTCTGTGTGTAAGTTAAAACGATGACCCTTTTTTTTAATCTTTAAATCCGAGCCAAAATAAAAAGACCTTCATGATCATCTTTGTCTCTCACTTCCCTTGCCACACCACATGCTCTCCTTTTTTTTTTTTGACCCAGAGAAGAAAAAAGCAACCCCTCGTGATGGAGAAAGGTTATACCTAGACGCGGCTAGATCACCACCTCTTATGTTTCTAAGAGCATTTACAATGGATTCTTCATTTTAAAATGTTTTCTTTATTTTAATTAAATATTATTATTATTTTTTAGTTTTAAGCCAATCAAGAAAGTAAAGGGTAAAAAATAAGCTTAAAAAATTATGTAACTTTAACTTTTTAACTCTTGCAATGTATATATAGAGTATCTATGACAAGAGTTAAATATAAAAAGAAATTACTTAAAACATGTTATGCCGGCCGATGTGAAATATGTATGATAAATTAGTGTAAAAAGTTGCATCATTCTTATTTGTGAGTATGTGTTGCTAATGACTAATTATAAATACTCAACTCTCATCTCACTTTCATATTACTAGTCAAATGCATGTGACAGTACTTTTTTGACTCCTTATATGACAGTAAGATGAGAGTTTAATATGTAACATTATTTCTCTTTGATATTTGATGAGACTATATGTAGAATATTGAATTTAAAATTTAGATTGAAGCTCCCCGTAACATGAGCGAGCATTATTACGTTAAGATTTTTTGTTGTTATATCTAACCGCGCACATGGTACTTTTTTTGTTGATATAAAAAATGACCATTCAGAAAATATGTAGAGCCGTTAAAATTGTGATACTTTTTTGTGAGATTTAAGATTGATCAGACCAAAACAACAAAGACAAGGACAAAAATATAATACATATTAAAGTAGTTGATTCAAATAATTAAACAAGTTTTCATGATCTACAAATAGAGTCATGCATCCAGATTAGATGAACCTAATAAAAGGTACGTTAGTTTCTAGGTTGAATTTTTTTTTTTTTTAATAAAAAGAATGAAGTGAGGTGCATTAGATACACATGTCACACATGCCGGATTGGAATAGCTTGAAATACAAGTGTAAACATGTGCGCCAAATCAGGTAAATCTGGTATATAAATATATATTAATTAATGAATTAGTTAATAATATATATAATTAATTAAACAAAAAAGAGAGGGGGAGAGGGGAGGAGTGCAAAAGGGGCTGCCGCACCATCAGTTCCATGCAGGGAATGTGCAGAACATGGTGTACATTTGGTGCTGCCCCACTGTCTCTCCTTTGTCACATGCTTCTCTCCCCTCAAAGCTACACTCCAAAGCCCCTTATCTGCATGTGCTTCCCATGTGCTTTCTTCTCTCTTCCCAAATGAATTGCCCCCATTGCCCTTTTTCCTGCCTTGCTGGCCCATTTCTCCTTCACATGCTGCACCATTTAGATTTTGGCTACTCACTCACTCACAGCCCCAGTAGTACAACCCTCTTTTTTTTACCAATTGCCCGTTTTGCCCTTTTCCCATGAGAGGTTAGTGATGTAAAATCTATAAAAACTTTACATATTCCTTACGAACTTAACCATCTTCTGCAAATACCTTTTCAATATTCAAAATTTCTCACTTTGGTGTATTGAACTTTTATTTCGTTATAAATACCCTCTACTGTTAAATATAGCAATTAAATTAAACGAAAAAAATGATTAAGGGTATTTTAGTAATTATACACATTTCGTTATAAATACACATTTTTAGTAATTATACACATTTTTGTGTATTTTAGAAAATCAGAGTTTGATACACTAAAATGATTTTAGTTTTTTGAATATTGAAAAGATATTTACTAAATATACGTTTTATAGGTGAAGTTTCTTTTAGGGTATTATGGGAATGGGGAGGTTAAAGGTACCCAAGCTCACATGTTCCGTGCAGAAGGGCAGGCTTTGCACCTTCCTGACCAGCAAGTGGCGAGGCGACCTGCTCGGCTATTTCCCGCTTTCCCTTTTCAATTTACACACGGAAATGGTGTCCTCCCTCAGTCTCATTGCGCGAAGATATCTTCTGGATATTTGTAGGGCCTGGTGCCCTAGAAATTAGATCCTCACTGTACCCCAATTAAACCATATGCGCCATTTAACTCGCGGGGCATAAAGTCTTTACCGCAAAAAGGGGTAAAGGGTAATCCAGATAGATAATATATCTAACGGAAAAAAAAAAAACTAGGACATTTATAATACTGTCAGGGTGCTGATAGCGAATTTAATGTTTAAAAAATAAAGCAGGATAAAAATTAATTTATCTCTATATCACATTACCAATTTACTGCTCAAATTTGAAATTGACATTGTTTATTTATTTATTATAATAGATTGGAGATTTTTTTTTTTAAATGTTCTATAAAATTATCTTATGTCTTATAAACATGTGACAAATATATGTTTTTCTAATAATATCAACAATAAACATGTGACAAACTACAAAGAATCCTTATTTGTATTCCCTTTTTCTCATTTCCTTTATTTGAATAGGAAAAAGAAAAAAAACAATGAACACGCGAATGCTTTTTTAATTGCCATGTCTCATAAGTTGGAGAAAATTTAGTTTAAAAAATATGTATTTCTCGTATGTCAAGGAATATGTAACAATTTTATAGATTAAGGCTATGTTTGTTTTGTGTAAAATACTTTTTTGTTGAAAACATTTTTGAAAAAATTTGATTATTTTTCGTTGATTGTTTGCAACTTTGAAATTTTTTTCGAAAAACATTTTTTAGGACTTGTATGAAAAATTGCCTCTTTTTTTTCATATAATTTCAGGAAATACATGTAAGAGAAAGAGAAGGCAAATAAGAGTTGCAGAGGAAAAAAGTGTGTAAGACTAAAAGGCCTTAGTGTGTTGATTGAGATTCAGTGCAATTATTTGTTCAAATTACAAGCAATATGAACCTTTGTGAGGCCCATCTACGTGTGCACGTGTTTGGACAGCTTGAAACCTGCTCGGACAACGGGACAAGTAGGCCACATAAACAACTTTGTCACAATTGCATGTCTAGGGGTGTTAGAGAGCGACATAAAACAATTTACGCAAATGAAAATCATAAACCATTTTAGTACTCATAAATGTTTTTTTTTTTTTGGTCAACTGAAAATATTTTACAACGCATCAAGCACTAAAAATTAATTTTTTTTTTTATAATTAACCGAATATTCTCAGTTTCATTTAATCTCTGTTTACTTCGATGTAAAATGGTTTTCAAAAAATGATTTTCACATTAGATGGTGTTTACTACGATGTAAAATAATGGTTAACGGAAAATATTTTATATTTTATTAAAAATTATTCTTTAATTTTCGAAAAATGGAAAACCGTAAACTATTTTCCAACTTTGAGTATTTCATTCTCAAATCCACGAACCTTACCAAGACATGCTCATGATCTTGTTGGAACTTGACCGAGACTTGCCTAAGACTTACTCGGAACTTGTCGAGACCTGCCTAAAACCCTACTAGGACCCACCCAGGACCTTGCCCCTACAAAAATCCTGAAAAAATAAAAAATTCTGAGCAGTAGTGTTTTAAATTTTCTTATACCTACCCTTCTTTCTTTCTTCCTTTCCTTTTCTTCTTCTCTTGTCCCTACTGATCTCCCTCCCTTTTTCTTGCCCCTACCTCTTTGTCCTCCGTTCTTCTCTCTTCCATTTCTCTCCTCCAGTCCTCATGCTTCCCCTCTTTTTCTCTTTTCTCTTCTCTGGAACTTTCTTTCTCTCTAAAAAATCTCTCTTTTTTATTTTTATTTATTTTTATTTTTTTTCCTATAGGTTAATTTCAGCCACTTTAATTGATTCAAACTCTGCCCGCTCTAAAAAAAAATTAAAAATAAAAATTACCCTCTGCCCAATGCACCCATATGGCCACTTTTAAGAGGACAAATAAGAAAAATAGAATTTGATAAAGAGTGGACTTATATCAATTAACGTGAATATGTTTTCTACAAGTTAAATAAAATAACTCAAAAATAATTTCATACAATTAATAGATAATAAAATATTAAAAGTAATTAATTGGACAAGCAATATTTTTTCAAAGTGTTGAAACTTTGAAATAACGAAATAATTTATATAGGTTTTTGGTAAATTATAGTATAATATAATATTGTTTTATATTAATTAAATACTAAACTTACATTCTGCTCCTACAATAAGAAAATTATGTTCTTCCCCTGCAAACACCTCTAAAACTTGGTTAAGACATTTTTATAATTTATAATTTAATATAATTTAATAAAATTTATTTATTTATTTTTTGTGTGCGTGCAATAAACATCGTAAAATATTTTTGATGAAAAACATTTTGAAAGAAAATAATTTTCTTTCAAAATAATTTTTGGCGAAACCATTTTACGAAGTAAACGGGGCTCAGAGAAAGTTATTCTCTTGAAATTCCTTTTTCAAGTTCAATATTTAAATGAGTAAAAAGCAGTCTCTTGGGAAAATTACCATAGCCCGAAAAAAAGAAGGAAAAGAATAAAAACACAAAGAAAGCCAAGCATGGCATTCCCGTAAAACAGACCAAACCCGAGTGGCATTCTCTTAACCCGCCTTTACTTATAGCCCGAGCCCCGTCCTCCTCACCTATAATTCTCATCTCTCTGGTTCTCTCTCTCTTCCTCCCTCTCAGTCCTCAGAGACACAATGAGTTCAACTGCAGAAAAGCGCAAAGCCTTGCTGAGAAGAACAAGAAGAAAACTGACGAGAAGAACCAGCACAAGAAGACGGCTCCAAGCACGTCCTTGTAGAGCTCGGAGAAGCTTCAACAATGGCGGGCGCACTTGCGCGAAGGTCTCAGACAAGTTGGAGGCCCTCAAGAACCTCATTCCAGCCCACAATGGTGAAACAGTAAAACCCGACGAGCTGTTTAAAGAAACCGCGGAGTACATCGTTCTCTTGAGGACCCAGGTCGTTATCTTGCAGAGACTCATTGAGTTTTATGGGTCTAGTGGGATGAACAATGTTGTATTATAGTTTACCTTCTTTGTTAATGGAAATTAAAAAAAAAAAAAAACAAAAAATAGAGGGTATGTTCCGTGTTATTAGATTTTGCATGGTCTGTTTGGCTGGGGAGAAAGTGGAACCAAATGGGGAAGGAAAGTTTGGAACTTTTAATTAATAGAGAGATCTCGGGCTCAAGTGGTTGCCATCTTCTTAACTCTCTCTCTCTCTCTCTCTTTCCCAGTCTTCTTGGCATCCCAAATGTGTTATTATCTTCGTCTCTTTTCAAGCTACTTTTTTCCTTTTTCTTTATTGGTTGTCTTTAGGCAAGTGCTTTAATGGGTGGTTAGAATGAGAAGATTAATGCAGAACTACAATACAGTACTACTCGCATTGAGATTTGAAATTTCACTACAAATTTTCTTTCTTCCGGTGGATGAAGCCATTGAAATCGGTTAAACTTATTTGTTTATACAGTTGATCTGCATAAAAGGGTCTCTTTCTTTTGAGCAATTTGTCATATCTGAGATTCAGGAGAGAATGTGCAAGATTTTACATTTTTCTGTACATCTTTCTTTGGAATCTAAGAGCCGGACAGCATTTTACAGCCGAGCTATATGTCACTGTGAGCATGGCGTGGTGACAGTCATTGCCCCCTGCAAGAGAATGGAGAGAGGGTATTGTGATGATATTTTCAGATAATATCTCAGTGAAATGGACAGCAGAGCTGCTGTCCCTCTCCCAAGCTGTGGCATGCTGTGATTGTGATGATAGTGACAAATTTACTCAGCAGTCAAGACACCCATGTGCAAAAGCCAATTTTTGAGGGGTGTTTGCCTGTTAGGATGCCCGAGAATTTCTCTGTCATCCTGGTGTAATTTATTATGCATTTAACTACTTTCTTCTAAATTAAATGAAAGTATTCATTTAAATTCCGTCTATAAAATTGTCATTTGAATTCCACTAAGTTATCTATTTTTTAACATATGAGAATGTTATTATTTTAAGCGTTCTACATGATTTAAATGTGATCTTAATTGCATGTAAGACATAAGTTAATTACAAACTAATTTAATAAATTGTCAAGTATTTCTTAATATATAAAAAAATGTCTTTTTTTTTTTTAATAATAACATGTTCTTTTTGGATACAAGACTTGCAAGTCATTTTTAAGGAGTGAGTTATATTTGAAATTTAGATATAAGTACGAAGATGACGTGAAACTAATCGATTGAAGATAATCAAAACAATTAATAAAAATAAATGCTACGAACATTAATAAATAAACTTTACATCATTTTGGTACTATATATTGGTACTCATAGTATTTTCCTTTGAAATTTGTACCATTTTGTACTTTTTTTTTTTGTTAATAAAATGATTTCCTTGTATTAAAAATAACAATTAATAAAAATAAATGTTACGAAAACTAATAAATAAACTTTACATCATTTTGGTACTATATATTGGTACTCATAGTATTTTCCTTTGAAATTTGTACCATTTGATACTTTTTTTTTTTAATAAAATGATTTCCTTGTATTAAAAATGATTATTCTAATGGCATTTCTAACGAAAATTAATGCCACGTGATTTCCCATCAATACTAATGGTATATCGATCAACACGTGCATGTCAGCATCACATGTGGCAACCATATTTCTTAAACAGATAGAGTTCAAACTTCAAGCACTTTAGACTCATTTTTCAATTTATTTTTAATTTAACAAATATATAAAAATACCATATCTTACCATGGATCTTTAAATTCCATATTTTTTAAATAAGTAAAAATAATATTTCCTAACACTTAAACTATCAGTTTGGGCCTCTAAGTTAATGCTTGGACCGCTTGGCCTATGGATGTTAATTTGAATCTGATCCACATTATAAGTTTGAGGCTTAAATGTTGGTGAAAGGCAGCATAATCCATTAAAATTGCTAATTAAGAAGGATACATACATATATTTTCTTCTTTCCCTGAGTTTAGAGGTCAATAGGATTTCGACTTTTATTAAATTACTCTCTAGGGTTTAAAATTTATTAAATTACTTTTTGAAATATGTTTCTTTATCAAATCACTCATTTTATACCATTGTTGTTAAATTTTTAATAGAAATTATGATATGTAGGTGTAAGAATACATCATACCCAACAAAATAACTTCATTTGTATGGAAGTGTCCAAGTGCCTAACTTAACGCTGCTTCCGTTTCTTATATATATAAAAAATCTTAAAGTCATCACAAAAGCTCACTTACAACGACTTATTTATATCTTTCATACACATTAGGATCACTAAAGTTGAATCCAATGCACGTAGTTCAACTATAGCAATTCACATGATTTATTTATTATAATCATAAAGGGAAATTATTTCTCCTCTCACATCTTACTATGCAAAATAAATGAATAAAAAAAAACAAAAGAAACAAGTAAATATAATATTTTAATGTTGTTCAAAATATAAAGAGAAATTATTGTAGAAAAAAAAGAAAAGAAAAAAGAAAGGCATAGACTTCTTCGCTTTAAAACGTGCGCTTCTTGCAAAAGAGACGCATGAAAGACGAAATAGAAGATAATCTGGTCTAGATTTGCTGACGGGATTAGCGGCCATAAAGGGTACCATAGGCTCTTTTCACATTTATGTTTTTTCATTTTTATTTTGGATTATATATATTTTAAAGCCTAACATTCCCTCGATAATAATATTTTAACGACATAAATTATTTAGACTCTCATTTTTTTTTTCTCAACAATAATAATTTTACATAAAACTTATAAACAATTTATTATTTAAATTAAAATAAAAAATTATAAAAAACAATCAAGTGTAAATTGGAATCCTTTAAAAATTTTAAAATATTCACTTATCTTTTTCGGTTTTTATTTTTTATTTTGTTTCCCAACTTGTATAAAATCAAATGAACGATATGATTATAACATTATTTAATGGTATATATATATGATATCACATTATTTAATTTTTTTTTTTTTTTTTAAAAAAAAACATGCCAATGTTAACATTATGTACATGATTAAATGAAGAGAATCGTAATCTTAGTGATGTTATGTAAACACAAACAATAAACAAATAAGTCTTGTTGGGATAGTTCGGTGACTTCAAGGCCTTGTTTGCCAAGGGATTGGCTTGGCTTTGTAAAATCCCCAAAATTTTTTTTCTCAAAATCAACTTCAATATTCCTACTTTTTATATCACATCAATCAATTTTTATCACTTTTCAAATAAAAAAATCACTACAAAACAAAAAATTTCACTTTTCTATACAAAACATTCTTACTTTTTTCCTTCTATCAATCAAATCAATCAAATCTACTACAGTACCAATCCACTTCTTCCAATCCAATCCCTTCCCAAACACAACCCAAGAGCCCACAAAATTTGTGTAATTCCCTACACAGTACTCTCAAACGTGCTGTCCAATTCTGTGGCCTTCTGTGGAGATTTTTGCGGCAAAGATGTGACTGCCTATAAAAATGTGAAAAAGAAGTCCTAGTTTGGGGTACTTCCTTGATGTAGTAGCCAGTCTAGCATTAACTCCTACCTAGCTAGCTAGCCTGAGAATTGCCCCCTCAATGTTGGCTGTCTTTTCAATATATAAATAATTAAAGTAGTAACAGCAATATTTTATAGCATTTTTAACGGTTTTATCAAATTTTACTCACTTTTAATTATTTTAACAACTCATATTTTTAGAACACTTAAAGCAGCGTCATTATTTTAATAATCTATTTTCACTATTTTATTTAAATATGATTTTTTATAAATTTATTTATTAATTTTTATATTTTTATATTTTTTAATGTTTGTTAATGATCTATTTTAAGAATATTTGTCTTATTCTAACCGTAATATTTTTAAAAAATTGTAATATTTCTTTCATTTTCTTAGTTTTAATTTCTATTGGAAGAAGATAATATTTTTCATGATTGATTCTGGATTGTTAGTCTCGTCGGCTTATTTCCATTCCCATATCAATTCTGAAAGTTTTATTTTTTTGTTAAAAATATAAAAATAAAAAGGGATTTTTCATCTTTACCATCACATTCGGCAATAATAATATTTAATGCAATTATATGGCATAATATATACTTTGATTTCATTGAAGAGGGAGAGAGAAGAAAAGAGAAGGGAGAGAGGTTGTAGAGAAAATGGAAAAAAAAAAGATAAAAGAGAGAGATAAACGAAAAGTAGAAATCCATTTAAGCCTTTTTTTTTTTTTTTTTTTGTTAAAGTGCTATTTAAGCTATTTTGGTTAATTTGCCTCATCAAAAAGTGATTTTGGTGAGGCTGCAAGGAGTGCTATATATCATTATCTTTTTTATGTTTAGAAAAAATTTTAATTTTTTTTTAAAAACATACTTATATAAGATTTTTTATATTTAAATAATCCCAAATGGTTGCTATGGTGTTTCTCGATGTATATAGAACATTTTCATCTTTTAATATAAATATTTATTTTTCTTCGTTCTTCTTTTATCTTTTTATTTTTAAATAGGGAGTATATTGAGATTTTGTGAAAAAAGTGAGAGTAAGTAAGCAATTTGTATTTAGTAAAGAAATAATATTTTAATGATATAAATAATGATAAAGAAGGTTATTGTAAAATATATATATATATATTTTTGACATGTCCACGCAAGGGTAGGGGGGGATTCGAACTTGTGACCTCCGCTTCATAAGCGTGATTCATAACCGATTGAACTACCTCTTAGGAACTGTAAAATATATTTTTATATAGAAGCAAAAAGTAGTTTTTGTGCTCTAAAATTAAGAAAAAATCAAGGAATGGCAAATACATAAGCGAAAGAAGAAGAAGAAGAAACAAGCTAAAGCTTTGAACTAATTAAACATGCAAGAAAACAATTAAAAGCCTATGCCTTAAGCCATTCAACGAAGTTGTTGAGATTTTTGTCAGAGCAGCCACCTTCTTTGACATTGTTTGAAACCAATTGCTGGAGATCCAAAGCCCTTGCTTTGAAGTTTTCATCACCAAGCAGTTTATCCACCTTTTTCTCGATCTCTCCATGCCTAACAATCCCTCTTTCGTCTCGGTTAAACTTCAACCCAGTCTTCCAAACATCACAAATGTAGCTCTCATTAGAAGGCTGGTCAGCAAAGTAAGGCCAGCACAGGAAAGGGACCCCATTGCTTACACCCTCTATTGTTGAGTTCCAACCGCAATGGCTCAAGAAGCAAGCAATGGAAGGATGGCCGAGAACTTTCTGCTGGGGTGCCCACCCGACCAACTTTCCCCGACCGGCTACTCTTTCTAGGAATCCTGCCGGACAGGCATCACTTGCTCCTTGGGTGCTGTCTGGTCTCACAACCCATAGGAATGGCCGGTTTGATAGTTCGAGGCCTAGAGCCAATTCCTGGAATTGGGTCTCGTTAAAAACTGTGAAGCTGCCAAATGCAACATACATGACCGAGCGCGGCGGCTGTTGGTCAAGCCATTCTAAGCAAGTTGTGTCTTCCTGCCAGAAGTGGCCTGCTGAATTCTGACCCCGGTTGCTTGCCAAAAGTGGGCCTATTGGTATAATCTCTGGAGCCACGCTGAATGCTGCTGGCTCAAGGTCAAAAGACGAGTTGCAGATCAGCCAGTCTGCGGCTTTCAGATGGTGGTTGTTTTTAGCAATCACTTCGAAAATAATTTTCTGGGTGGTTAAGTCACCAAAGCAGCTCCATGCAAGGGTTGTTGAGCTCATCGTGGGCATGTCTGGTGCCGAGTGGATCAACTGGTTTTTTATTGCAGTTCCTGCAAAAAAAAAAAAAAAAAATGAGAAAGAAAAAGAAAAAGAAAAACAGAAAATTATATGGATCATTGAACTCCTCGCACTAGCATTTGTGTCTAAATAAATTAATCTTGTAGCATGATAGCTTAACTGTTTGTTTGGGTTGGGAAATATATTTCATTTCAAAACATGAATTTGCATTACTATTAGATGGATAAGTAATATGATGCAGTAAAACCGGCCTGTTTTAGTTTGTTATGCATTTATGGTGCTGAATGGTCAAAGTAGGGGCAGGATATCTTACCATCACTACTGTTGATGAGTCCACTGTCAATCAGCCTCGGGATGTCAAGGAACGAGGCCAGTGTTGCACCTGAAGCAGGCCAGAAGGCAGCTCTGGGGATGTTCATCTTCTCTGCCACTTCCAGAGCCCACCCCATGCTATAATCAGTAATGACACAAGTGATGTGATCATCTTCCGAACTGTTGATGTCTTCTATGAGCTCCTCCAGCTTTCCAGGCATCACCCGGAAAATTGCTTCAGATAGCTTCCCTAGATCAGTTCTGTCCTCCCAGGGATCCAACCCGTCTGGGATTGAAACAAGATGAACTTGATCTCCTAAATAATTCTTTTGTGCCAACGCATTCACAACCCTCTTGTGATTATACTCTGTGTTCACAAACGTGACTATGAAGCCATGTTTGATTAAACGTTGCGAGAACTCCATCAGTGGGAGTACATGGCCTTGGGCTGGATAAGGCATAATCAAAATATGTGGATTTCCCATTTTTATTCTCTTTCTTTCACTCTTTCCAGATTCAACTCTAATATTGATGTACATTTTCAAAACCAAATTCATGTCATATTTATAGGGATCTTGCATGGGAGGTGTGGCTGAGGAGCCAATGCTTGACGTAGCTTGTTTTATTTTTTTTTTTTTTTTTCTACCTTAGTAGTCAATAATCTTGGTAACTACCATTGGCCAATGAAAGAATATGCGTAGATGTTGTTCGTATTGTTATAATCTATATGGTTATATAGGTTAATAAGAATGGGGCCAATTGATAAAGAACAAAGGGGGTACTACAATCTTATGACTAACGGCAATGACGTTTAGATGGGATTAGAATATTACAAGCCAATTAAATGGCAAGCGAAAGTGACTTCAATAACAATGCAAAGTATTTCAAAGACCAAATTTGTCTCTTACCATCTTTCTTTACCTATCCTTTGTAAAATGTGCCACCCAACAAATAAAAGTAGTCATCTCTATACATTATACAATGTTCTGATGTATATGTTAATTCCTATAATTACGCACCCACGCTAGGTGCGGGTTTTGTCATAAATTATTCGTAGTAAAATTTTGTGATTTCATTGATAAAATGATAAAGAGCATAAAATTATATCACATAGTATAAAGCTCTGAAAAATATTCGCAGAATATGCTTTTTATTTTTTTACGTTTTAGTAAAAGGGTAGGTCAGAGAGACCAATTGTGGCTATCTTACCTAGATATGACCATGGTAATACCTACCTGTTGGGAGCAAAGAAGGTCGGCCCAACTACTAGGCGAGTTAGCCCCCAATTTCATAAGACCCAAAAAAAATTTGCATAAAAATTTAAGGCCCTCAACATGCTTAAAAAAATATTTTTATTTGTTTATAATATCAAGGCCCGCGAATTGGTGTTACTATGGTCACACTCTTGTAGGATGGCTATAATTGGTCTCCTCTTTCAACTTTTTTGCTTATATATATAGAGAGAGTAGTGATAAATATACAACTGGCGTGCATGAACAATTGCACGCCAATGTACAGAATAATGTTAATTTTTTTAGAAGTTACTATTCATTATTATTTTTTAATATAATTTTATATTAAATAATACACTGGCATGCTAATGTTCATGCACGCCGGTTGTATGTTTATTACTACTATATATATATATATAAAGGCCATCAACATACTTTCTTGAGGCCTTCAACGTGCCTTAAAAAAATAATATATCTTTTTTATAACACGAAGGCCTAGCATGCTTCCTACACAAGGCTGTCAACATGTTTTAAAAAAATAGAAATAACATGCTTTCTTATAGGTTTAACTGTTAGAGTTTGCCGTAAGTTTGGTGTTCATCAAAGTTGCTAGCTGTTTTTATTAGATCGCAATGGTTGTTAATCATTTTGCCGTTGCTGATTTTCCGTATGTACCAAATATTTTATATTGAAATTAAAGCCTAAATAATTGTCCATTTCTCGTACCATAATCGAGATCATAGGCATTTTGCAACAGTAAGTTTTTTTTACTTCTTAATGATGTTATATCAATAGGCAAGTCTTCCTTATTGATGTTTGCTTTCTTGCTTTCCTCTCTCTTTTAAGATATATGATTTCAGGCAAAATCTCAAGAAAAGAAAGATAAAAAAAGCTATGCACAAACTATTTTTAGTCTGAAAGTCGCAGGATGAACTTTTCAATGATTTCATCCATTCAACGAAGTTCTTCAAATTATTGTGAGAGCCACCGCCTTCTTTGATACTTGTCTTGACTATATTCTTGAGATCCAAAGCCCTCGCTTTCAATTTTTCATTGCCAAGAAGTTGCTCCACCTTACTTTCAATTTCTCCTCGAGATATGATGCCACTATCATCTCGTTCTAAACGCAACCCAACCTTACAAACATCACAAATATAGCTCCGGTTTAGGAACTGGTCGGCAAAGTAAGGCCAGCACAAGAATGGGATCCCGTCCACGAGCGGCTACTCTGTCTTGAAATTCTCTGGGGTAGGCATTGCTTTTCCCATCTGTGATATCAGCTGGCCGCACTACCCACAGGAATGGTCTGTTGCAGAGTTCAAGCCCCAAGGCCAATTCTTGGAACTGGGCTGGGGAAAAGATAGTGAAGCTTCCGAATGCAACATATATCACTGAGCCTGGTGGCTGTTGATCAAGCCATTTCAAACAAGGCAAGAAGTTTCCTACTGATGACTCTCCTGGCTGGTTGCTTGCCAAAAGTGGACCTATAGGAAGAATATTTGGAGCCAAGGCAAATGCCACAGGCTCAAGGTCATAAGTTGAGTTGCATAGCAGCCACTCAGTCGCTTTCACAGACTTGTTGTTTCTTACCAAAAGCTCGAAAATATGTTTCTGCATGGCCAAGTTGCCAACGCAGGTCCAAACCAAGGTTTCTGTGCTCACGGCAGGCATTGCTGGTGAAAGATGAATGATCTGTTTTTTCATTGGAGTTCCTGAGTAGAGAATTTCCATTCAAATTTAGGATCAAATGACCTATCATTAACATTGTTTCAAGTAATCATTTGTACTCGATTATATTAAACCACCACTTATCCAAAAAAATTGAAGAATGAGTAAATTTAGTAAGTACTTTTAACGTTCCTTTACGTGTAGGCTCAAACTCCCATTTAATAGATGTAACTCAACATGTGAAATATTTAATTGAAATAAGAAGTAAATGATGAAGATAAAATTCAAGCTCAAGACCTCTATTATGATACCGTGTTATTGCCGGTCTCTTCCTAAAGATCAACTTATTTCAAGACTATTAGTAATCTATACGCCAAAATCGGTGAACTTTTAGAAGGGTGAGTTTGAAGTAAAATCTGTATGCATGTTCTATTATATGCTGCAAGAACAAGCAAATAGAAGTGATAGAGGATTCACCATCATCAGCAATAATTCCATCTTCAATCAACTTTGGGATGCTAAATCCTAAGACCAATAGTGCTGCTGCTGCAGGGCAGAAGGCAGCTCGTCGGATTCCCTTCTTCTGTGCAATTTCTAGGGCCCATCCGATACTCTGATCAGCGAGGATACAAGTGATCTCTTCACCATTGGACCCATTAATCTGTTCGATGAGCTCCTCTAGCTTCTCAGGCAAAACCTTCAAGACTGCTTCTGACAACTTCCCTGGCTTTTTTCTGTCCTCCAAGGTTTCTAATCCATCAGGAATGGAAACCAGATGGATTTGATTCCCTATTTTGTCCTTCATTGCATTTCCATTCATGATTTGGTTGTGATAATACGCTGTATGTTATCTTGAAGCCATGTTGGACTAAGCACTGTGATAGCTCCAGCAGAGGAATTATATGGCCTTGTGCTGGATACGGCATAACCAGAACATGTGGATCGCCCATTCTCCTTTCTTTCTTTCTTTTTCTTTGCAGATTCATGTGATATTTACATTTGTTTTGGACACTCAAGCTCATGTCACTTTCATGGAGTGCTCATTGCTGACTCAATATTGGTATTTTAATATGGTTGTGCCTTGACTATGTGGTGTTCACTGGTCCTTGTACATGTTTATTGGCAATGTCTATTGCTGTTGTCTTTATGTTTCTCTCTATTAATACATTTATCTATAATTCTCGGAATAACATCATTTTGAGCATATTATTATGAAAAGCAAGACTTGGGTTCGAATCTCCACATCATTTTGAGCATATTATTATGAACAGCAAGGTGTGGGTTCAAATTTCTGTAATGGAGAGTCTCCACATATGTCTGATTAGTATTAGCCGCCTTGATTCTTATTGATGCTTTGGTGGAGTTGGATCAGGTTGTGACTCAGTTGGACTTGAGAGAACGTTTGTTGTTCTCACCGTATAGGCCCTTTTGTACGGCTTTAGCTAGTAGGTACTACTATGGTCACGCTCAAATATGATAGTCATAATTGGTCTCCCCGGCCTATCCTTTTGCTCAGAACAGAACTAAAAATATATATATATGTATATTCTGTAAATATTTTTCAAAGCTTTATACTATGTGATGTAAAAGCTTTATGCTTTTGATATTTTTATCAATGAAATCGCAAAGAGTTTCATTTAAAAAATAATAATAATTTTGTGCCTACGAATAATTTATGGCAAAACCTTGCACCTAGCACAGGTAATTATAAGAATAAACTTATACATCAGACATTGTGGTGGTGTTCGACAACCTACACCACGTTCCCCAAATAATGATTAATATGTGAAAAAATGAAAAAGTAGTATTGAAAAGTGAAAAAACTTGTCTTATAATAATTTTTTTATTTGAATAGTAAATGATGTGATATAAAAAGTGAATGATTTGATATTTTTTTTAAGAAAAAATAAAGTGAATAGTATAGTGGAAATGTGGGGGAATGTGTTGTTTAGAAAACAAGGCCTATATAATGTATAGATATGACTAATTTATTTGTTTGGTGGCACATTTTATAAAGGATAGATAAAGAAAGATGGAAAGAGACAAATTTGGTGTTTGAAGTACTGTGAATTATTATTGAAGTCACTTTCGCTTGCCGTTTTGCTTGTAATATTCTAATCTCATCTAAACGTGATTGCCGTTTGTCATACGATTGTAGTACCCCCTTTGTTCTTTATCAATTGGCCCCATTCTTATAAACCTATCTAACCATATAGATTATAACAATACGATCAATATCCAGACATATTTTTTCATGGGCCAATGGTAGTTACCAAGATTATTGACTAGCAAGATAGAAGGCATCGCCACAAACTAGCCCCATTCCAGCTGTATTTTTTTTTCCCTCTAAGCAATATAAGGGATCTTTTTCCTTAATAACTTTATCAATTATGGGCACACCGACGTGAAAGTTCATAATTAAAGAGTTCAAAACTTAATTTGAGTATTAATTTTTCCGTTAGCTTAATCTCTCTGTTTGTTAGTTGCAACCATTTGAATTACTCGGTTTTCAGTGTTTTGACAACCCTATAAATATCACAAGGAATTCAAAAAGCTCCATACCAAACGTGCAAAAATGCACAAACAAAGAGAAAGAGAGACATGGCCGCCGGCATCGGCCATGTTCTGGTGCTACCATTTCCAGCACAAGGCCACGTGAACTCCCTTCTGCGTTTCTCTCGAGAAATGGCAAAACTGGGCCTCAAAATCACATTTGTAAACACGGAGATCATTCACAAGCGTGTAGTGAGTGCAATGCCCGACGGCGACCAGGGCAGCCTCCTCGTGGATTCAAACATCAATCTCGCTTCTTTCCCAGATGGCTTGGAAAGCGACGATGAAAGAAACGATCTGGGCAAGACATTGGAAGCCTACTTGCGCACCATGCCAGCAAGGCTCGAGGAGCTCATACGAGGTATTGACGCATCAAACGGCGGCGACGATAACAACATTACATGTATTCTGGCCGATGGGTCGATGGGTTGGGCAGGAAGTCGCCAAAAAGATGGGAATTAGAGGCGCTATCTATTGGTCTACCGCCGCTGCTTCTTCCGCCTTGCTACTGAGCGTCCCAACGCTGATTAATGATGGGATTCTAGACGATGATGGTAAATATTTGCTATATTCTGAAATATGATTTATTTTTCGTGATAATATTTCTTTCTTTCGCCTTGCAAAGGAATCTCAACGGAAACAGTAGAGCTGATTCATCTGTCGCCGGGCATTCCCGCCTTCGAAACGATAAATCTTCCGTGGGCGGCGATACCCGATCCGACCGCGCAGAATAATTTATTTCATTACATCGCGCGAAACACGGAAGCTTGCAAAGTAGCAGATTGGTCGCTTTGTAACACAGCCTACGAGCTTGAGCCGGCAACATTTGCTCTGTTTCCGAATCTCCTGCCCATTGGTCCGCTGCTGGAAAACAACCAAGCTGGGCAATTCCGGCGAGAAGACTCGTCTTGCCTCAACTGGCTCGATCAACAATCAACTCGCTCGGTCGTCTATATTTCCTTCGGTAGCTACGCAGCTTTGGACGCTCTCCAATTCCAAGAACTGGCTCTTGGACTTAAGCTCATCCATAGGCCTTTCCTTTGGGTGGTGGATCAAAGAAACATCGACAGGGCCAAGAATGCATTTCCAGATGAATCTCGATCAAGGAGCTTGTACGAAGATTGTCGATTGGGCACCTCAAACGAAGGTCTTAGCTCACCCCGCCGTTGCTTGTTTTCTTAGCCACTGCGGCTGGAATTCTGTCACAGAAGGTACTTTCAATTCGACAATTTTCATTATTTTAAAAGCTTTCAGTTTATTGAAATGTGTTAATTTAATTATTTAATTATTTAATTTATATTATAATTCATTTTCTTACTCTGTGAGCTCCCTACCAGTGGAATATTTAAAGAAAATTTTCACTTATATATTCTCATGATGTTTCAAAATTCTTTCAATTATACTTTTAAAGTTTACAAATTTGCAGTGTCGGGTTGTTAAATTTAAAGCTTTGCAATATCATTCATACTGTAAAACTTTGCAATGTCATCCCTACATTAAAGCTTTGCAATGTTGTATAGTTTGATTTCCGGTTACATCCAATTGTAAGAGAGTGAAATGTCCCTTATACTCTTACTATCCTAGTTAAATAATAATAATAATTTTAAAAATGTTAAAAAGGGTATTTAGAGAATTTTCACGTCCTCTATTAAGATTCAACAAAAAATTCTAATGGACGGATGACAGTGCAAAGTTTTAAACTTGGCGACTAAACATTGCAAAATTTTAAACTATGAAAGTATGATTGAAAAAAAGTTGAAACGATAGGGTTTGAACTCAATACTTTGCTTTGATACTATATTAATTGATCATTTATCTCAAAAATAAATTCATAAAAATAAATGAATTGAATAATTTAATTTTTATTCTTACCAGGTATAAGCAATGGCATCCCTTTTTTGTGCTGGCCTCAATTCGTTGACCAATTCCTTGACAAGAGCTATATTTGTGATGAGTGGAAGGTTGGACTGGGTTTTGAACTCGCTGAGAACGGCATCGTATTGCGGGAAGAAGTGATGAAGAAGGTGGAGCAACTGCTTGGCAATGAATCTATAAGAGCAAGAGCGCAAGAGATTAAAGAAATCATATTGAAAAGTAGGGCAGAAGGTGGCCAATCTTCAAACAATTTCAACAACTTCATCAAATGGATCAAGGAATAGAGATGCCAGCTCTTGCTACTAATTGCTAGAGATTTAGATGTTGAATTTCTTCACCCGTGGGTAATAATAGATCGGAAGTTGTGATTCTTGTGTTTGTTGTCTTTATGACCTACTATGCTGCACTGCATCAAAAGCCTTTTAAATTTAGGTTTCTTAGGCAAAATACAATGAAAGCTATACAAATATTGATGCAAAGTGATGAAATGAATCATAAAGACAACAATCTAACCAGAAACTCTTTCTATCGGCTCTGCATAGACCGGAGTCAATTGAATGGCGTAAATGGACTTTTTCCATTTGTTTGAGTACACTCTATTAAAAATTTGGGTAAAGTCTACATTATCCCATCAAACTACGAGTCTAATGATAATTTACTCTCAACACTATCAATTGTGATAATTTATCCCTCAAACTACCAAAAAAATGACAATATGCCTCCTAATGCTAACAAAATGATGAAATTAACCGTATAAAAAACTTTCAATAAGACAAAAGTACCCTTAAATTTTTTAAAAATAAAATAAAATTTAGTATTTTGTTTTTATTTTAGTAAGAGTAATTTTGTCATTTTGCTGGCATCGGGGATGTACATTGTCATTTTTTGTAGTTTGAGGGGTAAATTGTCATTAAAATGATAATTTGAGAGAATTAAGTAGATTTTACCATTAAAAACTTTTTCTGGCCTAATGGGAGGATTTTGGGCCTGGGTTCATGAAATGCCGACTTCTCCTCCCACACAAAACTTTTCATGCCCATAAGAGAATGCCAAAAGAGAAACATGAATTGGGTGGGTGAAGATTAGCCTAAAGTCCTAATTAATTTTACTAAGAAATTCTAAAGAGAAATAAAAAATAAGGGCTATTAATCCGATCCTGAATTAGAAGGATTCCTAGTTAACGAAAAATGATTCATAATTATTACAAATAAAACTCCTAATTCAGGATAAAAAAACTGGTGAAACATAACAAAATTAATGAAAAATAGGTATTTTTCCTACATCGTTACCTCTGACGGCTGGTGAATGGTCTGTCAGCGACAGCAATGCTTGCAGGCAAGAAGGAATCAGAAAGTGGCATTAAATTTTGAAGCCTGCACTCTCTGCAGGCTTCTGCAGGCTTCATTGACCAGCAACCCTATCTGACTTCATGTCTTCTGGTTCTCCATCTTGGATGCAACTATCATAATCAATCATTTAGGGCACCCTAGCTATAGCCTCTCATCTGACCAACCCCTCCATTTCCTTCATTTGGAAATCTGATAGTTTTTTAATTTTAATAATCTTCTACTGACAGGCGACAACCATGGATCGAGTATCTGCATTACTGCAAGTGTGCAAGCCAAAGCTCTAACATGATTCCATAATTCTGTGTAAGAGATTATCCTTTAATGCATTTAATAAGGAGAAAAAAGAACCAGTCTTGATCATCTTCTTGTTCTTATTTAAGAGAGATTCCCAACCCCCATTCAAAACCCAACGTGACACTACTTTGGGAGGAATCACTAATCACTATTATTTTAAATTTTAATCTCTATTGAGCAACGCATGCATGCTCATTATCCCACTAACTTTTAGAGTTTGTGAAAGAAAAACCAGGAGAAGTTGTACAGCTGGACTCTGCTATAAAAAGAATTGGTTTCCTCTCAGGGAAAAAAGAAAAAGAAAAAAAGGGCTTTCTGATAGGCCTTCTAGTCAATGTTTCACCTACCCAATCTTAAGACCATGTGCTCTCTCTGTCACTCTCTGAAGAGACTCGAGTCAACATCTCCTTATCGAGAGTATCTTGCAGCGTCAGCTTGTCATCTTGTACTATTATATTAATCATGGATTCATGCCGTTAAAAAATTAAGGGGAAATTTCACAAGATCTCTCTGAATTATTATCTGTTTTGAAATATCTCTTCTGATCTTCAAAACTTCATTTAATTCTTCCGAATTCATCGTTTGATTTGGACATCCTCAAAGCAAGACAAAATTTTAAAGACCAAAATTCTAATTTTTATTTTAAAAATAAAAAAATTTTGGAAGATGAAATTTTATACAAAAGTCACCGTTTAAAATTCACTATTTAAAATTTTCAACTTCCAAAATGTTTTTTTTTAAATTTTTTTTAAAATAAAAATCATGGGTATTTTGATCTTTTTGAAAAATTTTGTGCCCTAATTTGTACGGATGGGTCCAAATTGAGAGTAATTAAAAGTTCAGGGGGTTAAATTGAGAGTTTTTGAAGATCGTATATTTCAAACGGATAATAGTTCAGGTCTTGTGAAATTATCTCAAAAATTAAATTGTGAGAATTTTATTAGAATAATTGAATAGTTTAGATATCTTATAATAAATACAATTTTTTTCTTTTATCTATCACTTCATTTATTTATTGGTATTTATTATGATAAATCTTCACCCTTCAAGAACCTTTTTATTACTTCAATGAAATATTTACCATTCAATTTATAACAGCATATATGATATAGTTAAAATACAAGCCAGATCCATTAATCATAGGGAGTCCCTACAATATGGTCGGTCTGCAAAACATCAGTTTTGCAGCATCCAATCATTTGCCGACACATCACCCATCTTATTTTGTTAAAATAAAAGAAACACCCAACCAAGCCTCTCTCCTGCCCCATCGCTTCCAAGCTCCTCCACCAGCTCTTCTCGAAACTCCACCGTTGCAGACTAACCCCAAAGAACGCCATCAACCATGCCCTTTCTCCACAGCCGCTTTATATAAACCTCGCATTTTATCTCCCAAGAACCAGAAATTCCCAAATTCTAGTTTCTTCTTCTCGCTTCTCTTGCTATGGATTCAAGCAACAAGATCAAGTAGCACGACCACTCTCCCTTTCTTAAAATCTACAAAGATGGTGAATAGAGCAAATTGCACCGAGATCGCTTCGTCTCTTGATCCCCAAACCGTGTGGAATCGAAGATGTAGTTATCTCGCCAAAGCTATCCGCCAGCTTTACATTCAAAACCACCCAAAAGAAGCTTCCTCTCCTTGTTTACTTCCATGGCGGAGGCTTTTGCATCGAAACCGCTTTCTCCCACAAAGACAAGACGGTGAAATCCATGTGCTCTGGATAAAACCCAACGGCAAAATTCATCGACCCAACGCTAAATCCATCAAACCAAAATAAAACCCACCGCCATTTTTTCTTCACTTTTCCCCTCTCCCACCAACCACGACCACCACACGGAGACGCCCACCCACCACCGCCAAAGATCCCAAACCCAAAGATCGCCAAACTCAACAAAAAAAATCCGGCAAGACCCAAATGAAACCCACCTCAAAATCGATTCTAATGCCTCAAAACTCGATTCTAATGCCTCAAACTCGCTTTCTAATGCCTCAAATTTGTTTCTAATGCCTTAAAACTTAATTTTGGATTCAAAACTAAATCCTAGAGGGGAAGGTTAATCCGTTTCTAATGCCATATGCCGTGATTTAGATCATCTCTCTTTCTCTCAGAGCATCTCTCTTTCTCTGTTAAGGGAGATGAGTTGTTGGCATAAAGAAGAAGAAGAAAGGCTGGTGATCTGCTTGTCGGCATGAAGAAGAAGAAGAAAGGCTGGTGATCTGCTTGTTGGCATGAAGAAGAAGAAGAAATTCTAGTGTTTTAGGTTGTAGATTAATTTAATGCATTTTTTGTACTTTGAGTGATGTGGCTTTTTTCTATTGGTGGCTGCAAAATAACACTTTTGTAGACCAACCGTATGAGAGGTTTTCCCTTAATCATAACTCTCTCTCTTTATAAAAACATATATACGACCATTTGTGTCCTGGTTTCAAATTTAAGTTATATATGTTAATTATATTAACGGGTCAGATTCTTCAACTTTAATATGTTAATTTTGTATTGTGTTCTGTGTTCATATCGAATTTACAAATCATGTCGAAAATTGTTAATCTTAAATGTTGCATGTCGAGTTCGAATCATGTTGAGATATTTGTATGGAACTAGGCAATGGGGGTGTTCAAGCGTGGATATAACTAACCCGCTAACCGATTATAACCGCAAACTAATAACTAATAACCGTTAACCGATTTGATAGTCAGTTATTAAAAACTGCTAACCGACTAAAGCGGTTGTGGTTAGCGGTTTCAAGGGTGGGAAAATGTAGTTATAACCGATTTATTTATATATAATAATAAAAAAATTAAATATTTATATTAATAAATTATTAAATAAAACATCCAAAACGACGTCGTTTTGGTGTTAAATATATAGATTTAAGATTTGTCTTTTTAATTTTTTCATTTGAATTTGGATTAATGGATTTGGGCTATTTTTTTTAACCATGTTTTTGGGCTAGAATTTATTTGGCTTTTTTTTTTTTTTTCTCCATATTTTGGGCCTGAAACCCTTAAAATAAGACAAAAAATAGCAAATTAAATGCACAAAACACTTAAAAAGTCAAAAAGCCTATTTTTTTTTAAAAAAAGCGGTTATAATCATATAATTATTGGATTGAATAATCGCTAATCATTAGTTATAAAATAACCAATAATAACCTGGCAGTTGCAATTATTAAAAATCAATAATCATCTAAGTTAGTTGCGATTGCGGTTATAGCCAATAATTGATGTTATAACCATTTAAACATCTTGCATGACGGCCATTTCATCTTTATGCATGACCTAAAATTTGAGTTTGAGTTATGCTAACTTAAGTTGATGCTAAGCTTCACCCACCTTTTTTTTGACATGTCCGTGGTCGTAGAATTTATTTGAAGACACTAAGCTTCACCCACCTAATTCATGTTTCTCTGTCACCTGTTTACATGCAGAAGCTCAGTACTTATTATGTGGCATTCTCTTATGGGCCTGAAAAGTTTTCTGGGACAAGTGGGCTTATCAGGAATCGAGGCCCACAATCCTTCCCTTAGGCCTTAACCCCCCACCATGTAACTCAACAATCAACTTGATTTGCTTAACTTGGCGGCGGGAAAAATAAATCACATTAAAATCGAAAATAATTATAAACAATCTCAACAATGAAATTTACAAAAGAAAAAAAAAAAAAAAATTACAAAGCTCCCAAAGAGACTGGAAAATAAAGTGCACCATGCCCACGCGTATCCAAAAGCGCGTGGTATCCGCATATTCCATTCAGCTTTTTCTCCGCGAACCTCCGAAGACGGATGTGACAACAACCAAAGCGTACGCTCGCCTCAAATCTCTACCGTTGATCTTCTAAATATCGTACTCAATAGTCTGAAATCCAATAACGTATATGCACTCGAGAAACACAGAAATATTTCTCATCAATAGGTCGGCTTCGGATTTCGAGCCTGACAACGAACCTTAGGCCCGGTACCGAGCCTAGAGCGGCGTTTTTTTCGTTGAAAAATGGATTAAATTTTTTTAGTCGTCACCGTTTCGATCGCTTTATCTTCGGCTCTGGTCCGAAAATCCAAACTTTGTCACTCTTCTGCAAGTCTTTAAGAGAGAGAGAGAGAGAGAGAGAGCTTGGGGAGGCAGCCATTGACGTCGTCGTTTAGGAGCTTATAGCACTGTAAATTAAGCCTAACAAAACCACGGCCTTTTCATCAGCTACTGAAAAGGACCCTTTAGCAAACGACGCCGGTGAAGAACCCTAATTCTCTAAGCTCAGATCACACTCTTGAGCTCCAAGTGCACCTCCTCCACTTGCTCAGCCTTCTGAGCCTTCCAGTAATTTCACTTCCCAGCTTGTTTGTTGCTCAGCTAGCGTGAAAAACTGTAATTAACTTCATAATTTTGTGCTTTTTTGCTTTCAATTTTGTCGAATTTGCTTGGAAATGTTTGTGCATGGTTAACTTGTTTGTGTTATTTTAAGAATTGGGGTCACAGTGTCTCTTTGGTGGAGAACTTGCTGGGGTTTCTTTATTAGGGTTTTGAGGTAAAGTGTTTGGTGCTGTGTATGCTTGAATTATGGCTTTAAGTCTAGAAAGTAGAATCTGAGTGCAATTTATTTGTTGCTGATATGTTATCTTGGCCTCAGAGAGCTCACATTAGCTTAAATTTTGCCTACTTTGCCTTTTGGTGATGGTCCATGGTTTCCTTCGTGGTTTTTCTTCTCCTTCCTTTCTTTTTCTGGTGGGTCTCATTTTTCGCTTTGTAGTTGCTCATGCAAGTACGGTAATATTTGTGAGTAAAATTAAGATGTTGTTAGTGGGTCAGGAATGTAACAATCCAAGAGCATAAATTTGAATTTTATGGTTCTACTTGGTTACTAAGAACTTGTCGAGGAAGTAAAGGGAGTTTCGAATCTTTCTGGGTTTTTTGTTTTTTCATCTAGATTACTTGTTATTGGCAATCAAGTGGAGCACATTTGATAGTGTTTGGACTTGAATGGAATTTTTTATTCTTGTTTTTGTAGACAATAATTGGCCGATATTTGCGGTGTGGCTTCTATAATGTGTTGCATCTGTATCGTATGCTGAATTGAATTAAAGAAAGTTGGGTTAA
Source organism: Carpinus viminea (assembly GCA_013348765.1). NCBI lineage: Eukaryota > Viridiplantae > Streptophyta > Magnoliopsida > Fagales > Betulaceae > Carpinus > Carpinus viminea. The sequence continues at coordinate 36,549,584 of CP054671.1, read as the reverse complement.
AATTTAAAAATTATACATCTGGCATTGTGGAAGTAGTGTGATTCTACTTTGCAAAAGCATTTGCTCCACGTGTTGTTTGTTTCTATGTATGCCTCTTTCGTACTTTTAATTATTATCATAAAAGTAAAAATAACAATAAATTTGTATTTATATAATCTCTGTTAGGAGCAGTTTAAAACATGCTACTATCTCTTTTAGCAATTATCTTGCACTATGTCACGACTCTCTCCTTTATCAACTGTGGCATTCTTGTGCAGGGTAATGTTTTGACAGATTCAAGAATATTTCCAATTTGAAGTGTCATTTTTTGCGTAAACATATGATACTCCTTTTGAATTAAGTCTAACATATGTGCCCTACTGTAGAATTATTGGTATGAGGTGGTTTGATCCATGATGCTGTTATATATGGGCTAAACTGCTTTCCACAAAAACAAGTAGCTGAGCAAGTCTTGGTGGCTGTATTTTTAATGCCTGGTAACGAAGTTGAAGATAGGATCCACAACTTACATGAGCTAGAGAATTCTTCCCAAGGTCAGCATCAATCTCAAGCTGTGGATTGCAATTGGCCAGTTCTCAACTACAATCAGTGGGTTGGAAAACAAAGGCAGACTGGGGAAGCTTTGAGTTTCAATCTGAAAAACTGCAACTTGCAGCAATTAGGTATTTAAGTCAAAATTTACTTATAGTAATTTGAAACAGCCATTTCACGGTCTTTAAAGCACAAACTGTATTTCTCTTGATGTTTGCAGATTCTGTGAGAGGACATGGTGATGAATCTCTGAATGTGTTGTTCAACCAAAACTATACACAATTTACTCCAAGATCCGACTTTTCCAACAGTTTGTCCAGAGACCAACAGCTGAATTCAAATGAATGTATGCTTGGACGCCAGAAATTCCAGGGAAGGAGAAGTCAGCCAGAGTTTTTGGGTGAAAATGCAGATTATGATCCACATAATTTAAATTCTAGTGGCCTCTCTTTCCTTATATCACAGCAAGAAAATGCATCTGGAGATAGTCCCACCCTAACGACAAATTCAGAAAGGTCGGAAATTACTGAAGCTTCCATTGACTTCGACTTTGTTGGAGGGAAGCAGCAGCTTGTGAGGGTCCAACAACCAGATACTCAACATACTCACCTAATGCAGCAGTCTGGGTACAATGATATGCAGTTGCTGCAGCAGCACATAATGTTCAAGCAGCTGCAAGAACTTCAGAGGCAGCAACAACTTCAGCACTTTGGTGACTTAAGGCAACAGAATTCTTCAAACCAGATTTCTGGAGTGACTAAACAGGCTACTGGGGCTCAAATTTCACCTGTAATCAATGGAACACCTGTTAATGATGCATCACCTATGTTTATGAACTGGATGCAGCGGGGTACATCTCCTGCTGCACAAGGTCTATCTAATAATAGAGGTCTATTTTCACAAGATCAAGGTCAGGCATTGCGTTCCATGGGTCTGGCTTCTCAGCAGCTTGATGCATCCTTATATGGTACACCAATTGCAAGTGCAAGAGGTGGTTTGAGTCAATATTCTTATCTTCAAGGGATGTCTCACGATTCTACCAATTTGTTGACTAAGGCTAGTGGTCAAGCACAGAAGCCTATTACGCAGTCAACGGGCTTCAGTAGCCCTTTTGTAGGTGATCAGGTTACCGTTTCTCCAGAGCAGGCTTGCTTCCCCCAAGGAGCTTTCATATCCAAACAAAGATTTCAGAGAAACAATGTGTTCGGACAGGTTCCTGTTCAGGGGTTGAATAGTGCAGTCATCTCAGGGAACCTCCAGCTGGGGAATACTCTTCCAAAAAATGCATCACCAACGGAATCTAATGGAAGGCAAGAGCAAGCTGGTTGGCCTGGAAGCTTGCAGCAAACAAATATGCAACTTGGCCCCCCTCAGGGTTTGGTTCCCCTTGATCCAATGGAAGAGAAGATTTTGTACAATATGGATGATGACATCTGGGATGCTCCTCTTGGCAGACGCACTGACATTGGCACTGGAGGCTTTGGGGCTGCATTGGAACATACAGATTATTCAAATGCATTTCCTTCTACTCAAAGTGGAAGCTGGAGCGCTCTTATGCAGTCTGCTGTAGCAGAAGCTTCTAGCAGTGATACTGGGCTACAGGAGGAGTGGAGTGGCTTGACTTTCCAAAATACAGAACTCTCAACTGATAATCAGCCTTCAAATGTTATGGATAGTGAAAAGCAACAATCAAGTTGGCTTGATAACAACCTACTCAGTACCTCTGCTTAAGTTCAAAACCTTTTCCTGTGTTTAATGATTCTAGTGTGAGCTCTAGCTTCCCTGGCTTTCAGCAGCCAGGCATCCAATTCTCTATCGAGCAGAGAGGCGCTCTGCACCGGGATGACTCTCATGAATCATTTCGCAAGTCTCCCCAAAACACTGGTGAGAGTTTAGATTGCAGCCCTAGACAAAAGCCGTCCACTGAAGGAAGCCAACCGGTTCAACCACTTATGCAATTGGATGGTGCATGGGCTGGTCAGATTTTTGAGCACCCAGAGAGTGATACCCATCAGCGGAGAATAGCCTCAAGTAACAATGTTAGCCGACCCTACAGTGAACCAAAAGGTAGGAACAATTTGTCCTGAACACATAATTTTAGTGCTGCTATTTGTGGCATTCATAATAATGAGAACACTGAATAATTTTTGGACAGGTGACGACAATGAAGCTACATACAAGATTAGGGATTCTGATTATTTTCTGTGGGAGGCTAATAGTAATCATGGGGGAAGTCCTTTTTCTAGATCAACTGGAGGATTGGAGCAAGTACACTCTGGCACAGATAGTACTCTGCCCAACAGGGAAAATTCGCAAATATTTAACTTTGCTGCTTTGCCAAATTCAAACCCTTCAAAGGCATTTTGGAATACCAGTCAACAAGTCCAACATAGTAATCAGCTTGATTACTTGAAGCATGTTGATATATCTAGGAACAAGGAAAACCAGAACATGGGAAAAAACCAGCAGCAAATGGGTAATGGTTCTCATGTTTCACATAATTATCAAGTGGGAGCAGGCGGAACATATGAAATGCAGCAGACTTGCTACCAAAAAGACAACTCTTATGACAACTATGGCTCCAAAGGATCAAGTGGACAAGAGCAAGAACATTTAGGGAAGCTCAAATTCATTGATAATGTTTCTAGCAGTGCCGTGAACTTGGATAAGGTGAATATTTGTCCTCTATATGCATGGACGACATTTCCATTGATTGTATCTTTCAATTTCCCTTTCCTGATGATGTAATTTGTCTTCAGTTACAAGGGCCCTTACCTGATTTTCAAGTTAACTCAAAAGCCTCAGAGGTGCCTTCTAGAGGTGATCTTGGTACATCTAGTCCCTTTCACAGATCAGTCAGTCCTCATCACTCAAATGTTACTGCTCCAACAAGGTAGTTGATTATAAAATAATGATGGTTCAGAAATGTGGGTTGATATGTGATAATTGTTATGCCAACTGATATTCTTTTCATTCCTTGCTTATAAATTGTACTGGCTTTCGTTCTTCTCTGCTCATTCTTCATTCCTATTGGTTACTAGAATTCCTTATCAATTTGCCGTTGTTTATTTAAAACTAGTCATGTTATTTTGTGTCTCAAATTATTCTATAATGTCTCATGGCAGTGAAAATATGCTTGAGCTTCTTCATAAGGTTGACCAATCAAAGGAGAATAGCAGTATACCTCATTTTGGCTCTAGAGGGTATAATTCATTGGTGCCTGAGGCAGAAACTCCAGCATCCGTTAGTCAATCATACCATCACCCTGCTGCTTCTCAAGGTTTTACTTTGAAATTGGCTCCTCCATCACAACGGCTGTCGAACATGAACCCTTTCATCTCATCTCAGGGTTTGCCAGAAGTAGCAAGCAATCAAAATTTAAAGCAAGCCAATTCTGAGTCAGGAGAGAAAAACCAGACCTGGTTAGCTTCCCCATCTGTTCAGTCTGTGCTGCCATCTCATGAATCATCTCAAAGATCAAATTGGGAGAATAAATTTAGTAGTTCAGGACAGACAAGCATCCCCTCATCTATATATATGCCTGGAAGCTCTGTTGCAGCTTTTACATCTAGTCCTCCATATATAAGGAATCAACATGGAACACAAGAAATGTCACATTTTAACACTTCTGGTCAACAATTTGAAGTTTTGGAGGCTAAGCCAGTCTTGAAGCCTCCTGTTATGTCAGGCATGCATCAGCAGGGTGCATTTTCATCGAGACTGCACAATGTATGGACGAATGTACCACTTCAGCAACGTCTTTCTGGTCTGGAACCTTGTAAGGTTGCCTCTGTGGACCCATCAACAGATAGTGTGGAAACTTCACTGTCTTCACCCAGGCTAAATGATCAAAATTCCGGAAAGTTGGATATGGATCATCACTATTCGGCACCTGTTCTATGAATTCACAAGGCTTTCAATATGAGGCAGATCAGCCCAAGAAAGAGAGCTCCCAGCTGCAAATATCATCTGAGATACTTGATGCTTCACAGACTGGTAGATTTGCCTCTGGCTCATCGTTGGCTCATTCACACCAACAGGACCTTGATGGGATGCACCATGAACACAACAATGCCCCTGTTGCCCCTGAAGGAAATCTTGGATCCATTGGCCATTCTTTAAAACCGTCCTATGTTTTCCATCCGAATTACTCCCTACTGCACCAAGTGCAGGCAATGAAGAATATGGATGCCAATCCAAGTAGGAGAGTTTCAGATCTTGAGCATGTAACTGCTATGGATGGATCACGGTTAATGTATGAACATAATTCCAGATTCAGAAATCAACTGGATGCTGGACTGATTTCGGCATCCCAGCTCAACTCATTATCATCTGGGGATACCAAAAGGCAAAGTTTCTTTACAGAAGCAAGAGAAGATTCTGGCCTGAAAGCTTCTCCACAGCCTGCTCTTCTAGATAGACCTTCTCAAGAGATGGTGAAATCTGGTCAAAATGATCCAAGTCAACCTACCAGTAATGTGGTATCTAATCATGGAGAACATTCCCGGGTTAATCTTCAAATGGCACCGCCCTGGTTTAAACAGTATGAGGCTCTGAGAAATGGGCAGATGCCACCATCGTATGATGCAATGCTTGCAAAGCCTGCTGCAGGGCAGATTTCTTTTGGGAAGCCTTCCCAGAACTTGAATGATTTTTCTTCTGTGGAAGGAATAGATGCTGCTGTTGCTGGTCAGAGTGGCAGAGTTTCACCAAGCTATGCCACCTTCAGAGCTGATGAACCCTTTTCAGCCCCTTGTTTGTGGCCTTTAGATGAGAATGATCAGTGCTTGGCTGTTGTGAGACCAAAGAAGCGCAAAATTGAAACATTTGATCTTCTACCATGGCACAAAGAAGTTATGCAAGATTCTCAGAGGGTTCAAAATATCAGGTGCTTGCCGTTATAGCCCTTTTGTTTGATATATTACTGCTTTGTTTCCTTTTATGCTATGTTCTATTGCTTTGAAGATAGAACGAAGGGGAACAAATTGTGCAAAAAAATTCCTATATTCTTAATTTATTGATCTTCTCGACAGATTGAGCATTAACAGTTTCACTTCATATTTATAGTAAATACAAGATAATATTTCCAACTTTCTTACCTTATTTTTTTTATCAGTTATATATTGCAATCACTGGTCACTTCTCCGTTCATTTTGTAAATATTTAAGAGTGCATTTGCTTTCGCAGTGCCGCAGAACATGACTGGGCACAAGCCACAAACCGACTGATTGAGAAGGTTTGCTCCAACTCACGTGTCATATATCAAAATTCAGTCATCCTTAGTTATTGTCTTATTTCTAGGCAATGACAACGGTTGTAATGTTATCATTTTCAACGGCAGGTGGAAGATGAGGCTGAATTGATTGAAGATAGGCCACCAATGCTTCGATCAAAAAAAAGACTTATCTTGACAACACAGCTTATGCAGCAATTGCTTTGCCCTGCACCAGTGTCCATTCTCTCGGCAAATGCTACTTCACAATTTGATACTCTGACATACTTTGTTGCTAAATTATCACTAGGAGATGCATGTAGCCTGACCTCTTGCACGAGAAATGGTTTGTCACGTGTACCACTGATCAACAGTGACTTGTAAGTGTAGCTCTTCTGGATTTTTTATGCTTCTTTTTCAATTCTAAGAAAGTTTTATAAAGGGGGCAAGTTTAACGTTCTTCATGCAAAATTAAAGGCAAAAAAGAAAGGTATCATGACAGCATTCTAAAATTGGACCACGAAAATATATATATATTAAGCTCTCAAGGGGATAATCATTTTATGAATTTGTTTTGTAGAGAATATTACTCAAGTATAAAATGAAAACATCTCTCTGGAAAGATAACTTCTGTCTGAAAATATGTTCAGGATTTCAGAGAAGCTCAAATCTTTTGAGGGTATTGATGACCAGTTCTTTTCAAATGTTGTGGATGACTTGAGCAGTAGAGCAAAGAAGCTGGAAGATGACTTACTAAGGTATGAAACAAGGTTTGCCATGAACGAACTCATTTTGACACTCGGTAACAATGGAATCGCAATTCTTTGTTATGAGGATGTTGCAAACCCAGTTTCAAGTTTATAAGCAATCACAATCTTATACACATGCCAGAAGATCTGCTGCTTACTCTACTCCCACGTGATTTATACACAAATCACTGGAAAAAGTGAAAACCGAGAAGCAAAAATAAAAAAACAAAAATGCTCTTAGCTACTTCTTTAAAAGAAAAAGAAAAAGAAATCAAGTTTTAATATGTTTTATTTGATGATGCAGATTGGACAAGGCAGCATCAATTTTAGACATAAGAGTGGAGTGCCAGGACTTGGAAAAGTTTTCTGTCATCAACCGGTTTGCAAAATTCCATGTTCGACCAGCAGATTCCTCGGGAACCTCATCATCATCTAATACTGCTGTCCCTGCACAAAAACCCTTTCCCCAGAGATATGTCATTGCACATCCAATACCTAGGAATCTACCGGAGGGAGTACAATGTCTTTCACTGTGATTATCAACTGAATGATCCCCCTCCCAACAAAAATCCTCCTTTCATCTATGCCATGCATTCCATGTCATTTCCCATGTTCTGCCTGTGATCTCTTTCATCAACATACATACTGGTATCATGAAAGAAGAGGATTTATTGATGGAATACAAAGCAAGTCAACCCCAAGTGACAAAGGCCGCTTGTTCAAACTTGAACTGAGGTTGATCATTGTCATTTTTGAGAAAGTACATATTATTTCTTGTATATTTTGATGAATTTCCAAGGAGAATAGGTAATGCCCTAAGTAATCTTTTCAAATAGCCAGAGGATCGTTGGTATTGATTTCTCTAGTTTCAGGATGTTACATATATACATAATTTTATAGGCATATCTGGTAGCCATGGTTTTGTAGTTTTCCTTTTCCCCTACTTTTTCCACCCTTTTCAGGTTGGTTCTGCATTGAGCTAGGAGACACGGGAGTTGGCATCTTGAAGAGCAAGTAATGAGTAGGCGATAAAATATTTAGAAAGGTAAAAGTGGCTGTGATTCTATTATCAAATCTATTTTTGGTGCTCACGGGAGTGGAGAGTCCCTCAACAGACATGGGGAATTTTTAAAAAGCTTCTTTGACTATGCATTTCATTAAAAGATCTCTTCGTCCATGTTGTTTTACCTTACGTTTTTATTGGGGGAGCAAAAGATCTCTGAAAAGTGTGCAGAAGCTTCTATGACAACTTTACAAGCATTTGTTTTATTTGAAAAGTACAAGTTTCAAACATTGATTCTGTCCTTAAAATGTCAGAAAAAGGGTGTATTTATATTGTTGTGATGGGAGTGAGTAAAAGACAAGAATGTGACACAAAAGCGTGTAATCTTTTGGTTGGAAGGATTCTTAGTACTTGATTGTCTCTTTCACTCGCAAAAATTGACTGAAAGCAGCATGACACGTCAGATGGATTTTGTGATCCTCTTAATAACGAACACTTTTTTGTCCACCCTGTGTGTATCAGTAATCTGATCCCCTCATGATTGGGAAAGTGATGTGAGAAAGGCCCCCTTCCCTCCAAAGAAGTAGTAGAAGAATCAAATCAATTATTATTATTAAATAATTAAAAGATAAAAATACCTGTGGGGTTCGTTATCCATACGAGGAAAATATGGTTGGTTGACAGGTGGCTGTCCACAGAAGATGTTTGCTGACAAGCATTGGTGGGGGTGTGTAGACTCTCACCCCCTTCCCCTCCTCACGTGGATTGCACTTTTTTGCCTCGTGTCAAGTGGGACCTCAACGTACTTAGCCCCACGGATTGTCCATTGCTCGATGGACTTTGCTCGAATATCTTCTTGGACTTTGTGCTTAATGATAATTCTGTGCTGTGGTCCTAAATATCACCAATATTTTGTTCCTACATGCTTGACCAAAACATTATAGCTGTTCCTCTCTTATTGGTAAATCAAACTCTTTGCATTAAGTGATTTTGCCTTTGTATTTTTTATTATCTAGCATAGAAAAGGTTACGTCAACCATTGTAAAATGAGTATGAGGAGTAAAGTATTACTCATTTGATATACTCAATACAATTGTAGTTTTTTAAATACACCGTTGGTCGGTTTTCAAATTTATAGGTTAGTAAGATTTGGGTTTATTCATTTTCTCGTTGTCACATTAATCTAATTGTATAAAAGTATGAAACAAAAATAAAAATTGAATATTTAGAATTACTCTTATACGGATTATGCACAAATCGTTAAGTTGTGATGAATGATAATGGCATATAGGAATTGTGCAAACTGCAACCTGTTGTGTTGGATCACGAGGTGACGAGTGTGGACGGGTTCGTGAGGAGTGCTAAATCTTTGCCTATATCTCCGGTGACGAAAGTCAAGCCATGTTGGCAGCCCCTTGAACCCATTGCTGCCATACTTTCAAAAGCGTTGCTAGCATGGCTAATAGGTTAGGCCTTGCGGACACTACAAAGAATCGCGAAGAAGGTGAAAGACCAAAATGTTTGTAAGGGAAGGAAATTGAATGCCAGACAATGGCTGCTTGCCTATTCTATGCTTGTCAAGAAAGAGGGTTTTCTGCCGACCAAACTTATACAAGCAAACCCTGCACTAATGTGAAGAATCTTGAATTAGGAACAATTTGCGTACAATATAATTATAATCTAATGGCTTTTTGCCCATTTTGGTTAAGATAAAACTTTCAAGGAACTTTGCGCTTCCTTGAAAGTTGTGGAGCAAACGGTGCCATGTAATATGGGATCGCTTAGGAATAGGTTTTAGGTTTGTGATTTAACAAATTGAATTTACAACATTACAATCAAATGGCAACTCTCGAGTTGGTTTCTTGATATTGTTCTACTTCTAACATTGGTTTGCTTCCTTGAGGTGAAATGTATTTGTGATTGGACAGAGTTTTTCTCTTTTAATTTAGTCTATTAAATTGACATGCGTTTAACAAACTATATTGAAAAAAAAAAAAAAAAAGGTTTTCCATTTGTTATCTCACAAAATTCGTCCAACCAATTTTAGAGAAAAAACTTTATCCTCTTTTTTTTTTTTTTTTTGAGAAATGTCTAATTAGTGTTTTTTGGCCTTTTGGAGGTTCGCACATTCTATGAAAAACCATTGTGACTAAATCTATATCACTTCTAAAAGAAAAGAAAAGAAAAATAAATAAATAAATAACATGAGAGATAAGAAAAAAGCTTAAACAACAAAACGAAAAAAAAAATAATAATAATAATCCTTCACATGCCTTATATCAGAAAACGGGGTTTAGCATAATTGGCTAGTAGCTAACCCTACATCTCTTAATGCGCCGTTAAAAACAAAGATAAAAAGCATAGGTTATTGAAAACAAGAATACTACTTAGGTTGGGTTCCTTAAGTCAACTTTAAAAATCTTAACAAAATTTGGATATATTAGAATCATCATTTCTACTACATTTTTACATATTTGAGTTATGAATTTGCCTTAAACTTAAATATTATCAAAGAGTTGTCAGCCCCATCTCTTTTTTTCCCCGACTGTATCAATGCCAGCCACAAGGACTTTGAACGCATTTAGAGCTTCTTTTCGGTTAAGTACCAAGTACACGTTGTAGGAGGATAGCTTCTGGTGGGATCATTGATGATCATGAGCCACCAGTCCCCTAGTATGGAGTCCCGAACCTCAGGACGCCAAAAGAATAGGTACTATAAATTTTATTATAATGACAATCCATACGAATGCAACATGACAAAATATGTTAAAAATTATGTAACAAAATTTGATAGATAAATTTAATTGTTTAATCAAAGCACTACCACCACAATCCGTAAGAACACAAAACCGTCTCCACCTACTACTATCTCCATAAATCATTGATCCTTCACTCTGATCCAGCAACACCCCCGCTCCTAAACCCTAACACAATTTCATTAGATCCAATGCCTTAGCCATCATCTGTGAAGAATTTTGATGGATCCGATAGCATGAGGGTGTTTTTTTTTTTTGAAAGCAATGAAAAATTAATTAACAGTTGACGTGTTACTATCCATAGAGACATCAGTTTGTGGTATTCTTGTAATGAAACTGTTTCTATCCACGTACTTCTATCGGATATGTATTAACCATTCAAAGGTGGTAGCATATGAAATTTCCCAGTGAAAATAACCATTTAAATACAAAGGAAACTGGATCCAAAACACTCGTTAAAACTTCGGTCAAAATTTATAATTGAGTCTGCCATGTGGCATTGCAAATTCAAAACATTAATGTTAAAAATCTCAGACAAAAGTAAAAAATTCCACAAATAAAATGCTAGTCCTATAAAACTTCTCTATTACCCGGGCAATCCTTTGCTCTCCGGTTATCCCTGTGCTCAGACAATCCTCCACTCTCCAGTTATCCTTGTGCTCGGGCAAGTCCTGCAAGACTTCGCTGCATCTGATTATCACAGCAGTAAAGATGCAACTGATGCTAGAAGAGGATAATGTTGAGAGAAAGGACATCATCAGAACAAAAAACTTGGAAGAAAAGTGTTGAAATTTGTTAAAGTAATGGTTAAGTGATTAAATTTACCTCTTCCTATCAGTTTAAGCTTTTGGGATAACTGGTAATTTAACAAAATTAAATTGCAAGTCCGCGATTCAAATATTAGAGTATGCACATGTATAACACCATTTACCTTATAGCACAGAAATTCCAGAAGAAATGCAGAGCTTTGAGTCTACACCACCACTAACCACGCTGTCACCTCTCCACCAGTCAGCACATAGTACCTGAATTAACAAAAGAGACCACCTTACTAACAAAAACTCCAAACTGTTTGCAAGAAGCGACAATGGCACAGAAAGAACAAATTTCTACCTTGTCTTCATGCGACTCAATGACAGCTAGAGGCCACTGCAACAAGACAAAATATTGTTCAGCAAACAATTTTTTCTAATGTTTGACACTGGTGGTGCAAATGAATTACAACTAAATAGTAGCAGCAGGGAGAATTTGATACCGCAGTTCTTAGATCCCATAGCATTACTTTCCCATCATAAGATGCAGAAACTAAATGAAACCAAGATTTGTTGTGCCACTTGCAAGCAGAAACCCAAGAAGCGTGAGATGAGAACTGAAAGACCGGAGCAGAAGTTCCTTGAAAAGTGATAATTCCACGTCAGATGCAAATATGTTTGTGTGTGTGAGTGAGAGAGAGAGAGAGAGATCAATAGTACTTTGCTCTTGTTAACAACCTGGTTTACGAGGATCCCATATCCTAAGAATAGGGTCAGAACCACCAGCTGCAATGAGAGCAGAACCTTCACCTCCAACATCAACGCAGCCAAGAACTTTCCCACAAAACTGTCCACAGAGGAGAATGTCATAATCCAAACTTGGAGATGAGTGACTTCCACTCCAATTCTGAACATAAAGAAAATCTAGGAAAAGAAATGTGTTGCTTCTGTAGCTTGTCACATGCATCTAACACTAAAGGAAACATGCTTTGCTGTTTCCAGAGAAAAAAAATAATAATAATAAAGGAAAAGTTCAAAATGGACTTTTCTTGTTCTTTTTGCTGGCTTTTCTTGCATACTTTCTGTGTACTTAGAGACGCCTTACGCTTTTAATAAAACTTGACTATTACTTATATAAAAAAAAAAAACCATAATGGTAGAACATAAGCCTGATTCAAGAAATTTTGATAACCAAACATATGCCCATCATTCCCCACAAAGAAAGTAACATCTTTATTCCTTTTTTAAATTTTTTTTTTTTTAATAGAATTGCCCAAAACAGTTAGGTAAGGTACAATGAAGACAGCTGATTAAACCAACCTAAGGAGAGATATGATTTAAATAGAAGCATTATAGTGGTAGCAGAAAAGCATGAAAATACAGAAACGCACACATACACACAAAGAGATGGGTAATTGAAGGATATTTGCACTTACTATGTCTGACAAATAATAATAATAATAATAAATAATGGTAAAACATAAGCCTGATTCAAGAAATTTTGATAACCAAACATATGCCCATCATTCCCCACAAAGAAAGTAACATCTTTATTCTTTTTTATTCTTTTTATTTTATTTTATAGAATTGCCCAAAACAGTTAGGTAAGGTACAATGAAGACAGCTGATCAAACCAACCTGAGGAGAGATATGATTTAAATAGAAGCATTATAGTGGTAGCAGAAAAGCATGAAAATACAGAAACGCACACATACACACAGAGATGGGTAATTGAAGGATATTTGCACTTACTATGTCTGACAAATCTTTGCCTGTCTCAACATCCCATCTTCTAACAGAATGATCCCAGGATGCAGAATAAACTGTTTCATGTTGTGGCCATACCACAGAAGATACGCATTGTGTATGGCCTACAAGTGTGGATACAGCCTCCCCCTAAAAGCAAAAGAGGAGTATTAGATAGGTTATAACAAGAGTGACTTGCCAGCGAACATGAAATTCACGGGTAACATCTTAAGCTCACATCTATCTATGAAAAGATTGTTAGAAAGAACACAGGCTACCTAAATTAAAGAATAAACATACCAACAAAAATAAATATAAATGAAATTATAAACATAGTTCAACACGCAACAATATTCCACAGTTCCCTACATGAATTACTTTCTTTCTAACCAAATCAATGAAAATACTAGCATTTAAAGGTGCACCAGGACATCTCCTTAAATGAGGCATTAAACTCTTTGTAACATTTGTTTTGTGAACAGGATCACATCAAGTATTTCAGATTCAAGTTCAACCACCCAAGACCCAAAAAAAAAAATCATCTCCTGTAAAAATTTTATACTTATGTTACAGTTTTAAAATAGACTCAAACTTTACATAACAACTTGATTTAAATTCTAAGTGAGCTTTTCTGAAAAATGAATTTTTTCCCCGGAACAGCCTCCAGAACATGTGTACTGGTTGCAGTAGTGTGGAAACATAAAAACACCAAGTGAGCATGAAACATGTACCTCCAATTGAGATTCATCAGCATGGTCATTCACTTTTCTCTTCTTAATTGACAGATCACCATCAGTGTTGTCCTTTGTCCGCCATAAATTGATCGTGCAATCCCAAGAACCTGAACAAATCTAAGTGCATGTAACCAAAAAAGAAAAAGGAAAGTGATAAGCTTGACTTGAAACCTCGTCTTGCCAACATAAATGTCAATAAATATAACACTAAAAGGAAATAAAAAGACCATGTCTCCAGAAGTCTGTGCTGCAACACTTTGTACTGATCCTCTATGTCCACGCAAAATTTTGAATGCTCTTATTTTGATTGGATTATTTACAGGCTCCTCTCCACCCAACTGTCATGTAATTTAGTCAAAAAATCATACTTCCAATTTAAAAGTAGTAATTTTTTCTAATTACCTTCCACAGCCTCAGGGTGCGATCTTTTGAAGCAGTGGCCACAATACTTTCAGCGCCTGTTTATACAGAACAACTTAAAAATTGATGGCACAAAGAAGAGCTAATGAAACATTGGCCATTTGAAGGAAGCATTTCCGAGCACAAAAATTGTACATGAAAAAGCCACCTTAGAGGCCAAGTAAGATGACAACAAGTGTATAAATACTAGATCATTTCATAGAGAAGAGGTTTTAAATTATTCAGGCCAGGAAGGTCTGGGTTCTGGTGCAACATGAAAGATGACTGATCCCTATTTTTTGTACCTTCTGGGTTGATGACACCAACAGAAGCAACTCCATCAGAATGTCCTTCCAATATATGTGTACACACTCCAGCAGCTTTCCAAAGCCTTCAAAAAGATAAAGGTCAAACTTAGTGCACACGTGAAGTTCCTTGCCATGCAGAAACTAATTAGGTTTTATACTAGGAAGCACCAATACTGACATGGGACACGGTTAAGATACACTATGGATAACTTGAAAACTACAATACAATATGGCAAGGACACACAACAGTTAATTAATTAATATATTTTTAGTTATATTTCAAGTTAATTTTAGGTTTAGAAAATAAACAGCAAGCATCAGTACCTCTACCTCCCAAAACATATCTCAAAATAATATAAAAGCAATAATAGATTACTAAGAAACAAACAATATCATCCAAAGAGAAAAAAAGGTGGGGAGGGTGCAGAGGGGAAGACAACTGGTGGTGGTTTTGGACTCTTTTTGGTCTTCATTCCATAGCATTTCAGCTAGAAGTGCGTAAAGGCTACAAGTCTGGTACCTGGCCATGCTAAGCTCATAAAGGCCTAGTCCAAATACAAAATCTATGCCAGGCCTTACTCAGGCTAGCATACCTATGCGGTGTTGTGGGTTGTTGCCTGTTGGCAGCTGGGATGAGAAAGCATGAGAGAGAGAGAGAAAATGGGGCTGGGCTTTTTACTTGTGTCATCGTGTATATGCATTTCTTTCTCTCTTTTAATAGTTTTTTCTTTTTTCTGTCTCTCTTCAATCTAAGCCATCCACCATATCCCTTCCCGTGTACCTCTTTGTACGAAATTTAGAAATATTTGTTTGATATTCAAACATGTATTAGACAAGTTTCCAGCCCTGTTGGAGTGATTTCTGTGTCTGATGCATGTCAGACACTGATACTCTAGGGGTTTTGGAGTATCTATGCTTAGGCTTTATATAACAACGAAAAGTAAGGAAGTTTCAGATAAGAAGATTTAAGGAAAAAATCTTCAAATAATTACCTTGCTAAACCATCATAGCACCCAGTCACAATGAACCTGCGAGACAACACATTCAAGTTATATTCAGAACTAGAATTTTCTCTTATTTTTATTTGTAGTAAAAAGAGCTCTATGGAATATTAACATTCAGGACAATCTGACTTGTAATAACATTAGCACTACCACAAAAGAGGCGATCATGATTAGATGACTAAGATCTCATTATCAAAGCACTCCTAAAGTACCCATGACAATGCCAAGTATTCACATGCTTACCCAGGATTAGAACCATCAACTGCACTAACCCAGTCATCGTGAAATGAAGGTTCTTCTTCTTTCCGTGGGGCCACAGCCTTTATGTATTCTATTTCCAATATTTTTTCCTGTAATGGGGCAGAAAATTCCAGTTGGATAACAAAATGAAAACAACTATAGTGATTTTTGAAGATCATAAATGGCTCGCTGAAAAATGGCCCAGTGCAATGGACATTTAAAAAAACTCAACAACACCCACATTATTTGCCACTTCCACTACATGAAAACCCCTCCTAAACATCCCCGACAAAATCAACATTCGCACAAACTAAAGCAGTCAAATCAAATTCCTTTATACACTTGATTAGTTTCTAAAACAAAAACTTCCATCAATATTGCGGTAACAAAAGTGAAAAAGGTAAAGAAAAGTACCGCCGAAATGCCCTTGGCAAGAAGAAACTTTTCAAGCGACATCCGCACCAGCTCGCCATCGATCAGAAAATCAAAGGGCTCAGCTTTCCAATCAGGATCTCCTGCTCCCAAACAGAACCACATATAACAAATCAGATTTTCACTCATAAATCACGCTTTGCTTGAGACTTCCAAGAAAAATTACTAAAGCAACAGTACCAGCTTGAAGAAGGTTGTTGACGATGGTGGAGAGGCCCAGTCTGGTGAGATTGGAAGGGATGGCAATCGACGTGGGAGGGACTTTGAGAGGAGGTTTGAGCTTCGTCACGAACCGCACTTGGACCCGCCTTGAATTATCTTCCACTTCAACATTCATATCCATCTCTCTCAAGCTAAGGTTTTGTGTAACAACCCAGTTTAGATAATTCCAATAATTTAATATTTGAGCACACTACTATTCTTCTTTTACCTTTGAGAGTGTTTTTCTAACATAATACAGCGGAAATATATAAACTTTTAGACTGCAGCAGGTAAATTTTTTTTTAGCAGAATTCTATTGCTTCATACACACAAGCCACCAGAGCTCTAATCAACTGTAAATTTACTGTGAATCATTTCTCATATTAAAACATCATGTCAAAATATTTATCCTTATTAACAATTCTACATTACATCATACTTACACTTTCGCAAATCACAAATTAAAATTCATGTATACTTTATAAATGGGTTCTTTCTGAGTGAGACATTACCCACGTATCCTACCAACAGATTTCACTACCCAATGGAAAAAGAACCCAGCTATAAACCGATTGGGCATCTCAAAAACACGAAAGGAAAAAAAGAAGCAGGGAGTCTCACCTTGCTTTGAAGTGTCTCCTGGTCGTGAGTCTTCCTGGGGCCTCCTCCTTTCTTCTTCTCTTGACAGTACTCTTCCCCCTCTTACTCGCTCTCTCTCTCTATCCCTCCCTCTCGCTCGCTCGGTGTCGCAGCAGGGGGTTGAGATTTTTGTGAGGTTTAACGAAGGGGGACCAAAATCGTAATTTTAACAAATGGGGACTAAACCCTAAACTTGGTCCCGCGTTATTTATTTATTTTTGTATTTCTTAGTAATTTATCCCATTATCACTTTCTAACTACCAAATTGCCCCATTTTTTTTCCCTCTCTACTTATTATTTCTCCTTTAGTATTTCTATTTCATTTCTCAATTATTTAAAATTTAAAATAATTTTTTAAAAATCTTTTTTTTTTACATGTTTGCATAAGGGGTGAGAAAATAAAAATGATGATTTGAACTAGTGAGCTTCCTTCATGAAGCATAATCTCTAGCAAATCTCTCACGATCCAATTTAAAAGCTCATAACATATTAAATTAGAGTTTGCTAAGGGTTCTTTCTGTAGTGTTCTTCTGGCGTTCTCCTAGTCTTATATAGAACATGATTTAAGAAAAAATAAAATTGTAATACCAATTTTTTGCTAACAGATTAATTTTTATGAGTTAATAGTTAGATTCTAATGCTTTAAAACTTTTTTTTGGATTCAAAACTAAAACATAAGAGTAAAAAAAGGTTAATCCTTTAGAGATGATATCACCCAAAATGGATTTGATCATCCTAAATTTGATGCTAATGCCTCAATTTTAGTACTGATGCCTCAAATTTGGTGTTGATGCCTCAAATTTGGTGCTAATGCCTAAAAAAAAAGTGGTGGAGGTTATTATAATTTTATTTTTTCTTTACGTAAGACTGGGAGAACCTATGAGAACTTACAGGGAGAACCCCTAGCATTTTCTTATTAAATTTCCACCCAAATAAAATTAAAACCTAAAATAAGTTTCTTGACAATAAAAATCAAAGCCTATAAACTAAATTTTACCAACCAAAATGTATTTTCCGTAAGTATCTATGCATTTCTTTAAAATTCCTCCAAAACTCTCAAAATTAAAACTATGAGTTACTTTAACCAATATCTTCTAAATTATTCCTAAAAAAATAAATAAATAAAAATAAAAATAAAAATTTATATACCTTAGAGCTCAGACGACAAACATCTCATTAGGAAATGTCGTTTTGAATTCATCCATTCTTTTGTTTTTCTTTGGGTATCATTAGTTCAAAGTAATGATTGAAAATGCTTAAAATACTGCAGCTTTTAGCTTTTATTATAATTTATTTATAAACTCACGTCTTAGTATCTTAATGGTAAAATAATTAAGTAATAAAAATTGACAAATAAATTTAATTGTTTAGAGGCTCCCGTTAGAACTGTCACATGGATTTTTATGTTAATTTGCAATAAATTGATTCATCTCATAAATTTTAGGCTGTTGGGTTTGTTTGATCATGTATCATTTTTCTCCCAAATGATATACCTCGTGTCTCAAAATTGCATCAAAATAATATAGGGAAAATTACCACTTTACCCCCCTGACGTATCCATTTCACTTTTGTTTCCAAAGTTTAAAATATGACACTTTACCCCCCCAAACTTTCAAATTGTGGCAATTTAACTCATTTGACCTATTTATTCCCAAAATGCCCCCAACACTTTTTTTTTAAAAAAAAAAAAAACAAAAAACGGGGTGGCCGGCCACCACCTATGGGGTGGTTCGGCCACCCTAGCATATATTTATATATTTTTTTGGTTCTTTTTTTAGGAAAAAAAAAAGTGTTGGGAGGCATTTTGGGAATAAATAGGCCAAATGGGTTAAATGCCACAATTTAAAAGTTTAGGGTAAAGTTACATTTAAACTTTAAGCTTGCATAAGTTGAGTTGATTTTATGTACACGACCATGTTCGATAAATTAATTCATGTTATATAAGAATGAGTAAATATAATTATTTAATTGATATTCTAATACCATTCAATAAGTAAGGAACAACATACCTAATATTTGATTGAATCAAGACATAAATTATAGAGACAAAGTTCAAACTTAAAACACCAAGTCATATCACACTTATCCTAAAAGATTAAACTAGTATGAATATGTAAAACTATACATTTAATTAACATTCCACCAAGTACATAATATATTTTTTTTCACCAAATATATAATTGAACCAATAGTTAAAAGTTTTGATGCTTCCTTATACACCCTATAATAAGAGTTGTGTTGACAAGGTAACTGACACAGCACTATACACCCCAATTTTATATGTGGAGCTCGAGCAAGATAAAAGAGTAGGCCTTTGTAGGTTCCTGCAAAATCTGCAATGAACCTCTCAGCGGCAATCACCTCGAGAAAAGTCTGCAATTAACTTTGCCACGGACCTGGGCTTCTCGACATGAGGGAGATGACCACAATCTGGTAATTTCCGCAAAATGGCATCCTGAAGTTCACAGTGCAGCCTCTGCATCATATTTGCACCAGCAACTATTAAACTACTGCAGACATTATTTTTAAGTGTAATAAAGGTTTAAAGCTTAGTTTCAATAGCTTATCACCACAAAACCAAGTTCTAGGTACAAGGATAAAACAATAAAGGAAGGAAGAGTTCATTTCAATGTTACTTTCAAAGGGGATTTCAAGCTTGTTTTTCGGTTTGGTGCTGCTGAGATGGTAGGCTGGTGGCCATGCGACAGAGTTAAATTGAAGCCATCACCAACTGAATCTACTAATCATTAACCATAACCATAAACCAAGCGTGGACATGTAACAAGAGTGTATAGAGTGTGATAGATCCGGAAAATACACCCGAGGCCCAGAAATCAATTTGTTTACAATAATTTTAGCTTTAAGTATATGATGCTAATCATAACTCAATTTGTTTGTCCTTTTGTCAAATGGGTCATCATAGCTGTTTGTATTGGTTTTGGTTTCGATTGAACCTGAGAAGGGCGTTAAGGAATCCCACATTGATCGGGTGTCTCATTGGTTATGGGCATATCTACTTATTAGGCCTCTCCACTGACTATCTTTCACACCTTCGTGTTTAAGTTTAATAGGTAATATTGCAGAATATCTGCTCAGGGTATTCTTATGTCCTGGCATACCATGCTTTTAAATAACATTTTTAAAGGTAAAAAAAAAAAAACAAACAAAAAAGCGTTAGGCAAGCAACCAATTTTACTGTTTTCACAACTCAAAAAGGGTCCAAGTATTTAAAGTTTTTAGCCCGATAGAAACATGTACATCTTAATTGCTCATAAGAAGATACAAATGCACAAGTGGCTATACGCTTGAGGAGAGTGTTGGATCTTACTTATAGAGGGCAAGTGTTAAAATATTAATTAAATGATTATCGTCACTTATTCTTTTTTTTTATAAGTAATAACCAATTTTATTAAAAGCGTAAGGCGTCCCTAAGTATACAGGAAGTATACAAAAGGATCACCTAACTAGAAAGGAAAAAACGAGCAAGAAAGTCATCATAACTAATAGACACAGGGGACAAATGTACTACTGTCCAAAGATACAAAGTATGAAAACACAAGGAAAGAATGTCTTCGAAAGACCTCTCAAAGTCCTCAAATTACCTATTGTTCATTTCCTGCCATAAGCACCAAAATCGACAAGTAGGCAACATTTTCCAAACCACAGCACTCCTCGACCTCCCCAAAGACCACCAGTAGGCTAGCAAATCAACAACCCGTCTAGGCATCACCCAGGCTAACCCAAAGCGACTAAACATGGCATCCCACAAAGTAGAGGCAATCTCACAATGTAAAAGGAGATGATCCACCGTCTCCTCGCTCCTCTTGCACATGCAACATCTGTTTATCATAATCACTTGCCTCTCCCTAAGATTATCCAAGGTTAGAATTTTACCCAACCCCGCCGACCAAACAAAAAAGGCTGCTCTCAGAGGGGCTTGCGTCGGCCACACACTTTTCCAAGGAAATCTCCTCTTTACAATGCTACCCAAGGAATGAAATAGCGCCTTGACCTTGAAAAGACCCCTCTTTGAGGAAATCCACCACAATTTATCTTCACCTCCTTGCCTCTCTCTAACTGAACGCAACACCTGAAAAAAAGATGCAAAAACACCCAACTCCCAATCATGTGCCTCTTAAATGAAACTTATATTCCACTGAATAAAGCCCCCCAACACTTTTTATCCGCAACAAAGGCATCCTTCACACAAGCAATACCAAATAAACCTGGAAAAGCTTTCTCGAGCACCGTATCTCCACACCACAGAACATGCCAAAAGCTTATCCTAGTCCCATCCCCAACCACCAATCTAGTAAAGCTTTTGAACATCTCCCACCCTTTCCTAATATTCTTCCACAACCCTACCCCAAAGACTCCTCCAGGCTCAAGTGAGCACCATCCACCCCGTAAGCTCCCATATTTATAGTCCACCACCACTCTCCACCCAGCATCTCTCTCACTCCCGTATCGCCACAACCATTTCCCTAAAAGAGCTCGATTGAAAACCAATAAATTCCTTATGCCTAACCCTCCCTCCTTTAAAGGAGTACAAACCTTCTCCCACTTCACCAAGTGAAACTTAAACTCTTCACCCAAACCTCCCATAAAAAATTGTGTTGTAACTTCTCAATGTGTTTAGCAACACTCACTGGGATGGGGAAGAGAGACAGGTAATAAATAGGAAGATTAGACAGAGTACTCTTGATGAGAGTAACCCTCCCCCCCTTAGATAGGTACCTCCTTTTCCAGCTGGCCAACCGGTAATCTATCTTCTCTATAATATCATCCCAAATATGCTTAGCCTTATACTATGCCCCCAAAGGCAAACCAAGATACTTTACTGGCAAAGAGGTAATCCCACACCCCAAAATATCAGCTAACAAGCTCACATCCTTCACATTCCCCACCAGAATCAAAACCTACTTAGCCAAATTTACCTTTAACCCGGAAGCAGCTTCAAACAGCAAAAACACACCCCGCAAATAAAACAGCTGGCTAGGCAAAGCCTTACAAAAGATCAAAGTGTCATTAGCAAACAAAAGATGAGAAAAGGAGGCATTGCCCACTTTGAATCCTTTTAACAACCCCCCTTGCACCGCTGCAGATAACATCTGACTCAAAGCCTCCATCACAAAGACAAACAGTTAAGGAGAAAGAGGATCCCCTTGTCTCAAACCCCTGAAACTACTGAAAAAACCATTCGGAGATCCATTTACCAGAATGGAGAACCGCACTGAAGAAACACAGTGCGCTATCCAAGAGCACCAAGTCCTCCCAAATCCACTCCTCCTAAGCATATACAATAGGAAATCCCAATTCACATGGTCATATGCTTTTTCTAGATCCATCTTACACATCACCCCTGGCTCCCCAGACCTTTGCCTACTATCAAGGCATTCATTAGCAATCAATACAAGATCTAGAATTTGCCTCCCCATAATGAAGGCACTTTGAGACTTGGAGATAACTTTGTTTAAAATTGTCTTCAATCTATTTGCTAGCACCTTAGCAATAATCTTGTAAATACCTCCAACAAGGCTAATCGGGCAAAAATCTTTGAGCTCAACCGCACCCAGCACCTTCGGAATAAGGGAAATGAAAGATGCATTAAGACTCTTTTCAAACCTCCCCCCTGTGTGAAAAGCCCCAAACACCTTCATAATATCCATCCTCACCACATCCCAACAAACTTGGAAGAAAGCCATAAACCCCTCGAGACCCAAAGCCTTATTACCATTCATCTTCATCACAACCTTTCTCACCTCATCCTCTTCAAAAGCTCTCTCCAACCAACCTGCCTCCACCTCAGAGATGGATTCAAAGGCGATCCCATCCACCTTAAGCCTCCACCTGCATTGCTCAGAAAACAGCTTCTTATAGAAATCAACAATATGCTCGCTAATCTTTGTTTGATTAGAAGAAAGACGATCTCCAATCATAAGAGAATCAATAGTATTATGCCTCCTATTAGAATTTGCTATAGTGTGAAAGAATTTCGTACACTTATCCCCCTCCTTAATCCACATTACCCTTGATTTCTGCCTCCAACTCACTTCCTCTATAAGAGTACACCGCTCTAATTCTCGAACTACCTCTGCCTTCCTCACTAACTCCTCATCCAAAGCCCTCCTTTCTTCATGCCTATCAAAAACTTGCAGATCTACAATGAGAGATCTCTTGTTCCTTTTTATATTGCCAAAGACCTCCTCATTTCATCTCTTGAGATCTAACTTCAATGCCTTAAGCTTGTGCGCAAGAACAAAACTCGGCGAGCCTTGGAACACATAAGACTCCCACCACTGTTTCACAAGATCCACAAACCCTTCCACTTTAAGCCACATGTTCTCAAACTTGAAAGACCTTCTCCCCCTAGACACATCTCCCGTATCAAGAAGAATTGGGAAATGGTCGAACAAAAACGAGGCAACGTCTTTTGCAAAATCCCTGGAAACCAATCTTCCAACTCCGGGGACACAAGAAAACGATCTATCCTTGACCACACGGGCGGATCCTGAGAAAGCGACCAAGTGAAGCAACCCCCCGCAAGAGGAAGATCCATCAACCCGTGATCAGAAATAAACTCTGAGAACTCCATCATAGCAGCATCCAACCTAGCATTACCGGATCTTTCACTAGAACAGTGACATTAAAATCACCCCAACACACCACGGCACATCCACAAACTAAGACACCCGCCAACTCATCCCAAAGAAGTCTTCTATCACTATCAGAGTTCGGACCATAAACCCCTGCAAACGCCCAAGCCGAACGATCCACCACATCCCTAAAAGATACAGCCAAAGTAAAGGCCCCAACACATTCATCTACCTTCTCCACCACTCTATTATCCCACATGATCAAGGTACCCCACGAGGCTCCACTAGAGTCCAAACAACACCAATCAACATGGCTTCGCCACCATAAACTCCGCACAATGTTGTGAGACATACCTTTGAGTTTGGTTTCTTGAAGGCACACAATGTCCGCCTTCCAATCCCTAAGAAGATTACTCACCCTCAACCGCTTTTCCCTCTTGTTCAACCCTCTCACATTCCAAGAAATAATTCTTGGCTTCATAAAATCACAAATGACCCCCCCCCCTTCCTCTTACCATGGCTAGAGCTCGCTCGCTTACCATCATAGTTTACCGAACTCTCCAAATTCTTAACCTCCCTCCTACCCTTCGCATCACTCCTTGAGTTAGTAGCCATTGCGTCTTTGTGGTGTTCCCCCTCCAACAAGGTCAAGAGAGCCAACAATTGTAATTTATGACCCATATACGAGATTCCAACAATAGGATAAATCTCACTAGCACACTATGTAACCCAATCCGAATAACCTGCCTCATTTCCTGATTTTGGATCATAAGCATTTAAAGGTGCATGCCTATCAAAACCCACCGCAAATGAGAAGTGGTCACTTATTCTTATTAACTTAAACATTTAGGATAAGTGGTAATTTATCACTTATGAAATATGATCTCATATGTGAGAACTAAAAGATAAAAACTAACCACTGCTTGCTTATAGCGGATTATTTGATCATCCTCACCACAAATGAGAAGTGCTTTCTGCTTTACCTGTAAAATGGAAATATAGACAGCACGTCAATACAACTATAGATTTTTTTGGTTCCTGGAGTTCCATAACCCTTGAATTTGTTCGAAGGTCTAGTTGTGATTTCACCAATTATCTATACCTTGCTATCACTATAGAACTTGCCTTCTGTTTGATTCACACAAGTAATGAAGAAAAGGCAAAAGCTTATAACTGCTTAAGAAAGCAGTTCCTTTTGTGACCTTTTATCATTCCAAGAAGCACTTGGAGCAGTATTCAACGGATAAAATCAAACAAAAATTAATGGGAGCTGTTTATTACCTGTCAGGCCTAAAGGACTCTTGTATACTACTTAAGATTGGAATATTTACTGAACTGGCAGCACTATACCTGTTTTATTTGGGCAATAACATTATAGCCCCCGCTACTCATAAAATTAATGGTGGCGTCCTTCCACCAAGGGAGCAGACAGTGTAAGCGGCCCACCTAGTTTTTAATACAAGAACATCACCACCATTAGATTAAAGATATACAACTCCGCCATTGAGAATTCAATTGTACATTAGTTCTCAATCCTTATAGCATCTGACTAATAAAAGAAAAAGAAATAGAAGATCTCATCACTGTTGACTGACAAAAGATAATTATCTTACATTAGTCCATTCTAAGTTTGTGGCTAAAGAAACGCCATTGAAGGCCAATATATTTGCATAAAGGCGTAGCGGAAGGCTTTTCAATAAAGACACCTGATCCATAAAAATGAAAAGAAGATTATGTAGGGATAACTCATTAATATTTTGATGATTGATAAAGCTATATAATTTTCAGCCATGCTGTGCCCAGTCTCTACACAGCAAGACCGGTATATTAATGGTGTACTGAGGCCAAAACATAACAAGGAAGCAACAAAATACAAGCAATAAAATGTCTAGCAGAGAATTTAATAATTATATTCTGCTGCTTCTTTCAACCTGTCAACTTTGGAACCCTTTGGTGGCATTTGTGTTTTCTGTTTCCTGTTTACCAAAAGCCTCTCCATTTTATTGGGAATTGTGTTTCTGCAATTGATTTATCATGTTTACAATACTTTGCACACACCAAACATATTTTCTGGGGCATCTCTAGTTTACTACTTTGAAGACAAGCATATTTTAGAAAAATTGTCATTGATCTTCATCTTTTGTTGTAATACTTTGAAGTTTCATTAGTGGCATACAGAAGACATTTCAAGGTCTTGAAGATGACAACATGCCATCAACCAGAGTATCAATGGCAGCAAAAGTCATTAGCAGTAGCACTGTTGGGGACTAGCATTATAGGGAATTTCATCAAGGGCCCGCTTGGGAGTGCGTTTTTAAAAAAATAATCTGCGTTTTTAAATCAAATCATAATTTTGGAGTGTTTGGGATTACGATTTAAAATCAAATTTTAAAATCGATTTCAATAAATTTTAGAGAGGTCTTTATTTGAAAAAGTCAATTTAAACAAAAACCACGATTTCACTTAAAAGGTAATATTTACCTATTTGGTCTGAAATCGCAATTATATGCTAATTTTATCCAAACACTCGATTAATAAAAAAAATACTTTTTAGCATGTTTTACCAAACGCCTGTACGATTTTAAAAAGTGACGATTTCAAAAACACAATTTTTAAAAACGTAATTTTTAAAATCGCACTTATTAAAATTGCACTCCCAAACGGACCCCAAATCAATCATCAAGATCTTGGTGACCATCTCAGATGTTGAATAATAAACAATTTTTGCTCCTTCACATCATTTTAACATAATCCTATCATGACTGAAGTTGATTTACATCCATAAACAGATTTACTTTTGTACATTGAAGGGGTCTTGCAGGCTATAAATTCCTCAGCTGATATTTTGAACAAGACAAGGGCTATCCCATTCGGGGGTTGCTGTGTAGAGATGGGGCGTCGTTTTAAGGTGGAAGCTAAGTCCTTCACTTTCTCAGCGAAGCCTGGTTTGTCTACGATTCGCTTGGAGGAAAGAAGGAAAGGGTTTGGTGGATCTATTACTCTAGGGTTTCGATACGCAGATTGGGTGGCGGACACGGTGGAGGAGGCGTTGTTGGCTCACGGAACGGAGGATTTTGCTAAATCGTTCCGTGAGGAGGTGGAGGTCCTGAGGGTCAGTAAGGGTAGCAATAAGGCCGGTAATTTTTTAGAGGTGGCTGTGTTTGCTGAGGGGAACCGGAAAAGGACTATCTGACTCCCTGAGAGCCGTTGAGGGCCGTGGAGGATGGGGCTGACGTCGTTTTGTAGGTGAACTTAGGCAGTTGCTTGTGGTCGGCGTTGCACAGATTCCGACGAAGGTTACTGGAGACACTCCGACTGGAGGTGGGGGGTCTCCTGATCGGACCTATGTGGCAGTGCTAACCGAGGCACCTGGTGGTATGAAGCCGGTTTTCGTGAAGCAGTCAGATCTGATTCCAATGGCGGACTGGTCTGAGGTGGTGAAGGGTGGCGAGGAGACACGAAATTGTTTCGAGTTCGAATATGGTCTGCCGTCCAAGAACGAGGAAGCTGGTTCGTTGCGGGGTGGGAGACCTTCTCAGGGTGGCGTCGCCGTGATGAGGATTTTGTGCTCGTTGAAGACGTTTCTGTATAATTTTAGGGCTGATGTGGATCGGATCCTCTCTATCGGACTGGGACTTAGGCCCAACTTGGGCGTGGCTTAACGTTGAAGGGCTGGGCCTAAAGTAAAGTTGAAGAAGGCCAGGCCTCAACTCATGGGTTCGGATCCAGAGCCCTTATCTGGGTCTTTTTTGGACCTTAGGTATACTACGGGCGAGGAGTTGGCGGCGCAGGCGGTGGTATTATCGGAGTCTGACTCAGAGACAACGGGGCTAGCTCCGCCGATATCCGGTGATGGCCATGCCCTTGTGGTGGGGTTTCCGACGATTATGCAGAGTCTGATGAGTCCTGGTTCTCCGGCGGTGGATGCTGGTTTTCCTGGGTCGGTTTCTGGGGTTCTGTATCCGGAACCGGTTCTGGATCTGGTTCGGGTTCTAGGGCCATATATCGGTGCTGTTCTGGTCTCAACCCCGCCCCGAGTATGGTGACTGCGGACCCTTGTCAGAAAATTTCTCCAGCGAGTCCTGCGGTGGTTTCTGGGCTGTCTTTGGGGTCAGCAACTCTGACGCCATTGCTGTGGATATTGGTCTGACCAAAACCCAGAAGTGGCTGATTGAGTGGTTGAGGGAAGGTGTAAAGCACGACGAGAAACATATGGCAATATTGAAGGACATGGAAGAGGATACTCGTCAGGGCAAATAAGGTTGCACGCCCCCCGGATTGTGATGAGGAGTTGGCGTTGATGCAGAAGGTGTTATTGGATTTAAAGGAGCCTAAGACCAAGGGCAACAGAGAGCTCTTTCTGTGTGGGTTATTGTTTGCTCTTCTCTTTTTTTGGGGCACTTTTGTTTGCTCGGGTGGGAGGGAGTTCTTCTAATGGGTTTGCTCCTCTGTTTCATTGGGGGTCTTTTTGTGGGAGCTGTGAGCATAGGGTTGTTTTGGGTTTCAGGTTTCAGGGTTTATATTGGGTTTTATTTTAGGTCTTATTGCAGGTTTTTCGTGTATACTTTTTGTGTACTTTCTGGCACTTAGCGTTTTTAAATATACATCATTACTTATAAAAAATAAATAAATAGGCTTGATGAGAAGTCACTATGGAGCACGGACTTTTACAAAATCATTGCTTATGGAAACTCACCAAAGCATATGCTACTATTTTAGGTAACTTGGCCATGTCTCCTGTGCCTTCAGCATAAACACTTGCATTAATCAAAACCAGCTTTTCAACCTGTAAATTAGAGAGGAAATATGTAATAAGCAAAGCCACTGTTGGCTAAGTGACCTAAAAATATAGTGAGAGCAAAAACACAAATATGAGCAAGAGCTAGAGCTAGGGCATGAGAGCATCAACGTTTAAAAGACCAAAAATTCTAGATTATAAAGTGCCTCAATGTCAGTTATAAGTCTGTTAATTTTCTTGCCTTCTGTTATGTAAATATGGAAGTACTTTAGTAGGTATTCATTAAAGTCAAAACTAATTACATAGAGTATTATACAACTAAATAGCTTTAAGGTTGTCAGCGTTTTGACCTACAATGGCAACGTCAACTCCCTCATTCGGGAACTTCCTAGCAAAGCTAAAATAGCACTAGAGCAACCAGAGTGCAGGCACAAAATTTTTTGTTTGTAAATTGGAAGTAAGCCAGCTTTCAGCACACATTCTGAACAGCAAAGGTGGATCCATTCTCGGCCATTACTTTCCTTTTCCACATATGGGAGAAGAATTTCCCATCTCGAACTTTACATACTTGATCTAATACTGCAGCTTTGTTGCATATAGAAAGACTGAGTTCACCCAGATCTCAAGAGTTCGGCCTAGAAGTCCCAGTATAAACGCCAAGTACACTAACCCTTTTCATTCATTTTCATTCTTGTTAGAGAGTTTGACACCTTGAGAAATCTTTTAGTGAGCCCATAGTATAGCATGTTGAGTAGCACTCAATCCAAAAATTTAAGCCAATGGGTTTAGGCCCAACTATGTCATATTAATTACTCACACCTTTTTTTTTTTTGACATGTCCAAGTAAAAAATTCATACTGTACTCAACATTTATTTTTCAAAGTGTTGTCTCCATGCCATCTCTTACTTAATTACTCACACTTATAACATCTTTTCATTGTGCGACTCAAACCTTTCTACGCTCATACGTGTTTACTCAACATTTATGTTTTCTTGATAATACTGACTAAAATATATTCATTTGCTTGATAATATTGACTAAAGAATTGAATATCAAGATACAGAGCATGCACTTTCTCAAATATCCATTGCACGCATTATTTGATAATGAGCTCATTTGGAGGGAGACACTTACGGCTTCTGGATAATTGACTGCAAAGTCAATCGCAACGGCAGCACCAAGGCTTGGTCCAACTAATATCATTGGCCTTTTGATGTAGGACCTCCAGAGCTAGAATATCAAAACGGTTAAATTAACAAGCTCAAGTACTAAAATAAAATTTGAAGTACCACTTGTTAAACTATCACTTTTCCTAAAAGCTTAAGCTGATAGGAAGAGATAAATTTAATCACTTAATCATTACTTTAATACTCCACTTCACGTGTGAGTTTAAACTTCCTTTTAATAGGTAAGGCCCAACACGTGGAATATTTAATTTTAAATGGGTTGATTTGATAAAGTTAGGGTTCGATTTCATGACCTTTAACTTTAATAGTATGTTAAATCACCATTTTTTTCCATTCAATTCTACCAAGAATTGACAATACCTGATAAAGGTGGTAACGCTTGGATGCCACGTTACATGGTGGAAGTGTTTCTGATACAAGTAAGCACGATAAAAGAAAGATTGTTAAAGAACATGCTATAACTTAATATAGTTGGGAAAAACAAGAGCAAAGACAGATGAATGAACCTAAATCACAGAAGCCCCATCCAAGAACATCGATAGCCCAAGCCTCCAAACCAGCCTCTTCAAGCAAAGGGTATGTCGACCTCCATTCTAAACAAGAACTGGATAACACAAAATAATCAAACAGGTTCAGCAGATAAAATATGTTATAGCCATGGGCCCATGGCATAACTTGATGTAATTTCAAACCTGTCAAAACAATGGAGGAGAACCACTGGATTGGTTTCACTTTGTTTAA
Organism: Carpinus viminea; assembly: GCA_013348765.1. Taxonomy (NCBI): domain Eukaryota; kingdom Viridiplantae; phylum Streptophyta; class Magnoliopsida; order Fagales; family Betulaceae; genus Carpinus; species Carpinus viminea. Next base: position 36,519,615 of record CP054671.1, on the reverse strand, counting down.
GTGGTTTCACAACACTACTCATTATACAACTTTCAGAGGATCCAATCTGCAATCATAACAGGAACGCCAATTTCTAAATTCTTGATCATATATACCATTCCAAATTTTCAGATTACATTAGTAAGTTTACATTTTTGGAGAAAATATATCCTACTATATATGACTTTGGTTCCTGTGTTTGACAGACAAATCTGAAAAACTTATCAATTATTAACAACATCATCACCAGTAACAACTTACCAAAAGAAGAAAATATCAACCAGGAAGATGACGCAAATGCAAAACATTCTGAAACTTCTTTTTTTTGGGGGAAATAATAATTCTTTCTACCAAAATGTGATTCTTCCGAACGCACAGTATTGTATGGAATATGGATCATCTATACTTGAAAAATGGAAATTTTCCAAATTAATTAGATTTCAGGACAAATTCAAATCAAAAGGTTGGGGGGTGTTTCAAAATTTTCAATTGTGTAGAGATATATCATATTTTCAATTGCTCGCATAGAAATTTACTAGGATAACCTTGAGTGTACTGTTCATATTTTCCAGGTATTGATGAATAAAAATAAAAACACCATCATGCTTGAAAAACGACCTAGCTAAGCTAGAGAAAGATACCTGTACAGGAAGCCTCTCTATTCTCTGAGCCAAAGTTCGGGTAAATGGGTCTTTGATTTTCTCAACCTCCTTAGGAAGAAATGACGGGAACCCAGTGCCGGTACGGCCACCTCCACCGGTTTTATCAGCCAAAGAACTGAGACTCCCACATTTCTTTGCCACTGCTGGTGGGGACCCCAACTTCATACCCAACATATCTTAGAAACCCAAAGATATATATATATATATATATATATATATATACAAAGCCAAAAGTTTCTGTAACTTCCTTTTGAAATCACAAGGGACAGAAAAAAAGAAAGAAAGAAAGAGAAATGAGAAGCGAAAGTGAAGTAACTCTCTGCTGAGACTCCCCCACACTTGTCAGTAGCAATGCCTGGCGCCTGGTGTTAACGAGGCAGAAGCACGACGTGTTGAAGTTGCCTCCTTCTCGCTTTTTTCGAAAAAGACGTTTCTTGAAATAAATACGTACCTAATCAATAAAGAAAATATCTACCGTTATGTTTGGGAATGGATTGGATTGAAATAAATGAATTGATACTGTAACAGATTTGATTGATATGAGAAAAAAAGTAAGAATGTTTTGTATGAAAAAATGAAACTTTTTGTTTTTGTAGTGATTTTTTTATTTGAAAAGTGATAAAAAGTGATTGATGTGATATAAAAAATAAAAATATTGAGGTTGATTTTAAGAAAATGTTTTTTGGGGATTTTACAAATCCCATCCAATCCAAGCCAAGCCATTGCCAAACGAAGCCGACAGGCTTTGAAACTTCCACGTCCAACTTTATATTTCTAACATTTCTTTAAAATTTTAATAAAATTTATAAAAAAATTTCTACATTAAATTCTTTATCAAACGTTAAATATAATATTTATCAAACCTTCTCTTCAAATTTAAAGAGATCAAAAATAAATATTATTATATTATTATATTATTTTATTACATTCTAACACCGCTTTTCATTTTTCTTTCACCCCTTTTCTATTTTTTCCTATCTAGAGTTTCATTTCCTCCTTTTTTTTTACTTTTTCTCGCCTTCCATTTTTCTTTTCATTACTCCTATTTTTTCAAATATACAACTGCATTAATTGACATCCATCAGTTAATAAATTAAATGCATTCATCAATGAAATCTTTTGAATTAAAGATGTAATTGGGTACAAAAAATAATTTCATGTATGTGAGCATGAAAGTGAGTTTCAGGGTAGTTAAAATAATTTGATTTCACAATAGAAAAATATTTAAAAAGTTTGATATTTGATAGTCTTTAAAAGTGATTAATTATATCTAAAAAATATATTTTAAAAGTTAAATTTAACTAAATTTTGCATAGCTTAATGTGGATGCTCTTAACCTTTTTTTTTTTGCAACATAAACGATATATAGATACCAAGACATATTTAGCACTAAATAATCACATGGAGTAGAGATATTCGGCTGCCAAATTGAGCCAACCCAACGTCTGCTACATATTAAAAAAAAAAAAATTGAAGAAGAAATAGGTTAAAGGGGAAACGCCTGCTAAATTTAAAACCGATAATAACTTATCAAAATTTGATAAAATTATATATCAAATTCACTAGCTTCCATGAATTATATATCAAATTCTTACATAAATGGATTTTGTATTATATGTTGAATTATTGTCATAAAACCTATTACATCGGATTAGGTGTTAAGGAGGATGATTGTCCCCAAAAATTTAAATATATGTCCCCCCTAAAATTGCCTTTTTTCTCCGCTGTGTGTGTGTGTTTGTTAAGCCCCCTCCCCCTTTCCTTTTGCATTGTTTATGATTTGTTAGGATATTGTACGGTTGAAGACTATATATTAAAATAATGTCGGGTGCGATCATACCAGCATTAATGCACCGGATCCCATCAGAACTCCGCAGTTAAGCGTGCTTGGACGAAAGTAGTATTAGGATGGGTGACCTCCTGGGAAGTCCTCGTGTTGCACCCCCCGCTTGTCCCAAGTGGTTTTCAAGCAAATCCTTATAAAGCGGAGGTCACAAGTTCGAATCCCCCCTCCTCCTACTCTTGTGTGAACATGTCAAAAAAAATAAATAAATAATGTCACTGACTCATATTTGAATGTTATTACCGAATTTTGATGATTTTTTTTTTCGTTTTACGCAATTCATGGAAGAATGAATCGAATGGGTCTTTTGAATGATATGAACAAATATATATGCTTTCACTCATAGAAAAAAGTTAAATTAAAGGTTATAACATAACTAATATAGTTAAAGTATAAGTCTATTTGTATCCAATATAATTATTTTAAATAATTCTATGAGTCTAAACTACTTAAGAGTCTGTTTAAAATTGTATTTGAAAAATATAATTTTTTATTCAAAATAACTTTTTGACAAAGTTTTTGTCAAAAATATATTTTGATCATTTTAAGTGTTTTAAATCTTTAAAAATATTTTTAATTTTTTAACCAAACGAATATTTTTTTCTTTAAAATACTTTTTAACATTTTTATACTCTTAAAAGACAATCTCACATAAGCAGTTCTAGAATCTAGGCCTACGACAAGGAGAGCGCATGTGCTTTCAGTCTCAAAATGTGGAACTCCCTGGACGCCGGGCCGGGTGGCTGGTACAGAAGAAACTCCCTGGGCCCCGGACGGCTGGCACGGAGGAATCCCCCTGTAAGGTTCTTTTCCGGCATTTAATGCTTGGACGGAATGAGGGGAGGGGGAATAGTGCATGCCGTATACCACATGTCTCCTCCTCCTCATGACCCCTCCCCCTCTCCCACTAACTCTTTTGGGAAAAAAATTTATTAATTTTTTGTCCGTCGGTATAGGCTATGGTCCCCCCCATTTTTGAAAAAATAAAATAAAATAAAATAAGGCCAAAGTTTTGGCTCCAGTCGCCTACTAAATTTTGTAGCCCTACTGGTCCTCCCACCCAAAAATATCTTTTGGGCAATACCTGTTAAAACTTAAAAATTGATTACTCATTTTCAAATCTTTTAACTCTTAGGGCTTACCCATTAAAAACTTTAGTAACTCTAATCCTTTGCTCTAATCCATTAATCTATTTGATTATCTGTTTGAGATTTGGTTATATCCACTAAATTTTTTTTTCTTGAACGTTCTGTTGTACGTCTCGTTATCTTTCAAACCCTAAATAAGTACAAGTCCACAATCAATAATCTTCAAATTTGAAATTTAAAGCTTACTTTTTTATATTGATTTAATTTTTCAAACAAAAAAGTGAAAACACACAATTTGCAACACATAAGCGATACAAGGTAATTTGTTTTTATCTTAATATATATTTATAATCTTAAACACGACTTGAGCTAACTCTGTTCTCATATCATGATTGTTGCTTCATTTGTATGATTTTCAATATAAGTTATTATTATTACTATTAGTTTCTTCTTGTTTACAACTTAGTATATGTCTAATTACTTTGAGAATTTTGTTTGGCCATTGAAGTATCACCTTAGATGATAAAAAAAATTAAAAAATTAATTTATGCCTCAGCTTTTTTTATTTATTAAGCTTGTGCCTTGGCTTTATAGCTCGTCCATGCCTATTTGTATTAGTACATATGTATGTTTCGCAGTAAATAATGCATCATCACGTCATGTCAAAAAAAAGCATCTTCACGTGTGTCCGTAACTTTTGACACAATAGATGTTTTGTGCTTCGAAACAGTGATAAACATGCATATTTACGAAGATTTTGTCGTGCGTTAGTCGCCGGAGGCCACATGGTCAATTCATAGATTCTGCCAGCAACTTCCTTTGTTCTCGTTCTTCCATTTCTTCTCCCCCCTTTCTCTTTTCCTTCCTCCTCCCTCTTCCTCGCCGCCACCTTCCACCCTTTTCCTCCATCCGATATGGCATCTCTTTCCTCAGGCCCGGCGTGACCCAAATAAGCACCCATCTGCTCGAGGCAACCTGGCCAGTCTCTGCCCCTGTGGACGGGGCAGGCGGTTGCTGAAATCTCCCCTGCTCAGAGGCGGATACGGAGCTGGAGTAAGGCTGAAACACACCTGTGAAGGGTGGCCATCATTTTGGGCTTTAAATGTTTCTCATCACCTCTTATTTTTGAGAATTGCTGACGTCCATCTCTCATCACCTGCAAAAGAACAATTTATCTTTATTTGTTCGATCTTGCCTCCTCCACAGACAATGAACTGATCGAATATAGCTTTGGGGCATTTATCCCTCAAAATTTTAAAATTCTTCATTAAAATTTATCTAAGAGAAGCAAAAACCAAAAACCTATTGTACTATATATATATTATTTTAGATTAAAATAAAAAAGAAAAGAAAAGGAGATTACAACATACAACTCATCAATAAGCCCCAAAACAACCATATTTATAGCATTCTTACCAACTTCGTCAAATTTTACTTACCAAAATAATTAAAAGTACACTTTAAATTATTTTAACAATTTACGTTTTTAAAAGCACTCCGGCCGCCTTACTATTTTAACAATCTACTTTCACTATTCAATTTAAATATTATTTTTTAAAATATTTGTTTATTCATTTTTAACTATTAAAGGAAGAAAGAGAAATGAAAAGCTAAAAAAAAAGAGAGAAATGAGTTGTTTATGTTTGATGAGTATTATTAACATCACCAGATTTTTGTTAAACTGGTGATACTGAAAAGTAGTAATTTAAGCCATTTTAGTTAAATTGTCTCACCAATTTAACTAAAAAAATGAATTTGGTGAGGCTGTAATTGATACTCTTAGTATGAGTAAAAAGAATATATATATGCAATGCATCAAATGAATGATACGAGCCTTTTTTGGTATGAAAATCAAGAAAATTGGCCTCCAATTTTGATGGTTTGAAAATCTCTGGCGCACACAAGAAATATATAACTGCAATAGTAAAAGAAAGATATAAAAGTATGGAAAACTTTGATGAAGGTCGAATCAAAGCTAATTAAAGGAAAAACTAGCACAGAGTCTAGGTGACACTGCTTAATGATCAGCAACTAGATCAAGAGAACACCAAGAAAGGTATGTGGAAAGGGCATCTAAATCCCTGAAACTACAACATAACAAAATTAAAAACAGTAGCATCAATCGAAGGCGGGGCTGGGGAGGCAATAGGTACACAAATTAAAATCAGCAAAAGTAAGCCATTCACTAGCGCGTGAAGACCACGCATTGGCAAAGAACGTCGGAAGATGAAACAAGGCTTTACAAGACCTACGATAGTTGTTGAAGGAGGTGGAGTAGAGGAACAGAGGTGTCACATGTCACTTAATTAGGCGCACGTGCCCGCAAGGTGGTCTATATGAAACCAGGTTGGCGGCATTTGATGGCGGAGACTCCCAAAGGCATGGTAGAATGGCGCGTGCAGAGTTGTAGCTTCCTAAAATGAGCATATCTGATTTTAAGGAAATTTCAAGAAGAGGGCGAATTTAAGGTTGGGGACAGATGGAGGAGTTGGTGATCAGGCAATTTGTAGTAGATCAAGGGGGAGTGAAAGAATTCAGAGAAGAAGAAAGAATTGCACAAGGAAATTGTACTCTTGTATTCGATAATAAAAAATTATTACAAACTTAGCTTTTATAAGCTCTATACATCAACCTAATATGGTAAGAACAAATACAATATAAGAATAATATAAACATAATCATAGAATTCTACAGCTGGATTACTACAAGAGATCCCATGAAATCAGAAATCAGAATCAACTCTTTCCTTGCTTGTGTGTATCTTCATGTTTGCCAACATAAGAAGATCTTGTCTTTGCACCTTTGAGAGTATCATGAATTAATGCAGAATCTGTTGAAACCTTGGCTGCCACGGTAGTCTGTTCAACTTGATGAGCTGGCACAATCTGTTGAAGCTTTGGCTGCCACGGTAGTCTATTAACTTGATGAGTTGGTGATGTTGAGATGGTTGCACAGTTGGAGACAGCCTGTGTTCCAATATCAGCTTGTGTTCTAACATTCCCCCACAAGCTAATGGGTGGGGAACACACCCTTAGCTTGTCACGAAGCCAAAGAAATCTACTGGTGGTAAGGCCTTTAGTAAAAATATCAGCAATCTGTTCATGAGTGGAAATGTGACTAGTTTGAACATCTTTGTTAACTACTTTCTCACGTATGAAGTGATAGTCAACTTCAATGTGTTTAGTACGTGCATGATAAACAGGATTGGATGCTAAGGCCAAGGCACCAAGGTTATCACACCATAGAGTTTGGGAGAAAGATAGGAAGAGACCAAGTTCCTTGAAGAGCATGCACAATCAACATAATTCAGCAGTGGCAAAGGCAAGAGATCTATATTCAGCTTCTGTGCTAGATTTGGAGACCACTGGTTGCTTCTTAGCACACCAACTAACCAAGCATGGTCCAAGAAAAAGAGCATACCCTGTGGTAGATCGTCTGTCATCTGGATTCCCGGCCCAGTCAGAATCACTATAAGCATTTAGGTGAAGAGAACCCTTACCAAAGTACAATCCATGATTGATGGAGCCTTTAAGATATCGAAGAACCCTCTTGGCTGCAGTCCAATGAGTGGTTGTAGGAGAATGAAGAAATTGGCATAATTGATTAACAGCAAACGCAATGTCTGGACGTGTGAGAGTGCAGTATTGAAGAGCTCCAACAAGGTGCCTGAATTCAGTGGGATTGGCAAGTGGATCCCCATCATGCTGTGAAAGTTGAGAGCCAGCAGGAAGTGGAGTTTTAGCAGGCTTGGCTCCTGTCATGTGGACACGATCAAGAATGTCTGCAACATACTTGGTCTGAGACAAATGGAGACCTCCAGACCACGATTGCACATGAATTCCAAGAAAGTAGTGCAGGCTGCCAAGATCTTTCATAGCAAAAGACTGCTTCAAGCAGTGAACCAAGTTATCAATAGCTGTAATAGAGTTACTAGTGACAATGATATCATCCACATAAATCAGAATGAAGATATGCACATTAGGTTTATGAAGAATAAATAGAGAGTAATCAACTTTAGATTCTGTGAAACCAAGGTCAAGTAAGGTGTTAGCAAGTTTAGTGAACCATGCCCTTGGAGCCTGCTTGAGACCATAGATGGATTTATTAAGCTTGCAAACATGATGAGGTAGCTGATTATCAACAAAACCTGGGGGTTGTTCCATAAACACCTCTTCTAGTAGATTACCATGGAGAAAGGCATTGGAGACATCCAATTGTCTTGTAGGCCAATGAAAGTGGACAGCCATTGCAAGGATGGCCCGAATGGTGGATGCTTTGACTACAGGACTGAATGTTTCTTGATAATCAATCCCATCTTGTTGTTGAAAACCCCTGGCTACCAAGCGTGCTTTGAATCTATCAAGAGTTCCATCAGCTTTCTGTTTCACTTTAAAAACCCATTTATTAGTGATGATGTTTTTATTAGAGGGCCGTGGGCAAAGAGTCCAGGTTTTATTGGCTTGAAGGGCATCAAACTCTTCCTGCATAGCTTGCTGCCAGTGAGGGGATTTGGCTGCTTGAGAGAAACGAGTGGGAGTAGGAGGCAAGTCAGCCAAAGAAGCTTTGGTATGAAGAGCTAGAAGAGGGTGCCTAGAAGAGAAGTATAGCTTATAGTTGGGGAAGGGTTTGGACTTTCTAGTACCATCCCTAAGTCTAGTGGTCATAGGATGAATAGGTAGGGTAGGAGGTTCAGAGAGATCTTGAGTGGGAAAGTCCTCTGCTGCAGAGGACAAATGAGAAGATACAGCAGGAGAAGAGAAGTGTGGTTCAGATGCTACGGGAGATGCTATAGGAGAACTCATGGAGGATGGTGAATCAAATGAATGTAGGATTGCAGGGGCAGTAGAGGGAGGTGGAGATTGTGGTGTAGTGGAAGTGTGAGTGACAACAGGAACTGAATTAACATGAGTAGGCAAAATGGTACTAATAAGTGTTGGAGCAGAAGAACTTACCTTGGTGGGAGCAGAGGCATTTGCAGAGGACAGTGAGGTGGAGTGTATCCAATCTTGAGCTGGAAAAGTGTGTTCATCAAAGATAACATGCCTGCTGATGATGGTCTTCTTGGAGATAGGATCATAGCATTTGTAGCCTCGATAATTAGAACAATATCCTAAAAATATGCATTTTTTAGACCGATACATCAATTTGTGGTTGTTATAGGGTCTAAGTAATGGAAAACAGGCACAACCAAATATCCTAAGCAGAGAATAGTTGGGCTTCTTGTGGAGCAATTTGGCATATGGAGACTGATATTTCAACACTATTGTTGGAAGTCTATTGATGAGGTATATAGTTGTGTTGAAAGCATCTACCCAATAAGAGAAAGGTAGTTTAGATTGAGCTAAGAGAGCCAAACCTGTCTCAACGAGATGTCTGTGCTTCCTTTCACCACCCATTTTGTTGAGCAGTGTAAGGACATGAGATCTTATGGAGAATGCCATGAGTGGTGAGGAATTGTTTGAACTGGTTGGAGGTAAATTCTCCTCCTCCATCAGAGTGAAAAGCTTTGATTTTCTTAGAGAGAAAATTTTCTACTAGACTTTTGAATTTGACAAAGCATGTGAATGTTTCTGATTTGTTATGCAAGGGATAAATCCAAGAGAATCTAGAAAAGTTATCAACAAAAATAACATAGTATCGATAGCCATTAAGAGAATTGGAGAACTCCACAAGTCAAAATGGATTATTTCAAGAGGTTCAACAGTTACATTATTGGAATCATAAAATGGAAGACACTTAGACTTGGCTACTTGACATGATTCACAAAGTGATACATGAGAAGTAGAACCAACTACTGGGAGATGAGCTAACTGTTTGAGTTTATTAAGGATAGGAGGTGCTGGATGTCCTAATCTACTATGCCATATCTTGGAAGAGGCTGTGACTCCAAGGAAGGCTGCAAACTTTCTGACTTGAGTAACTTGAGTGGTTGGTCTGGTGAGAGAGATTGGATACAAACCATCTCTACTTGGCCCTTGCAAAAGAATCTGCCCCGTGAGGTTGTCCTTCACAACAAAATGAGAATCAGTTAGGATAAACCAACAATCGTTATCAACACAAAATTTATGAATGGAGAGTAAATTGGCTGCTGCAGAAGGACAATGCAAGATATTTTTGAATTGAAAAGGATGTTTGAAAGGAGACTTAGAGCCATAAAGGACAGAGGAACCTATGTGAGAGATAGACAAACCAGTACCATTACCAACAGCAACCTCCTCATCACCTTTAAAGGATTTTTGCAGAGTCAGATTGTCTAAGTCATTCGTGATATGATTGTTGGCACCACTGTCAGCATACCAGGGGTCTTCATCATGCTGTGCAGCTGCCTCATGGTGTGTCCTAGCCACCATGGCAGATAACTGGGAAGGTGGAGTCTTGCCTTGATAAGCAAAGTTCATTCGGTGGAAGCAGTCCAAAGCTTGATGTCCAGGTTTTCCACAAATTTGGCAGGGTGCCTTCATTGGTGCTAGATGACTTGGTGTGCCCAGGATAGAAGGTTTGGAGAAGGAATTGTTTCCAAAGCGCCTAGGATTGGACTGCTGGTAGGTGTTGCGTTGATAGCCTCCAGAGAAGTTGGATTGATTCTTGGGATAATTGCCTGAATATTGAGGCTGTGAGTTGTTCCTGTGATAGCCTCTTGGTTTAACCTTGGAATAGGTGCTGTTGAATGGCCGTGGTTTGTGAGAGTAGAGAGCAAAGTTTCCAGATTCAGCAGAAGGTGGTTGCTGTGACTGTTGATGATGACCAAGGAGAATCTCATGATTAAGAAGTTCTGCTTGAAAGTCTTCAAATGACATAGCGGTTGTTCTGGTGGAGAAGTTGAAGAGGGTAATAAATGTGGTGTAGGCAGAGTTGAGACCTCCAAGGACATAGGATATAAGGTCCTCGTCTTCAACAGGCTGACCTGCTGCAGCCAATAAAGCAGCACATGATTTGGTTTCTCCAAGAAATTCTGAACAGGATTTGGTACCCTGGTTGAGGGTTTGCAATTGTCGTTTCAAATAGGAAATTCTGGTCTTGGATTGAGAAGCATATCTTGTGGACAAAGTAGTCCAAACCTGCTTGGCAGTTGTGAGTCCATAGAGAGAAGACAACATTCGATCGGACATGGTAGTGTTGAACCAACTAAGAAGACATTGGTCCTTCTTTTGCCACAGTGAATATTCTGGATTAATCACTTTGGTTGTGTTACCAGTTTCATCTATGAGAAATTTTGGAGGGCATGGCTCATTGCCATCAGTGAAGCCTATAAGCTCGTAAGCCTTGAGAATTGGTGTGAAGTGGGAGACCCAATTGAGGTAGTCTGTTGGTCCATCAAGTTTGGTGGGAATCTGTTGAGAGATGCTAGGAAGAGTGAAGGTGGTGGTCAATGGTGCATATTGAGAAGAGGTGAGTGTGGGAATGAGAGATGCAGAAGATGAGGAAGAGGGAGCAGGTGAACTGGCCATTGGAGGATCGAAGGAGTTTTTCCTTTTAGGGCTCTGATACCATGAAAGAATTCAGAGAAGAAGAAAGAATTGCACAAGGAAATTGTACTCTTGTATTCGATGATGAAAAATTATTACAAACTTAGCTTTTATAAGCTCTATACATCAACCTAATATGGTAAGAACAAATACAATATAAGAATAATATAAACATAATCATAGACTTCTACAATTTGGATTACTACAAGAGATCCCATGAAATTAGAAATCGAATCAACTCTTTCCTTGCTTGTGTGTATCTTCATGTTTGCCAACATAAGAAGATCTTGTCTTTGCACCTTTGAGAGTATCAAGAATTAATGCAGAATTTGATGAAACCTTGGCTGCCACGGTAGTCTGCTCAACTTGATGAGTTGGCACAATCTGTTGAAGCTTTGGCTGCCACGAGTCTATTAACTTGATGAGTTGGTGATGTTGAGATGGTTGCACAGTTGGAGACAGCCTGTGTTCCAATATCAGCTTGTGTTCTAACAGGGAGACGGTGCTGTTATTGGAAAGATAAAATGCCAAAAGCATTGGATAAGGTTTCCAAATAGGTGTTTTGAGCCTTCGAAGGGGCAAAAAGGGGAGGAGGAGGAAAAGGGATTCAGAGGGGAAAGGGGATGAGGAGGGAGCTCTCCCTCTTCCCATGTAGCCGTTGGAGGGAGACTCTGGAGGTTTTTTGAGGAGAGAGAACAGAGGAAAAGGGAGCATGCAACGTTTTAAATTATTGTACTATGTTTAAGTGATAAATACTTGTACTGAAGAAGGGAAGATGTACTGTAACGGGCATTTGGTCTAGTGGTATGATTCTCGCTTAGGGTGCGAGAGGTCCCGAGTGAACCCTCCGTTTATTCATCTTTTCTAAATTTTGCTCTTTTACAGTCCTAATAAGCGAGGTCCCGAGTTCAATTCTCGGAATGCCCCTCCGTTTCTTCATCTTTTCTAAAATTTGCTCTTTTACAGTCCTAATAAACGAGTCTGCCACATGGGTGCGCTCTCCGCATTCCGCGTGCTCAAGAAACAACATGCCGGTCTGACCAAAATGCCCCTCAAACTTATCAACGTAGCGCGCCCATTTTAGCGTTAGCCAGAGAGCTGTGGAAAAAACTTCTAGGCTTTGAATCGGAAAAATGGCGATGTCTCTGTTACGACGCGAATCGAAGCGTTTCGTTTCAGATTGCAAGATGCAGTGAACTAAAAGACTTAAAACAGAGAGAGAGTTTCGAGAACTTTTGGAATGATTTGTATATTTCAGTAGTGAATCTATTACAAGGAAAGTCTATTTATACTAATCATTTACATGATGGAGCGTATGATTAGATAACAGCTTAATCTAACATTTTGATCTAACGAATTTATATAACAATAATAAACAACCAACTCCTCCAAACATATCCACGTGTGAAGGGTCGCTCCTAAACTTGCGGCTCAGTGCGATTTGACATGCAGCTCATGCGACTTCTAATAGCTCCTAACAGGCCGCTTGTAATTGTAACGTGTAATATTTCGCGCCCTAATCCCGCTCAATCCCGTCAATGCAACAGCTCGCTCCTCTTTCATTTCTGAGTAAATTTCTTGTTTTTCCTCAACTGTTGAAGGCTTGAAGCACTTCTTGGCGATAATCCAAGTACTTTATAAGTCATCATTCAACAGTCATATCTTCTATTCATACGCGGTTTCTTTTTCTTTTTTCCCCTTTGTTTACCTGGGCTGCACATTTTGTTTTAATGATATTTTGATTACTTAAAGAAAAATGTTTTGATTGCCCACCTGTCAACAGTGTAAATATTTGTTAGTGGTCCGTGCTATTGTCCAATCAATTGAGTATGCAGGATACATGAGGAAATATATTGACGAGAAAGCGGAACATCACTATGGTGGGTTAGAGTTGCATGTGCAAGAAGTGTGGAGAATTCATCAGTCACTTTCTTCATTGTGAAGTAATAAGAGATTTATGGAGCTCACTCTTTAGGTTGTTTGGGGTCTTTTGGATTATGCATAGATGGGTGAGAGAGTTGATGGTGAGTTGGGGAAGTTAGAATACGCGTCCTAACATTTTGGAAGTTTGGAGTTTGGCGTTACCTTAGTATTTGGAGGGAGCAAAATGCACTGAGCTTTGAAAATAGAGACTTTGGTAGTAGAGCTGAAAAATATTATGTTCAACTATATCTACACATGGATAGCAACATATAATAGTCTGCTTCTTTTTCTTTTTTAATTTTAGTTTTTCTGATTTTTTGAACTACTGTTATTTTTCTCCTGAATATGTTTAGTAAAATCCTTGACTCTGTTTTTGTTGTTTGCTACGTACAATGCCTAGGTGTCGATGTCAACAAGAATGTTATTATTAATTACCATATCCTCAGACAAAGGTCTATGCGGCGGAATCAATTCTACTTCAGCAAAGATCAGCAAGGCTTTTCACAAATTAAGTTCTGGTACTTCATGGAAGCCGCTCAGCTTGATGCTTTTTTTGCTCCGAATATGCTAGGTATAAGAGGAAAGTATATGGGCAGAATGTGATTTTTGATCTTTTGTTCCAGGTCCTGACAAGGAGACAAAATATGTTGTTTTGGGAGAAAAAGGACAAAGTTCAACTTGTACGTGACTCAAAAGAAAGACATCGAAATATCCGTCACTGAGTTGCAAAAGCATCCTCTAAATTACACTCAGGTTACTATCGTGTCTTTCTTCAGTTTCTTGTCACCATTATTAAATGCATCTATCCATATTTCTGTACTCTCGTTTGATTTCACTCTTGCTTACGTTAGCACAACGTTTCTGGTGTTTCTTTCAGAATTATGATTTGGAACTTTTTAGAGAGCATCTAATGTAGGGTATGTCTAGCTGTATATAACTTCCAAATTGGTAGTGGAATACTACACAATGATGCTCAACATCAGAATTAATGGATTCCCCTAGCTAGCCACCCTACAATCATGGTACTTCCGTGTTCCAAATCTTTGAAACTAGTGATCTCAGTATATTGCATGTGTTCGTCATTGTTGAACAAAGAAGCAATATTTTACTAAAACTTTAAAAAATAGACTATAATATGTGGAGAAGACAAAGAAAAAGAAGAAAAGAAAGATAAAAAAACTTGTCATTCATAGATTTTGTGTCTATACATACTAACATTTGTACATTTATGATAGGGTGTCATACTGTCATGTATGTATATATATATATATATATATATATACATATTTGCAAATCACACCGGAGAGGCCACAATAAGCTTTTTGATGAGATCCACGACCCCAAATACTACAAAGCCTAGCCCCAGCACACCACTTATGACTTATGGCTATTGGAGTACTCACATCCCCGTACCTCCTGTGGCCACCAATTATCTTGCTGGTTGAGTAGTTTTAGTGGCTTAAATGCCACTGCCTTTTATTTTTATTTACTTCCATGTATACCCTTACTTAGGCTTAATTGGCATCTTTCAACCAGTTGTCTATGGTTCATCTTTGTCTTTTCAGGTTTCCGTTCTTGCAGATGACATATTAATTAAAGAATGTTGAGTATGATGCACTGAGGATTATTTTCAACAAGTTTCGCTCGATTAACTTATTTATACCAACACTAGTGTCAACTGGATTATTACCCGCGGTAACTAGTTATCCTTGGAACTTCATTGTGTTTATGCTGCTTCTTTTCTTTTTTGTTTTAATTTGTTCTTTTAACTCGTTTGGGTGGAACTGTTTCATCTTACTGGATACTCTTTTTGGCTTTAATTTAGATAATTGAGAGAGAATCTGAAGCTGGTGGGAAGCTGGGTGATTTGGATTCGTATAAAATTGAAGGTGGTGAAACAAAGGCCGTAGTGCTCCAGAAGCTTACGGAATTCCAATTTTCGTGTGTAAGCTTCTCCATCAATACGCTGAGACATGTAGGAATAGAGAAAGTGGGTGGCACTACAGAAGGAAAAAGTGCTATGGTCGTTTCATGAAGACAGGGCTGCTGACCACATGGTATTCTGTAAATAGGATATATTTTATAAATGATTATAAATGTTGGGAAAGGGGCTCATGTAATTAACAAACTCTTTTAAGAGGAAAATCAAAGTTTAAATTCCATGGGGGTCTACTTCCATGCAACTTATTGTGTATCCTGGACTGGACATAATAAGTTTTCCATTGTTACTGAAATGATTATCATTAATTGCCAGAGTGGAGAATTTATATATTGATGTTGGCTATGTTTCTCTCTTTCATTGTTGCTTTCAGGTTTTGTTCAATGCAGTCCTGGAGAGTGCTTGCAGTGAGCAAGGAGCTAGCTAGGACGTCTGCCATGGATAGCTCCAGCAGAAATGCTGGCGAAATGCTTGATCGCCTAACTCTGACTTATAGCAGGTTTCTCTCTTTTTCTGCAGACTTTCTAGCCTTCAATATGTTTTCATTTATCTTTCAACTTAAAATTATTAATTTTTTTAAAAATTCTGATCACTTGGTGACACTTCAACAGGACCCGGCAAGCATCAATCACAAAAGAACTGATAGAGATTATACCTGGAGCATCAGCACTCGAGGATTAACATCACCACTAAGACGGAGGGAGGGGGGGACCGGCTGGGGCCATGGTCCCCCCATTTCCTCCAAAAGCTTTTTTAAGGAGTAAACAAAAGTACAAAAATAATTCTGGTCCCCCAAAATAAATTGATAAGTCACGTCTCTCCCAAAAAAATATCTATGTTTTTTATTGTTATTTTAATGGGTTTTTATAATTAATGCCATCGAAAAATCTTTAGTTTCTCTTTGAGTTTTTGTTCTACCCATTGAATTTCAGGTTTAAAATCATAATAATTTGAGTAATTTTTGATTAGGTATGAATTTGGAAGAATTTTAGTAATAAGTTAAATTTCTAAAATTAATTTGGAGCTTTTGAATGTCGTGGATTTCTATGCATGATTTAAGATCCGAGTTGTTAGATTAATGGGTTGAAAGCTTCAATTTCACTATTGTTAATAGTATGGATATAAACCCTAATTTGTATAATATGAATTAAATTAGGGTTTTTGGTATGTGAACACTATTGATTGCTAATTAGATGTGTTAATTATATTTAAAGTGTTAATTAACCCTAGACTTTCATGGGTTCAATGAAAATTGATGCCTATTGGGGTTTAGGTTCTAATATGTCATATTAGAATCATATTGATTATTGTATGTGAATATGACTATTATAAATTGGAGGTAAGTTACTAGATTAATGTAATAGGAAGAGAATAACAATTATAGGGTTAAAGTGTAACGTTTAACTTAGAGTTTCTATCATGTCAAAAAAAAAAAAAAATTAGAGTTTTTATGTGATGATTATGTTATTCATGTAAGTTTGTTCATTGTTAACCTACACATATTTTTTATTTATTTTTTAAAAACGCAAAATGATCATATAAATTTATTTGTAAATGATAGGAAAGTTAAATACAATACTTGACTATTTCAAAAGAAAAAATGCACAAAGTTTATTGGGGTTTGATTCTTGATTGTATGTCACATATGAGAATATGATGTTAATTAACGAGGTGCAAAATAACTCAATGCAGGTTGTACTTTTTGAGGTTTGTACTTTAAGCTCAATTCCTAATCTAAGTGATTTATAATTTGGATATTATGATTATTCAATATTGAGAATATTGTTTGTTATAATTTAAACATTTAATTGAAAAATATGATACAATTTTAAGTTCAATTTCTCATTATATTTAAATACTAGTGATTGGAAAAAGAAGAAAAAGTACCAATTCATTACACGTTGCCAAAAAAAAAAAAAACATTTGCTTTTATCCCCTCTCATAAAACTTCTTGGCTTCGTCCCTAAATCACTGGTTGCAGTTTGTTAAAAAATAGGATCATATCAAGACGTTTGTCAAAAGGTGGTTTATTTTTCTAAAAGAAAGATTAAGGCTTTGTTTGTTAATGCTTTTTAAATGACGTTTTTTGTTTGAAAAAAGTGTTATGATGTAACATAAAGGTGAGTAATTTTGAACTTTTAAGTTGTTTGTTAATATTTTAATTTTGAAAAGAACATATTGAGACGTTATTTTAATTTTGAATTTTTTTGTTATCATCTTAATGAAAAATGGGATGGAGATTATATGGGTTGCAAATATGTTGAAATCAAAAAATTAAAAACTGAAGTGTCAAAATCGAAGTTAGGTGTTTTAAAGCAAAGCATTGATGGTGCCTTTATGTGAAGAGCAAGCCAAATTTTAAGGGATGACAGGGCAAGGAGCAAAAATGAATAACATTGGCTTGAAGGATATTATAATGGGGTTTGTTAGGTTCTTTCCGTAGTGTTCTTTTTAGTTTATGTAAAACATGATTTGAGAAAAAATAAAATTGTAGTATATTTTTTTGCTAATAAATTAATTTTTATGAGTTAATAGTTAGGTTCTAATGCTTTAAAACTTATTTTGGATTCAAAACTAAAACCTAAGAGTGAAAGGTTAATCCTTTAGGGATGATATCACAAAAAATGGATTTGATCATCATAAATTTGATACTAATGTCTCAATTTTAAGACACTTCACAAATTTGGTCTTAATGATCAAATTTAGTCTTAATCTTTAAAAACCGATGGTGGAGGTTCTACAATTTTTTTTTTAATCATGTTTTATGTAAGATTAGGAAAACGTCAGGAGAACCTACATGAATAACCCCTAGCATTTTCCTATTATAATTGTCAATTGAGGCTTCTTTTCTTTATAGTCCTTTAATTACATAACAAGGACCATTTTATCTCCCTCTTATCAATCAAGGGAAAATATTATTAATCCATGATCTGATTAAATCTCACGTGACACCCTCCACGCCGCATTCATTCTTCTCCCCACACAACATCGATCTGCGCTGCGACAGAGCTCAACACGTTGTTTCAATTACCAGTTCACCAGTTCCCGCAAAAAGGAAGAAAAACTCCTCCAAATCTTCTTTATCGCTAAAATTTTCATGCAAATTTCCTCAATCAACAGCATCGAAGCACTTTTAACAACATGATTGAGGACAGTGGCGCTAAGGTTTCTTCCGAGGATGCCTCACAAACACGGAAAAGGTCGGTACGCTTTCAAAATTATACAAGATTCGATCCTTTTTGTTTGTTTGATGTTATTGGGATTTTGGGTAGATGGATTTGGTGAAATCGGTGTTTTGGGGGTTTCGTTTTTGGATCTGGTGAAATATATCTGCTGGATTGTATTGGAATTGTGATAATCTCCAAGTTGTCCGAATCGCTTTTTGTGAGATGGTTCTACAAATTTCTCTTCCTTAACCCTGGGTTTGCAATGAAAAGTCACAAGTGTTATTCTAATTTCATTCACGAGGTTTATTTTTTGATTGAGGCAAACTAATGACTTTTGAAAATATGAGCTTTCTTTTTCATTTAATTCTGCATAAGAGAAAAGGGCAAGCTGCCGAATCAAAAGCTTCAAATTCACATGATAGACTTGCTTTGCACTTTTCAAATTGTTTTGACATTGAAAACGCAGACGCCTAAAAATGCACATAAACTCTGCCCCTTTGAAATGTCTAGACGTGAATGTATACAATAGGTTATCATGTGGGTTTGGTTAGATTTTTATAGAAGGCAATTTCCATGCCATTGAGTGGGATCAGTATACGTATTTATCCAGTAGTTTTAGGTAATGAAATTTTGTAAGTGCTGCGATATCTTGAGATAGTTTAACTTTTATTGCTTGTTGCAGAAAGAAGAGAAAGTGGGATCAACCTGCAGAGTCATTGGTTTCAGCTGGTGCAGCAGTGCCAGGGGTCCTCCTACCGGGTAACATGGCACCCCTTGGTGGGATTGCACTTCCTGGTGTGGCTCCAGTGTCCAGCACACTTTTAATGAATTCACTGGGAGCTAGCTGCGCAGCCATACCGCAGGTGTTTCAGGCATCTTCAATGCAGCAACACACAACCACCATGGTTCCAAAAGTAAGCCACATCTGGGGTTATATTCATATGTGATCATGAAATTGTCACATTTACTTTAGAATTGGAATTGTATTCTAGCTTCATCCGTGCTGTATCTGGGAAGTGGGAACAATTATTTTTTCAAATTTTAAACAATTTGGTTGCTTTGGGAAAATTGATTTGTGTTGAAATGTATATATACGCTTTAATGGAAGGAAGTATAGCAAATGCATAGACTTAATTTTGGTTAGGCAAGGAATAACATTCATTATTTTCACAGGAACATTTGGAAATTATTACTTTTTGGTAATATTAGGATGATTATTATTTTTTAATTCAAGTTGATCTGGTTTATCCATGAAATATAAGATTATGTGCAACACGTAGGAAATGACAGAATTATGTATCAGTGCCTGCGGCAAAACATGGAGGCCATAAAATGTCTGTCCTTTTTTTTTTCTTCTTCTATTTTCCATTTTTTCTTTTAGTTCGAATGTTTCTGTGTGTAGTTTGAATACTTTGGATTTTATTTTTGGTATGCAACTTACTACCCAAGTTTCAGATGTATTCCAGTCCACTGTTACTGTGCTGGAACAAAAATGTTTGCTTTTGTTGCAGGACCATACTTTTTGAGTTTCATTTCTGCAGGATATTAGAGTTGTTTGAAGACTGCTGTGTATGACAGTTTGCACGCAAATAAAATGCAATATAATGGTTCAAGGGGCATACATTTTATTAATTGGCTATATAAAATACAAATTATTGTTCTGTATTCTGCCACTGGTTTGTCATCATATTTAGTTGGCTGAAGCTTTATATGTATATATTTTCTTGCTTTCATTTTTCTCTCCCATTTATCTGTTTTTTTATTTGTTATGTTCATCTGTTTCTCATTTCTCCTTTGGTTTCTACAAATTAATTTAGCCAAAGATCCAAGATGAGTTAATAGCACGAGAAATTGTCATAAATGATGCCGAGTCTTCTGTTCGTTACAAGCTCACTAAACGCCAGACACAGGAGGAGGTGAATCTGACTTTTCAAGTTTGCATGATTGGATAATATGTCTATTATTATTTAAATTGAGTTGAACACTCATCTTTTCTTCTCTGTTTATTTTTCTATGAGATTGATCAACTTACTTTATTTGCAGATCCAAAAGTTCACGGGTGCTGTGGTCATAACCAGGTTTGTTGGTCTTCAAAGGCAGTTATATGAGAGCCTTTTTAATATATATTTTTTTTCATAGATATATTGGATAATCTGAATTTTCTGTTTCAGGGGTAAGTACCGTCTGCCAAATGCTCCATCTGATGGGGAAAAGCCTTTATATCTTCACATCTCTGCAGGGGCTCATGTAAGTAATGTTTATTGCTTTGCAATTAGGTAAAATAGTTGGAAATCTGTTCTGTTTTAAGTATTTTATCTGTTTGAATATGATTAACATAATGTGCATAGATAGATACGAAATTGAACTTTTGGTGGTTCAATAAAGAAATATGGCAAGTTTAAATTTTAAAAGAAGAATACAATCTAAGAGATGAAAAAATAGAAGAACCATATCACTTAATAAAAAGAAACTGAAAAAACATAAAAACATTGGTCATATGGGTTATTTGCTCATGACTCAAGGTTAAGTAACTACTCCTTTTGTATAAACCTTGGCTTATGTGCTGTATGGATAGAGATCACCACTTAATTCTAAATGCTGCTGGGCTATTTATAAATGCTTTTGGTTTAATTGTAATAATATTGCCTCTGCAGTTAAAAGATACAGCTGAACGGATACTAGCAGTTGATCGTGCAGCTGCTATGGTTGAAGAAATGTTGAAACAAGGTCAGAGTTTACAGCCACCTTCTTCCACATTTCATCCAGCTTTAAGCAATGGAGTGAAGGTAGGCATGCATTGCATTGCCATCTTTTGTCTGTCATAGCTTAATGAGCACAACATATGGATTCTCTAATTGAATTGGGTTACTCAGGCACCGAGCACATGTGTGTTTTTGGGCTTTGACCCAGATCCATCATTGAACATTGCTGCTCGTATACGTGGACCAAATGTAAGTTTTCATTTCTTTCCCTTCTCCCTTCCCTTCTATTTTCTGATAGCTCAAGGATGGCTGCGCGCTTCTAGAGCTTAAATGTTTTTGTTGTTGTGTTGGGTCCACATTTTCTTTTTATGTCTGTTTTCCTGTGTTAAGTGTCTCTTTGTGTGAATAGAGCAAGTGAGTTTTATCTCTGCTACATTTTTTTATTGAGAATTGGTTTTAAGGATTAGTTTCATGACTATATTAATGTGGGGTGGCTCCAAGTATGCTTGTTCCTCCTTCTTCCTTACCATGGCAAGTCTGTATGAAATAACTTGATGAGAAGAAAAAGAAAGGCGTTAAGAGGACCCTCCTGGCCCAACCCTAGGCACTCTAAGATCCTTTTTCAAATCAAACCTGCTCCCATTTCGAGTCAAGAGATAGATAGATAAACATGTACATTTTGTGTTCTGCTTCAATTTATTCTTTTAAGGTACTTTATATACTACTTTGGTGTTCCTAATACATGTCACCATTTTCTGGTAAAAGTTGTGCTATTCGTTTAGTTTTTTTGAAGTTTATATTACAATGATGATGAGGGATTCTAATGTTTGAAGCTTTCTCTGACATCTCCATACAATTGGGGGAGATTTTTTTTTTTGGTTGCTGGTGGTTCGGTTTTGTACATGCAGGACCAGTATATAAATCACATTATGAATGAAACAGGAGTCACTGTCTCACTAAGAGGATGTGGTTCAGGAGAAATTGAAAGCTTACATGGAGAAGGTATCATTGTTGTATGTGATATGATCCTTTTATGAGATTTTTTATTATCTAACTCTTCCATAAAACTTGCAGAAGGGCAGCAACCACTGCATTTATTCTTGTCAAGCAATAATCCAAAAAGTCTTGAAGATGCTAAACGTCTGGCTGAAAATTTGTTGGGTACAATCAGTGTAGAGTGTTGTGCTTCTAGGTAATTGCTTTTGAAATTAATCTGGGTGTAAATTGTTCTGTGCAGTGCTTGGGTTTCACTTTGGGGTAATGTGGTTCCTTTGTTTTCTTTATTATTAGCTTCTCTGATGTAAAATATTAATCTCTTTCACAATGGAAACCATTGTTATATTTTATTTTTGTGGTATAGACTGCAATATAATGTTTGTTACTAAAACCTTTCGTTTCACGTGCTCTGTTGTTTTAAATCTTCTCTTTTTGTGTTAATTTAAAGAAGTCAGCATTGCGTTAGTTTGTGCTCTTTACATGAATATTTGGTTCTTTCAAACAATTGCAGATCATGATAATGTCAATTTGTTTTGCACTGAAGTTTGTTATTTCTATTGGAAAATAACCTGTGGCTCCAACTCTTTAGGGTTTCATCATGTAAGGTTTATAGTGCTGTTCCACTTCCACCTCCACAGCAGGTTTACAGTGCTGTTCCTCCCCCTCAGCAGTTATTGGCTGGAGTTCAGAGTTCTGGGAATGAACTGACAGTAAATGCAGGTTCTACTGCTGGTTTGACATCTGCAAGTGTGGGCTCTGTGCCAGCTCCCCAAGTTTCCTCCATTAGGGCCCCAGGGCTCCCTCCTGTCTTTTCTCAAGGGACAGTATCTCAATCTGGTGGATATTTAAATTCTGGGGTGTCTCAAGGAAACGTGATTGGCTATTCCCAGCATTTAATATCTGGTGGAACGAGCTATATCGGATATGGTGGGATATATCCTCAAGCCACACCATTGCAACAAGTTGCTCTGGCCCTTAGGCAGTCACCTTCTCCGGTCACTTCTACAATTGCTCCTACAACATCAATACCAAACAAAGAATCAAAGCCGAGTTTTAAATCTGATTCTGAGAAGGAGAAACGGCATCCACAGAGGCGAAAGTTTCAGGAACTACCAGCTGGGTCAAAGGGTCCTGCAAAACTTATTCAGGTAGCAGCAATCTCCCTGCTAATATTTTTTGGATATGGCTGTGAGGTATAATCTTTTATATTTTTTGCATTTTCAACACCTTAAGTGGAAGACAACTAACTAGAAGAAATAGGACATTCTCTGGTTGAATTCAAAGAGAATATAAAATGAGCAAATAAGGCATTAAACACATTGTAGACTCTATAATCCTAGGGTGATTTACATTTGGCCAGCTGGCATACTGTCCTGTAAATTTAAGATTGCTTTGTTCTTTCTTTAAAAGTGTAGAACCAGAATAGTGGAGACAGGTAATCCAGATATATATTATTGATTAGCTCTGATATACAATGTTGGCAGGAATGATGAGAGGTAGTAAAACTAGGATTAGTTTTAGGAACATTATGTTCAATTAGGAGTATCTTTTTAATTTTTTGGGGGTGGGTTTGTGTGCATGTTCATGCATTTATGTGTCATTTTTGTATGATATATTATTATAACAGGGCATATCACAGCAATGTCAGCCTGATTTTTGGTTGAGTTTGTTAGGTTCAGATTCTGATTGATTTGAAAGGAGGAAAGGGTGAAAAGTTTTTCAGTTGCTTGCTTCCTTTGCCAGCTCTATTAGTGCTTATTTGGTATGGGGGTTTGTGTGCCTTGTAAACCAATTATAGTCTTGAGAGGAACATTCAAGCGAGTTTTTATATTTGTCTTGTGAATCATATCCAACCTTCCTGAGTTATATACTCCTTTATCAAATCCACATTTAAAATAATAATAATAAAATCTTTGCATCTTGGTTCTGGAGTATCTTTTTTTACAATGGTTTCATTGATGCATTGTGTTTATATACATTCTGATTGATATATGGTGGTATCTTGTGCTGACTTTTAGTGCTTAATATTCCAGGTATTTTCTCTGACCTTCTATGAAGTTAACAGGCCGATACTGGACCTCTCTATTGGGTCGTTGGTTTGTATGTTTCACAGGGTTTTCAGTTGTGGAGGTGCCATGGCTATGGCAATGGCTACAGAGCTTTTGATCAAAGGCCAATTCTATTGGTTTTAACTTGCATCTTTGTGTAGAATTGTGTTATAGAAATCTTTTACTTTTTGTGCCATAAGTCCAATGTTTGCTTCCTCAGTGGGTGGCCACCACCAAAATAACTAAACTACTATTTGAGAAGAGGTTCTGCCACTCCCAAAGCGAGCTTTGATTTTATTTGTCATTGGAATTTAGTGGTTGCAGAGCAGATTTTCTATTCATGAATCATTATAAAAACTGATTTGATCAAGTACTTCACTAGAACGCCTTCTGTTCTATCATGCATTTCACGCTAACCAGTGGTCAAACTGAATGGCAAGCATTTGTTTTGGTTTGTACTTCGACTTATAATGTCATTGTGCTGTGGTTTTGTGTCAGAGGCACAACCAATAGCAAGAACCAAATTTTATTTTGAGAAAATAAAAAAATCTGTCATGAGAAGACTTTGGGGTTAATTTGATTGGAGATTTCTGGTCATGAAAATCAGCACCTAAAGTCTTGGGATGACCCTTTCAAAGCCCTAGCTAGGGTTGAGAAAGTGATATATGTTATACAGTCTCTTTTCTCTTTTTGAGTCAGGTTCTTGGGACAGGACAGGAAGTCATGTTTCCAGAAAACAAAAGATATCAAAGTTAATGTTTGTATCGATGGCTATACCTCTTCACTAGGAAGAAATTGGCTGTCTGTGCTGGTGGACAAGCACCCAAAGGGGAAGATGATACTCAATGCATGTTAAATTACAGTTAAACCATTTGGCACCAGTGTTTATATGTTGTCCACCTTTATAGTGATAACCATCTGTTTCAAACCTCAGATTTGGAAGTGTGGTTATTTCTATGTACGAACTTGCACAAATCCTGACATTGATATCTGTAATAGACAAAACTTGATGTGAACACTAGGGCTTACATTCTTGCTGGATCATCTAGAAACCTAAGCACTAACACTCATTCGAAGATATCAAATCATGTGGTAACTCAAGTAACCCCTTTTATGTGCCTGCCAGTGCCTTGTTCTTTTCTTCCCAATTGCTCCCTACCTTCTTCATCTGTATATGTTTTTTAATTTTGAAAGTTGTGTTATAGGTCTGAATTTGTTTAATCCGACTTGAATTCTCTGTGATTTATTTGAGTGTCCTATATAACTTATATTTTATTACTGAAAAATTAGGTTGGATTGTCTTTCTCTAACTCACTGCAGGGTTCAGAATTTTTGAAGCCAGCTGAGCCATCAGCAGGTTTGGATTTGAGAAATGTATCGACTATGCCAGCCCCAAAGAAGTTGGTCCAGTTGTCATCCACCGGAATGGCACCACCTCTGCCAAGAACCATGCCTCCAGCACCACCTCCGCCAAAATTTACAATGTCAACCCTTGCTGATACAGGGCATGACAAGAACAATATTCCGAAGAAAACAAAGTCTGACTCTGTTTCAGGTAAGGGTAGAAGCTTAATCTGCTTTGCTTTGTTGAAGAATTCTACAATGTTGATGGGATTGTTGTTTCTTATATTAGAGGCAGGAGCATATTCCTTGTATGTCTTGTTTATGTTGTGGCTGCAACTGTTAGTTTTTTCAGATACTTTGGTCAAGCTGATGGAATATGGGGAGGAGGATGATGATCCCGAGGAAAGCTACGAAGAATCCGTTAGTGGCAAATCCAGTGCGGTAGCAGCAGCCCGGAAGCCCTTCTGGGCTTTATAAATTATATAGGTCGTGTAAATTGATTGACTGTTGGCAATGCAAGGAAATTACATGCTAGGTCTGTATGCCAATTATTTGAAGTGCATGCAGAGTATGGTTTCTTTCCAGCGTGGCCGGGTAGTAAGGTATTGGTGCAAGGACGTTAGGATGCCGGGCTGCTTGGTGCAAGGATGGTGTTATTAGCCGCTGGGCAGGCAATGGGAAGACTCATTATTGAGTATAGATGTACATTAAGAGTCTTCCTGTGTTGAATAGGAATAGTTTTCAATTAATTATCAGCCTGTAATTTTAATATTATTATTATTTTTTTTTTGGAGGGCCTCAAACGAAAGTAGTTTTCATCGGTGCCCCCCCTGCCCCCTTGTCCTCTTCAATTGAGGAAGCATGAATCGAACTGCTTTGATGTATTTGCAAAAATCTGAGTCTTTATCTTTTCTCAGAATGGCTTTGAATTTGCAAAACTGACCATATCTTTGTCAATATGTGACCTTTGGCCACATTTGTTTTTGTTGTTAGCATATTTTACAGCTAATAACCTCTCCAGCACAGTCCAGGATAGAAGGCAGAATCACTCATTTGAACGAGATTTGCAAACGAGCAGAACCACTTGTTTGCAATCATGTTCGAACAGACTTGCAAACAAGAAAATAAAACCACTCCTTTGCAGCCCTCATTCGTGCGAGACTCATAAATAATCGGAAAAGTTTGAATCAATCGGAAGAATTAACGCTCTTGTTCGTTATCTTTCATCTCTATCAGCTACGTCACATGGTGTTAAATGTAGAATTCTAGAATGCTGATGGACTTTATCTTAACTCATCTGCAGCTCCTTAATCTTCCGTATTGGCAAGTCAGCATTGCTGCACCTGCACAACCCCCCACTCACTACAAGCCCTCAAAAATCACAGGCAAATATATTCAACCCGACTTTTCTTGTCGCACCCAATGCAAAAAAAGAAAGAAGTAAAAACAAAGAAAAATATTTAAGCTGACTTGGACTTTTCAAGGTCTTCGTTCAAGGGGATCTTGCCTCTTGGCCACAAAAACGACTTTAAGCTCCAAATCCAGTGTCTCTGAAAATATTATATCCCACTACATCCAAATTGATGACATTTACACCAAATATATAGAAATTCAAGTTGCACAAGTTCCTTTAAGGTGGGACAGAAGAAGCAATGGCCCACTATCCCTCTCGTTACTTTTATCACACGAGAGTGATGGACCAACAAATCCAGCTTGACCATAAATGCCTAATAGTCAATATTGTTCATGCTCCAAAACCACTTCGATCAATTTCTTTTCCCATTGCAATTTCCAAATCTATCTACCACACCATGTGCAACATTAAAGTTACTTTACCAGATGCTCCATTAAGGTCTGTGTCTGCCATTAATCGCAGACAATTATTGGTCTTTACAGTATACTGGAAAGGGTGGTGGAGGAAGTCAAGGAGTGGCTAGGATGAAACTCAACTTGCTTATCATATAACATTTTTCAATCAGAGTAGATTACATATGCTGGAAAGAGGGGAACTCATGGAGGGACTACAATGAAACTCAACTTCCTTATCACCTCCCATATATAGCAAGCAATTCAGTAATGAACAAAGCAACAAGGAGCATACAATGATTAAATTTTCAGTCAAACTAGATTACATATGCTGGAAACAGTGGAACTCATGGTGGGGCTAGAATGAAACTCAAACTTTGCTTATCACCTCCTATGGCTATTTTGTAATGATTTTGGAGATCCCTCGAAGAGATCCAAAAGATAACTCTCTAGATCATCTGCACTGTACTTAATATGCTTATCACTTAAGTGATTGCCAAATCTTCCCACGAATGTCCTATAAGCTTGAATCACCTTGAGGGATGTTGAGATTCAGAGATCTTCTCGAAGCTGGAGATCTGGGATAAGCCATGCCGTTTGAGCCTTGTAAATTTCCTCAAATGCAAGATAAAAGCTCCGTATCCTTTCCTTAAGAAGAGTTTTCGAGACAGAATTTGAACCGGGATTTTGAAACCGCTCGTCTTTAAGCAACAAGAGGATTGAACTCCAACTAGCTCGCTCATAATTCATTGCATGCTGTTGGAATTTCCAGTTGTGCTTTCTAATCCATTCATCTCCAAATATATCCCTTAGCTCAGACCCCTTGACCTTTTGAGCCATGTAATAAATATTGTTCATCAAGAAGAAGTGCTGCAGCGAAGGATCCTTGTATAGCTTGGATTTCTCATCGAGGCTGCTTTCCAGAATTGAAGCAATTGATAGCAAGTGGGAAGACACTGGGGAAATCCCGCGTAAGGAACTTCCACTTTTGCTCTCCTCTTCGGCAGTTGGACTCATGTCAGGTGACAACAAACTGGGATACTCTTCATCATGGTCCTTTAGGAGCAAATTAAGGGTCTCACTGTAGTCAGTTAGAATCTTGATGTAATTCATGACATATCTGGTCAGAGGGTGGATTCCACCCCCTGCAAAAGGGTTTGCTGATGCATTTGATGCAATGGCTTTCTTAAATTCAAGAAACGTTACCCTAACAGAATCACCTAATCTCCTTAGAACCTCATGACACTCCTTTCGAACTGAAGAACCAGCTTCATCCGAGTATAAAGTATCTATATCTGGAAGAAGATCTGCTAGCACCTCATACATGTCAAGAATGCGAGACAACTTCTCTGGTTGGTGAGGTCCTATAGACATGGCTTCAGCAAAATTCAGAAGCTGAAACATTGAAGCCTTAGATGCCTCAACAAAACAAACTAGATTAACTGGTCCCAGCTCCCCAAAAATTTGATCACTGAGCCATTTCTCGCTAGCAAGATAGACCCGCACAAATATCTTCATTGTTCGAACCCATCGCTTGATCTTGGAATTCAAGCTACCCCACTCCATCTTCAGCACATCTTCAATGCTTAGTTTCTCCATTTCAAGGATGGAGAGGCACTCATCCAAGGCATCCCTTCGGACGCTGGTATAGGCCTGGTAACATTCCTGATCGTAATTTGAATTGAACATCAAGTTCTTAATGCATCTAAGGTCAGGAATTACATCCGGTTGGATCAAATCAATGATATATTCCTCCGATGCCCTGCTGACACTGTCTCTGTCTCTCTGGAGCGAGTCCTCAACTGACTCATCCCCAAAAGAGATAATTGAGACCTCATCCACAACATCCTCTTCATTCGATCTAAAGGACACGTGCTCTGGCTCAAATGGTTGCCTGTTCTCAACAAGCATGTGCCTGAACTCTTCCTCAAGCCTTTCCATTGCCTTCTGAAGAATATTGTGAGCCCTTTGTAACAGAATATATTCATCATCATCTTTATTCAAACACAGACTCTCCAACCTTTCAGTCAACTTTTGGGCTTCACCTGCCGCAATCAGGTACTCAGAGGCTTCTTCTTGGCCTGAATCCCATATCTTAGACTGATCTTCCTCCCATCTCATGATCTTTTCCTCAACAGAATGAAGCCGATCCTCGATCTCACTAGTCCCATCATCCTTTGTTTCGTTGACTGCAGTCATGGTGGACAATTGGGTGCCAAGTTCTGCCAAAATTTTCCTTGCATCAACTGTAAGGTTCTTATTTGACCCCAGAGCTTTAACAATGTGTTTCGCGCAGCAATTAAGTTCTCTTCTCCTTTTAATTCCGGAATCATCGAATCATAGTCCCCATAGCCAACAAGAAGCAGACGCCAAGAGAAACTTAAGGCCGACTAAAACCTCTTTAAATTAAACAACAACCCTTCTTACCCCTCCAGATTCCTCAGAGGCCGCAACTGAATTCCCAAATACCAGAAAAGATCAAACGCTACCCTTTTGATTTAAAACTTAAAACAAAACTAATTCAACTTAAAATTCACGCATTTGTATACTATAAAATGACAAGCACATACAAATAGAGGAATCCTAACAATAATCACCAAAGGGACATTGAAACCAGATGAAGGTAAAGGAATATTTTCAGAACTTTGAATCGAAGCAATCCATGTTTGAATCGAAGCAATCCATGTTTGAATCGAAAGCAGTGATATCAATAAAGCCTACCTCCTCAAGTCTCAAACTTTGGCGGCTTGTGACGCAGCAAGAACACCAAATCAAAGAGACCCAGAAGCTCCAAACTCACAACGTTACCGGCGTCGCACAGACAAAGATGGATGCTTTAACAAAATGGGGTTCTATAAAGACTCTGGACACAAACAGCACAGCAAGACCCATAGACCATGTGAAAAAAGTCAAGATGAATGTACGGAGAGTTGTAGAAATGGTACTTTCTTGGATCCCGGGAAGATATTTTGGTTAGGTGAGAGTGGGTGTCACTGTTGGGCCTCAATCTCTCTCTCTGCGCGTGACTCTCAGAAACTTTTCTAGGCCGACATCGGATCAACACTTCGGTATTTTCTTTTACTTTGCATTGGATTAAGCTTCGTGAGATTTGACCTCCGCAGATTACGCGGAAGGACAGAAGAAAACCAACCAATAATAATAGCCTGCCATGTGTGACCATTAATAATTAATAGCCCCCCATGCTTTTTTATTACAACACAACGACCCAATTACCAACTCTCTGCCGTTTTGATTAAAAACGATCCAAAGCATCTCCTATCCTTATCCATGACTGAATTCGTATATTAATTACCTCTTTTTCTTCTATCTTATTTAATATTTTAGAGCATTCCGCTCTAATCCCGCTCAGATTATTTCAATAATGAATAAATAATATCGTTTTAGAAAATAAAATTTAATAATGAATTTATTCATTCATTATATAAAAATAGTGGAGAGAATGATTTTTATTATTTATCTTTTCAAAATTCTCTATATTGTTTTTTATTTCTATCTCGGGTTACATGTTTTTAATTCTTTTTCTTTCTTGACAGTGTGTGTCATATTCCAAAGCTAAGCAAACGTATCATATATTCATCACGAGAGAATTACTCATAATGAATCGCGTCTTATACGAAAGTCACAAGTTTTAATTCTCCTTCCCTATTTTGTTACATAAAAAAAAAAAAAAATCATACATCTCACAGTACAGTACTAGGCCATACCCATATCTTAGAGGGCCTAATGGGCTCAACTACTGAGAGCTTGCTGGCCCAAATAAAGGCCCTAGGCCCAACCTGCAGTAGGCCATAAAATAAGGCCCAGTACCACCAAGTGGAATATAGACGGGATGCACTCAATCCCTTTCTTTCCACGCATACACCCCTAAACGGTCATGGCTCTATAAGAAGTAATATTTGACGATTTACTGCCTTACCTACTAAGAAAATGAAAATGTTAGTGCTCTCATAATATTTTTCTTATGTCCTCCTCGTCGTAAGTAAAAATTATTTTATAAAAACCAAGTAAGAGAAATAAGAGAAACTTTCTTTTTTGTTTTTAATAAAATAATTTTCACATAAAATCAAGAGGATACGAAAAGAAGAACATCAGGAGAGTTATTAATATTCCCCATAAGAAAATGAGTCGTTGGTGGCATCTCCCGAATAGAATCAATCAATCAAATTATGAGAATATGACCTTGGACACTTGCCTTAATTTCTGAGTATACTTACCAAACAAAGAAAGGAAGAACTCTATAAATGTAGGGAAATCCACATCATGGGGACAGTTATTCTTAACTAGATCGCTTGGTCTACATTCCTGTCCTCATGCTTTCTCAATTTTGCATTTGTTAATTTTAACCATTGGAAGTGGTTCCTCATCACTCCCAGCATGCCACTCTTAACCTTAATCCATTAATTAATTTGTTTAGGCTATAGTTTCAAAATTTTATTGGCACTTCTTTCATCTAGGAAAATTCTATGGTTCAATTCATGAAGGTAAAATTTTATGGGGTTAAGAATTTTTCTATTATTTATCAAAGTAAAAGACTATACAATGGGATAATTCTCTCATGTTTGACTGCATTTTAAGTAATTAATTTTTTTTAATCGTCCCTCTAAAACAAAAGGCATTTGGTTGATGACTAATCACTATAAAGAGTACCTTAATTTTTGTATTCTCAAACATTCAATTTTTATACTCAAGTGAAATTCTAGAATGGAGGAATATGAAGGTATTTTTGTTTGTTAAAGCTTTTTACTTGTACATTTTTTTTTTAAAACAAAAACATTAAAAAACAATCTAAAATACAATACTTTTAGAAAAAAAAAAATCTAAAATACAATACACTCAAAATTGTTTTCATATTAAGAACACTTTTTCAGACTAAAACTAAAAAGCATCATCCATAAAAGGAGATGTTTTTCTTTTTGATCATTTGTTCCAAAATATGTCGAACTTCCTAAAAATTTAAGTGCATACTTCTTTAATTGTCCATATTATCATCATATATATATTGAGAGAAATGATAAAATAAGAAAGAAAAAAAAATTCTAAAGCAATAACATCCTATGTGGTGCTTTTTTTTTTTTTAAAAAAAAAAGTTGTCTTTTTCTTCATAAAAATACCTTTTAAAAAAAAAAAAGATCACATAGGATGTTATTATATTATTCATGCTTCATGAAATTTTTTATTTTATTTTTTATCTTGTTTTTTTAAAAAAAATAAAAATAAGAAAAAAAATTAGGCCAAAGTTGTGTCTTTGTCATGCCTATTTTTTTTTATAAACAAACAATTTTCAAAATTGTGTCGAGGAATGCATAATCACCATAGAATCCAAAACCATAATTACAAACAAAACCTTAAAAATCTTCCATTACATTTGCTTTTTATATTACATAATCAAACGCTCTGATCTCTCTCTCTCTCTACTTGTTTCTTAACAATGAAGAATGACATTTCTTTGTCTAGCTAGAACAATAACAGTTCATACTCAAATGGGGAAGACATTTTGTTTCTTCAAGACTTTGGAAGGGGCAACCCTCTGATAAATGACTTGAATAGCTCAAGGGCTACTCTGGGCTTGAAAAGTGGGACTTCATGGCCTGCTCCTCTCACTGTTGCAAATGTTAGCCCTTCATATACCTCTGTCCACCCTCCCACCTTAAAAAAAACCACAACCCATTGACTTATTTGTTTCAATGAGACTATTATACGATTGATATACAATTTGGATGATGTAACAGTAAAAATCAAGTGTTGTATTGGCACTTGTATTATCAGGTCATCTCAATTATATGATAGTCATATAAATAGTACACTAGACAACATTACTCATAACAATAGCAAGGATCTTGTCTCATAAAATTTGAGGCTAGAAAAGGGCTAACTTTACTTACCTGCTTCTTAACATACCAAGGGTACCATGGAATCTTGGTTTCTAATTTCAGCTGTGCAAGGGAATATCTAGTGGCTGTGACTGGAACCACGGAGTCGACATCTCCACTGCATTAGCCCCAGAAAAGAGAAGTGCTTATATAAAATGAACACTCGAGTATAAATATTAGGATGATATCAAATTGCTGGGGCAGCAGCAAACCTGAATACCCAGATTCTCAAACCACTAGCTATCATTTCCCTGTAAATTGGAAGAATTGATGCTTCTGTGTCGTTCCAATTTCGATTCAAAACCTCGCTGCATCATATCAAATACAATTCATGTAACATTTGACAGAAAGGGAGAAAATTATAAGTGTTTTCCCTATCGAATTCTGCATGATAGCCTAGGCCTAGTGCTATTGACTCACCTGCAAGCAGTCCATTTATAAGGAATTTTAGTTATGTTGGCATGGAGTGCTTTCTGCACATCTGGCCTATTGTAGTAAGTCTCAGCATACTTTTCTGTACAAGGATCATAGCCGGAAAATCGCCGGAAAATCTGGAAATTAAGCAGATTAAAACAGAACCTTTCTTATCTGAGAATTATAATAAGCACTTTCAAAAATGATATATCATTATCATTCATTTGTGTTATATAATATACCGGATGGCGGGGTCGATGAGGCAATCGCATGGTCCGGTGGGTGGTGGCACTACCATCAGAATTGTTGCAAGGGGGTGCATAGATATTGTATTGATCAATGTTACCAAATTCTTGATCCATGGCATAACTATACAATGACTCACATTCGTCTGACTCCTTCTGTCGCCTGAAATCACATGTGTTGATGAGCTGCCGGTATGTTTTATCGGATATCATGGCATGGCTCCACCAATATGTCACTGTCCCTAGGTTGTCATAGTAGTTGTCCGTGACTGCATTGCCGACCTGCATTTCATTTTTACATAAATAAACAAATATAACAGCCTATATACTAAGGAAAATAACTTGGATATATATAAATAAGAAATGCATAAAACAAATGTATATTGAAAACAAGCTAAATTCAAGCAAAAATGGAGATAATTATAAGGACGAGAGATTAAAAAGCATTACCATAAATCCTTTTAGGTTTATTGGGTGCTTCGAATGTTTATTGTAGGTCATAATTTCTCTGGCCAGCTGAGGAACATAATGGCCTGCATAGCTCTCTCCGGTGAGATAGACTTCTCTCTTCTTGTAGCGTGGGAAACGATCCAACCATCTTATTAAGAACTCCAGGGAGTCCCTGGCTAAATCATAACCTCTCATAAGATTACTATACTACACATTCAATAACATTTAATAAATAATTTCATGGATTTCATTACCAAAGAAAACTATTTTCCCATCTCATACAATATCTCATATTGTGATCAAGGATGGAATGAGGAATTTTGAAGTTTTGAAAATTTTCACTAAAATATTTATGAATAGTTAAGTTTATAATTTTTTTAGACCTAACAATTAGATTTGGCCCTTTTCAAGATTAAACTTGATCTCCATTAAGAAATCACAGGTTCTGATTATCTCAATTTTAGAAATTTCATGTGTTCCTAATCTTTTCTCAGACAAAAACTAATTGACTCTTCTAACCGTTACAAAATATTTTAAATTACTTTCATCTTTATATCACGTCAAAACCAAAATAATAAAAAGCACAATCCAAAGAGTATTACCAAACAATCCCCAAATGACCATTTCAAAGTGTTCATTGGTATGTGAAATCATTAAAGAAACATGCTAGATTACCTTAAATGTTTTTCAAACCCAAATATATATATATATATTCTCTAGAAGAACGGCCATACCAAACCAAAGGATGAATGAATCAACATGCAATTTATCTAGAACAGAAGAACCCATTACAAGTCTAACGAGTGGACCAAAGATGTATCAAATCAATCAACACGCAATTATGCATGCTTCATATCATGTCTCATCTGAAATAGGGTGATTTTGAATCCGCAATGAAGCTATTACAGTTAGTCAATGGTTCATTTTAACCAATCATCAGAGGGCCACAAGTTCATCATAATTGAGTGTTATTAGCTATAGTGTCACAAACATGGCCTACCAATTAATCATAACCATCCATTCTTTAGAAAACAACAAAGGGTCAGCAAATAATGATGAAAAATGAAGGTTTTGGGGTCCTACCAGTGCGGCGATCACCAGTGTCGAAGAGATCGGACGACCGGTTGCTGTAAGAGAAGCCCACGCCCGCCGGAGTTTCCAAGAACAGGAGGTTGGCCACAGTGTTCCATGAGAACTTGTTGAGGTACAGCCCCGAGGCTGTCCTGTTTATTCTAAATGGCCCTATTTCTTCAGACGCACCATATGCAACAGAAGAGCAACCAGGACCTAATCACAAAATCAAATACTAATCATCAGGACATAATCATAAATTCCCTTTCTCTTTTTTTTTTTTTTCTTTTTTTTTTTCTGGGTGGAGTGGAAAATAGATGAGGATGATGATATAAATAAGAAATCCATCGTGTGCATGTTCTGAATTCCCCATCTTTCTGTACGTTTGAAGTGCTCATTATCCTGGCCTGGGATTGGCTAGTTTTTTGTTTGGTGGGGGCATTAAGCAATAGAACACTGCAACTTCTGCAAATTTCAGCAAATGCATTGATGGCACGCACCAACACAAGCTGACAGAAGCTAACAGAACTGCAATGGTGGTGACTTAATAAATGAGGTCTGTTTTGGATGCTTTCTGGCATTGATTCCTTCTTATCAGTCCATGCAATGAGACAGAGAGACACAGAGAGAGAGAGAGAGAGAGAGAAAGAGTTGTCATTTTTCTTTTTTCTTTTTTTTCTTTTTGTTTTGTTTGTGTGCTGTGTAAAATGGGTTTCTTCTGCTTATCCATTAGAGCATTGAAGTAATTAAGTCGTGTTGGAGTCACGAATAGAGTCTGTACGGTCCAGCGAGTAGTTAGGTCATCATTCCTAGCTAGCAATTGGTAGGCCACTGATGTGCCCTTTCCTTATTTTTCATTTCTGGGTAAGAACTTAATTAAAGGCACCTACCCATATTGTAAATATAAATTGTTCTAAACTAGATGTGTAATAAAAAAATAAATAAAAGGGTTTATTTTCCTTCCGCTGAAAGGGGTTTCTTGTCCACCAAAAGACGAACGAAAAAAAGAAAAAAGAAAAGTGCTCAGAAGATGTACACTCAGTAATTTTCCAGCTCAAAAATATTTACCAAAAACAAAGGAAAGCCTAAAGATTTTTCTGCATAAACTATCATCATGTCGGCGATGTGAAAAGCAAGTGGTTTCACTGCAGGCTTGTATTGAACACATTTAAGCATATGATGCATATCACTTAAGGCAATATAACAGTGACTTTATACTATTTTACTATTTGCAATTTATCAAAAACAAAAAACATGTACAGAAAACAGTGACTTTAAACAATTACTTGTGATTCTTCTCCAAACCATCTCAAGCATAGTACAAGTGACCTTTAAATTAATCATGCCGATGGCAAAAGCAAAACTACATATTTTGCATGCATATTGCAGTCACATTTTAATTGTTAAACACGCAGATAGACATACATATATATATAAGGACATTTTCATGTGTTTTAGTTGTGTGTGTGTGTGTGAGAGAGAGAGAGAGAGATGTTGTAACCTCCATTAAGCCACACAACCAAGGGCTTGGACAGGGGATATTGGGCAGCCTCAGTAAGCCAGTAAAAGAGGGATCTGCCAACAACTTGATTAACAGTGACATAGCCTGAGAACTGCTGGAAAGAGACCTGAGGCTGCCCAGGAAGCTGCAATATCCTGTCGGCTTCTTCTTCTTCATTTGCACCTACCAGCCCAAGAAGCAAAACAAAGACCATGGAAAGAAAGATCTGTCTTTTCTCCATGACCATGGCCCTAGCTGTCAAAGAAGAAGAAGAAGAAGAAAAGGCAAAGAAAGGAAGAAAGAAAGATGTCTTCCTTCGGAGTAGAGTAGTTGTGTAGTAAGCAGTATGTGTTATTGGAGAGGGATTAAATAGGAGAGAGAGAAAGAGGGGGGGCTGGTGTTCTATGAATGTCATCACGTAATGTCGACAGTGATAGGGGCGCCCTTTCCAAATTTGTTAGATTGGGCAACTCATATAATCAATCTCATTTTTTATAATTAGGGGCAGATTAATTTTTGAATTAAATTAATTAAAAAAATCAGATTTTGCCCTTAATTTTCTTTTTTTTGGGGGGGGTCTAACTTTAATATAGTCTAGAGATTTTCAATTTTGACAATTGAAATATGCTTTGATTTTGCCTATATTTTAAATATAGATCTCACCATTACTTTATTGTCAAATTAACTGTTTTTTTTTCCTGTCACATTTGATACGTCATGCACAATATTAGCGTTACATTGTCATATTTTTCACATAAGTAAAGTCTCACGTCATCCATCGGTAATAAGAGAACACCCCGAGTGAAACAACAAAAGACCCAGACACACTCATTGTTAAGGAAATAAATCCGTTTGATTGATGAGGATTTGATTTGTGATTATTGTTGATTTAATTTGATTTGTTATTAATTACCCTTAATTCAAGGGATTTGTTTTGTATTTGAAATTATGTTAAAGCTCTATAAATATAGCTATGTACTCAAATTATACAATAAGGAAATATGTAGTTTAGAAGGCTTTAGTGTGTGGATGTAGGCTATATGCCGAGCCACCTTAATATTTGTATCTTTCTCTATTTCCTTCCTTCCATATTATTTCGCATTCTATACTCATTTCATTGTGAGATCTTATACTCATGATGTTCACTTGAAATGAGTTTTTTATAATAATAACATTAGTGTTTCCATCCACCAGTTTGCCAACTTCCTATATATACCAAAAAATAAAAAATAAAAAACTACATAAAAAGGATATCGATTATCCAAACACTTCTTGACCCGCCAGAGGGTGGTGACCAAGCCACTCTTTTTTTGGTCTTTAATATAGATTTTAGTTTTTAAAAGCCTTATGTAAATATGGTCAATTAAGTTATAATTTGAAAGTGTAAGAAAAATTTTATTAGGAGTGCTCGTATCATGTAGGGGATGGGGATGTAAGCAAAGGAATCACATGGTTTCGCACGCCCATGAAACAGCCCCCTTTAATCCTCCATTAATTCCTCTTGTATTCATGTATGAGACTTTGACCGCCTTTTTCCCCCGATTGGCGTTATCCAATCCTCTTTCTCCCTCATTGGTTTTCTTTCTTTGTTCTCTTCTGTGTTTTGTTTGGATAAGCTTTCAAGTGCTTGTTTTTATTACATTTTAAAATTAAACAATTAAATTTTTTCATAGTGTAATTCATGACTTCGTGTCTGTTAATTAGTTGTAAAATTAATGTTGAGATTTTCTTGTTTTAAACCTTAATTTTTCCGCCTCCAATTATTGTGATTTTTGACAAACCTGCAGCCGAAAAAACTGTTCGTATAACAGAAATTTCTTATATGTAAGATTTCCTCATATATTTTAAAATATTAGATTTTCAAAATTTAAAATATGAGCCCTTAATTACATCTAACGATCCAAATAAATATAGAGATTTGTGTGTTACTTAGATAAGAGGGTTTGGCATGTCCGAATCCATGAATAATGTCATCTCCTTCTTGCTTTTCTTAATTTCTCTTTTTATCATCGTTGCAAAACTAACTTTATTCTACTCATATATGTGACTAAATTAGGCGAAATACCTTATACTTGTAAGATATTTTCACAAGAAATACCTTATAATTGTAAGATATTTTTGATGAAGCTCATTTAATTTATCCAAACGAGTATTCTAACTTATTCGGACATATAGACAGATTTTCTACAATTTTCTGTCTAAACATAGAGCCCTCTACCTCTTAAAACCCGATGCCCATAAGCTCAAAATCTATTATAAAAGGTGATGTTGTACATGAAAACACCCTTAATTAGTGACGTTTCAACGGTAAATATTGTTATTCTCCATTTCTCGACCCCCTATATTTTGATGTTGCTAAAGCGTGTCATTACTTAAAAAATGACCCCTTCGTTTTGGGTTTTAAAAAAAAGCGTCACCATTTGGGTGCTTGAATAACACACAAACAAAAGAGAATTTGACTAGATAAAGGGGCTTTTGTGAGTTCTCTTTAGTTGCACGCGAGGAGGAGGGCATCAATTATTCCCAAAAATATAGAGGATGGAGGGGTGTGGCCACGGTGATGATGGGCATGATGAGGGCTGTTTTGGACCGGTGCTGCCCTCAAAAGTTTGTGAATCACATGAGCTTCAACCCCCCACTAGTTTTTTGTTTGCCAAACTTGGCCTGTTGTTGTTGATGAGCACCACAAATTAACTCCTCTTACGTCTTTCACACTGTTTCACCAAATAGTCATCGTTGCTCTCAAATGGCTCATTCTAGAGGCCTTTTTGGCAAATTTGACAATGACTTTCGAAGATTCTATTCTTCAAACTTCCTCTGTGGCCAAGATCCTCAAACACATACATGTCTCAGATTTTCAGGATCTCGTGCAATAAAACGAGTATAAATTATTATAGTATTTTCAACTATTCAGATTTAATTTTACTTATTTGAAATTAAATAGATGGTTTAGCTGTTCTCAAGCGGTCCAAAGAGTGGTTTGACGATGACCAAACCACTCCTGGTCACATTAGAGTACGACACAAGCTAGCCGAACATTGGGTCTCAGAGACATGATTTGAATTTTTAAAGTAGCATTGGAAAGGGTCCTTTCAAATGGAAACCCAGTACATGATACCTTGGCATGATTATAAAAATAATAATAATAATAATAATAAAATAAAATAAAATAAAAAGGGGGAAAATTGTGAAAAGATGAAGAAGAGGAATAATGAGATAATGCATTTACCAAGAACACTATTATTAATAGATCAAACATTATGATGCCATAGAAAATGTCACATGAATCAAAATGCAACTATATAGCACAAAAAGCCATGGATCTGGTTCAGGCCGAAAAAGAGGGCAGAGACGTTCATTACAATCAGACTGGTCAAAATACAACTTTTTCTACTGGAGGTGCAAGACTTGCTACATATATATATATATATATATATATATACATATACGGATGAAGCAGTAGACTAGCTCTAGAAGAAGACTAGGAAGTAATTATGGTATTTATGAGATGTGGTAAAGAGTAGAGAGCAAAGCAGAGAGTTGTTGAAACTGCAGATTTAACAAAAAAGGAAGGAATGGTTGATTGGAAATTCAACAATTGAGAAGTTCTTCAATGCCTTCAACAGTCTACCATCCGCAGTAAATGAAGAGGGAGTGAAAAAAAAAAAGAAGAAAAAGAAGAAGAAGGTGTTTTAAGTTACTTCCTTCCCAATAGTCAAAGCCAGTAGCTCCACTCTGTAAAGAAACCTGCACAATTCTTGAAATACTCACACCCATCTTAAATGGCTTTATGGGTTTTCAAGATCTTCATTGAAGCATTATTTTGCCTATAAATTGAAAGTATATGATGTTTGATTTGGAAGCTACGTACGTACCCATATCGATTTTTTTTCTAGCCATGTTCAAATAATACAAGAGATTGCTTCAGTGAAACTCATTTTTCATGTGATTGATGTTCTTTTTCTTTTTTTGTTTATTGGCTGTGTCAGCTTTTAGTCTTTTTTCCGATACAAATGAATCATCCCTTGTCTCTTACGTTTACTTACACAGAAAGTTCTCTGTGAGGATCTGAAAGTATCAGATTCAGATCCACAGTTTCTTAAGATAGGCAGATGTGTAGCCTGCGCTGTACAGTAGTAGTCTGCTAAGTTACACGTGCCATTGACAACCTTTCGTCCCTGTCCTGGCCTATCGCTGCTGCCATTAAAACAACGTTGACCACAGCTTAATTTGAGCCATGTCAGAAGAAGAAAGAAAAAAACAGGGGAAAAAACCATGCAATTTATGCAAGCATATATGGTATACAGAAAAGTATAAGGACAAGATGAAGGTAATGATCAAAGAAACTCCTATTTTTATTTTTCCATATTTTCTGCATTGCAGCAAGGGAATATATACATATAGTCTACAGACCCATGAAAACTATTTGAAATAGATGTCTTTGTTTTTATTATGTAATTTAAATGAAAAGGAGGAATCTTCAAGGCCCCTCCTAAAGCCAAAACCATTTAAAAGTTTGGAGGTTGATTGACTGCCTGCAGGCTGCAGGCAACAGCCTATGCACTGGCTTTGATGAATAAAAACAAGCATGCACTCGACTATTCCAAAGGATGTTTTATATGT
The DNA here is from genome assembly GCA_013348765.1 of Carpinus viminea. Taxonomy (NCBI): domain Eukaryota; kingdom Viridiplantae; phylum Streptophyta; class Magnoliopsida; order Fagales; family Betulaceae; genus Carpinus; species Carpinus viminea. Next base: position 36,478,457 of record CP054671.1, on the reverse strand, counting down.
TGTCTTATTTATGTAGCTTGGCTCCACCTCTACTATTTCTTAAGCTCAGGGTTTAGCTAGCTTGGCTCCATCATATGGTTCGGATTTAATTTTAAATTTTTTTATTAGAAAGAAAAAATAAAATTAAATCTGGCGGTTAAAGTTGCTAAAGACTAATCATAGGGTTAGTAATTATAGTTGGTAGTAAAACCAACTCTTGATTAATTGGTAGTCAGTAATAGGTTTGTTTGAATCTCCAACCAACAGACGCATCTCAACTACTGCTACACCAATTACAACAAAGAATTAAGCAAATTAGCTTGAGTTACAAACTATATCATGAGAAGCTAATCATGGTCAAATTTATAATTATATGCTACTGTCGCACACGTGCATATATTGGGATGGACCGACATTTGGTTAGAAGTATACATCTTTGTTCACATTTAAACTCAACAAGCTCAAATGTTTTCTCAATAAAAAACATTGAGGGAGTGATTAATTATTATTATTATTTTTTTCTGTCGAATGGATTGAAGAAGCCTAGCTAACCACCTCTAAAGACTAAAAGCCTCAACCTACCCACGTGTCTCTTCACTACTAGGGTCATAATCAATACACTTTGGTTTTTTGTGGGCAGCAAAGGTCATATTTTGCAGGCTAGGGTAAGCAAAGCATCCCCATGAACAATGAACAGAAATAGACGTGACTTGAGGATGAGGTCCCCTACCCCTTAATTGGAGGGTAACAAATTTTGACAATTGTGCTTTTAATATAAGCCGCTCAAGCTCTGAACCACTCCAAAGAGTCTATAATCTCATTCCCAGAATTCTTCCACTAGGTCAAGAGCAAAACCCATCAAGAATCACAATCTCCAGATGATAACTGATGATACAATAATTAATAATTAATCTCTAGGAATTCATGGTAGCTTTCATTCCATGATTGTGATTTGTGGCCATCAAAACTGAGGGTCTGACTCAATTGACACAGGATAGATCAGAAAGAATCTAGTAGATTTGGTGACATTGAGATTTAGAATTAATTATTATAGAATTTTAACACAATTGTTTCAAACTCAACCCCACTAAATTAATGAATGATATTCCTGTTAGTCAGAGTCAAATAAATGGGGCTAGCAATAGCATCTTCCTTGCCTTCTATTTCAAGAAGAATTAATATCTCCTAGATCCATCAATTAATGGGGTCATGCATTTCAGCTAAAAGATTAGTGGCCCTAGTGGTGGTTGTATTAATTTGGGCTTATCTTAGTGTGGCATGTTCAATCAGCACAACACCCTTTTTGTTTTTTTTTTTTTTTTATAAAAAAAAACTTATTTAGACTACTACTAATTAAGTGTTGAAAGTATCAAACTGATCCCAAACTATTTGTTTAAAATGGTCCATGCCTAGCTAGAAACGAAATCAAAATTTCTCATCGGGGGCCAAAGATGAACGAGGGACCCAACTTAATTTTTAGATCCTGTGTATATAGAACCAAACATACTTATTACTTAATAAATGATATACATCTATTTATATAACTTACTTTTTTATTAATACATATGAATGAACTACTGAGTCGAGTCGTGTTTATATGAGTTATGTTCACTATCATTAATGTAATCCAGTTGAGTTTATACAAGTATGTCTCATTTAGTAAATGAGCTTAATTTTGTCTCCACGGTCAACTCATTTCTTAAATGAATTGAGTCAGAATGGAGTCTATTCAAGCTTGTTTGCAAGCGATTATTTGTTTAACAACTCTATAACCACCCCTTAGAGATGGGTGGTCGGCCACTCCAGCCACTCTCTTAGGAGGTTAAGGGTAGTCAACCACTTCTTAAAGACTCTATTTTTTTTTTTTTAGGAGGTTAAGGGACAAACTTTCTGTTGCATCATGCAAAAAACAGCCATTTCAATAAACTTGGCAAAAAAAAGACAGCCTTTTTGTTTAGGCCCATTGGACTTATGCAATTGGAAACAACTTTCTCCCATATCTCAAATCATGCGACGGGGGAGAAGCGGCCAGAAGGGGGTGGAACTTGGAAGGGGCAGCAACTGTTTAGGGAGGGTCAGAATAAAACTAGAGCAAGCTCTAGTGAGATTGGAGTACTCTCCAGCAGAGAGAAACCCAGCAAAAGAAGAGCAAAAAACCAGAAGAAATTAAACATCAAAGGGAAAGAGGAGGAGGAGGGGAAGGATTCCCCCCTCCTCTAGCACCGGCTACTGGACTTTTCATTCCAGGAGAGAGAACAGAGCTTTTTTCTAAGAGAGACCTCAAAACCCACCTCAAACTTCGAATGTTGCTATTGTTGGACAAACTTTCTGTTGCATCATGCAAAAAACAGCCATTTCAATAAACTTGGCACAAAAAAAAAAAGAAAAAAAAAGACAGCCTTTTTGTTTAGGCCCATTGGACTTATGCAATTGGAAACAACTATCTCCCATATCTCAAATCATGCTAAATCTAAAGAGTAATGCTATAAATACTTTTACTTTAATCCTCTTTGACATGGAACATGAAAGTAGTGAAAATGTGAAAGTGAGAGTGAATACAACATTAGTTACATCAAATTGTAGGTAAAATGACAATAGTTATGACTTGTGATTTGATACTGTAAATTATATCCAAGTTTTAAAATTATTCAACAGTTGTTTCATTTATAAATTTACCATTTCGATTATAAACTTGGATTGGTATGAAACTCCCAAATATTGGGCACATCAAAAACAACATTTGTTTTGTATCTATTCTTGAGAAGCTCTCTTATTTTTTGATTTTAGGATCATTTACTCTCCTTCCTTTTGGATCAAGAGTAAAAGATATTCTTTATTCAATTAAAAAAACATACATTCATAAGGAATAATACAATCAGATGTGGATCACATCTCATAAAATAGAAGTCAGTAACTTGAATTTCTCTTCCTTTCCCTTATGAACAAGTCAAAAAGAAAAAAAAAAAATCAAAATCAAAATCAAAACCCTTTTAATAATAAAAAGGCACATATTCCAATGCCAAGGACGGCGACTTTTGAACTGTCCCTGAATCCCACCCCAATCGAACCCTTAACGCCAACTTTATTTGAATGCTGGACGCAGCCAAGGCCAAAAATTTGACCGTTGGAACCTGTCCTCCACAACGGTCATCTCAACCACTCAAATTGCGTCCCGATTCGTGCGTTAAATCTCGCCTACAAGCAATTCTCTTTTGCAGTACATATCTCTCTTCAAGGTTCGTGCTTCTAGTCCCTCAATCTTTCTCCCTTCGCAGTTATTGTTTGTCTCCCCCTTTCTCATTAATTTCAAGATGGATAATTAGAGTTAATGTCGCTTCGATTTTCACAGGTAACCCAGCTGTGATTTAATGGAGAACGTGCTCCCTATGCCTCCCGAGAATACAATGCAACCAGAAAACACTGTAATCGATAGCAAAACACCGCCCCAGAATCCACATAATGACCAAAATGATCGAAACTCAGGCAATGAGTTACGTAAACCTACGACCCCGGACCGCCTTAAAGTCCCTAAGGCATTCAAATACCCCGAAAGGTACATTCTTTAGTCTTCTCCATAGTTTTAATTACTTGTTAGCTGAATTTCTTATATATAATTTTTTGTTTTCTCTGCAGGTATAGAAGCCCAACGGATTCGATGATGTCCCCGGTTACAAAAGGCCTTCTTGCCAGAAGCAGAAAGGGTAGCGTGCTTTTACCACCAAGTTTAAATCAGACCAAGGTATACTAAAAACGTTAACTTCAATCTGAATTTATTTTTAATTCAGCAGACTTGGGAGTTCAAATAATTTACTCATTTCTATTTATGTTGTTGATTTTATTGCTTTAGATTCAGGATTTGCGCTCTCAGGATGTGGGTCTTTTTGAAGGCTAAAAAGTATTGAAGCAGTTGGGAAAAGCTCAAGATCAGATCGATGGATTTCTTGATCCTAATGGTTGTTTGAGTTCAAGAAAATCTGATGGGATTTTATCTGCCGAGCCTATAGATTGCTTTCAATTTCTGTAAGATGGGTGTGATGTGGTTCTCTTTAAGGCTTTTTATGCAATTCGAATACAGTTTTAAATAAAGAAATTGTTCAGTCCAAATGCTCTGTTCATGAAAACAAAGGAAACATTGTGTGGGTTTCTACTCGTTGAAAGCATGCAAATGAAGGAATGTAATAATGGCTGCTCTTATTTTTACCAAAACCACTAGGCATTTCATTGTTCTTGGAACACTATGTGTATATGCCTGCAGGCTGCTGCATCATCTATAGGGCAGGCCAATGTTAATCATGTAAATTTGATTGCAATGAAGCTCAAACTTTTCTCACTCCAAGCGAACTTGGTACCATTGGATTGAACCGACATTGCCATCAATTTCAAGCTCACAAACAGACCTTATGAGGTGAAACGGCATCGTCAATGGTTTCGAATCTAGCAAGGTCCGGAGGAAGGGCCTCTCCCGGCCAGTTTTCCAGCCAATTTTGCAACTTCGCTTTTAGCTCTTCCTCAGAAACAAAAATCTCATCCTGCCCTGGTTCGAATAGTACATAGGTTTCTGCAGTCCCTCGAGGTGTCCGTCTCCTCATCGCACAAACCTTAACAACAAATTGAGTAAAATTAGTTCGCGTCGAAACAAACAGAGCCTAAGTTGAAAAAAGTAGGGTACCTTTAATGCATTTCCACTGTTGCTTGACTTTTGAGGCAGTCTAGGATGGACTGAAGAACTCCAATACACATTTACATCTGCTGATCTTGACAGCATCAATGGACTTGGACTATGGTGTCTTGCTTCTTTACCTGCATGTGAGTGATCCCTTGCTGTCATTTTGAATGGTTCAAAAGTTTCTAAAATGGCGTACATATTCTTTCTTTTCATCTTCTTAAGCTTCTCTTGAATTCTAACACAAAAACCAATGTTCTCACTTCTAAATTTCAAAAGCATATACAGATATCAAGAAAATTAAGCCAATAGAAGAGATCTTCTTACAGCTGGGGTTCTGAACTCCATTGCTGAACAGCTTTTTCTCCAAAGCTCCCTCCACAGGAACCAGTTTGCCTGTGACTTTCATCATCTTTCTTTAGCTCCAAAAATCAAAATGGGCAAGAGCATATCTGCCAGCAAACATGTCGGAGATAATATCACACATTTCTTATCCACTTTTTTCATTTTTTTTACCGAAGTACCCTCTAATGTCTCCTTCTGCTCTAATCCACAACCTTAAGTCGTTGGATGTGCCACATGATCATAACAAATGAAGACAAAAACTATTGTGTCCTGGAAAGCCTTGACTAGTGAATAAGTCTAAACAATGCTGAAATAAAAGCAATTAAGTCTAAAAATCACAAATCCATTTTGCTAATAGAAAAATCCCACACCAATCCAGAAAAAGGGAAAAAGATGGACACCATGGATGAGTCCCAATTAAGGTAATCTTCTTCTCAGTTAAATGTGGCACAAGTCAAAAACAAAAAAACCCTATAAAGTTGTAACAGATAACATCCTAACTAATCCAAATCCTAATTTTTGCATAAGAAGGTTCTAGGTCGAGACCATATCAGCCATAACATAATTAAAAGGAAAACTATGATTTGCCGCAACCTATTTTGCAATGTCTTTTTATAATGTTTCAATTTTTGTAATGTATGCCTTCTATCATTAGGGTTTTCATGTCATCTTCCAAAACTGAAAATGATATAAATACCTTTAGATTGAAATATAAGAATAAAATTTAAAAAAAAAAGCAAAAATAGTACAAATTTTAAGGGGGGGAAAAAAAATAAGACACAAGGTCACAGTCACTCAAGATTAGAGAACATTACAAATTGAGTAATAGTTTGAGAGATAATCGTACTTTCTTTAATTAAAATAATAAAAAAAGTAAACTATTAGGAAATTTGCAATTTCCTCCCAAACTTACAATTGAATTAATGATTTCTCCTTGAGTTACCAGAAAATTGCAATATGCTCCTTTATATAAAAAATGACAAAAATACCCTTAAATCAGAAAACATTAAAAAAAAAAAAAAGAGAGATTTGTGAGGCACCACGACCACCATTTTTTGTTGTTGTTGTTGAATTTATAAGGGTCTTTCTCTTTGAGAATTTGTAGTGTTGTTTTTGTCTTTTTGTAAGATAAAAGGAGTATATTGCAATTTTCAAATAGTCAAGTATGCGCACTTCCACTAATTAAGAACAAGTTAGGAATGAAGAATGCGCATTATTTACTCAGGAGGCATATGAAACATGGAGTCCTCGAGACTTATAATATTTGCGGAGGTGGCCCAAAACCGACAAACTGTGCAACTGAACTACAGCCTTCCCGCGTGATTGCTCGCATATTTTGTTAGAAACAGCGCCAACGGCTACAAGACTTAGTTACCACGTCCCCAAGATTGATTCAAATCTAAACCCCGAGATCCTCTCTTGGCCGTCCTTTGTTAGCCTACAACAGTTGATAAAAACCAAACCCTACTTGTTTCTTCTCCGCTGTAACGCTGTTGTTCCTATTCACCCCCCCCAACAATGCCCAAAATTAAATTTTTCCAAAGGTAATTTGTAAATCGGCTTCTGGGGTTCGCTTTTCTGAGGTTGATTGAATTGGGGTTTTGATTGAAGCTCCGATTTTTCTTGATTTCTTTGGTCTATGAATACGTTTGTTTCGTCTTTTTTCATGAGTTGCTCTTCTTTGAAGATTTGGGCTAACTGAGTAATGGATGCCATTGACGCCGATCAAGAACATAAGAGAGGGAGTAGTAAGAATTTAAGGGTGCATTTTGATGTTCCCTCTAAAGAAGTTGAAATTGACCCGCCCGTTAGTAATCATCAAAAACTTCAGGTTCGTCTTCTTCTTCTTCGTCATCAGCTTCTACGATGGATCTAGCTGTTGCTGATCAGACGGTCGTTAATAGCCCTGCTTTTGAATTTGAAAAAGATAACGGCCTCGAGATGGAAGGACTGGCATCACCGGCTGTTTCCGATCCCTCCCCTGCTTGGAGCAATCAAAGTGGATCGGGTACCCAATCTCCTTCAATTCAGCTGATGGGTCGGCCGGCAGGCTACGACCCGAATCGAATCCCATCTTCCATATTTTCTTCCAAATCCACAACGCCTATGGAATGGAGCGTCGCTTCGAACGAATCGTTGTTCAGTATTCACATCGGAAATAGCAGCTTCTCAAGAGATCACTTTATTATGTTCAATAATAGATCTGGAGAGTTTCCGAAGACGGATGACTTGATCATGGCTTCTGCTCCGCCCCCACTCCCCCGTCTTCCTCCACCAGAACACGATAAAATCAAGACTGCCGATGTGGCAACAGAAACAGCAGATGAAACCAATAATCCCGTTTGGAAGGGATCTCCAAAAGATGATCACAAGGGAAGAGGTACTCCGGTCGAGGATGTCGGATACTACAATACTGTCTCTTACCGGTCGGATGAGAGCAATACCAGCACCCGCTCCTTTCATTTCCCATTGTAAGCTATATCTCCATCTATAACAGGCGACACTTGAATGACATGACAGTAAAAAGTAACCATTATTTGAACAACGTTGTCAATTTCTCGTTCCATAATACAATCATAATTTTAGTTTATTTCTGTTTAGGTAATTTACCTTGTACAATGATTTGGTATACTTAATCTTGGGAGCATTGTGGTTGACATATGGGTTGTGGTTTCCAGTTTTGCAGGTGATAGTGGGATAAATAGCCCTGCGGCGCTGGACTTGGAAATGCCATACCCACGGCAGCAGCAGCAGCAGCACCATCAGATTCAGAGCTCAAAGCCTGCTAGGACCTATTGGTTTTCTTGCTTCTATTGTTGCCCACGATGTTGCTGAGACCAAATTTTCCATATAGTTCTTTTATAAAGATTAGTGAGCAGTTTTTTCACTTCTCTTTTTTCTCATACAAAATTTGAAATTAAATATAAACCATTGAAAAATTACCTTAGTTTTTTTTCGTTTTTTCTTTTTTACAACACCCGAGCTAGATCCCTAAAAATGGGCCTCTAATCCTCGTAGTAATAATTTCAACCATTGTACATAATGCCAAATGTAAAAGTTTGTAACTTGTTGCTGACGATTCTCTCAATCTCTAATCTCTGTGTTCTTTGATATTTGGATCTGTGACAATTATTACAACTTGTTTGGTCTAGTGTTTTTTTTTTTTTTTTTAAGACATGTCCGTACAAGAAGGGGAGGGGGATTCGAATTAGTACTTTCTTTTATTGGCGTATCTCAATTAATTAAGGTATCTCTTGAGACACTTGATCTAGTTTTGAGAACATTGGTAATAAGCAACGATAATGTTATTAATATGACCAAAATAGTGCACTGCCTTTTGTTACCTTGAGTGTTAAAAGGTTAGGGCTTAAATTAAATCAGGTTTGGAAAATCCGCTTCACAGGCCACAACAAAAGATGCTTTACATTATTCTCTTAATTCAATTGGAAGAGTCATGCTTACGTCTTTATAGATATTGTATTTAAGATTGTTGTTGCTAAGAAGTAAGAACCTCCTCCTAATCATCATCAAATAAAAATAACCTTAAAAAACACTTTCTCTTTTTCTTTCGTAAGCAATAGAAAACTTACTTAGCTACAGTAAATCAGATGATGTCACCCCTATGTCATTTATTTTTGTCACCCCTATGTCATATTTTTTGTTTCTTTTTGTTTTTTTTTTTTTTTGTGGTGTTTGATTGCGAATACAGTACAGATGAAGATTTTTTTGTTATTAGACTGTTTGAATTTATGTAGAGAGGGAGGTTGTAGAGTGGGGCTTACATGTTCCAATGAACCCAGGATGTCAAATTTTACAAAAATATGAACAAGTCTAAATTAGGGTACAAGATAATGAAAACGTGTAATTTGTCACACAATGAAAAGGTGTATGTATCTTTTGCTTGAAATTGTTATAATAATACACCACTGATAATTCAAGTATCATAAAAAGGAAGAAAGATCTTGTCCTGATTAGTCCATTTTACAAATTATTTAGGGTTAGTAATACTTTGGACTAGATTATTAGCTATTGTTTAGCAATGCAATGGCAATAATGATGCAGTCCCATAACAGGACATGAAGCTATTACCTGTGGAAAGTGCTTTTTGCCCTTCAATCATCATGCTTATCTAACTCTGTGCCAAACTATCAACAATTTATTATTCCCTCTTTTTTCCTTTCTCTATTAATTTATAGAAAAGTAATCCATAGTTAATACTATAATTTAGATAATATAAAGGGAAAGATGCAAATTACTTTATTTCCAATTATAAAAAAAAAAGTTACTTTCTATGAAAACCCAAATTTATTGACTAAAGTGAAGAGATTCTTCATTCTTCAAGGTTTGAACATAATTTAATGACATATCCTAAAAGTAAATGTAAAATTTGTCTGAGAGATTGACAATTTGAGACACCACTCAATTCATAATCTTTAGTTTATGGGTTTGGGTTCAACTATATAATACAAACCATTCACACTTGCGGCGTCATCCGTGTATGCTCGACAAAATTATGTTATCAAGAATAAAAAGATATTTTCCTTATAAAAGCTACTCCTATGAGTTTAAGATGCAATTCTCCATTCAATCATAAGTAGTAAAATTTAGTAAGTTATTGAAGAGAAAAGAAAATAATAATAATGATAATGATAATTGATAATCCACCTCCATGCATTATTTTCTCTAATGATATATTTTGTTCACATCAAATTCAATAATGGAGGTAATCTTATAGAACATGGAGAGGCTCCCATCAATCCCATTCTAAGGGGCAGAAAAATTCCACTGGGCTTTAGGGCCCTTACCTTATCTGGACCTCATGAGTCATGAACCCTGGACCAACAACATCAAAAAGTCTGTGGGGCCCGTTTCAACTTCTGGAAGAACATCCCACGTGGGTACCTTTATATGGAGCCACGTGTTGGAAACTTTAAGAAATCTTTTCGAACCTCATTAAAGCCCAGCCCAACGACCAAGGCGAACCCCAAAATTGACGACGCTGATGCGTTTATTGACCGGCAGTGGAGCCCACTTCCGCCCCGGTGTATGTCCACCGGACCCACATCACCCACCAAAAACCGACAAAACCCTAATTTTGAAAAATGAAAAAAATAATAATCCAAAACCCAATTTAAAGGAGAAAAAAAAAAAAAAAAAACCAAAGAAGACGAAGAACAAGAATGAAACCCCAAAAAAAAAGAGGAGAGAGAGAAAAGAAAGCAAAGAAAGAAAAACGCGTTTTCTCAAAAGAACAGAGTTGAATCTTCTCTCTTTCTCTCTCTGTCTCTCTCTTCACTCTCTTCTCTGTCTGTCTCTGTCTCTCTAAAGAACCAAAATTAGGGTTAGGGTTTACAAAAGGAAAAAACCCTAATCTTTCTCGCTCGGCAACTGAAAGAGAAGAGAAGGGGTTGGGGTTTATTTCTTAGGTTTTTGGACACCCTTTTAGGTGTTCAGAAATGGGTTCCTCTTCTTCTTCCTCTTCCTCTTCAGTGATCAAATGGCACTCTTTTCACAGACCCATGTCTCCTGTGCTCCTACTGAAGCTCTTCTTGCTGTTGTGGACCTTCTATCTTTCTCTTAGTGGAGTCGTTTTTGCCGATTCGGACAAATCGGTGCTCCTCCAGTGGAAGACCTCGGTCTCAGACCCCTCAGGCTTGCTCTCGAGCTGGGACTCTGGAAGTTCCGATCACTGCTCGTGGTTCGGCGTCTCCTGCGACTCAAGTTTCCGCGTCGTTTCGCTAAACGTGACCGGGAGTGGCCGCGAAGGTAATTCGTGCTCCGATTTCGCAAACTTTCCGCTTTATGGGTTTGGGATTAGTAGGAACTGTTTGAATAGTAGAGGAAAGTTGTTTGGGAAATTGTTGCCTGTGATTGCTGAGCTTAGTGAGCTTAGGATTTTATCGCTTCCCTTTAATGGTTTTGATGGAGAATTTCCTGCTGAAATTTGGGCCATGGAGAAGCTTGAGGTTCTTGATCTAGAGGGAAATTCAGTAACTGGGTCGGTGCCTGTTCAGTTTGTGGGCTTGAGGAATTTGCGCGTTCTTAATCTCGGGTTTAATAGGATTGTGGGGGAGATACCGAGCTCGCTTTCAAATTGTGTGAGCTTAGAGATCTTGAACTTAGCAGGGAACAATTTGAACGGGACGGTTCCGGGGTTTGTTGGTGGGTTGAGGGGGGTGTATTTGCCGTTTAATCGGCTTACTGGGCAGGTTCCTAGGGAGATTGGGGAGAATTGTCCGAAGCTTGAGCATCTGGACTTGTCTGATAATGTCTTGGTCGGTGGAATTCCGAGGAGTTTGGGGAATTGTGATAAGTTGCAGTCGCTTTTGTTGTATTCAAATTTGTTGGAAGAGGCTATTCCGGCTGAGCTAGGTCAGCTTCAGAAGCTTCAAGTGTTGGATGTTTCAAGGAATACTTTAAGCGATCAGATACCTTCTGAGCTTGGGAAGTGTTCTGAATTGTCTGTTCTAGTGCTATCAAATCTGTTTGATCCACATCCGAGAGTAAATGATACAAACGGGGAGCCGGAGCAAGTGGGTCCAATGAATGATGATTTTAATTATTTTCAAGGCACGATTCCTGTGGAAATCACAATGCTTCCTAAGTTGAGAGTATTATGGGCACCAAGGGCAACTCTTGAGGGCACATTCCCAAGTAGTTGGGGTGCTTGCGAGAACTTAGAGATGATCAATTTGGCTCAGAATTTTTTCACCGGGGAATTTCCTGATGGGCTTAGTCACTGCAAGAAGCTTCATTTTCTAGACATAAGCTCAAACAGGCTTACGGGGGAGCTTGTTGATGGACTTCCCGTTCCTTGTATGACTGTGTTTGATGTCAGTGGGAATGCGTTGTCAGGTCAAATCCCTAAATTTTATGAAAGCACTTGCCCTCCTGTTCTTTCATCAAATGGAAGTCTTCCTGAACGTGGGAGTGGCCCATCCTCTTTGTATCTATCATTTTTTACTTCTAAAGCCCAAGCTGGATATCCTCAATCACTTGGAGAAGATGGTGGCCTTGCTGTATTTCACAATTTTAGGCACAATAACTTTACTGGCACTATCCAGTCTATGCCAATTGCAGCTGAAAGATTGGGAAAGCAAACCGTTTACACATTTCTTGCTGGGGAGAACAGGCTCACCGGACCATTTCCTGGTACTTTATTTGAGAAGTGCGAAGTATTGGATGCATTGATTGTCAATGTTAGCTACAATCAAATATATGGTCAAATTCCTGCTGAATTTGGTACAAGGTGCAAATCTCTTAAATTTTTTGATGCATCTGCAAATCGAATAACTGGACCCATTCCCCCCAGTTTCAGGGAGTTGGTGTCCCTTGTTGCCCTTAACTTGAGTTGGAACCTGTTGCATGGTCTAATACCTTCCAATCTCAGTGAGATAAGGGACCTGAAGCATCTCTCTTTGGCTGGTAATAACCTGACTGGCTTCATTCCTTCTAGCTTGGGGCAGTTGCAGTATTTGGAAGAGCTGGACCTTTCATCAAACTCTCTCACTGGGGAAATTCCGAAAGATCTTGAAAACTTGAAACACCTGACTGTTCTTCTGCTTAACAACAATAATCTCTCCGGGCAGATTCCTGCTGGTTTGGCCCATGTAACCACGCTCTCAGCATTCAATGTTTCCTTCAATAATTTGTCTGGGTCGCTGCCATTGAATGGTAACTTGATGAAATGCAGTAGTGCTCTTGGTAATCCATATCTACGGTCTTGCCTATGTCTCTGGCTTCGCAATCTTCAGATTTGCAAGGAACGGATAGCAATTCAAATTCTGATACTGCTAATCCACCATCCGGAGGAAGTCGGAATAGTGGTTTCAATTCAATTGAGATAGCATCCATAACATCTGCATCAGCCATTGTCTCAGTTCTTCTTGCTCTGATTGTGCTATTCTTCTATACCCGAAAGTGGAACCCAAAGTCTAAAGTTACTGGGTCTGTCAGGAAGGAAGTAACTGTATTTACTGATATTGGGGTTCTATTGTCCTTTGACAATGTTGTACGGGCCACAGCAAATTTCAATGCGAGCAACTGTATTGGGAATGGAGGTTTTGGGGCAACCTACAAGGCAGAGATCTCACCTGGTGTCCTAGTGGCAATAAAACGGCTTGCAGTTGGTCGATTCCAGGGGGTTCAACAGTTCCATGCAGAAATTAAAACCCTTGGAAGGCTCCGTCATCCAAATCTCGTTACTTTGATTGGATATCATGCCAGTGAAACAGAGATGTTCCTTATCTATAATTATTTGCCAGGTGGTAATTTGGAAAAGTTCATCCAGGAAAGGTCCACAAGGGCAGTGGATTGGAGGATACTTCACAAGATCGCACTAGATATAGCCCGTGCACTTGCCTACTTACATGATCAGTGCGTACCACGTGTCCTTCATCGCGACGTGAAGCCCAGCAATATCTTGTTGGATGATGATTTCAATGCTTATCTGTCTGACTTTGGATTGGCTAGGCTTTTGGGAACTTCAGAAACACACGCTACCACTGGTGTGGCTGGAACTTTTGGATATGTTGCTCCAGAGTATGCAATGACTTGCCGTGTATCCGACAAGGCTGACGTGTACAGTTATGGTGTGGTGCTTCTTGAGTTACTCTCAGACAAGAAAGCACTGGATCCTTCATTTTCCTCATATGGGAATGGTTTCAACATTGTTGCTTGGGCATGTATGCTCCTCCGACAGGGCCGTGCAAAGGAGTTCTTCACTGCAGGGTTATGGGATGCAGGTCCCCATGATGATTTAGTAGAAGTTTTGCACTTGGCAGTTGTGTGTACGGTTGACTCTCTCTACCAGGCCTACAATGAAGCAAGTTGTACGACGGCTGAAGCAACTTCAACCCCATCATGTTAACTGCCTGGTGAGACTCAGTAATTAACGTAGCGATTTGTAGAAGAAGGTAAGCCCCATTGTAATTTGTGCTTGTGCACTCTGTCCTCTTCGTGGACTGCCCTTAGCTTGAGTTCTAAATTGTAGTTAATCCACCTGTAAATTGTAATATAGGTTTGCCCCATTTTTTCAAGTTGTTTCTGATTAGGGGCTTGCTGATGAATCTGCAGAAGAATGCAGATATTAGTTTTCCACGTTATATACTTGTACGTCAGTTTTATTTGTTGTCGAATAAAACCATAGAATAGAGATATTTCTGGGAGAGCTTGGTTATTCACTTGATAATCCGATTATTTCCTATTTGTGCCCGACGCTTGCATACCAATGAGATCCATGTCCTTGAATGATTTGCAGAGCTTCTGCTTGCAGATCAGATATTCATACCCACTGAAAGAAAATGATGTCCAAATTCATTTGCCTAGGGATTCAAACTATGAACTCGCTGCATTCTTGGTTTGAATTCCAAGCAACAGTGGTCGTAATCCGTTTCTGGAACCATGCGTCTTTGTGCCCTCCCGTAACAGCTTCTTCCTTGGGATTTTACTGAACGTCGTTGAATTGGTATTTTCCTGTATGTCATAATCGCTGTGGGTGGGTGGTTCATGAACAACAAAACAACCCTTATTTTCCTATTTCTTTGGCTCTGTTTGTTAATCCCTTGTGGCTGAGCTTTTTGTTTCCAAAATAGAAACATAATACACTGCCGTTTGTTAACGTTCTTTCACTTTTACTTCACCTGCCTCACTTCTTTTTCTCAGCTGAGTCCACAATGAAGCGTCTTCTCCCAAGCTTCTTTGTAGTCTGTATCCGTCGCACAAATACGCAAAACTAAATGAAAAGAACCCATAACGAAGAACAAACCGTTCTAACTAAATAAACCCACCAATCTACAGTGAGAGAGAGAGAGAGAGAGAAATCGTGAAGAATCGAGTGGAGCAATGGAATGGGTAGGTGAATACTTGTAATACCTAATTGAATCCTTTTTTTTTTTTCTGTTCTTTTTCTCTCTTTTGGTTCTTCTGTGGAAGCAGTGTAGCACTAGTCAACTTGTGGGTGATGCATGACATTGGCTTCGTCCATATTCGGTTCTGCTACATACAGTTGCATCATATTAAAGAAGAAACCTACGATATTTCCTCAAATCCATTTCAAGTTCCACCAAAATTCGTGGGATAGCAAACTGCACCAAACGCAACAGATTTCTCTTAATAAAATACAGACGAAATTCATATGTTCTATAATCATTTTCATCTCTTGAACGAGCAAGTTCATACTCAAAAACTAAAAAACATAGAAGAGAAAAACAATCCTTTTTTTTTTTTTTTTTTCTGACAGACACTGCCGTTACAAAAAGGGAGTTGGGTTAACTACTATATGTTTTAGGGGGTGTGCCACATCACCGCCACCAGCATGCTTGACAAACTCGGCAGGAGATAGAAAGTTGCCATGACAAACACAAACTATCCTCACTTCCTCACCCTTCCTATATCTGTAAAGAAAACCTTCTATCTTTTTTCCATTGGGGCCGTCGCCCCTCGTGGACACGCTGGGCATACCTTCCAACACATTCCTCACAATATCCTTTGCTTCCTTGTCAGCATCTGTAGGTTTATTAGACTGATTGTGTGTCACCACTGCAGCAAACTTGTTTGATTTTCCATTGATCGTCATCCCAGCGTAGACTCCTGGTTTCTGCTCGCTTTCTGGTGAAGACTGAGCACTGCTGGGGCTTCTTGCTTCCACGCATTTGTTCATTCTTGCTGCATAACGCAAAATATGTAAAGCATAAGTGGGTTGATTAAAGAATCAAGGAGTAGCACATTAATGCAGACTACAAGACACAATTGTGAACTTCTGCAGAACCGTGGTTCTACTTGCATGACATGACATTTCCGACAAGAAAACGTTCAAATAAGTCCTACTAGAACAACGATCAGAAGGATAGCAACTGAACACCACCAATAGAATTCAAGTTTCCTTGACATGCTAAGAAACAAGGTCTCATCAAGCTAATCACAACACAACGATATTGAAACATTCAAAACCAAAAGCCTCTTCTGATGTACCCTCAATTTAGCTTTAGAAAAATACTTCTGCTTCAGCATAGGAAGTCTTCAGATATCCCTGCTTTCTCACTTGGGCTTCATTTGTTGCAATCAAATTTTGATCAGAAACTCAGGTTTCATCTTGATAAGAAATTGCATGAATTCAGCCATCGGCTTTGGGCCAAATGGAATCCCCTCTCGATATAAACAAGGG
The DNA here is from genome assembly GCA_013348765.1 of Carpinus viminea. NCBI lineage: Eukaryota > Viridiplantae > Streptophyta > Magnoliopsida > Fagales > Betulaceae > Carpinus > Carpinus viminea. The sequence goes on along the minus strand of CP054671.1, from coordinate 36,462,306 downwards.
GTTGAGGCTGAGGTTATGAGTTCAATCCCATACCGATTCAGTTGTATTTGTCTATCAATTAAAGTTGATGGGTAACTCAATCGGACCAGTACGAGAAACCCCATTAAACGGGTAATCTCTCAATGGATTGGCCATGCTAGGAATCATCATAAGCTGATGGGTTTTGATCGGTTCAATAACCAGATCCAGAACAAGCATAACGTTCTCATAGGTATTCTAGAAAGGGATTGTCTATAGCTCAAAGTAATGAGTGTCCAAGTTGTACAGTTCCTCACAGACGTCTCACAGCATTTTAGCATGGCCTTGAGCTATTAATGCACATTTGTAAACAATGAACCAGACATTTAATAGAGTATCAAACAACACTTGCAGCAGTAGAAATTTCAATTGCATCCTCTTTCCTCATGTATACTGTTATTATGTAAAATATTACTCCCTTTGTCCCCCAATAGATGATGTGCCTTTCATTTTAGGTTGTGCCGAAATAGATGAAAGTTTTCAAAAATCAACATATTTATTCATTTCAACTTCTCATATCACCCTTAAATTTGAACCCACATTTTTTCAAGCTTGACCTCACTTTTCTTGAGCCATCTAAAGACATTATGGGAAGAGTGTTTGTTTTTTTTTTTTTTGACATGTCTATACAAGAGGAGGGGAGATTCGAACCAGTGACATATGCTTCATAAGGCGTGGTCCCAGCAATTAAGCTACCTCTTGGGGAAAAGTGTTTGTTTCATTGAGCCATCTAAAGACATTATAGGAAGAGTGTTTGTTTCATTATACTTGGTGTTGCTTATAAACTTGCATTTATTGTAGGATGGATAGAGTAATATACATGGTCCAAGCACATCTCATCTTCCAGATTTCAGTAGCCATGAATCTGTCGGCCAAGGGGATAAATCTTCATCATAGTCCCCTACTTCCAAGCTACCTATAGGACAGTACTCAACTGGATACCCTTTACTTTTAAATTTGAATGCTCGGATATGACACTTGAAGCAGGTTTTGGCTATACAGAATAATAACACGAGAATAATAGTATTACATGCCAAAAATGGTCTAGGATACATTCCATGCAAGGAAAAATTCACTTACAATTAAAATCCATGTTATCTTAGCATGGTTAAGAAGCGCAAACATTTAACTAAATGAATCAAGAAAACACATGTTCATTAACAAGGCGAGAAACAAATACCCACGCCCCCCTAATGGAACTACCATAACAAGATAGCATTTGAATCCTCCTCGAACTCAAAAAAGGGAGAAGTATCTCATCCTTCTCAAAATTGTATTTTTCATAAAGATTATAACTATATGAAGACAAAACAGAGAACAGTTATATACATAAATGAAGCAACTGAGAGTGCACATCGATGTGAACACATTTGGAAAAGCTAAAATTGACTAAGAGCCACACTAGAAGAAAAAAAAGAAAAAAGAAACTTCTCAAAACAATTAGACTCTTGAACATATTAAGAAGGTGAACGACGTGCTGGATCGCATTTTTGGATCATTAGATTCGGCCTTTATGACTCTTTAGATCCAAATATGGATCTCAGCCACCTCTATACTAACATGAGTCAACGGCGATTCATTCACAAACTATACAACACAGACCAACCAAACTAAATAAAACACATCCAAACTCATTCCAGAGTATCCATCTCGATCATTTGAAAAACAAAATAAAAGCAGAAAGTAAAATAGCATCAGCGGATGCAACCACCAATTTGCCCACCATTGTCCAATTTTTTTTTCTAATTGCCAAACATTTCATTACGGGGAAAGAAATAAAGGTCAAACAGCATCTTATCCATCTGATACCCAACTAAGAATAATATGTCCCAGAATCCAAGCAAAAACAGTTATGAAAAGAAAACAACGATGAACTGAAAAGGTAATGCAATTACCTAGAGCTGGTTGGCTATCAGTTCCGATATCCCAGAAGACCCGCTCCCTTGGGAACCAAATGACCCTGTGATAATGGTGGCGGTTGTGGCACCTCCTCCAGATCACCGCAATCCAACCCATTCCCTTTCCACCATTCAATTCAACCCCACAACCTCCTCTAACACCAGAAGAGCCCCGAGTCAGCGCCACCGAGCACGAAAACTCATTCAATACCTTCACACACTGCTCTTTCTGAGAATTCCCATCACCACTCTCCACCTTCCTGTCCTCCTCACAGCTCTCCTCCACACAAATATCCCGGTTCCGATCCCTCCCAGCCTTAGAATTCCTCTGCTTCTCTGACCGCTTCCGCTTCGCCTCCATTCTCCTCAGTGTCTGCAACTCCTTCCTCTTTCTCCACGCCTCTGTCTCCGTAGGCAAAGAACAAGTCCTTATTAGCGGCGCGCAAGCCATAGGTACCACACACGCCGCGTCTCTGTCTCTCCCCGGGTTCACAAAGTCCGGTATCGAGGACGACCTTATGAGGTGCTGAGCTCTTAAAGGGTCTACACCAAACCGGCCATTCAATGAGAGCCCCAGGCTTAGCTCAAGCTCCTCCATATGTTCGCTTTGTTCTTCGAATTTGCGAGGAAAATGATTCCCTGATAAAAGTCTCTGCGACAGATCTCTCGGAAGATTGCTCATTTGCATGGAAATTTGTTGGAGGTCTCTGCTTCCAATATCCTCAGCTTGTCCCATTTAAAAAAGAAGATCAGAAGAAGCAAGCAGTAGAAGCAAATCAATCAAATTTACACACACCCAAATGAGCAAACTTGATGACAAAGTAGAATCTTAGCAGGATATTCCGGGACAATTAGAAGAGAGAAAGCTTTTAGCTAATAGAAAATTTGTTTCTAAAAAAAAAAAACCGAGGAGAACAAAGCAGAGAAGAGCTTATGAGCTCCAAGTTCTCCATAAAAACCGAATTCCAACATTGCTTCCGCGAGTCCACAATGAGAAACTCTACATTTTCTCTCACTTTCCCAGAAAACAAACACAGTAACGGGAGAAAACAAACGTCACGGAGAAAGAGAAGGGAAGAAGAAAAAAAAAAATGAAAAGGGACGAGGGGCCAGGGCATTAGAATAATGGAAAGTGGAAAAGGTCATTTTAGCAGCAAAGCGAACAATGAAATTACGTAAACACCCGTGGAGTCGTAGATATTCGACACGTGGAGGCCATGAAGAGCCCCGGAGTCCCACGTGGGTTATGGAACCAGATCTCGAGGAGACGCCAAACAAGAGTCTCCACAACCTCCTCGTTGGCTTGTGGGAAAGGCAGACACCAACAACACACGTGTCATTCTATGAATAGAATTCACCTAACTGCCACGTGTCCTGGATAATCTCGGCCTCGTAAAGCCGCAATGCTGCTGTCTCTTCCCTTCCCACCCCTCTCTCTCTCTCTCTCTCTCTCTGTACGATCTAAATTCTCGAACTACTACTTGTTTTGATTGAGCAAGAAGATAACACGTGGGCGGAAACCACTGGCTTCAGGTCAGGAGCCTTTTCGTTGGTTGCCATCTCTATAGCCGATGCGCCTCGCTGTCCCAACAGGGAAGATTAGCTCGCAAAAAATATGATGACACGTTTCAGAAACGGTGTGGTCCCATAAATCAAGACAAATCTAGTGGGAGCTGTGCTAATGACCTTTGTTGTTATTATTATTATTATTATTATTGGCATAATGAGGTTTGTTAATGAGTAAAAGTAATATTATGCAACTAATTTTCCATGTTTTTTTTTATAAAAATATATATATATTTCATTAAAAGTGTTTTACTTTATTTTGTAATATATATGGACAAGAATGACATGGCGAGATATGTTGAAAGTTGAAAGATCAGATTGGGTTGGCTAATCCACATCATACAGGCACTAAAATAATATCAGCGTTTTTCATTTTTTAAATGAAAAGGTAATGATGAAGAAACTCGCTTCAACCTCTTTTTTTTTAATAAATAAATCAAAGAGATTAATTGTGATTATTTTATATAAATGTGATTATGATAATGTTTTTCTTAAATTTGATTGAGTTATAACTTAACTCAATCTCATCATAATATTAATAAAAAAATAAAATAATTAATATTAATCAAACATATAAAAAAAATAACCTATTTACGAATATTCGAACCTACACTTTAATTTATATTATCCTGGTTAGGCATATAACTCACGTCAACTTGCTTGCACTTTATGGTGTCAAGTGGTATTCTGTGGGACAAGTACGTGTATATTTTTTCTACTTTCTTCATCATCAACAATCGAAACAGAATATATTGTTGTCTTCAAAGACTATCCTAACCTGCTCCCCCACAAACGAAAAACACATCAAATCTACGCCATCGGGTCACCCATCAAAGCAAAAAATTCCACGTTTTAATCGCATCGACGGCTAGAAACATTCCCAGACAGTCTATCTCAGTACAAACATCGTATTGTAGAGAGGCCAAGGGAATCTCCGGGGAACACGCAGAAAAGCAAAAAAAAAAAAATCAAGAGGAAGATCAGGCGTGGAGCCCAAGTGGACCAAGTTGCATGATGATTTAATTTTTTTTCGCGTCAGTGATCTGGGTCATCGCCACGTGTAGCTGATGCATCAGGTGCGTACGTGTCTTTTTCCAGTTGCAGGTCACAGCTCAGCAGGCAATCAAGTTGGCCGAGAGCGACGTTTCGTTGGAGAAAAAAAAAGAAAAAAGAAAAGGCGATGACGTGCTACGGCGTGTCGTTTTCCACGCGTCGCGTTGAAAAGCCGTTAATTTTTTTGCATTAAAAGATTGGTGAATCTTGAAGGATTGAAATCTCCGTGACTTTTTATTTTAAATTTAATGGTTTATAAAATATAGGTTATTTTTGTATAATCGAAGTATTAAAATAAAGTTTTTCTCTAAATTGAATTAAAGATATTTTTTTAACTTAATTTATAAAAGTGATATATATCCTATAAACATATGAGATACAGATATTTTTTTAATAGCATGGATAAAGTTGAAATTTTATTAAAAACTCAAATACATCTCACATGTTATTAGAAAAATAGACACATGTCACTTTTATAAACTAAGTTAAACGAAATTCCTTCAATCCAGTTTGTAGAAAAACTTTGTCTGAAGTATTAAATGCTGACTTTTATTTTACAAAAGTTTAAATAATTTTATGAGGTAATTACCTTTTGTCCCTATGAACTACAGCGTCTTCACACTTTTCTCCATAAACTATAAATTATGACACTTAACCTTATTAAACTATTGATACTTTCCTTATTTCTGTCAGTCAAATGGGTTAAAACTAATGGTCAATGGAGATTTTTTTTTTCTCATTTTTACCTCACTTCAAATCACAAAAATGATACTTATACCCTCCTAAAGTAGGGGTAAAAATGAAAAAAAAATCTCTATCCGTTGACCGTTCCTTTGACTAATAGAAAGAAAAAAGTATTATAAGATGATAATTTAATATGATTAAATATTATAATTAGTAATTCATAATAAAAAATATCAAATCACTGTAATTTATAAAGGTAAAAAATAATTATTCATAATATTATAAACCATTAAATTTAAAATAAAAAATCACAGTTAATTATTGAATAATTTTTAACTTCTTTCCATTTAGAGGAAATCCGGATCCAATAGTGATTGAGTGAGACTGTGGAGATGTGACAGCTGGTTTGCTTTTGGTTGGGTGAAATGTGTCTGGCTACTGTTGGATAGGGCTACAACAAGTTGCATAGGGTACGTGGTTGAAGGACTCCAGGTACACTGAAGAGTAATAATTGAAGAAGGAAAAAATATCTAAGAGCATTGAGTTTGGACACAAAGGATCGTCTGGACTAATTTCAGACACGTCATATTTGTTTAATTCACGTGTACAATTATATTTAACAAGAAGGCCAAAAGAAATATCATATGGGTGTACCCAATATTCACCCTGCCAGGTCCAACTCCAAGGATATGTAACCAAACACAATGCCCAATTCAAGTGATACTCAATCATTGGATGACACTTGGCTAAGGACGCACCTCACTAGCTGGAGGCAATATCCAAACATCATGCGCCCAACTCGGGTTTTGCCTAATCATCAGGTGACACTTGGTTGAGGTCATGCAAGAAAAGGAAACATGTCATTAATTATATAGTATGTAGTTACAGGACTCTCGATGGATAATATCTAGTTAGTTATAATAGAATGATATTTTAGTCCTCTCAAAAAACAAAAAAACAAAAATACTCTTTTACTTCAATGCATTCACCGATGCTTAACAAGTTTTGATACTTACTCGATATTATTATTTACAGTTGTGCATCAACATCATCATATAAATAATAGATTGTTGATCCCTCCATCTATATTATGTGAGTATTTATTAAGACTCGACCTTATTATTTGAACCATTGGTGTAAATGCAATGCATATTTCATTCAAATAACAATTTTAGGGTTTCTTAAAATTAAGTCAAAAAGCAGAGCAAATTAAGCGTTGGTAAAACAAAACAAAAGGAAAAGGGTGATGGCCCAGATGGGCCAGATGGAAGAAAAGGGAAAAACATGTTTCCATCATCCCACGCAAGAGGCTAGAGCTATCCATCCCCCACGATATATATATAATATATGAATTATGATGATGCCAAACCATACTGAAACACATATTCCACCAGGAAAATAAATAAATAAATAAAATGAAACTATTATTCCTAGCTAAGACCCACCAAGCTAGCTAGACACCGAGAATGAAACTCCTAACAACATCAACGATTTGAAAAGAGAGCGAGAGAGAGAAGAAAATAATGAATTTTATTGGAATCCACTTGCCAAAAAGAAAATAGTATTGGAATCCCACCAAAAATGGTAGTTTTATCTTGATGATTTTTTATTGTCTATTTGTATTCCCCCTTTTTTTTAAGTCTTAGCGTGTAATCAAATATCCTTCTGTCCTTCACATATACACACCTATTACTATTATTATTAGGGTCTTTCTTTATATATAACTTCTATTAGTCTTTGGTGTACACCCTCTATTTTAGTTAAATCTTCACTTTTCCAATTCAACAAACACCACCGATTCCTCTACCTCTACGCATAATAAAGCCACCGCCCAGCCTCCACCGGGTTAAAGAAATTGTCCTCTTTCTCCAATTTGTAAGAATTTTTTGTCCATATTTTTCAGATTTCAGTCTTATATTATATAATATAGGGAAATTACATTTACTAATATTTTTATTTCAATTTTTACCTACAAATCCAGTCTCCCACTTTCACATTAGTAGGGAAGTGGTTGCCAACATTCATTCAACTGTTTTGAAATATTAAAGGTGGTTGTGGCTGACTCGTGGACCAAGCATATATATGCATATACCAATTAACTCTATTTGACTTTGCTTTGCAATTTGCACCAATATCTTTCATATAATTTTCTTTCCCTAACTAGCTTAAGCTTGCCATGGCCCAAATATTGATGGGAATGTCTTTTTTAGTCTATCAACGAAGTAATAGAAGTGGTATAAGTAACATTACCTTACAATTGAATACATGTGTAATGGATTAAATCAAAGGATAAAAAGCTTACAAACTGCTATTTTTATAAGCTTAAGCTTTTAATATAAGTTATGACTTCATATAATATCACAACCAAATTCTAGAGTTTGAACCATTTGTCTCTCATTTCAATTAAATATTCAACAAATTAAAAGAGGGAGTTTAAATTAAAAGATTGAGAGTGTTAGAATATAAATTAAATGATTAAATTCTTAAGCTTTTTAGATAAGTAGTAATTTAACACTCACGTAGCATTTTTTCTCCTAACAAAACCTCACTTTTCTACTCAAAATAAAACCCCCGGGCTTGTCACCTGCCCGGATTTTTATTGAAATTTCTAATCCACATTGCAAAGAGAGTGGATTTGAAACATAGGTCAAAATTGTAAATCTAGCCCTCCAAACCAAACCCACCCAAATTGCCTTTTTCACATCCCAATTCTCTAATCCCTCCAAGGCAAGGCCACTTCGTGTACCCACTCTTGTTGGGTAAACCTTGGATCCATGTACCTCCACACAAATCAGATAATACTCGGACTTCACTGGTGGGCTGGCCTCAAGGAATTGTTTGCATCCAAAGAATTTTGAACATTAGGCCTGATCGAAATACCACCAATACCAAGGATCTTACCACTTGAGCCAAGCCCTGCCCTGGGTTCTTCACATCCCAATACAGAAAGAGTTCTAGGTCGCTACAAAATTACAAATAACTTCAAAAGGCCATTACATCAGTGTATGATCTCATTTGAGGTTGAATGTCTAAATTCTTGTGGTCAAGATGATTTTACACGAAATTGTAAACCACAGTATATTCTAGCCAATCAAGATTGGATTAGGAAAAAAAACAAAGAAAAAGAAAATAAATCAGGAAAACATCCCATCCATTCAACCGTCAACTACCAAAAACTACAACAATGAAACCTCCATAGCAGTAACATCAACAGTTTTTTAATGCAGGTGGAGGATGACCTGAAGATTCCGCAAAGCTACATTTATACCCAATGGGGAAAAAGCACCCTAAATATTTTTACCTAAGGGAAGGAAAAAAAGAAGAAGTTAACACCCTAAACTAAAGAAAGTACCTCTACGTCTCAATATCACTCCGGCCAATTGGAGAGTCCAAAGTTTAAACTAAGAAAATACCTCTACGTCTCAATATCACTCCAACTGGAGAGTCCAAAGTTAAACTATCTCATTGAGTCGTATGATTAAATCATTTTCAGTCATTTGATGCTAGCACTGACCTTAGATACAATTTTGTCATAAAAAGGCTGACAAAAATTCACTCCATCGAGTTTCATGAGGAAACATTTTGCTTTGGTCCACTGGGACGGCCTCCTCTTCCTCTGCCTTGCTGATAACCTTCACCTCGCCCAACAGGACCCCTGCCTCGACCAGAGAAATCACCCCAGCTTCCATAATCGTTTCTACTAAAACTGCGAACACTGCCATAATTCCCACGGCTCTTGAAGCTGTCATTCCGATAACCTCCCCTTCCAGAAGAGAACCTACCTCTTCCACTACTACCAACTGCAAGAACCAAAAAACATGGACTACTATGTCAACCAAGCATGGAATTTGAACATCCAAACCTTGCAGCCTCTTTAACAGTCAAAACACTAGTTAATTTCATTTTCCTTTTCCAAGAGTATATACTTTGAAACTATATGTATCAGATAATTCCTAACAATTCAGTCAATGGAGGAGACCTCATATGCTAATTGCTTCCCAATTACCTCGAGTGGTAGTTCTCTTTATTTCAACAACAGCCTTTCGCCCCCCAATGGTGATGGGTGAAGCCTGAAATATAACACTTACGTTGTTAATAGAAATAAAACCTACCATTCTATGTCTCAAGTTTAGTCTAAAAATGGTTGACGGTATCACAACTAATAATAGATCAAAATAAGGAACAAAATCTATTGAGGTAGCAGCTTAGTCAAACCTGTAGCAAAAAGAGAGAGAGAATGCTTTACCAGAAATGCAAAACTAATTCTCCTTATATTCCATGCCCAAAAGAAAAGAAAAAAACAGGTTTAATGTCAACTATATCAAGCAGCAGCCCGACACAGAATGCATATGAAGGTTGACAAAAAGGAATCATAGCAAATATGTTGATGATGTATATATCGTACTCGATTGGGCAGAATAGCCAAAAGAGGGAAGCAATTATGTTTGAGTTTAATCACAGCTGAGGTGAAAAGATGAAAACTAATCACCCCACAACATCTAAACACTAATGCATGAAAATAAAATATCTTTGAAAATTGAGTGTTGGTTAACAAGGGATATACCTGAATTGCACTATTCATGGAGCTCAAAGAATGAAATTCAACAAAGCCAAAACAGTATCCCTGCTGCTGCACAGAGCAAAGCAGGTTGGGGAGGGATAAAATCATGTCAGGAAATGCAGAGCAAAGTTGGTATATTCTATGCACTTGAAACATCTGAAACCAACCTTATTATTTCTGACTTGGATACCTCCTTGCTTGATGGGTCCAAATTTCTTGAATTCCGAATCAAGCTGCTCAACTGCCACCCCTAAGGGCAAATTTCGAATGTAGATGGAGTAGCCCTCTACTGCAACCATTAGAATGTGGCTATTTAAAGTGGCAACAAGATAATGAGAAGCAGGACAACTAAGACACCAATCCAGAAAGCAAGCATAATAACCCTAAGAGTCCCATCATTGCAATCTCTTATATGTGATATTCAATTTAATGAGTAAAGATACACAAAACTTTGTATCATATAAAAGGAACTTACAAAATTCAAAGATGAGCTTTCATGAAAAGACCGCAATGTATTGTATAAGACAAACACAGGAAAATGGACAACAAAGAGAAGCATACCATCCTCTTGCGTATTGCTACTTTCAGGGGTACCAACGCTACTTGGAGCTGATGCTTCAAGAACTGAATTAGGTACTGCCAACCCAAGTGACAGGTTCTCCGGTGTTTTTGAAACCACCTTTATAGTATTAGTAGGTACATAAACTTTAGTGTGCCCTGAACTCCCTCTTGTTACTTTAACCTACAAGAACATATAATAAAGTTCAAGAGATAATTCTAAAAGCCAATGCTTGCTAGACATAAGTCTTTGGCCATGAACTCACAATTGATGCATAAGACTTCTTGGGAGCATCATCTTGGCCTGAAGAAGAAGATGACTCTACAGCTGTGGAAACATCATTACCATTTGAATGAGATTTAGGTTGTGGAATAGCCTGTTTTTCAGTAGCCAACTGTCTCTCAAGCTGGGATGGGTCATGAGATTTCTCAACAACGTTTTGATCCTCTTCTACAGTAGAAGTTTCCAGATTTGTTGCAGGAGGATCAGAAATATGAATTGGCTCTGCAAACAAAACTTCAATACAAGGTTAAAGGAATTCCCGATGCAGTGTACAAATGAAGAACAAAGATGACTAATAGCAGTAGTATAACCTTACCTCGATCTGGGGTTAAGGGGACAGTTGTCACATCATCAACTCCATTAACAGCATGGTCATCTAATGGTTCATCATCTTCTACATACCTAAAAACATCATTAAGGACGAAGTATCCATTGTCTTGTGGAGCAAGAAAAAATGATTGTGCAAATTTCCTTCTCAAGTTATCCTTGCCCGTTAAACATCCAGTTACCAACACAGTTACTCCATCCTTGTAAGACTTCTGAGCATCTGCAGTCTTTATCTCTGCCTTATAGTCTTTGTATTCCAAGGACATAATCTTCTCATGGATACCCTGCTCAAGAAATGTGCTTACTAGCTGAAGTTTGACTGATAGTTGTTAAACAAACCTCATAAATTGTTTACTACCAATCAATTAAAAATATTTCTCTTTAAAATTAGAAGGGTCCAGTAGAGGGAGGAAGAGAGAGAGAGTAGCTATGATACAAGTTGCAGCAAAAATGCAAGCTGTAAAGAAAATCAATAATCAGTTACATATGTAGTATTGTCAAATTGCCATCATCAACAGTATTACTTACCATCATGAATGGTAAATATTACATCCTCAACGGATTTGTGTTCTAGAGGAAATAAGAACGATCTTAATGTCTTATGTAAGAGTTAAACATTATAATGCAACAAAACTACAACTTTCCAGTTCGCAGTTTTATCATGGCTAGGGTAAAAAAGGAAAAAGAATAGATTATTATTTACTAATGAAATTTTATTTCCTGATTGGAATATTAGTAAATTACCAGCAAATAGTCCATTGATCTTTGCATATCAAGAGATAGAATTTCCATTTCTCTGACTTCAAATTATCCTTACGATGGATTTGTTGAACTTGCAACAAATTATTCGACACTAAGTCATTATCTAGAATCTCACCTAAGCCAGTTGCCTAAATAACAGAGCTGTTAGCCTTCTAGTGCTTGGTGAAATCAAGCAGTTTCTTAGCTCACATAAGCCACAGACTGATGTGAAAAGCAGTCCAAGTGTATGATATTGTAAAAATGATCAAAACTTCTGTAAGTGCGTGTGTAACCAGTTCTCCATACCATAGGATGAACTAGTCACCCAACATGAAACACTGATAGTGACATACAGAACTATGAATAAATGCTCTTCTATTCAATATACAATAATTGATGCCAACGTGTACTTGAGGGGCATCTCACTAACAATTTTACATACACCCAATTGGCAGTGAAGCAAATAACATACTTGCATGGAGGTCACTGAGGTCATCACACCATTACAATCAGGCCGGCTTAGCACACTTGAATCTTGATAGAATCTATGGACCGATTCTGGTGAGTGGTGAAGAATATGGTAGTACTGCTCGACAAAAGCGTTTCCAACCAATTGAGCAGTGGGAGCAGCAGCAGGAGGATTTTCAGTTTGCAAAGCCATTCTGCCGAAATGCCAGCACAATAATTTTTTTTTTATTGGTAGAAAAAAATCTAATAAAAAAACTATTATTACTCAAAAATTATCTCCACATCCTTTGGAACTAATAATTTGAATAGATTAAACATTGAACATCTAGGTCCAACAGACAAATGAGACAAAGAAACCTTAATTCTAGTCATAATGTAATCAACAATGTTCATTAAACACCTAAACAATCAGCAGGCTTGCAAAAACCAGCAAGATATCTTTGCACCATAAATATTTTGAAAAAAATGGCACGAACAAATATAATAACCCACAATGTTACCTGATAAAGATCAAAACTATAATAAAAATTAAGATGACTGCTATTATCTCTTTTGTCAAAGTGTGTTGGCTGATGCATTGGGCTAGGACACTTAAAAGGTTACAACCTCCAAACAATCAGATCCCGCAAGAACGTTGTTGGTTTGCATTCCCAAACACTTATATCAGCTTCAAAAGTGTTTCAAGCATATGTTTCCATGTTGGATTTTCATACGCGTGGCCCTGGAGAGGGCCAAGTCTTGTTAAGGGATCCATGTAGTCAACCCCAATTAGTTCGGATTAAGGTTTAGTTGAATCAAATTGTAAGTTGGGATGCACATAAACCAAGAAGCTCAATTTGAACTCTTTTAATCCCTCCCCAACAAAGAAAAAGGGCGGGGGGGAATTCAAACTTGCGAAAGGAAACAAAAGCCAAAATACCGTGCGAACTAATTAAGGGGACCAAGTAAAATAACATTAAATAAATCACCAGACACACAGCCAAAAAAAAAAAGCCTATTGATATTGACACCGCAGCAAAAAGAGCAAGTGATATAAAACAAACACATTATTCAAAAGGACGGAATCAGGCTTTGTTAATGATATAGCCACATTACGGTAAAGACCAGAAAATAAAAAAATAAAAAATAAATCATAAATCATAAAACTGAGAATCAGAAAATTTGTAACTTCGTGATCTGACAGGCATCAAATTCATCCCAAAATCCGGCACAAAAATTCGGAAAAAAAATACCGATTTTCAAAGCAACGTCAGTACATTCCCGGGATCCAACCAGAACAATATCCAAAATCTAAACCCTAAACCAAACTCAAACATACAAAATAAAGAAAACCCATTCGAGGAAACAAAGTATATCGACAAATGAAGACACGTTCTTCCCCAAAATTCATAGCGAATATGAATTAGATTTTACAAAGCAATAAATAAATAAACATCCATGATAAAAAATAAGAAGAAAAAAAAACAAAAAAACAAAAACTAAACTCTTCATTACGCATAACAATGCCTGATCGTACCCAAAAAAAAACCAAGTAAGGAAACTAAATTAACAAAAAAAAAAAGTGGAAAAATATATTAATTTTACAAGAAGAATGAGCAAATAAAATGCTAAACAATACAACAACAAACCCATTAAATACTACATACAAATATCTCGAAAAGAAAAAAGATTTCGAGAGAACCTGAAACTGGAAATGTTTGAGCTTGCAAGTAACGACGATTGGCTACGACGAGATGGTACAGTGCCTTCACCAAAGGACTGCGCACACACACAGCGAGAGCACCAAAAAGGGCGAGCCTGAGAGCTACCTGTGGAGTATGTGTATAAATGTATCTTCCCACACTCGAATACTCAACACATGTCGGGTTCCTTTTTGTGCAGTTTGTCCATTTATCAATCCCACTATTTGGACAAGGATTTAGTTTAGCTCAGGTTACTTTTCGTACAGCTTGTCCGGTTGCTATATAATTACAACACTAGTAATGAAAACTTTCCAAATAATAGTTCAATCGATTGCGGATCAAAAGTAGCTCAATCGACTATGGATTACATTTTATAAAGCATATGTCATTAGTTCGAGTCTCCTCTTCCTTCCATTAAAAGTTTGTTTGAAAAAAAAATACTCGTTTAGTAAAAAAATAAAAGTCATTTTAAATGTCTAAAAAGTCAAAAAATGATTAAAAAGTATTTTTGGCAAAAACTTTAAAATGAAGCTTTTGTCCAAAAGCTTTTTTTTTTTTTTTACTTAAAAATTCTATTTATCAAACGTAATTTTAAACTGACTATTAATTAATGTCTTAAAATAATATAAAAACTAAAATAATTTTTATGGATCTCATGTGGAATATGGGGTGTGGTGTTATTGGATTGTGATTGATATGTTTCTAAACGATTAATGCTCCATTTTTTCTTCTTCTATCAAGTTGTTCATGGGTTCAAATTTTACATGTCCTTATAATTAAATATTTGATATTAGGTTAACACTAAATGCCTATTATAGTACTATTAGTGCCACTTATTTTTCTAAAAGTTGTCACATTCTCTTAAAGTATCAGTTTTTATCAACTCGCTCTATAAGGTTTAAATTTTATCAATTTAAATCCTAAAGATATAATTGTTATAAAATATATCCTCCCATCCATCTTTCATTACATTTTTATTGGTGTTGTCACATCTTACCCAATCAAAAGGTGACATGTGCCCCCATAAAAAAGTTATAAATATAAATATAAAAATTTAGAAAAACAAATGGGGCCCCTTTGTCTTTAATTATAATTTTTAAAAATTAAAAAAAATTCCTTTTTGTTTTATATTTAGGGGTAATTACCTTCTACTTTTATGAACTACAATGCCTTAAACACTTTCCCCCCATAAACTATTAATTATGACACGTGACCTCATCAAATTACCATTTTAAGATACTTGATCTTATCAAACTACCATCTTATGACATTTTCCTTTTCGTTAGTCAAATGGGTTAAAACTAGTGGTCAATGGTCATGTGACTTGCATGTGCCATTTTAAATTTTTTTCCTTCCATTTTTACCTTCACTTTAGATTTTTGGATTAGAATTTATGAGGATATAAGCGTCATTTTCTTGATATGAAATGAGAGCAAAAATGGAAGGAAAAAAATTTAAAATGATTGACTGTTAGATTTAACCCCTTTAACTGACGAAATGAGAGAAAATATCATAAGATAGTAGTTTGATGGGGTTAAGTGTCATAGTTGGTAGTTCATGGAAGAAAGTGTCAATACGTTGTAGTTAATGGGTGCAAAAGGTAATTACTCCTTATATTTATTTATTTTTTATATTAAATGAGACACGTATCACCTACTCTTTTTTTTTTTTGATATGCTCACACAAGAAGGGGGAGGAGGATTTGAACCAATAACCTTTACTTTATTAGGCGTAATCCCAGACATACATCACCTTCTTATTGGTATTACATGGTAGTACCATTAGAAATTAAATGAAATGTTTAAATTGAGTATGGCGCAAGATCAAAAAGGAATATTAATTTAACCATTTTCAATGGGTAGGGGACTATGTCTCATGAAGCAAGTGGCAAAACTCTAGGAATTGGTTCATGGGGTCCCAGTCAAATGTATTTTTGGGCAAAGTGAGAATTTATATTTTTTTAATATTTAAATATTAATTAAATAATATTTATTTTAATATTGTTGTTATATTTTTCTATAAATTAGTATTATATGCATTAAAGGACAAAAATTGAGAATGAAGTTGGATGGGAAGTGTGACATGAGACATGGGAGAGAGACAATTTTTTTTTTTAAAAAAAATTATTTTTGAGTAAAATAATCGGACATAGGAGAGAGAACTAGACATTATTTTAATTTTTCTTGGATGGAAAACCATCTTTTAGCCTTTAGGAGAAAAATTTAAAGAAAAAATTCAGTTTACCCTAATAAAGTTTCATGAGATTTTCAATTTGAACCCCAAAATTTTAAAATTGGCAATTTACTCCCCTGAAATTTCAAAAAGTGGCAAATTGAACCTTCTGTTAACTTTTCTATCAAATTAGACGGAATTTTTTATAAAAAAAGCCTGAGGGCATTTATGTCATTTCATCGTTTTCCGTCTAATTTGACGGAAAAGTTAACGGAATGTTCACTTTGCCACTTTTTGAAACTTCAGGGGGATAAACTGCCAATTTTAAAACTTTTGGGTTCAAATTAAAAACCCTTAAAACTTCATGGGGATAAAAAATTTTGCCCAAAATTTATAGGAAAATTTTGTTGGGGTTTGTATAATAATTTTATAGGGACCCTCCTAAGGCTATACTATATAAAATAGCAAATTTGTCAAGGTTTAAAAATTTTTGGGGTGTCCATGGTCCCCAGACATCCATGTGGGTCTGGTTCCTGTATGAATTAGTGGTCACTAATTCAAATTTTACTCATACTCACCATTTTCTATCCCTTTGTGTTGACATATTTTTAAAAATAAATAAATAAAAACAAAAAATCACATGACTTATCAAACTTTGTATTGATCTCTTAATCTTTTTATAAACATGGGAGGGAGGAACTATGAAGTTTAGGATTCAAATACTTTGATTAGTCTATGATTAAGTAAATTTGTAATGGATACAATAGTAGTGAGTTTAGTACTATAACTGAATAACAGTTGGGCGCAACTGTAATAGGTTTTCTTTTAGAGTGGTTAAAGAGTTCCATAATTGTGAAGTCCATCTTATAAGGGAGGTATGGAAATAATAGATAATTCTCAAGTCATTACTTTGTAATAGGACCCAAGCATCATTCAATACAATCCATTATTTTCATCCCATATATATTCAACCCTTTTCATTCTATTCCACTGTTCCAATCCATAAGTACCAGAAAATATAAAAAAACACATAACAAAATTATATAAAAGAAAAGGTTTCTATAAACTTCTCTTTAAGAAAGGCATGGCAACCAACGTGAAAAGAGATTGTCCTCAAAAATGTCACGCAAAGGATATATGACCTAAAATTCATTGAAATTAATTGTGGGTTTGAATGTCACTTTTTAAACTTTATACGTACAACTAACACAATGATAATACTTTGGAAGTTAAGTGTATTTTTTTCCCCAATGATTTCTTTTTTAAATTAACTCATGATTATTTCATTGCAAAAGACAATCAAATCAGTAAGATATTTTGCAAGGAATGAGGGAGAGTGGACTCTCCTTGGCATCTTTGGTGCACAATATGTTGTTCAGAATGTGCTTGGGCCTAAGAGCCCCACATTACCAGACGCCTAAGCCCGCCGAAGGTAATAGTGCCAACTTAGCAATCCGATCCACTTACCTTATAAGGAGTGCAGAACAACCGCGAAGCACAGGATCGACCCAATAACCTTCACTAAGCCCATCTCCTTCCTAAAGACGAATAAGTCCGACAATTATGCCATACCGGAACCGATAAGGAAGCGTTTGACGCCGCCGGAATTGGTGACCGGACACCACGCACAAACCAATATTCCATGCTCAATCATGGAATGACACTTGGCAGGGCCCATAGAGAAGAGGGGATCTTTAAGATTATTAGAAAGACGGATCCCAATTGTATGCTGTAGTTAAAACTATAGTATATATACCGTTAAAAAATTGAAGGGTGATGATTTAATTAAAGTAATTGAATGACATATATCTGTCATAATAAATATTAATTTTCTATTTCATTATTCACTTAATCTATTTATTGGTATTTATTATGATAGATATGAACGCTTTTATTTTTTAACAGCATGTATGTCTTAGTTAAAACTACAGTATAGAAGCTAAATCCTAAAAAGACTTTACATCCAACGATGAGAAGGCACAAATTCCCAATTTCATTACTCATGCAACAAGATTATTGACTTAAACATGGCATGCATATCTGTCAATACACCCGACAAGATATATATATATATATATATATATATATATATATATATAAATAATGTTTTTAAGACTCATTAGCTTGGAGTGGACTCGCGTACCCTCCATATGATATATTTGAAGAAGAAGAAAAAATGTTATGGATACAAAATTTTTTAGCAAAAGATGGGTACCAAACTAACGTGAAACCCATTCATTTGAAAGTATCAAAATAATTGATCAAGAGAACTACTACGGCTACAAATGAATGAACTCTATATCATTTTTATATCCATCAATATTACTTAGTAAAAGATTTATCACTCATAATATTTTTCTCGAAGAAAATACCAGTAGAGAGAGGGAGAGAGATAGAAGGATAAGCTCATAAGCAAGAGCGTTCGCTCTCGCCATCAAACATACATTTGAACTGGCCACACAATAAAAGGAAAAAAGAAATATATAGAAGCAAAGTAAAAATGAAAAAAAAAAAAGAAAAAAAAAAAAGGCACATTTCAGACATTATTTAAGCAGAGCTGGACATAAATCTTACGTAGTAGATATGAATATTTATGTCTAGCAATTGCGTTTGTAGCGACTGTTACACGATTCTGGTCGACGAGGTTTATTGCCTTCCGGAAGGCAGCTTTCATACGGCCGACCTCGGCTACAACCAACTGCTTGTTTATTCCGGTTATTAGTGCCGTCGGTGACAGTATTCTTGTCGGCGAGCATTCTGGTTATTTCGGAATCAAACATAAACTCTAGCTCGTCCATGCGGCCGTCGTAACGGGAGCTGGCGTTGTTCTTCTTTATTGAAGTAGTCGCTCCACAATGTCCGGTGTGCAGAAAAATCAAGAGCATCACTAGGAGTGCCGGACAGGGACCCCTCTTTCTGTTCACTATTTCTCCCACCATCTCAGCGCCTCTGTTGAGGGAGTCCTGGGAGGAATTTGCTGAGGCTGGTGGTGGTGAATGAGAACGGTATGATTTTAAATACGCCCGAAAGATGTACATCGGATTTATTCCGTACGATTTATCTTTTATTTCGGCAAAATGACAATAAAGCCCCTTCACGTTATAGTGTGGGATAAAAAAAAAGAAAAAATTAAAGCCTAAACCCTAAAACCCTAAACCCTAAAAAATAGAAACCAAAAGAATTTAAGGGAGTTACCAAACTATTATCATCTTTTGAAGGGATGGTTAACCACCTCAAGAGTTGCTTGGGGGTGAGTGAACACCCTCAAGAGAGTAGCCAATCATCTTATCACCTTCGATGAGTAGTCGGTCTCTCGTTCAAAGGATGATGTGTGGCAAAAAAAAAAAAAAAAATGCTTTAAGGGGGTGGTTATTACCTTTTTAAAAAGTGAGAAGATTGTCAGATCACCTTAACTACTACCGTAATGTGTGGTTGGCCTGTCCAAACACCCCATTTGGTTGATTGATCATCACCCGCTTTGAGTTAAGGGATGGCCAGATAAAGTGGTCCGGCCACCATTTAGCTTTTTCTTATCATTATTTTCTTTCAATTTTTAATATTTACGTGGCTCAATTTAGGCCATTCATTTTAAACTAAAGACATGTATTGAAAAAATTGTTGAAAACTCTATCTTAACATGCGCTCTATGGTTTTGTCCAATATCACATCTCCACTTTCTTAATTATGATACGTACAGCTGATCGATGCTTAATTTGTTTTATTAATATATGTTCTAACACACACAAAAGATAAATAGTAATTACGAAGAAGATAAAACTCAACACGGTTTGACAATTATGTAGAAAATGGTTGATCATATTCTCCCACTTGAATACTTTTCCTGTATTGGCATGATAGGATTTTAGATGCTATCTCACTCTTACTCCACTAAGTAAATTAGGTGAATTAAATATGTTATCTTCTTTTCAGTGGACCTTTATTAGGGTCGCATTAATTATAAGTTAAGTGAAATATGTTGTGCTCATTTTCTGTGGTCCTTATTATGCATACCTTGTTTGACATTATCAATCTAGGATAAAACAAGATCAAATCATCTATATTCAAGTAAAATATATAAGCAACTCTAAGGTCATAACGTCCTAACCAAAACTTCTTGGTTCGGATAATTAATTAGGCATCATACAATTTCCTTGCTTAACAATTCTTGTGTGGTAATTATTCTTTAAATTTTAACCACCTTATCAAAGTATATTTGACATTGCAATTAATTTTGTGATTTTGAATTAAATCGCAAAAAATGTATCATTTGGAAGTTTGTTTTAGAAAAATTACAACTTAAAGATGTAAAACATATACATATATGTGTGTGTTTAAACCACAGATAAGTGGGAGCGTTTTAAAAAAAAAAGTAACAATTTAAAGTTAAACTATAATTTTAAATATTAAATCATAATTTTACCAATTACTTAACTGTTGTGTTCTCCAATTGATATTTTCAAATTGACATAGGAATGGGACTCATTAATTACGCTTTGCATGATTAAGCATGGCATGGCATCAAACCAGAAGTAACATGTCGGGTTCCTTTTTGTGCGGTTTGTCCATTTATAAATCCCACTATTTGGACGAGGATTTTGTTTAGCTCAGGTTACTTTTCGTACAGCTTGTCCGGTTGCTATATAATTACAACGATAGTAATGAAAACATTTCACGTAGTAGTTTAATTGGCTGCGGATCATAGAGTTGTTCAATCAACTATAAATTATATTTTATAAAGTTTAGGTCATTAGTTTGAATCTTTTCTTCATTTTCTTAAAAGTACGTTTAAAAAAAAAAAGTACTCGTTTAGTATAAAAATTAAGTCATTTTAAGGGTCTAAAAAGTTTAAAAATAACTAAAAAATATTTTTGGTAAAAACTTAAAAATGAAGCTTTTGTTCAATTTCAAAAGCTCTTTTTGACTTAAAAACTCTATTTCTCAAACGCAATCTCAAACAAACCCTTTGTTAATGTCTTAAAATAATATAAAAAATAAAATAATTTTTATGGATCTCATGTGGAATATAGGTTATGGTGTTATTGGATTGTGATTGATATGTTTCTAAAAGATTAATGTTAATGTTCCTAAGAGGTAGTTCAATTGACTGAGACCACACCTCATGAGGTGAATGTCACTATTTCGAATTTCCTATTCCCCCTCTTGTGTGGACATGTAAAAAAAAAAAAAAAAAAGAATTAATGCTCCTCCTTCTTTTTTTTTTTGCATGCTCCTTTTTTTCTTCTTCTATCAAGTTGTTCAAGGGTTCAAATTTTACATGCCCTTATAAATATTTGATATTAGGTTAATACTAAATGTCTATTATAGTACTATTAGTGCCACTTATTTTTTAAAAAGTTAATTGTCACATTCTCTTAAAGTATCAGTTTTTATCAACTGATCAGCTCTATAAGGTTTAAATTTAATCAATTTAAACCCTGAAGATATAATTGTTATAAAATATATCTTCTCGTCCATCGATCTTTCATTACATATTTATTGGTGTTGTCACATCTTACCCAATCAAAAGGTGACATGTGCCCCCCATAAAAAAGTTATAAATATAAATATAAAAATTTAGAAAAACAAATGTGTCGTTTAGCCACCCCTTTGTCTTTAATTATAATTTTTAAAAATTTTAAAAATTCCTTTTTGTTTTATATTCTTCTTTATTTATTTTATTAAATGAGACATGTATAGTATCTCCTTCTTATTGGTTTGACATGGTAGTACAGTTAGAAATTAAATGAAATGTTTAAATTGAGTATGGCTCAAGATTGGAAAGGAATATTAATTTAACCATTTTCAGTGGGTAGCTCTACCGACTGGGGACTATGTCTCATGAAATGGTAGTCATTAGTTTAAATTCTATTCACCTTTTTCCATTCCTTTGTGTTGACATGTTTAAAAATAAAAAATAAATAAATCATATGACTTATCAAACTTTTGTATTGATCTCTTAATCTTTTTATAAACTAGGGAGGGAGGAACTATGAAGTTTAGGATTCAAATACTTTGATTAGTCTATAATTAAGTAAATTTGCAATGGATATAATAGTAGTGAGTTTAGTACTATAACTGAATAACAGTTGGACCCAACTGTAATAGGTTTTCTTTTAGAGTGGTTAAAGGGTTCCATAATTGTGAAGTCCATCTTGTAAGGGAGGTATGGAAATAATAGATAATTCTCAAATCAATACTTTGTAATAGGACCCAAGCATCATTCAATACAATCCATTATTTTCATCCCATATATATTCAACCCTTTTCATTCTATTCCATTATTCCAATCCATAAATACTAGAAAATATAAAAAATATATAACAAAATTATATAAAGGACAATGTTTATATAAACTTCTCTTTAAGAAAGGCATGATAAAGAACGTGAAAAGAGATTGTGCTCGAAAATGTCACGCAAAAGACATATGAATGACCTAAAATTCATTGAAATTAATTGTGGGTCTGAATGCCACTTTTTAAACTTTAAACGTACAACTAACACAATGATAATACTTTGGAAGTTAAGTGTATTTTTTTCCCCCAATGATTTCTTTTTTAAATTAACTCATGATTAGTTCATTGCAAAAGACAATCAAATCAGTAAGATATTTTGCAAGGAATGAGTGAGAGTGGACTCTCCTTGGCATCTTTGGTGCACAATATGTTGTCCAGAATGTGCTTGGGCCTAAGAGCCCCACATTACCAGACGCCTAAGCCCGCCGAAGGTAATAGTGCCAACTTAGCAATCCGATCCACTTACCTTATAAGGAGTGCAGAACAACCGCGAAGCACAGGAAGCGTTTAATGCTGCCGGAATTGGTGACCGGACACCACGCACAAACCAATATTCCATGCTCAATCATGGAATGACACTTGGCAGGGCCAATGGAGAAGAGGGGATCCTTAAGATCATTAGAAAGACGGATCCAAATTTTAACTACAGCTGTTAAAAAATTGAAGGGTGATGATTTAATTAAAGTAATTGAAGAGTATAGATATGTCATAATAAATATCAATTTTTTCTTTTATTCATCACTTCATCTATTTATTAGTTTTTTTTTTATATGTCCACACAAGAGGGAGAGGGGGGATTCGAACTAGTGACCTCAACTTTATTAAGTGTGGTCCCAACCGATTGAGTTACCTTTTGGAAACTATTTATTTATTGGTATTTATTATGATAGATATGAATCTTTAATTTTTTAACAGTATGTATGTCGTAATTAAAACTACAACATAGAAACCAAATCCTAAAAAGACTTTACATCCAACGATGAGAAGGCACACGTTTCCAATTTCATTACTCATGCAACAAGATTATTGACTTAAACATGGCATGCATATTTGTCGATACACCCAACAAGCCTTTAAACTGATATATATATTATGTTTTTTAGACTCATTAGCTTGGAGTGGACTCACGTACCCTCCATATGATTTATTTGAAGAGGAAGAAAAAATGTTATGGATACAAAATTTTTAACAGAAGTGGATACCAACCTAATGTGAAACTCGTTCATTTGAAAATATCAAAATAATTAATCAAGAGAACTACTACGGATACAAATGAATGAACTCTATATCATTTTTATATCCATCATTACTTAGTAAAAGATTTATCACATATAATATTTTTCTCGAAGAAAATACCAGAAGAGAGAGAGAGAGAAGGATAAGCTCATTAGCAAGAGTGTTCGCACTCGCCATCAAACATACATTTGAACTGGCAACACAATAAAAGGAAAAAAGAAATATATAGAAGCAAAGTAAAAATGAAAAGAAAAAAAAAAGGCACATTTCAGACATTATTTTAGGGGTGAAATTTAAAATAACCTAACTGTATCCGCTAACCCCGCTAACTGTTAACTGCACTAACTGCTAACCGCTTTCACCCCGCTAACTGTTAACCGCACTAACTGCTAACCGCTTTGAAAGCGGTTAATAAAAACCGCTAACCGTCTAGTAGGTTTTTGAAACCGCTTAACCACTAACTGCTAACCGCCCTTTATTAAAATATAATATATATTTATATTATATATATATTTCATATAATAAGTAATAATGAGTTATTGTAGCCTAGTGGTAATCATTTACCTCAAGCTTCAAATTCAACCAAGTTGGTTTTTTTCGTTACTTGTGAGTTTATGAATTATTTTGTGTTTTATTTCTATGTTGTGTACAAAATTATAAGTGAAGTGATAATTTTATTGTAATTTTATTCGTATGTTATATGTTGTATAGATTTGTAGAAGGTAACCAACAAGATTTTGGTATAATGGTTCAACATATAATGCTCACTTCAAACCAACAAATTTTAATGCTAAAATGGCAATGAAAAGGGAAAAAAAAAAAGGTTTAAAGTGAGTAAAAAAGGGTTTAAAGTGAGCCAAACACGGGTCTAAAAAAAGCCCAATAAAAAGCGGTTAACCGCATCCTGTTAATCACTAACCGGCGGTTAACCGCCTAGATGATTAACCGCTATCCGGTTAGTGGGGGTAGTTAGTAGATTTTACTAATCGCCTAGACAGTTAGTGATTTTAACCACTAACTACTAATAACAACTGTTCAGGCGGTTAGAGATTTTAACCACTAACTACTAACAAGAACCGTTCACCCCTACGTTATTTAAGCAGAGCTGGACATAAATCTTACGTAGTAGATATGAATATTTATGTCTAGCAATTGCGTTGTAGGACGATTCCGATTGTCGACGAGGTTCATTGGGTTTGAAGGCGCTTTCATCCGACCTCGGCTACAATCAATCGCTTGTTTATTCCGGTTTTAGTGCCGTCGGTGACGGATCCTCGCCGAGCATTCTGCTTATTTCCGAATCAAACATAAACTCTAGCTCGTCCATGCGGCCGCCGTAACGGAGCCGACGTTGTTCTTCGTTATTGAAGTAGTCGCTCCACAATGTCCGGCAGCAAAATAAAGAGCATCACTAGGAGTGCCGGAAAGGACCCCTCTTTCATTCCTTGTTTCTCCCACCATCTCTGCCTCTGTGGAGGGAGTCTTGAGAGGAACTTGCTGAGGCTGGTGGTGGTGAATGTGAACGGTATGATTTTAAAGACGCCCGAAAGATGTATATCGGATTTATTCCGTACGATTTATCTTTTATTTCGGCAAAATGACAATAAAGCCCCTCCATGTTATGTTGTGGGATAAAAAATAAAAAATTAAAGCCTTAAAAGCATAAAAATTAAAAAAATATAAAAACCAAAAGAATTTAAGGGAGTTACCAAACTCTTATCATCTTTTGAAGGGATGTTCAGCCACCTCAAGTGTTGCTTGGGGGTGAGTGACCACCCTCAAGAGAGTGGCCAATCATCGTATCACCTTTGATAAGTAGTTGGTCTCTTGTTCAAAGGATGATGTGTGGCCAAAAAAAAAAAAAAAAGCTTTAAGGGGGTGGCTATTACCTTTTTAAAAAGTTAGAGGATTGTTAAATCACCTTAACTACTACCTTAATGGTGGTTAGCCCGCCCAAACACCATATCTGGTTGATTGATCACCCACTTTGAGTCAAGGGATGGCCGGATAAAGTGGTCCGGCCACCATTTAACTCTTTTTGATTATTATTTTCTTTCAATTTTTAATATTTATGTGGCTCAATTTAGGTCATTCATTTTAAACTATAGACATGTATTGAAAAAATTGTCCGAAACTCTATCTTAACATGCCCTCTATGGTTTTGTCCAATATCACATCTCCACTTTCTTAATTATGATACAGCTGATGCTTAATTTGTTTTAATGTTCTAACACACACGCAAAAGATAAATAGTAATTACAACACGTACGGTTTGACAATTATGTCGAAAATGGTTGATCATATTCTCTCACTTGAATACTTTTCCTGTGTTGGCATGATAGGATTTTAGATGCTATCTCACTCTTACTCCACTAAGTAAATTAGGTGAAGCATGTTATCTTCTTTTCAGTGGACCTTTATTAGGGTCGCACTAATTATAAGTTAAGTGAAGGTCGCACTAATTATAAGTTGAGTGAAATATGTTGTGCTCATTCTGTGGTCCTTATTATGCATACCTTGTTTGACATTATCAATCTAGGATAAAACAATATCAAATCCTCTATATTCAAGTAAAATAAGCAACTTTAAGTTCATAACGTCCTAACCAAAACTTCTTGGTTCGGATAATTAGGCATCATACAATTCCGTTGCCTACCGGTTTCTGTGTTATAATTATCTTTTAAATTTTAACCACCTTATCAGAGTATGTTTGACATTGTAATTAATTTTATGATTTTAAACTAAATCGCAGAAAATGTATCATTTGAAAGTTCGTTTTAGAAAAATTGTAATTTGAAAATGTAAAACATATATATATATATATATATATATAGAATTAAACTTTGGTCAGGACTCCTTGCAAAATACCCCTTTTACGGCCTTCAATCACCAATTGCCACATCAGCTAAATCACAACAATTGCACATAATTAAACTAGAACTACATTCACTGGATGAGGACAAGATAAAAGAAGAAAAGTGAAAGAAGAAGGGCAGGTTCAGGAGAAAGAAAACAAGAAATAGCCATGGTCGGGTCGTGGGTCTGGGTCGGCCGCACCCAATGCTGTCAGCCACCACCCTGTGGGTAACCTATCCCCAAAGGCTCCCTCTCCACTCGATTTTCAGCTTTTAGGTAATAAATCTCTATGGGTTAACTTTTTCCTTTTAGGTTTTAGATTTGATTTCAAAATAAGTTTTGAGGCATTATAAACAAATTTTGGGCATTAGAAACAGATTTTAATGTATTAGAAACGATTTGTGGGGCATTAGAATCGAGTTTTGAGACGGATTTTGGCGGGTTCGAAGTCGGGTTTGGCCAGACCCACTGCCGGTGTGGTACCAAACCCATCACGGCGTGGTACTGCACTCCATTGCCGTGGGTTTGGCTAGACCCACCAAACCCACCGATGGTTGGTTTGGTTTGGTCGGGTGTCTCTTTCGTGGGTGTGGTCTATGAGTTTTCTTTCTTTTGGGTATTTCTCATGGTGTGGGTGAGCTTATTTTTATTTTTTGCAATTTTGTTGAATTGATGAGATGTCATATGGGGATTGAGCGCTGTAAAGTGGGGGTTTTGCAGCATGACCTGACCATAGGGGCTCTCATATATATATATATATATATATATGCGTCTGTGTGTGTTTAAACCACAGGTAAGTGGGTGCGTTTTTTTTTAAAATAACAATTTAAAAGCTAAATTGTAATTTTAAATGTCAAACCAAAATTTTACCAACTACTTAACTATTAATTGTGTTTCGAATTGACATAGGAATGGGACTCATTAATTACTCTTTGTTTGATTATGCATGACATGGCATCAAACCAAAAGTAACATGCCTAGCTAGTAGGGGTGTAAACGAGTCAAGCTTGAGCGAGTTTTTTTTGTTTGGGCTCGGTTTGTTTAAATTTTACTCAAATTTGAGCTCGAGCTTGAGTCGAGCTTAAGGATGAGCAAAAAAATCAAGCTCGAGCTCATAATAAGCCGGGTTGAGTTGAGCCAATTCATGAGATGACTTTTATATTTAATTTACTTTATTTTTTTTATTAATTTAATTTTTTATTATAAATTTAAACTTCAAGTATTTTTAAATGGTTCAATAAGCCAGCTTGCATATGAGTATTTGCTTAGTCTGGCTAACCGAGTATGGAGCCTGAGTCAATACAGCAAGATATTTAGTTTCGAAGAGAAAATATATGCATTATTTTATAATAAAAGGATGCTATTAGAAGAAAAAAAATAATTCAATTTTTAATATTAATACGAGCAATTATGTGAACAACTATCAATTTGAGTCTTATATGAGCCGCTAATTGAGTCGAGCCGAGCCTGCTTTATTTAATATTCAAGCTAAGATTCGTGTTTACAAAACGTTTCATTTAATATTCGAGTTGGGCACAAGCCAAGCTTATGCGAGCCGAGCTCGAACTCGCTTGCGAGCAGCTTGCTCTCTTAACACCCCTACTAGCTAGTGTTGGTGACCAGATGTCCTGCACAACCCACGTAGTACCCAATCATGAAATGAAATGACACATGGCAGAACCCATGGAAAAGAGGGGATCCTTATGAAAGTAAGAAATACATAAAACCCTCCAAAGATGAGAAGGTATACACTTCATACTTTCCTCTCCAAATCCATTACTCATGCAACAAGATTATTGGCTTATAATATAATCATCACGCATATTCATCAAACACATCCGATAAGCCTTCAAGCTGACCTTTTATTCTGTTTCGTAGACACTCATGGGCTTAGACTCGACATTATAGATTCTACAAGATCAGGAGGGGGAAGGTGGTATTCCAGATCATGACATTATTTAAGCAGATTTGGATAGAGTTAATGTTATGTGGTAGATATGAATATTAATGTCTATTAGCAATTGCGATTGTAGTTGTAGGTGGGGCCGCCCTTGCCCTTCTTACAATTTTCTGGATTAGGAGGTGGAGGATTGGGTGGCGGCGAGCACCGAACTTGATACGGCTTACCTCGTCCACAAAGGAATACTTCTTTACCCGCGTTGAGAGTGTTGTCACCGACGGTATTCTTGGCGGCGAGCATTCTGGTTATTTCGGAATCAAACATCCAGTAGTCTGCAACTTCGTCCATGTGGGCGTGGTAAGGGGAGCTGGCGTACGTTGCCCTTCATTATTGAACTTGTCGCTCCACAATCGCTTGTGTGCAGCAAAACCATGAGCATCACCAGGAGTAGTGCCAGACTGGGAGCCCACTTTCCCTTTGCTGTTTCTCCCACCATCTCTCACCGCCTCGATCTGCGGGGAATCTTTAATTGGGAGCAACTAGCTTGTTGCATGTGAATGAGTTGTAACAGATATACAAGTGTAAGTGTTGTGAGTACACTTGTAAGTGTTGTGTCCCATATTAGAAAAATATATCTAAGTGAAACTTACCCCATTAGCTTAGGCTTCTGCATTAGAGTTGTGTTCAATTATGTATATTAATGTGCTCTTGGTATAAACTCTATAATCACTTTAATCTCTCAACAACAAGAGTACCATTGATTTTAAAAATGTCCTACTAATTAATTAGACTCTTACTATTAATTAATTAAAATGATGGATTATATGGTTGCCTAACCCTCGGCTACATTGTTCACCTTGCCGAACTGAATTGCATTATTATGCTCTTTGATTTAATGTTCTAAAACACGCAACAAAAGATAAAATGGTAATTAACAAAGAAGATGAAACTCAATATGGTTTGACAATGATATAGAAAATGATTGTTAATTGTAGTGGATTGACATAATTAATATTCTCCCACTTGAATACTTTTTCCTACTTCACAAACTAAATTAAGTGAAGCATGTTATATATGTTCATTTCAGTGGGCCTTTATTAGGGTCGCGCTAACTTAAGTGAACTATCTTATTCTCATTTTTAGTGGCTCTCATTAGGCATACCTTGTTACCACATCCCAAAGTGGGCTGCTTTCTCTACATTTTGTTAATTTGGTAGCTTTTGCAGTTGGCGCTGCCCTTCATTATTGAACTTGTCGCTCCACAATCGCTTGTGTGCAGCAAAACCATGAGCATGATCACCAGGAGTAGTGCCAGACAGGGAGCCCTCTTTCCCTTTGCTGTTTCTCCCACCATCTATCACCGCCTCTGTGGGGAGTCTTTGGGAGGTGCTTGTTGCATGTTGCATGTGAATGAGTGGTAACAGATCGTGGGAGTCCGATTTTAAAGAAATCAAACTAATAAAATATTGGATTTGAATCATAGTCCTACTAATCCTACTTTCATTGTTTGAATCATACTCCAAATGCCTAGACCATGCAAATTAAAAAACATAAAAACCAATAGAACTTGAACAAGTGACCGGACCATCTTTTAACTTTTAAGGGAGTGGCTGGTCACCCCAACGAGGCACTTGAGTTGGCCAGCCATATATCCTCAAGAGAGTATTCACTCGACGTGTCACCTTTAGTGAATATAGTTGGCCACTCTCTTAAAAGGATAATGGGTGGTAGGTCACGCGAAAAAAAAATAAAATAAAATAAAAGGCTTTAAGGGGTGTATTGCTACTTTCAAGCTAGTTATGGGGTTGCCGACCACTCTCTCAAAATTAAAGGTGAGAGAGGTAGTTGGCCTCAAAAAAAAAAAAAAAAAAAAGAGAGAGAGAGAGAGAGATAAGGCTTAAAATTAAAGGATGAGGAGGTGGCTGGACTATCCAACCACAACCTAGCTTAGTGGTGGTAATTGGCCAACCTAAGCACTTCCTTTGGGTGCATGATTGATCTTCATCACCTCAAGAGATGAGGAGTGACCTAAACTTCTTAATTTTGACTTTGAAATTTTATTTTATTTTATTTTTTTTCAGCTTGTAGTATTTACATGGCTCAATTTATACTATCCATTTTGAACGAAGGACAAGGATTGAACAAATTGGAAGGGACCTGAATCTGAACATACCCTCTATATATGGTTATGTACGAGATTGCATCTCCACTTCCTTAATTATAATACAGTTTATGCTTTGATTTAATGTTCTAACACACACACAAAAGATAAAATGGTAACAAAGAAGATGAAACTCAATATATGGCTTGACAATTATATAGAAAACGATTGATGTGCTATTCTCCCACTTGAATACTTTTTCTTACTCCACAAACTAACTTAGGTGAAGCATGCATGTTATGTTCATTTCAGTGGGCGTTTATTAAGGCCGCATTAACTTAAGTGAGATATCTTATGCTCATTTTCAGTGGCCCTCATTATGCATACCAAAGTGGGCTGCTTTCTGTAGGTTTTGTTTGGTAGCTTTTGTGGGGTTAGTTTCTGAGAGGTTTGCAATTGTGTTTCTAGAAGGTGTGCGGTTTAATTTGTTGGTTTTTTGTTTTGTTTTGTTTTGTTTTTGTTTGTTGTATAAATTCTTTGTTGTTTAGGTGTTTTGTTTTGGGTCCCTCCCTGTCGGAGTGGGTGAGATAAAAATTGTAAATACCCCCTCAATGATGAAAATACCCTTAAATTAGCACATCAAGCAACAATTATACAAGAGCATCCCCTGATTGTATCTTCACTACCTAAGAAAAAAATTAATGTCTCTTAGTTTTCACTTTTCACATTTTGATTTTTTAATTATTAAAAATTAAAAAGCCTTTTGTTTTGAGCCCTTAAGATCATAATTGACGGTCAAGATTCAAAATTCAAAATTCTCAAATTTTAAAAGAATTTTAAGGGATCTTAATCCAGACAAATGAATAATGTCGGCTAGGGCCAGCACATTTGAATCCATTATGCACTTACAATTATGACGTTCTCCAATGTTTTTCATTTTTTATAGGAGTCTGTGTGTCTATTACCAATTTCCATGGCCAGTGGATCATTGCAAGTTTGTTACATTGTGAAGGAGACTTCTTTCCTCCTCCCTATTAATAATCTATAGTCAAGGTAGAAAATTCTCAAAGGAAATTAGAAAGGAGAGAACTGACAAAAAGAGCTGTTTAAGTTTCATGGTCATTTTTGAAGTCCCATAGGCTGTTTGCCAAAGTTGCTCAGACCGGATCTTAGGAAGAACAAATAGACCGAATGGTTGGTTATTTTCCAAAGAGCCACAGCTAATCTTTAGGGTTATAGTTGACCCCATTTTAACATATTCTTTTGCCAAGAGCGGGTAAGTGCATATCGGCAATTGTGAAGGGCGAGCATATGGCAGGGGGCAAGCCAAAATTTTGGTGGTTTTGGAATAAAAGTCAATATCTACTGTTCCTTAAACTATGGAATAAGTGAATTGCACCCCAATAACCATGGGTAGTAATATGGGGGGAGACATCACCCGAATCTACAAGTGTTGTGAACTTTTCCCAAAGAGTTACCCTTACCCATGCACTCCGACTCAAATATTATTTTATTTATCAATCCACCATGAAAATGTGGAATCTCATAAATTTTATGCACTTAGACTGCAGCAGATAGAGTAATATCTTACAACATTGGCACTAATTGAATCCAGACAAATGAATAATGTCGTCCACTTGTACGAGGATAACGACAAAAGAGTTTTTTAAAAAAATCGTACACACTAAAAATTCATTCCAACCATTTCAGGCCAAGTTGCTTCGTTCCAAGGACCATTCATGCACTTCAAAAAAAAAAAACTTTTTTTTTTTTGTTTTTTTTTGGTTTTTCGCTACAACTTAACGTTAAAAAGCACTCTACTCTTTTCTAGTCTATCACCTCCTCCTGTGTCTTCCTTTCTCTCTTTAATGGGGAACCGGAGCAGAATACGCCTTTGGACCACCCTCTCACCATGGCATACACTTCTCTACCTAGCCTTCCTAATGTACCACCTTACCCGCACCGTTGCCGATGGCTCGTCGTCTCCCTACACACCGGTCGATCATACTGCCCTCAATTGTGGCTCCTCTGGCAATGCAACTACATTAGACGGTCGGACCTGGATTGGAGACGTGGATTCAAAATTCTTCTCCGTTGAACATTCACAAAACAAGGCATCTCTAACCGCCAGCGCACCTCAACAATCCTCTTCTGCCCCTACAGTACCCTTTGTCAATGCCCGGATTTCTCTCTCAGAATTCACATACATATTTCCTGTCACTGCCGGCCAAAAATTCATTCGGCTATACTTCTATCCGGCTTCGTACCTCTACTTTAATCGCTCAAACGCCCTATTCTCTGTCAAAGCCGGCCCTTTTACTCTTCTTAACAACTTCAACGCTTCACTCACAGCGGATGCCGATGACGACTTTGGGGATACCAAATTCAGAGAATACTGTGTCAACATCGAGGAGGATCGGATGTTGAACATAACCTTCACGCCGAGCGTTGCTAATAAATATAGCTACGCTTTTATCAACGGAATTGAAATCTTATCGATGCCTACCAATCTCTATTACACGCCATCTGGCGATGATGAAGGGTTTTCTTTTATCGGCCAGGGCCAGGGGAGGCTGGACCGCATCGAGAACAGCACTGCTCTCGAGATGGTATACAGACTAAATGTTGGAGGCCGCACCATGTCAATCTCTGAAGACACTAATATGTTCCGGCTCTGGAGTCAGGACGACAACTACTTCAGATCATATGAACAACTTGTTCTACCTTTTAACAATACCATTAAACTGAATTTTACCAAGAAGGTACCAGCGTACATTGCACCAGAAGAAGTCTATCGGACAGCGCGGACTATGGGGACAAACAAAACTCTCAACAAGAGCTACAATCTCACTTGGGAATTCCCTGTAGACTTTGGGTTTAAATACCTTGTTAGGCTGCACTTCTGTGAATTTCAACCAGAGATTACTCAGGTGGGGGATAGAGTGTTCCTTATTTTCATAGCAAATCAAACTGCTGAGGAAGCAGCGGATGTGATTAATTGGAGTGGTGGAAATGGTATTCCGGTTTATAGAGATTACTCCGTTTTGACAACAGGTGGGAAGAAAATGAATCTCTCCATTGAGCTAGGAGCAAACCCGAAAAACTCGGAGACTAGTTACAACAATGCAATCTTGAACGGTATCGAAATCTTTAAACTAAGCGAGTTTGATGGCAATCTCGCCGGGCCGAATCCAGACCCACTTCCATTGCCCCCTCCAACTGTTGTGCCACCAACACCACCTACAAATTCGAAGAATAGCAGAGCGACAATTGTTGCTGTCGTTGGTGGTGTAGTTTCCGCGGTTGTTGTGATGTCGATTCTTGGGTTCTTGATTTTCCGGCAGCGCAAGAGAGTCAAGGACTCAGGTTTCGGTGATAGGACGACTATGTGGGGTCCATTCTCTTTTTGTATGACAAAGTCAAAAAAGGCGAACAGGTCATCTCTACCGTCCGCTCTGTGTCGTTACTTCTCATTGGCTGAGATTAGAGCAGCCACCAACAACTTTGATGATGTTTTCATTATTGGTGTTGGGGGGTTCGGTGATGTGTACAAAGGGTACATTGATGGTGGGGTCAATCCAGTTGCAATCAAGCGGTTGAAACCTGGTTCCCAACAAGGAGCCTACGAGTTCGAGACCGAGATTGCGATGCTCTCCCAGCTTCGCCATATCCATCTCGTCTCTCTGATTGGATACTGTAATGATGGAGTTGAGATGATCCTAGTTTATGATTATATGGCCAATGGAACCCTTCGTGATCATCTATACAACACAAGTAATTGTCCTCTTTCGTGGAAGCAACGGCTCGAGATTTGTATCGGTGCAGCACGTGGGTTGAACTATCTTCATACCGGTGCCGAACACACAATTATTCATCGTGATGTGAAGACAACGAATATCCTTTTGGATGAGAAATGGGAGGCCAAGGTTTCGGACTTTGGATTGTCCAAAATGGGTCCCACTAGCGTGTCCAAGGCACACGTTAGCACAGTAGTGAAAGGAAGTTTTGGGTATTTAGATCCAGAGTATTATCGACGTCAACAATTGACTGAAAAATCTGACGTGTACTCATTTGGTGTGGTTTTGTGTGAAGTACTATGTGCAAGGCGCCTATAATGCGTACTGCAGACAAAAAGCAAGTAAGCCTGGTGGAGTGGACCCGACAGAGCTATAGCAGTGGAAAGATAGATCAAATTGTTGATCCAACCTTAAAGGGTGAAATAGTGGCAGGTGTTTGAAGAAATATTGTGAGATAGCGGTGAGTTGTTTGCTTGACAACGGAATTGAAAGGCCATCAATGAATGATGTGGTGTGGGGCCTTGAGTTCGCCTTGCAACTGCAAGAGAGCGACCACAAAGATGTGAAGGTTGATGGGGTACTTGAAATTGAGACGAAGGATGTTGGAGAGAAAGCTCTGTTGCCCAAATCCAAGATCGATGATAGTGATAACAGCATTGACTGGTTTAGTAGCAGCGGTGTACAAGTGTCAACTATAAATAGCAATAGCAGTGGGGAGCAAAGTTCTGGAAGTGGCAGTCGGGATTCGAGCAGACTGATGTCCTCCGGGGCAGTATTCTCTGAGATTAATCATCCTCTAGCTCGGTAAAGGAAGAGTCTAGCTGAACTTTTGGTATGCTCTTTTCTGGTGATCTTTGTTGAGTCTAATTATTTTCTAGTATGTTTTATTTAGAGTCATTGTCACTTTATTTCACAAGCGTGCAAGATGATATCGGTAATGCATGTATATGATATAATGGCTTTCAGAGATGGTAGACTATTTTTTTATACTTATATTATTATTATTATTATTTTAGTATTGTTTCTGAGCGTGGTTAGTCGATTGATTGAGTTAAATTCATTTAGACAATAATATTATCTTATTTACTATTTAGAATATAATAATTGTGTGAGATTACTTATCATTCATACATTGCATTAGATAATGGTTTATTTAGTGTTAAATTGTTAATTTTAAATGACCTCATCCTAATATAAATGAGTTCTATTCATCACCTTGTCTCCCTCTCATTCCCACAAAGCCAATGTGGCTTGGTCTCCTAATTAACAAAAAAATCAATCTAAATGCACTAAATGATATGAAGGACCACAAGACATTAGTTTTGGAGACTAAAAGAAGATAATGAGGTGATTTATAACATTATTTCATATACCAAGTGCTGTAGAAGATTAAACCACATAAATATGGGAGGATGGGATGGAGGTGATGTACGTAGCTATAGGTATAGCAATGCTCAGTATAAATACGCCTATTTTGCGTATTGATGTTAGAGAGCAATCCACATCAGACAACACAAACTTTTGATAAGATCAATTAAAACCCTGCAAATCAAGATAACAGCCATGATAAGAAGGAGAACTCAAATTCTTAAGTTTCTTGAGAAAATGTGTACTTCTTTCTTTCATTAGCGTTCGTCACAAATACAACTTGTGTTCGTGTAGATCTCCTGTAATAAATTGCTTTATAAATGCAAATGCCTTCACCATTGATAAAGGTAAGGCAGAAGGGCATAACTTTAATGTGGTTTTGGCACAAACCAAGGTTTTTATGTTTATCATTCAGAATCATTAGCTTACAACAACAAAAAAGCACATGTTAACAAAACACAGGATTCAACCCACCCTCTTTTATTTTTAAAAACAAAACCCTCCTAACACAATCACCGCCCACTGTTAGCTGCTAGCCAAGCAAATGTCGTTGTCGCCCGCTGCGTGACGTTGTCGCCGCCCATAGAACCCCGCCACCTAGGCCGGTATCTCTCTCCCTCTCTCTCTCTCCCTCCGTAGATCTAATCCCACCACAACCACCAAAGATGCAAGCATAGCCCACCCATGTACGTTGAGATCTCTGAGAATCACCGCTCAAAGCTAAGAGAGAGAGAGAGATACCCGCCCATGCCTATGCCGCCGTCCAACTCATTTAGTTTTATATAATTATAATTTTTTTTATTAAGAGTGTCATGTGTTATCATATTATTGGGCTGGCATGGCACACTAACAGAATTTGTTATGTACATGTGTTGACGAAATTTAAGTGTGGGGACTAAATTGTTATTTTAGCTTATCTCGAGAACCTTTTAGTTCACTTTGATACCACATGGAATGATTTATAATTTAAGCTAACTATATGAAATGATTTTGCATTTATCACCTTTTTTTTTTTTGACCAGGCTGACCTCCAAATGGTTGGCACAAAACCCTTGATTTCTGCCAAAACCACGCAGAAGTTGCTCTCAAGGCATAAACATTATCAATGACTTCAATTGTTTTTTTCCATGGCTTCTCAATCCACCCACTCCCTCCTCAACCTCAACACCAAATTTCAATCCACCTCTCATTACCTTCAGTCGCTTCATCCTCGTCTCAAAGGCCACATTTTTTTTTTTTTTTAGCCTCCCCAATCCCTTGTCTCTAGCCGTGAAGGTGAAACTGATATTACCCCAAATCCTGCATTCTTACACTGGCATATGCACGATTGAGTGCGTCTTGGGTGTGGATGTTGCACAAAAGGCAATTTTTGTGCAACCCACTCCCCATTTGACACCTCATTCAATTCAAAAAATTGGTATGTTAACAAAACACAAGTACCCCATGCCGTTCCACTATCCGACCACCTGCCTCCTAACAAAAAATACCGTCCAGCCTCAAAAATTGATCCTAATGCCTAAAAACTTATTTCTAATGCCTCAAAAATTGATTATAATGCCACAAAACTCGTTTCTAATGCCTCAATTTAATTTTGGATTCAAAACTAAAAACCTAGGGGGAAGGTTAACCTTTTTTGGGATTTTATCACCCTAAAAGTCGCCAAATCCATGTGAAAACCCAAAAAAAAAGATCTAAAGCAAGATCCATAAAAAAAAAAAAAAAAATTAAACTCACCGAAATAAAACCCATAAAAAAAAAATCAAAAGGAATCTTGGAGCACTCGAAGGATCTCGATCGGTTGAGGAAAGAGCAAGAGGTCTCATATAATCAGGTGGGTGTGGTTTTATTTTGGTATTGTGTTCCATGCTTAGGTGGCAAACTGTGAATGGCTTGCACAAAACACAACTTTTGTGCAAAAGGAGTATATAAGTTATTCTCTGCACGATTAATTTATTCTCAATGCCCTAGCCTCTTCTCTTTCGATTCGGAGAATATACTTTCTCTTGTTGTCAAATGTATAACATTTGACAACATATGTATTATAAGGGGAGTTAAACCAAAATGACCAAAAACCCCACTCTTCATGAAAAAAAAAAAAAAAAAAAGCAGCTAAAATTACAGGGGTGCCCGGCAACCCCATTGGTTGGCTGGCCACCTCCTGCATGAACCAGGGCTTCTTGGCGGCAAAGAAGGCTTTTGCGTCGCTCGGTGGGTCAGATCAAGCTCGGCTTGGGTGTGCAAGACAAGGATCGAGACCGGTGGGTTAGATCGAGGTTGGTGTCTGTGTCACTCTGGTGGGTCAGATCGAGGCTAGCGACGAAGATCTTCACCGGAGAAGGATGATCTTGTTGTGAGAGAGAGAGAGAGAGAGGCGGAGCTTCTGCACAATGGCCGAAAGCAAGACTAGGCCCTGGCGGTCAAGCAAGATCTTTGATTGGAGAAGGACGATCTCAGTGTGTGTGTGTGAGAGAGAGAGAGAACATTGTTCGGAGGGTGAGAAAATGCAGGAAATTTTAAGGTTAAAATAAAATAAAATAAATAATAAGGGTGTTTTTTGGAAAATCGATTCTATTTCATAAGGAATAACTATTCCACTCATTTATGAGTGGAATGGCTATTCCTGTGTGTATGGGATTAGTCATTCCTTTGGAAAAAATTATTCCCAAGAATATATCTCTACCAAACAATGGATTGACTATTTTATAGGAATAACTATTTCATTCCATGGGTCTATTCCGCAAACCAAACGCCTTAGAGATGTTTGGCATGTTTGGCTGTAATGCCTCCAAAATGAATTAATAAAAATAGTTAACTTATAGTGTTATTTGCCTTGCCTCCATATTGATTAACTTGTAATTAGTTCGGTTCACTACATTAAACTATACAAAAAGCGAAAAGGAATTGTCTGATCATACAACAATAATTATTTTCAAATGGCATTAACTATCAATACAAACTTAGCCTCCAAATAAAAATATTACAAAATTAACAAAATCTGTCTATCTGCGCAAAGCTGACAAAATGAGTCATTCACTCGGCATCTTCATTCCAACGAAACACTCAAATTTACAATCTGACAAACTTGCTAATCTGCAAATTTGCAAAACACTGGGGTGTTTCACACGTGAAAAGTAATATATGCGTAAATTCACAACTTAGTAGATAAATTATTACTGAACTTGCTGTGCATAAGCCTTTGGTAACAATTCATAATTATCAACTTGGTAACTAAATGTCATGGGTTTTTGCGAAGTTAATAAGTATTACGTTCGTAATTATGTAAAAAAAAAAAAAAAAAAAAAACAAAACAAAACTAGTTTGTTTTAATAGTAAAGTAGGCATAACTCGGTAGCAATTCACTTTAAATTTTAATGCAAGAAATCATGCATAATAAGTAAATAAAATATTTATATGTGAGTTAATGGAAAAAGGTAATTAATCCAAATAAAAAATAAAAAGTTACCTTATCCCAATGCATTTGTAGATCGTTGTGAACTCAAAATAAAAAGTTACCCAAACAAATCTACTGTAAGTTATTGTTCACGTTACGGTTATGGTCCTCTTTTAGCCCTTGGAGACAAATATAGAAGGATGTTTGGCCTGAATTTGTTCTTTAGTTTGGGAAAATATAATTTTATGTAGGGTTAAATACATTTTTGCTTATGTGGTTTAACAACTTTATTTTTTGCATCTTAGGGTTTAATTTATCGCAGGAGATAGGGACACAAAACTAGGAACTTATATTGAACGGGTCAAAGTATGAAGGAGAAATATATAAAACATGAACCAAAAAATAAATGAAAAATATGTTAAGATTAAAGATTAAATCAACATAAAAAAAAAATAAAATTAGTATTTATTGTGTTTAAAAAATATAAGCAACATAAAAGACAGATAATAATTGTTTTTCTTAAAAAATTAGTATTTTTTTGCCAATATATTTAATACAAATTCCAAACCTGGAGTAGGCCATAGCCTACCTCGATCTTCACATACATCTGTCTCTGGTAGAAGGTATCTTGGGTTTACATAAAAACGAAGATGATACCTCCGTCCAAAATTTGACGAAAAGCCAAGTTAGCACAATCAAAAAATTGACACGTGTCCATTTTTTTTCTAAAATTAGAAAAAAATACAAGGGAAAGGGGTAGCTCGAGCCACCCGTTCCCCTATAATTATTTTTTTAATTTTTTAATTTTATATTTTTAATTAATATATGGATATGTGTCAATTTTTTAATGGTGCTGACGTGGTTTTCCATCAAATTTTGGACGGAATTTAGACAGTAGTACCATTTACATTTTTATGTAAATCCGAGGTACCTGTTGTGATAAAAACTAAACCCCAGGAGACATAAAAATAAAGTTTCTAAACCACGTGGGGCAAAAAGATATTAACCCTTTTATGTATTATTGTAACATTATCACTATGGTTATTTGGTGAAATTGGAGTTATAGGTAATCATAGGGGTGTCAACTCACCCGTTCGGTTTTTGGCCAAATCGAACTCAGAATCTGTACCACAGTTCCTTGTTTTGGAAAATCGAAATAACCGGCCCCGATAAACTAGGGTCCCAATTACTGTTTCTTGCAGTCCGTAACCAGTTTTTTTAAAAAAATTACTAAGCTAATTTGGATTTGAAAATTAAATTTCTATGCCCTACAGGTTTCTGTTTGCTTTTTGTGACTCCTTTGGTTAGCTCAGGTCGAATATGCATACAAAAGGGTATATATATATATATATATATATATATATATATATATATATATATTTGTGTAGGAATCTATATATAATTGTTGTTTTTGTGTGTGAGGGTCTTTTGGTATTTATAGCTGTTGGAAGCTTTAGGAGGTCATTTAAGATTTGGATTTTGTTTTTGGGGGAAAATACGTTTTAGGTCCTTCAACTAACACCCGTTTACGTTTTAGCCCCCTAAAATATCAAAAGTTGTTTAATGGCCTCCCCAACTACCAAACAGCCACGTTTAGCCCTCTCCGCTTGTTTTGCCGTCAAAGTGGATGGAAGCATCCAAACTACGCCTGCTTGATGTGGTCAAGTTACTAAAATACCCTCCCATCATTTAAAAAAAAAAAATGAATTCTCTTACCAAAACGGCGCCGTTTTGGATAAGATTAGGGTTTTCCTTCAACCAAAACGACGCCAGACGTTCAAAGAATTGCTCAAATCGCAGGTTGCTTGAAATCACCTCGACGCATAAGTTTGCTCCAGCCATCCGCCCTCCCCTTTGGTCCTCCTCTCGCCCCTAAAAAATTCTACGGTCCATTGAACCTTCTCCTCTCAAACTTTGAAGATTTTCGCCATTGGAGGTAATATATTTAATTGATTTTTCGTATTTTTAGGGTTTGTGGAGATAACTCAATGTTGATGGGTTTAGGTCGTTTTGTAGCTCTTTTGTTGGTGTTTTGTAGCTCTTTTATTTTGCCGTGGTCCCCATTTGTTGTAATGTTGTTTGCTTATTTTACCGTGGTCTCCCTATTTATAAACTCCTTTTTTGGGTATATTTTTTGGTTGTCTGCTTATTTGTTGCATTTGGTTACAGTTATTTGTTGATGGTTAGTTGTTTGTTGATGGGTTTCAGTTTTTTATCACTCAAGACAATAATGGGTTGAGATTTTGCCGTGGTCCCCCTTGTCCCCATTGCTGTAATGTTGTCTTGCCGTGGTCCCCTTTGTTGTAATGTTGTCTCTGGTTGGATGGGTTGGTTGATAGTGTTTTTCCCGTGGTCCCCATGGCTGTAATGCATATTCTTCTCGGTTGAACCATTGGTGTAAGGAATGCCATGTGTTTTTGTAACATCCCGATATTTCTCTTCTTTTATCTTGTAAATAAATTCGAGTGTTACGCTAAAATAATCTCACACAGCGGAAAAATTTAAAAT
This sequence comes from Carpinus viminea, assembly GCA_013348765.1. Lineage (NCBI taxonomy): Eukaryota > Viridiplantae > Streptophyta > Magnoliopsida > Fagales > Betulaceae > Carpinus > Carpinus viminea. The sequence continues at coordinate 36,420,845 of CP054671.1, read as the reverse complement.
TTTTAGTACAAAACAATACCATTAAAATACTTTTCTTTATACAAAATACCCACAACTATGCCGAACATGGCATTTAAACGAATCTATCCAACTGTCTAAACTCTAGATAAAACTTCACTAACTTGGAATCTCTGAACATCTCAGTATGAACCTCTAATCACAACAGCGTAATTACCTTGATTATCCATTCCTGCAAGCACTACAAAACTGTAAAGTAATGAGTCAATTGATTCCCAATAATATAAATCATTGTTGAATCATATATATATCAAAAGGTCATAAAAATTATAAAGCCACAAGAATCCGTATTATTGGATATCAATATCATACTCAATAAGTAAGAATACTTACAGTGAATTACAGGAATGAATCATCAAAAGTAATTACTTGTTGAAACCCATTCTGCTATAACTGATCATTACCCATAAATTTCTAAATCACTGACTTTCTCTCTCATGTTCTTCCTTTCTTGCGGCGCCTTGTCTCGCCCTTTCTCTCTCTTTTTCGTGTAAACACTTCCGAAAGAAGAAAGACCGAGTAGAAAGCGGAAGAAGGAAGAATATAATAAGAAGAGAAGGGAGAGGAGTGGTGAATTTGTGAAGGGAGAAGCTCTATTTATAGGAAAATTTGAAGATACTATTCTACCTTTCATTTACAATTCTACCCTCATTTTACTATTTCACCTACCCATACCATTACACCTACCCATACTATTACACCTACCCATACACCTACCCATACTATTACACCTACCCATACACCTACCAACATTACTATTTCATTTACCATTTACTATCATATTAATCAATAACTACCATTATCTAATTACCACCCTCCATAATACCATAAACTCCTTAAAGAAAATATTTGAATAATGTTATCAAATAAATATGTCAAAAATAAGACTATTAAAATCTGGGGCGCTACAATCTTCCCTCCTTATTGGAATTTCGTCCTCGAAATTAAAGCCCATAAATTATAACATATCTTCAAATTCAGCGACCCAATTTAAAAACGTCACACTTAAACCATAATTTACCCAAGTTACTATAAAACCCTCTTTAAAAAATCAATCCATTAATGGAATAAATACCATAACATCTTCCATACCAGCGATGTGAAGCATACAAGCACTCTTCTTGGGCACCTGTCATCGTTGGCAATCCTCGAGAATTTCTTCATTCTCGGCCCTTAACTTTTGGCCCTTATACATTTAAATGCGTGTCTTAACCGACCTTATAACATAACCCACTTTTGGCATCCCAACGCATGCCCACTAGTGACCCTCATAGGCTTGTGCACGTTTCTACCATCTCAGGCTGGGTAATGCTCTGATACCATTTGTAACATCCCGATATTTCTCTTCTTTTATCTTGTAAATAAATTAGTGTTACGCTAAAATAATCTCACACAGCGGAAAAATTTAAAATTTTTAGTACAAAACAATACCATTAAAATACTTTTCTTTATACAAAATACCCACAACTATGCCGAACATGGCATTTAAACGAATCTATCCAACTGTCTAAACTCTAGATAAAACTTCACTAACTTGGAATCTAAACATCTCATGAACCTCTAATCACAACAGTAATTACCTTGATTATCCATTCCTGCAAGCACTACAAAACTGTAAGTAATGAGTCAATTGATTCCCAATAATATAAATCATTGTTGAATCATATATATATCAAAAGGTCATAAAATTATAAAGCCACAAGAATCCGTATTATTGGATATCAATATCATACTCAATAAGTAAGAATACTTACGTGAATTACAGAATGAATCATCAAAAGTAATTACTTGTTGAAACCCATTCTGCTATAATGATCATTACCCATAAATTTCTAAATCAACGACTTTCTCTCTCATGTTCTTCCTTTCTTGCGGCGCTTGTCTCGCCTTTCTCTCTCTTTTCGTAAACACTTCCGAAAGAAGAAAGACCGAGTAGAAAGCGGAAGAAGGAAGAATATAATAAGAAGAGAAGGGAGAGGAGTGGTGAATTTGTGAAGGAGAAGCTCTATTTATAGGAAAATTTGAAGATACTATTCTACCTTTCATTTACAATTCTACCCTCATTTTACTATTTCACCTACCCATACCATTACACCTACCCATACTATTACACCTAACCTACCCATACTATTACACCTACCCATACACCAACATTACTATTTCACCTACCATTTACTATCACCTTATTCAATAACTACCATTATCTAATTACCACCCTCCATAATACCAAAACTCCTTAAAGAAAATATTTGAATAATGTTATCAAATAAATATGTCAAAAATAAGACTATTAAAATCTGAGGCGCTACAGTTTTAGTGGACTATGGTTTTATTTAAGAAACATTAGTCAGACAAACAACGACAAGTCAGGGCTTTTGCTTGTAGGTTGTCTTTCATGTGTTGTTTTTAACTTTTCAAAAAGGTTGCCTCCCTGCCTCAGGAGGCAACCTACCTCACCCACCCACTATATCTCCTTTCCCATAACCCATTTGATGGAAAATAAATAAATAAATAAAAATAAAAAGAAGAAGAAGAAGAGGAAGCAGTGGCTAAAAATAAGAGGGAAAAAAAAAGTTATTTGGTTTTTTCTTTTTTGGTTCAAATTAATTAGGTCCCCACGATTCCTTTTTTTAGATGGATCAATTATCATAATGCCGTACACAAAAATATCTGCAATATACTAAGATTCGAATCACTTTCAAAACCAAACATAGATAAGGGTAAAGGGTCCCAAACATAATCAAACATCAACATGCAAAGGAAACTAGAAGCCTAGAACAAACTAGAACCGCCGACCAACATGTTGATCTTTTTTGTACATATAAGATTTTAATTTGTCGAACCACATATAAGATCTTTTTTGTATAGCAGTAGCTAGCATGCATACATATTCATTCTTCATGCACTCACTAAAAGTCACGGATAAAAATCAGATGCCTCGTATATATTTAATAGTGACCATTTATTGTCTACATTTTAACTTTAGATTGCATGCCTTGTACAATTTAAGTTTAATTATTTTGTTATCTTTTATATATGTTGAGTTGACCTTTTTTTTTTTTTTTAGGATGACTATACGAGAGCTTGCCTTTGAGGTACATTACGGTGGTAGGATTAATAGGGGGCTTACATGCACATATGTGGGGGGTGATGTAGATGTGCATCTTTGAGACATATATGAGGACATGTTGTCATTTTTGAGATTGAGGGGATAGTAAAAAAATATGGATACAAGTCCAGGGATTTAGTGTATTACTTGGAACCAGGTTGTAATATGCAAAGTGGTCTGAAATTAATTTCATCGGACTACGACGTGTTGAGAATGGTTGCTGCACATAAAGGGGTACTAGTTATTGAATTGTACCTTGTGTCATTTGCTGATCATTCAGTTAGCAATGATGAGTATGAAGATAATGATGAGGATAATGATGGTGAAAACACTAGGATTGAGCGGGATGATCCTTATTGGGAAGAGGTTTTTGAACCGGATTTGTTTGATGAAGATAGCTACCCCCCTAGGTCATCCATGGTAGGGGCAATGTTGGGGGCAATGATGAGGGGGGCAATGTTGAGGGGGGAAATGATGAGGGCAATGTTGAGGGGGTAATGAGGGTGATGGGGAAGGTAATGAGGGTGAGGGTAGGGATGAGGAGGTGGTGAGCCGGAGGGTGATAACGAAAATACTACTGAGAGGGCTCAAAGAGAGAGTGGAAGGGTAGATGTTATGGTGATGAGGTGTATGATGATGATGTTGGGTCGACATGGCACGTGGTGACATTCTTATATCACCTCCTAGGAGTGATGAGGAGTATGAGGTTGATTCTTACGCTAGATGTGTTACAAAGTGACGAAATTTCAAAAGCCCGATATGATGAGCCCAAAATTGTGTAATGGGCTAAGATTTCCGTCAATTAAAGTATTTAGAGAAGCAATTAGGAGAGTAATATAAAGAATGGGAAGGATATAATGTTTAAAAAATTATTTGGCGAGGTGCATTGTGGTTTGTAGGAACCCGGTTGTAGGTATCGGGTTTATGGCCGTAAATCGAGGATCAAGAGGCTTTTGAGATTAGATCAATTCAAGACAAACACACATGTACAAGGCAACATCGTTCGTTGTGAAATCTCCATGGATTATGTAAATTGATTGATAAATTTAGAGCACACCTAACATGCCGTTGAAGGCAATTCTTGGGAAGTGAAGGAAAAATGGGGTGTTGATGTGGACAATTGGCAATTGCATAGCTAAGCGAATAGCAAAGGAAATGCTTCAAGGAAAGTGAAGCTTCAATATGCTAGGCTTTGGGATTCTTGTGAAGCGAAGGCAAACAAACGGGGTAGTTGTTTGATGATGAAAGTTGAGAGGCCTTTGCCGACCATCCACATGTTTTCACGGTTATATTTCTCTTGGTACGCCATGAAGAGAGTTTAAAAAGGTTGTAGGCCCATCATTGGGCTAGATGGATGCTTTTTGAAGGGGCCTTATAAGGGTCAGCTTTTGTCGGCCATTTCGAGAGATGGCAATAATAACATGTACCCGAGTGGCAATTGCAGTTGTTGAGGCAGAAACCAAAGATAGTTGGATATGGTTTCTTGAGTCTTTGCTATCGGATCTTGGCACCCCCCCTGAACAAGGATGGACATTTATTTCTGATCGTCAGAAGGTAATTATAATTCATTATGTTTCTTTGTTTTGGTTTGTCGTTGTTTTCATCAAGGTAACTAAGTGTTGTTTACTATTTGTTGCATAATTTGTAGGGGCTCCAACCAGCATTTGATGTGGTGCTTCCTGGTGGTGACCACCGATTTTGTGTGAGACACTTGTATGCGAACTACAGAGATAGTGGTCACCGTGGTCTCGCACTGAAGGACAAATTATGGGATGCGGCTGCAGCATACACTGAGGCTGATTTTTTCAAGGAAATGGAGGAATTGAGGAACATAAGTGAGTATGCATATAATTTTTTGATGGAAGTTGACCGAAGGTCATGGTCTAGGGCTTGGTTCAATACATCCCCTAAGTGTGATCTTGTAGTGAACAATCTATGTGAGTGCTTTAATGCCTACATCCTACATGCGTGACTTGCCGATCATATCGATGTTTGAAATGATAAGACAGAAGTTAATGAAGAGATATCAGGCAAAGAGGGATGGCATCCGCACCATGACTAGTAGGCTTTGTCCTAGGATTGTTGCCAAGTTGGATGAAATTGGAGCGGTTGCTGGGCATTGTTATAGCACTTATGTTGGGGGACATTTATATGAAGTGAGACACAACAACAAACAATATGTTGTGAACTTGTTGAATAGAACTTGTGGTTGTAGACAATGGGACATGACAAGTATCCATGTGCACATGTAGTGTCTATGATTGTGGTATTTTAATACAAACCACGAGGATTATGTTGATGAGTGGTATACAATTGAGATGTACAAAAAGCTTATGATGAGATTGTATATCCAATGCCTGGAGAGGACCAATGGGTGAGGACAAGTTATGAGCATGTCGACCCTCCCCTAAATAGAATACAACCAGGGAGGCCCAGAAAAGTAAGGAGAAGGGGTCCAGAAGAGCCGGTCAATCAAAACCGTATAAGGAAGGATGGAGTTATAATGAGATGTAGCAAATGCAGACGGGTTGGACATAATACTAGGACATGTCCACGGAACAGAACAGATGCGGTGAATTACAGGGGAAGCAGTAGTTCAATAAGAAATGAAGTAAATGGAGTACTATATCTAGCTGATTTTTTTTTTTTTGTTCACTTCTTTGTTGTTTTTAAAATATTTTAAGGTTTGAAAAATTTTGTTATCATAGGTACAACATGGTAGTGGTCATACCTTAGTTCCCGAGCCAATCATTGATGATGAAGCAGTAATATCCAAACTCTTTAGCAATAACATAGATGTCATTATTAATTGTAATTAGTTCATTACATTTTATTTATTTAATTATTATCATCTTTGCAGATTGCACAAGATAGTAATGAATATTCTATGAGTGGAGGGAGTAATAGGGGTGTGGTTAGGGGTAGAGGTATGGGTGTGGTTAGGGGTAGAGGTAGGGGTCAACCTACCCCAAAAGGGTCAACTGGGTTGCAGAGGGGTGGACGTAGTACTAGGGGTGGACCTACTGGGTTGCAGAGGGGTGGACCTAGGACTAGGGCTGGGCCTAGTGGATTGCAGAGGAGGGGTGGACCTAGGACTAAGGGTGGGCCTAGTGGATTGCAGAGGAGGGGTGGACCTAGGACTAGGGGTGGGCCTAGTGGATTGCAGAGGGGTGGACCTAGGACTAGGGGTGGGCCTAGTGGATTGCAGATGGGTGGACCTATTACTAGGAGTGGAGGTAGAGATCACATTCAGGATACAGTCCACACAGTGAGATTATACGGGCCTTCTCAGTCTACACCGTCTCAGGGCATTGCTAGTGTAAGTAATATTTTCAAATGTTGCATAATTTCAGTTTAGTGCATTTTAAATTACTGTTGTATGGAAGTTAATATTTTAAAATGTTGCATAATTTCAGGGACCTCCCCAAACACAGTCTTCACTTTCTCAGCGCGCCGGTGGGACATCACAAATAGAAGGGACTTCACAAGAACAATTGGGCCGCAGTACTGCATGCACATCAGAAAGTACAAGAAGAGGTGAAATTGTAACTCCAACCATTGACCATGACCAAGCAATTACAAGAATGGAGGCTAACAAGAAAAAAGCAATTGTAAGAATGGAGGCTAACAAGAAAAAGAGGAAGAAGCCGGAATGGCAAAAGTATTAGCTCCAAAGCAAGGAACCTGTTTGTTGATTATATGTATATATACAAATATATGTAACTAAATGTCTTTTTATATATCCAATTATATAGGTGTGCCTTTTGTTTTGCTATTATCTAGGACTCTTGAAACTGCATGAAACATGTTTGTGATATTGGAAATAGTCGCACCATTTTTATTATTATTTTTATTATTTTCCTTTTGTGTATTATGTGTATTTGTGTTGGCTTATTATTCTTATCAATTCTGGTGGTTTGGTTGCTGTGGAAGCTGAGAAATGTATACATGATGGAAAGTTCATTCCTTGTTTGTTTTTGCTTGGACTCTTTAAACTGTGTGAAACATCTTTGTTATATTGTGAAGTGACTTTGAGAGTTTTGAGTTAATCTGACGTATTTTTACTTGTATGTACGTAAATGTGTTGGCTTGTTCTTCTTGATATTTATGGTATTGGTGGTTTGGTTGTTGGGAAAATTTTAGGAAGTTCTAAGAAAAAGAAAGGGTTAACGATTGGACTAGTTTGTGTGCTTTTTTTATTAAGTTCTAGTGTGCTTTTTTACCCATGTGAAAAATGGACTAATTTGTGATGAGGTCACTGTTTTTGCCTCCATTTGTTTGAAGTGTAATTTGAAGTCTATAATGAGTATGTGAAAGATGACCATTATTGTGATGTTACATGGACATCATCTTTTGTTAAAGATATTTTACTGATTGAGATGTTTAAGGAGAACTGGATAGACTTTCATTTCATGTATATTTTTTAATTGGTGTAAGAGAGAACATGATGAAGCAGTTGATGTTGAGGAGCTGGATGAGGATACACCTTTTGACGTTGAGGATTTGGAGCAGTTGATGTATGAGATTGGGAACATGCATGAAAGCTTGAGATTGATGCCTGATTTTCATGCTACAGTGGGAAATGGCATAATATCTTTCTTGTTGTCATATATCCATGAGCTGATATTGGGAAGGCCATGAGCAGTTTGTTAGAACCCAAATCTTCCGAGCATTGAAAATGTTAAAACATGCTTATTGTAATAATAAACTACATGAGAGGGACTTGGGAAGAAAATGCACAAATTTCATCATCTTTGTTCTTTTACCACGAATGGCAACATATGAACAACCACATCTAAAAGCTATAACCCTTCATTTAAAATCGTAATGAGACATTTATCATGTAAATTATAAAGTTAATGCAACTAAAACCGCAAAAATTTAACTGCAACATTACAAAAAGCAGGGCAACAACATTATTTCTAAACCTCATTATATTAATTGTCATATCAAAGTAGGTCCACATTCAACTATCTAAATAAAAGCAGTTCAACATAAATTAATAGTACTTAAACTACATAGGTTTATATATCTCACGGCAACATTGCCCTACTAACAGTACAAAGTTGTTTGTCCCTATCACTAATAAAACAAGAAAATAACAAAAATGTTAAAATCAAACAAGTGGCCAATGACATTTTTAAGTTTTTTCCATGCTTATTTTGCTTTTCAGCATCAATACTAGCGTCAATTTCGCCAATTCAGTTTCAAAATTCTTCTTCTGATAAGCTATTTGGGCGTTGAACTGTGATAGAGGGAGCATAGCTTCTTCGTCAACCCAAATAAAATGATCGCAACCACGATCACCTTCGTTCTGCATATTTCATAAATGAGAATTACTTGTGAAATCACTAGCCAAATGACCTAAATAAAAAGTAAACAAGAAACAGCCATACAAGAACCACAACTTAAGTCCACATATTCATCAAAATCTTATTCCGGGTGCCGTCAAAATTTTTCTTGCCGTCCTAAATATATTTTCAACCCTAAAAATTTGGTAATTCACATAATATATGCATTACAAAAAAAAACAGAAACTACAACCCCTCTCAACAATTAAACAATAGGAAAAAAACATAAACAACCACCCCTAGTGCCAAAAATGCCAACCAAACAATCACAATCCTAATAAAACTTGCACTCACAATAATCTATTGCATGAAATTCCATAATTCTCAGACTAAGTATTTTATCACCATAACTAGGACACTAGAGAGAAAACATAGGTAACAAAAAGAAAAAAAAATAAAAGTGTTGTGGAACTAGTGGGTAGGGAAAAAAAACAAATTCTGAAATATTCATGACTTAGAAACGATAATCAACTCCTAAAAAAATTTATCTCAACCATTGTTAGAACGATAATCAACTCCAAAACAAACCCTAAAAAATTGATCCAAACAAACCCCTCAAAAATTGATCTCAACCCCTAATTATAGTGCGTAGGTAAGGAAAAAAAATTTCTGAAATACTCATGAGTTAGAACGATAATCAACTCCAAAACAAACCCCTAAAAAAAATTGATCTCCGAAACAAACAACACTAAAAAAGTTGATATCCGAAACAAACCCCTCAAAACAGTTGATCTCAAACCCTAATTATTGGGGGTGTAGTGGGTAGGGAAAAAAAAATTCTGAAATATTCTTGAGTTAGAACGATAATCAACTCCAAAAAAAAATTTATCTCAACCATTGTTAGAACGATACTCCAAACCAAACCCATAAAAAAATTAAATTCTGGCTAAAAAAATATTTCCGCAAACTTGACAAAAACAATATAACATATCACTCACCCACGATTCACAAACCCTAATCCCTACGAAAGGCGAAAACCCCTAATTATTAAAACCTTAAATTTGTACCTTGTATTTACCGCATCCAATAAACCTTCTCCCAAGATTTTTCTGCGTTCGAGAAGTTCTCACTGGTGATTCAATTCCACAAAGGCATCTCGTACGCGCAGGGGTAGACTTCACCGACGAGCTTCCAACTGAAAGTCCAGAAGCCGTCACATCATCGTGAGCGAACTCACTTGCAATCTCCTCCATCGTTGATGACCTGTGAGCCGGAGGGGAGAAGCTTTTGTGAGAATCATGCGAAGGTTCAATGGATCGTAGGAATTTTTTTCAGGGACAAAGGAGGACCGAAGGGGGAGGACGGACGGCTGGGCAAACTTGATCTGAGGTGATTTCAAACAGCTTCTGCGATTTGGGCTTAATGGCTAGACGATACGGCGTCGTTTTGGTAAGAGGGGAAACCCTAATCTTATCCAAAACGGCGCCGTTTTGGTAAGAGGTTTCATTTTTTTTTAAACGATGGGAGGGTATTTTCGTAACTTGACCACATCAAAACGACGTAGTTTGGATGCTTCCATCCACTTTGACGGCAAAAACTAACGGAGGGGGCTAAAATGTAACTGTTTGGTAGTTGAGGGGGCCATTAAACAACTTTTGATATTTTAAGGGGCTAAAACATAAACGGGTGTTAGTTGGGGGGGCTAAAACGTATTTTCCCCTTGTTTTTGGGTATCCATTGGGTTCTTGGAACCTTGACCCTTACCAATTCATTCTCAGTCTCATTTTGTTGAACTATAAGACTTAGTGTTGCTGACACTGGAAGAACTAGAAGAATGAGGTCTTAGGTGGAGTCTCTGTTTTAAAAAAATTACTAAGTTAATTAGGATTTGAAAATTATTTTTAAAAAAATTACTAATCCAAATACCCCCTTACTAAAAATAAATAAATAAAAAATATATATTTAACCCTGTTCCCACTAACCCGGTAAAAATTGGGTACCAAAAACTGTCGGAACGGTACCGTTTAGTTTTTCCAAAGCTGGAACGGCAGGACCCCGGTTTTAGGTTCTGGTTTCGGTTTTCTGGTTCCAGTTCCGTCCCTAGTTTTTTTTTACACCCCTAGGTAATCATCATTGTACCTTTTTTTTTTTGCATGTCCACACAAGAGGGGGAGAGGGATTCAAACTAGTAACCTCTAATTCATGAAGCATAGTTTACAGCCGATTCAACTAACCCTTTGAGATGAGAGGAATAAACTTAGTGATGAGTCATTGCTCGAAAAAAAAAAAAAAGACTTATGATTCATGAAAGAAAAAATGGAATATCTTACAAGTCAAGCCGAAAAAGGCTCTTCTTATTTGCCCGAAACACAAAAATAGGTCCAAAAGGCCAATATTAAAAAAAGCAGTATTGTAGTGCGGGAATTGTGGTTTTAGTTTCAAATAATTGCTAACAAGCGGTTATTTTAATACAGTTAACTATTTAAGGCAGAGTAGTTGAGATTATTAGAATAGGATAACCACCTAGGGCTGTTATGATTACGGTTATGGTTACTATTAGGAGTAATAATTGATAACCATTACCACCTTTACAATTAACCCTAATTATATATAGTAGTATAGATTACTTGCTTAAACTTAGATATGTGCTCTCTCACATTGGGCTCAAGAAAATATATATTTTAGCTAGAGTTGTAGCCAAAAATGTGGAACATCCAGCTCAACAAAATGACTAAAAATTCATTGATATACAATAGTGCTTTAGAACTATAGCTCAACAAATCCTTATTAATAAAAAAAAAACAAGGGGAAAGTCCACGTACATACCCTCCTCAAACTACTACTAAATTGACAATGTTCCACCCCCAAACTCCCTCCAAACTACTAAAAATTGTCAATGTTCTCTCCAGTTACAAAACTATCCTTAGTAAAATAAAAAAATACTAAAACTTCTAGAAAAAAACATAAAATTAAAAAAAAAAAAAAATCAAAGGGTGGAAAATTAATTTTTTTTTTTTAAAAAAAATCATTTGTGTAAGAAAAAAAATCAATTTTCTTTTTTTTTTTTATTTTATTTTATAAAAATTATTTTATTTTATTTTATAACTTTTTTAAATAAAAATTTTTGTTTTTTTTTTAAAAAAAAATTAACAATTTTCGTGTAAGAAAATAAAAGTTTTCATTTTCTAAAAAAAAAAAAAAAAACTTTTAAATAAAAATTTCAGTTTTAAAAAAAAAATTCGTTTTAAAATTATTATTATTATTTTTAAAAAAAAATCGTTCTTTTTAAATTATAATTTTTTTAATTTTTTAATTATTTTTTATTTTATAGGGGTATTTTTGTCTTATTGAGAAATATATAGGGGCATTGACAATGTTTTTGTAGTTTAGGGGAGACATTATTACAATTGAAAGTTTGGAGGGACATTGTCATTTGGATGGTGGTTTAAAGGAGAAATGTGAATTTTACCCAAAAATAATAGTCTTCTCTCTTGCATGGGAATACAAAAAGTAGATAAAGAAAGAATATTTTAAATGAAAAAAAATGAATATGGATAGCTAAAATGCTAAGCTAGATATAATGATATATGTCTTTTGAAAAAGTAGGTAGTTGAAATAGAAATAAGGGGAAAAATATAAATAAAAAACCTTCATGAACTAACCACCATTTTTGAAATAGCTTAATGAAGTGATAAGTATGCTAAATTAATACATCAAACTATCAAAGTGGGTCAAAAATGCCAATTTTTTATTATTTATTTCTATAATACCCTTATTCTCTTTAAAAAATAAAAATAAAATAAAAAACTAAACTACACCTTTTTTTTAAAAAAGAAGAAGTTAAATTTAACATTAAAAAATAAATTTCACTTTTTGGACTCTTCTTATTTGAAGGGCATGAAAGCATGAAGTTAAATTTAACATTGAGTGAATTAGTGAAGAGTTTATTAAATGGCATGTTTTGTGAGTTTTGTTAGATTTTAGAGCAGAGCTAAAAGTTAAAGCTCAATGCGGATGCTCTTAATCTCCAGATGAAGTATCGTAAAATTTTATTGACAATCTCAGAAGAGATATCGAGTTTATTTATTTATTATTATTATTTGCTTTTGTTTGTGAATAATTTAAACTTTTTTTTTGGGGAGGGGGGGGGGGGTGGTTTCATTTTCCACCAATTTCTTTAGCTCAGCACTAATTGATCACGGACTGCATCCACTTGGTTGGAAATGGTTATGCCGATCTCTGTCTTCTGCATTATTGATCTATGCGGAACTAAATCATACAAATCATACATCTCCAGGGAGAGATCGAGATGGAACCGAAATTGGCGATATCATTAATTGTACGTACGTAGTTGATGTAAAGCATTTTTTTCTGGTATTTGAGGTAAAAAAAAAAGAGTAAGAATGTTTAGTATAAAAAAATAAAAAGGTTGTATGAAAAAATGAAAAAGTTTTATTTTGTAGTATTTTTTTATTTAAATAATAATAAAAAATAAATGATGTGATATAAAAAATAAAGTAAGTTAAAAAATAGTGCATGAACATAAACATAAGGAGAAAAACTTTGCCAAACAATCCCCAAATTTTTTAGCCCAGATGAACAAGTGGATCGAGATGGGTTGCATTTTGCAGTGGATGTTTTACCGTAATGTTATACTGTTATTGATAACATGGATTTTTTTACTACAAAAAAAGAAAGGATAACCATTTCAAATTCAATCTGACAATAATAAAAATAAAATAAACAAAATTGACTGAAGAAACTTTCTTTTAACTATTGAATACAACTTGCACGGGATCTTCATTTTTACACAGATGCAATACCCGCGTTATTCTAGTTTCACGATAAGCAAAAACGTTCACACTCGCCACATTTGAACTAGTAACACAATTAAAGGGAAAAATAGAGAAAATAAAAGTTAAAAAAAAAAAAAAACGCATATTCCAGACATTATTTAAGCACATCTGGACATAATGGTAGATATAAATATTCATGGGCGGCAGAAGACATCACCGGGATGATTACAAGGGATTCTATGTAGATTAGGGTTTTTCTTGTCAACGCAGGATTTATAATTCTTACCTCGGCCACTGCAGCCAAATACTGCAGCTTTCGGGTTGGAAGAGCCTTCAGTGTTGACGGGATTTATCGCGAGCATTCTGGTTATTTCCGAATCGAACATCCAATCTGCAAGTTCGTCCATGCGGGCGTGGTAAGGGGAGGTGGCGTCGTCCTTCATCATTGAACTTGTCGCTCCACAATTTGTGATGTGCAGCAAAACCAAAACCATGAGCATCAGTAGGAGTGCGGGAAAGGGAGCCCTCTTTCTCTTTGCTCTTTCTCCCACCATCTCAACGCCTTTCTGGGGAGTCTTTGGAAGGAACTTTGTGGGTAGTAGTGAATGAGTGGTAAAATATGGGACTACGATTTTAAAGACGTCCTACTAAAAAAAGAACATTGGATAAGACATGGCTAAGAATAAAACATTGGTAGTCTTGTCTTATTCAATGTTTTTAGAGTAATGTTATAAAAATGATTAGAATTTAAAAAAAAAAAAAAAATTTAAATGTGATTTAATTTTTAAAATTATTAATATATCAAAATTTAATAATTATTGTCTCAAAATTTAATAGTAATTTCGATCCAAATTCCAGCTGCATCTGCCACTAATTAATTTGGACTTAGTTTTCACAAATAACTTAGCCCATCTCTCTACATTCTCTCTAGAATTCTTCTCTCTTCTTATGAACAGCACCAAGAAGAATTTCAAAAAGAGGGAAGATCTAGATTGTAGCAGTGTTCGATGTCTTTTCTGTAGGCTCCTCCGGTCTCCGTTTATAACGGATTGTTTTAAATCTAGTTTATAGATCTAGATCCAAATCTAGTTTATAGATCTAGATCCAAATCTAGTCTCTTCAACCTTATATTTGATCGTCTTTTTTGGTCAAGACGTGTCTTCCAAAGAGATGTCTACGATGCTGTGCTCTTCTGCTGCTATGACTATTTTGGATATATATATATATATATTCAATTTTTAGTATCTACGTAGCTTAATTTAGACCTTGAGGGACTTGAATCTTAATATGCACGCCCTCTACGGTTATGTTCGAGATTACATCTCCACTTGCTTAATTATAATACCATTAATGCTTTGATTTAATGTTCTAACACACACAAAAGATAAAATGGTAATGCATGAAGAAGATGAAACTCAATATGGTTTGACAATGACAGAGAAAACAATTGATAATTGTAGTGGCCGGATTGCATGACATAATATTGTCCCACTTGAATACTTTTTCTTACTCCACAAACTAAATTAGGTGAAGCATACATGTTATGTTCATTTCAGTGGGCCTTTATTAGGGCAGCACTAACTTAAGTGAGCTATCTTATGCTCATTTTCAGTGGTCCTTATTATGCATACCAAAGTGGGCTGCTTTCTCTAGGTTTTGTTTGGTAGCTTTTGTGGGGTTAGTTTCTGGGTGGTTTGCAATTGTGCTTCTAGAATAAGATTTCTAGATTTTTCTCTTTGGCGTGCGGTTTAATTTGTTGGTTTTTTGTTTTTGTTTGTTGTATAAATTCTTTGTTGTTTAGGTGTTTTGTTTTGGGTCCCTCCCTGTCGGAGTGGTTGAGATAAAAATTGTAAATACCCCCCTCAATGATGAAAATACCCTTAAATTAGCACATCAAGCAACAAGTATACAAGAGAATTCCTTGATTGTATCATCACTACCTAAGAAAAAAAGGTGTTTTAGTTTTCACCTTTCACATTCTGATTTTTTAATTATTAAAAATTGAAAAACTTTTTGTTTTGAGCCCTTAAGATCATAATTAATGGTCAAGATTCAAAATTTGAAATTCTCAATTTTTTTTAAAAAAAATAGGAGATCCTAATCCCAAATGCACATGAGAGAAGCCGATTCTTGTAAAAAGGAGTGTAAATTTGTCGTCTCACATTTTTTTGAAACAAATTTGTCATCATATTTACAAGAACCGGTTCCTATCAGGAGAGGATTTAAATACGTAATTCTTGTTATTTTTACAATGTCCTCTTTCGTTGATATTACTTATTAGATGACAAAAAGTACTTTTTATAAGATAAATAATGAATAACTTTTTATTTTTTTTCTTTTTTTATAGCATATGAAGGATATTTTTGTCATTTTGAATCGTTGAATGGGGATACTGCAACCCAATATATGGTAGATTAAGATGAACTTTGCCAAATTTGAAAATTTTGAGAGGAAATTACTTACAGAGGTTTGATACAAGTACAACTTAAGTTCAACTTTGGCCCAATTAACTTTTAAGCCAAATTTCTCTTTTTCTCTCTAGTTTAAGGCTTTCTCTCTCCTCCACATCAGTTTTTTTAAAACTTAATAGAAAAGTTAGGTCAAAGTTGGACTTAAATTGTGCTTTTATCATTTTCCTTACAAAAAAATATATGTAGTTGTTAAAAGGGGTAAATGTAGATTTTACACGAAAAAAAAAAAAAAAGAAGAAAGAAGATAACATCCATTTCAATGCCAATGTGACAATAATAAATAGAGAAATGCTACCTAACATTTACAAATGTTCATATCTTAGTATTTTTTTTTCGTTCTTTTGTCTTTTGTTTCTTAGTATTATAAAAATAAAAAAAATAAAAAATAAAAAATAAAAAAAAAGTGGACGTGTGTATGTGCCATATATATAGATATGCAGTAAAATCTTGATAATGCTGAGTAGCATTTCTCTAATAAATATAGAATACACAAAATTAATGGAAGAAATTTTCTTTTATTCTGGCTATTTCGGAATCAAACATCCAGTCTGCAGGTTCGTCGATGCGGGCGTGGTAAGGGGAACTGGCCTTCATTATTGAACTTGTCGCTCCACAATCGCTTGTGTGCAGCAAAACCATGAGCATATAGTACCAGAAAGGGAGCCCTCTTTCTCTTTGCTGTTTCTCCCACCATCTCTCACCGCCTCTATGGGGAGTCTTTGGGAGGTGCTTGTTGCATGTTGATGTGAATGATCGAGTGGTAACAGATCGTGGGAGTCCGATTTTAAAGACATCAAACTAATTAATAAAATATTGGATTTGAATCATATTCCTACTAATCCTACTTTCATTGTTTTAATCATACTCCAAATGCCTAGACCATACAAATTATAAAACATAAAAACCAATAGAACTTAAACAAGTGACAGGACCATCTTTTAACTTTTAAGGGAGTGGTCAGTCACCCCAACGAGATATTTGAGCTAGGCAGCCATATATCTTCAAGAGAGTATTCACCCAACGTGTCACCTCGATCCGGTGAATATAGTTGGCCACTCTCTTAAAAGGATAACGGGTGGTCGGTAAAAAAAAAAAAAAAAGGCTTTAAGGGGTGATTGTTACTTTCAAGCTAGTTATGGGTTGCCGACCACCCTCTCAAAAGGTAAAAGGTAGTTGGCCTAAAAAAAAAAAAAAAGGTAAGGCTTTAAAGGATGAGGAGGTACATGGTCGGACTATCCCAACCACAACCTTAGTGGTGGTAATTGGCAACCTAAGCATTTCCTTTGGGTGCATGATTGATCATCATCACCTCAAGAGATGAGGAGTGACCTAAACTTCTTTTGATTTAATTTAATTTTTTTTTTCCAGCTTTTAGTATTTACATGGCTCAATATATACTATTCATTTTGAACGAAGGACATGGATTGAACAAATTGGAAGGGACCTGAATCTTAACATGCCCTCTATATATGGTTATGTACGAGATTACATCTCCACTTGCTTAATCATAATACCGTTAATGCTTTGATTTAATGTTCTAACACACACACACAAAAGATAAAATGGTAACAAAGAAGATGAAACTCAATATATGGCTTGACAATTATATAGAAAACGATTGATATAATATTCTCCCACTTGAATCCACAAAATAAATTAGGTGAAGCATGCATGTTGTGTTCATTTCAGTGGGTCTTTATTAGGGCTGTACTAATTTAAGTGAACTATCTTATGCTCATTTTCAGTGGCCCTTATTATGCATACCAAAGTGGGCAGCTTTCTGTAGGTTTTGTTTGGTAGCTTTTGTGGGGTTAGTTTCTGGGAGGTTTGCAGTTGTGTTTCTAGTATAAGATTTCTGGATTTTTCGATCTCTTTGGTGTGCGGTTTAATTAGTTCTGCCCAGCGTCAGGTTGGTGGTGGTGACACCCGGTAAACCTCAAGTATTTTCACCGAGTTATTGGCGGGTGCCATTTTTTAAGCTAATCACACTTTCTCAGGGTTTCATATGGCCAGTCCTGTTGAGGTAACGTTCACCAACTGATTTGTAAAAATTAACTTTTTCATTGAACTTGGTTATCTGCATCTAAAAGACTTCCACATGAATTTGCTAAATATATCATGCCTAGCCTAGAGTAGATTACAGCATATAAATACTCTACGTTGGACGAGATTTATATTTTCGGTGTTTTCCGAATTTTTTAAAAATAATAATAACGAAGGACATATTAGAAAAGTGCGGTTTAAGAAGATTTTTGTTCGGTTCTTGACAATGAAAATACATGAGAAAAGAATCTGTCATGATCCCAACTGATTTTCAACCAAATTTAGTTGACACAACGATCAATTTTATTAAATTATATTTTAGATTGGGATTTTACCGATTATTTGAGTAACTTCCATCTTTAGATTTCCTTTGGTATGTACCAACCAAGTATTTTCATAATTAGTTTGTTTTATTTTCATGGTTAGGAGAATTTTATTACCTTTCATATCTTTATGTATTGGAATAATAAGTTTTGCCATCAATAATATAAGGACAAAGTTTTTCTCTAAATTAGGTTGAAAGAAATTCATTCAACTTAATCTATAAAATTAATGTGTCCTCAAACATATGCTTCTCACATGTTTAATCTTTTTCCTCCATTTTCTTCCTCTCATTCACCCTCTTGTCTTTGAGCAGACTCACTTCTCTTTTTCGGTGCTCTCAAAACAAAAGCAAAAACCAATGGAAAATGTTAAAGGCCCAATTTTTTTGTCCAACTTTTGTCTTTTTTATTTTTTTATTTTAAAAAAAAGTAAAAAACGAAAAAAGTGTCTGAAGCAATAATATATATATTTTATCCTGCTTTTTATTGGTATTTTTAACAAAATAAAAATTCCATTTTTTCTGAAGAAAAATGGTCATTTAAAAAATAAAATGAAAATTGCATTTTTCTTCAGAAAAATGGAATTTTTATTTTTTAAAAAATACCAATAAAAAGAAGGATAAAAAAAAAATTATTGCTTAAGACACTTTTTTCATTTTTTACTTTGTTTGTTTGTTTTTTTTTTTAAGAAAAAAAAAAGGACAAAAGTTAGACAAAAATGTTAGGTCTTTATCATCCCTCAAAACCAATATATATATATATATATATATATATATATATATATATAAGAAAGTGGCATGGATGGATCATGACTTCATGGTTAGGTTTTGTGGGAAAATTTACTTTATTGCACCATTTTCAAATTATGCGGATCGAAATACTAATGTCTGGCAATAAGGTGCCAATCAGCAAAACATGCTGCCCATTCAAGTCGATGGTTAGCCAATTGGGGTATTTTCATTATACGAAAAATGTTAATCACATATACGCTATTATCTTAAAAGAATTAATCAATTTGAAACTTTTCTAAATTCACTTATAAAAATGAATTTCAATTTCAAATATCAAGTAATATGAAATTTGGCACTGTTTTATAAACTACCAATTGTATGTGAATTACTAACCTCAAATGCGAATAACAAATAATATCTGCATTAACTGTGCGGATACGGATAGTAATCGCATGATGCGAATATCAAAAACCTTATTTACATTTTGCGGATATGGGTACAAATATTACCATTATCCGCATCCACATCCGGATCCGTATTTTCACCCCTAGATTAGCGGCATTAGCCATCCTCAACTTTTTACTAAAATGGCTAGTTAACCCTCGGTTGTATGGTTAACTTGTCACATCTAAGACATTTATTTAAAATGTAGATCTAAATTAAGCCATATAAACATAATTTCTAGACTTATCATGTAACAACTTTTTTTTCTAGACTTATCATGTAAAAAAAGATATCTAGCCAAAATTGGGGTCGCCGACTACCCTCAATGGCCAGCCAGCCAGCCAGTCCCAAGGGCCAACGTGAAAGAAAAAAATGTTGAGTTAATAAATGTTTTTTTGAAAGAATAATTATTTTTTAATATTTTTTGTAGTACTCTGCATGACACCCAAAAAAATAAGTATCACATGTAATATACGACCATGTCATATGATATGTTGAGTATGCTTAAATTTGGACAAGTGTTACGTAGAGCTCTGCTAAAGAATTAGACAGAAATTTTAACTCCTAAATTCTGTGTTACGAGAATGTTTAAAATCTCTAATGCATCATATCATTTATGTAAAGTGGTAGTTAAGTTTTCTTAAAAATAAAAAAAAAAAACACTGTATTTCTCCAAATTCATCCTTCATTTGTAGTTTGGTTTTCAAACTTTGACCAACATACGGCAATTGGTCAATGGTCCATACGAATTAATTACCATTTTATTCCGAGTCAAATTTGAAATGTGAAATTGGACCCACCATTTTACACTGATTGAAAAGAAAACAAAAACAAAAATAAAAGGAACCCAAGTTTTCGACTCAACAACCTCAGACCCTACCAAACAAGATCAGAAACAACAAATGAAACTTAAAAAGAAGAAGGAAAAAAACACACACACAAAACACAAAAGCCGAGTAATTTGCACCTTGTCTCCAGAACATAATTAGTAACCTTGTGTAAATAAATTGTAATTATCTTTGCTACCTTACCATAATATAGGTTAAGGTGTTCTATTTATAGAAAAGATGATTACAAGAGTTTGAGTTTAATAGAAACTCAACTACATAAGACTTATCAAAATACAGAATTGAATATTAACATAAGATAACTATCTATCTTATCTATACATGAGTTCAAATACAAGATCATAAGATAACTAACTTATCTATGAGAATTCAAATACAAGATCATAAGATAATTAACTATCCTTATCAGGTTGTTTAGCTTCATCTTCTTGTGATATGTGAGTAGATTTGAATAGGTCTCTAACACGCCCCCTCAAGCTTAGCGGTATGGAAAGCACGTTAAGCTTGGAACGGAGAAAACCAAACCGAGAGGATGATAGAGGCTTGGTGAAGATATCCACATGTTGATCTTTGCTAGAGATGAATTTGATGGAGAGTCGATTCTTGGCAACTAGGTCACGTACGAAATGGAAATCAATTTCCACATGCTTTGTCCTTGCATGAAAAACAGGATTCGCAGAAAGATATGTAGCCCAAATGTTGTCACACCATAAAGTTGGAGGTTGAGAGAACTTTAGGCCAATTTCAGAGCACAAAGACATTAACCATGAAATTTCTGCAGCAGTGTTTGCTAATGCCTTGTACTCAGCTTCGATGCTTGATCTAGCAACCGTGTTTTGTTTGCGACAACTCCAAGAAATTAAATTGTTACCAATGAAAATGCAATAACCACCTGTGGATCGTCGGTCGCCTTTTTTCGCACCAACAAGATCCCTTGGATGGAAGATGTGGAGGATTTTTGAAACAGAAGACCATGCTGGATTGTGTGCTTTAAATACCTCAAGAGCCGTTTGACGGATTGCCAATGTATGTCCGTAGGTTTGTGCATGAACTGTGCAAGTTTGTTGACACAAAAGGAGATATCTGGACGTGTGATGCAGAGGTATTGTAGAGCTCCAACTGTACTTCTATAAAGAGTTGGGTCAGAAAATAAATCACCTTCAAATGCGGAAAGATGAGTGGATGTAGCCATTGGAGAGGTGACTGGTTTAGCCTCAACCATTTTTGTGCGTTTGAGTATGTCCATTATATATCGTTGTTGAGATAAAATGACCCCATGAGCACACGGCAGCACTTCAATGCCTAAGAAAAAATTCAATGGACCCTAAATCCTTGACGGCAAAGTCCTTGTGTAGTGCTGTGAGAAGAGTTTGAATGGCACTAGAGCTGGAGCAAGTGATTAGTATATCATCCACATAAATTAACACTAGCATAAGATATTCAGAGGTTTGACAAATGAATAGAGAAGTGTCAGATTGAGAGCTATGAAAACCCAATGTAATCAATTTGGAACTTAATCTGGAAAACCATTCCCTTGGTGCTTGTTTAAGGCCATAGAGTGCCTTTTGGAGTTTGCAAATATGT
This sequence comes from Carpinus viminea, assembly GCA_013348765.1. Lineage (NCBI taxonomy): Eukaryota > Viridiplantae > Streptophyta > Magnoliopsida > Fagales > Betulaceae > Carpinus > Carpinus viminea. The sequence goes on along the minus strand of CP054671.1, from coordinate 36,399,187 downwards.
GTAGGGTGTTGTGGATGAGCAAAACCAGGGGGCTGTATCATGTAGACTATTTCGGATAGGGTGCCATGGAGAAATGCATTTTGAATGTCAATTTGGTGGATATGCCATCCATGTGAAATGGCTAGAGATAGAGCAAGTCGTACCGTTGTAGGTTTAACCACGGGGCTATATGTCTCACCATAGTCGATGCTGGACTGTTGATGGAACCCTTTTGCAACTAAGCGGGCTTTGTAGCGATCAATAGAGCCATCCGCTTTTCTCTTCAACCGAAACACCCATTTGCATCCAATAACATTGTAAGCTGCAGAAGGTGGAACTAATTTCCAAGTTTGATTCTTCAATAATGCATCAAATTTGACATTCATGGCCTGCCGCCAATTTTGATCTTTCATAACTGATGTGTAACATGTGGGCTCTATGTCTTGAGAAGTAGACTCGGCAATGAGGGCTTTTGGTAAAGGTATCGGATAATGCCATCATGAAATTTTTTGGGTTTGGTTATATTGTTCTTTGCACGTGTTATCATATGATGAGGTGTATGGGATGATGTGGGTGATGCTGCAACAAAGGGATGCATAAGAGATAATAAAGGAGAACTTGAGGGTGAGTGTGGTGTATTACCTGTTGGAAGGTCATATTGGGATGGAGATGCGGCTAATGTAGGTAGAAGGCTGGATGTCTCATTGTCTCTTGAAGTTAAGCTCGATGAAGACGCTACTGCTTCGGATAAATAGTCATGAAGCCGTGGGATGGAGAGAGAGCTTGGAACTACAGTGGACTGTACCGTGGGACTGAATATACCTGGAGATTTTTCAGTAGTAAATGGAAAAATGTTTTCATTAAAGATAACATCTCTTGAAATATAGACTTCATTTGTGGAGAGATGTAGACACTTATAGCCTTTATGAAGAAGGCTATAGCCAAGAAAGAGACACTATGTTGAGCGAGGCTGCAATTTATTGGAATTATAAGGTCGTAGGTTGGGCCAACAAGCACATCCAAATGTGCGTAAAAAATGATAATCGGGTGCACATTTGAATAGTTTTTCATATGGGGTTTGATTTTTCAGCAATGGCGTAGGCATGTGATTGATGAGATAGCATGCAGTGGAGAAAGCATCATCCCAAAATTGGAGTGGCATATGAGCATGAGAAAGGAGCGCAAGGCCGGTTTCAACAATGTGCCGATGTTTACGTTCAATGGCACCATTTTGTTGGTGGGTGTGAGGACAAGAGACTCTATGATTTATTCCAAGTGTTTGAAGAAGTTTGTTGAGGGACGATATTCGCCTCAATTGATTGAATTGCATGTATTTTGGAATTAAAGAAACATTCAACATTATTTCGAAATTTGATAAAAACATTGGTTACATCACTTTTGCAAGAAATGGGATACAACCAAGTGTACCTACTGAAGGCATCTAGAAAGGAAACATAATACCTAGAGCTGGACCTAGAACAAATGGGAGCAAGGCCCCAAACATCTGTGTATACAAGCTCTAATGGACAGTTTACAATAAAGCTGGAAGGGGAAAATGACAACTATTTGGCTTTGGAGCTGAGACAAGCCGAACATGGGACTAAGTCCTTATTGGAAGAAACTGGGAGCTTGAAAAATGAGAGCACTCTACGAACCACCTTGAAGGCAGGGTGACCGAGCCGTGAATGCCATTGAGGAAAAGAAACACGTTCGCCAACCAAAGCAGAAGGAGGCGATTTATTTGCTGAAAATGGAAATTGGTAGAGTCCATGACTATTCGGGCCTTGAAGTAGCACCTTCTTCGAACGTCGATCCTTCAAAAGAAAATAAGAGGGATGGAATTCAAAAAAGGTGTTAGTGTCTTTAGTGAAACGGTGAACGGATAAAAGGTTTTTGAAAATTTTTGGAACATGCAGCACATTGAATAAATCAAATTGAAAAGGAGGAGAAGAAAGGCGGGTTTGGCCAATATGATGGATTGATAACCCTTTACCATTGCCGATCTTGATTTGTTCGGATCCAGTAAACTCCTCAGCCTTGATGTTGAGATTTTGCAGATCTGATGTTAAGTGGTGAGTTGTTCCAGAGTCCGGATACCATGAAAGACCGGTGGTCTGAGACGGAGCAGAGTAGTAGGCATGGGGCTAATCAAGTGACTCACGGGAAAAAGCTTCATTAAACCGATTATAGCAGTTAAAGGCTTTGTGACCAATGCGATTGCATAACTGGCAAACTGGACGTGAAGAAGAGGCAGAGTTTTGATGCGAACCACGGCTTGAGTTTGCATAAGGACCACGTCCCCTGCCACGAGTTGTTTTGGAGAAGCTAGGATTAAAACCACGACCAGACGGGTGGTTTGCAGATGAGGAGCCTCGTCCACCCTTAGAACCACGGTGGAATGATCCACGAGCTGCATAATTTGCGCCTGCAACAGAGATTCCTCTAACCTTAATTCATGGGGAGCAAGTGGCCATATAATTCTTAAAAGAGAGGTTCCACACGGGTAGTAGCTGAGGTGACGAATGGGTCGAATTCTAGACCCAATCCAGCAAGGAGAAAAGAAGCACTCTCAGATTCATTGAGAGGCTGATCCACTGGCAGCAAGTGAGTCGGCGAGGGATTGAAATTTCTGGTAGTAGTCTGCAATGGAGGTATTACCCTTTTTTAGTGTGGCCAATTGGTAACGCACCTACATGGTGCGTGCACGAGAACGAGACATGAAGAGAGTCTCCAAGGTTGTCCAGGCAGATCTGGATGTTTTGCATCGTGCAACATGAGAAATCATGTTTTCAGAGAGAGCCGAGGTGATGGCACCCAAGATAAGTTGATCTTGCATAGTCCAGTGCAAGTAGGCTGGGTTTAATGAAGTAGTGGTGACACCATCTGCATTGGTGACTTCAATGTTGGGTTCTGGTTGAGGAATAGTGCCATCGACATATCCAAACAGATTTCCACCTCGGAGATGTGGAACAATCTGAGGAAGCCAAAGAGGATAATTATCTCTAGTAAGCTTGATGGGATTGAAGTTGGTGAAGGTAACAAGAGCAGAATGTTGGGGATGGTTGGGAACAATATCAGCCATGAGGAAAATAATTGAGGATAGAAAAAAAGACGTAAGTCAGATGTGCTCTGATACCATGTAAATTAATTGTAATTATCTTTGCTACCTTACCATAATACAAGTTAAGGTGTTCTATTTATAGAAGAGATGATTACAAGAGTTTGAGTTTAATAGAAACTCAACTACATTAGACTTATCAAAATACAGAATTGAATATTAACATAAGATAGCTATCTATCTTATCTATACATGAGTTCAAATACAAGATCATAAGATAACTAACTTATCTATGAGAATTCAAATACAAGATCATAAGATAATTAACTATCCTTATCAGGTTGTTTAGCTTCATCTTCTTGTGATATGTGAGTAGATTTGAATAGGTCTCTAACACCTTGCAAGGATTAATGCGGCCTTACAAGGCTTCAAGACCTCTGGAAAATAATGAAGCAAAATCTTCCATTTCCTGTTTCTTCAAAACCAGTCTTATTTCAATTCCTCCACCACCATCTTTACTATCCGAAAGACACATAGCTCCTGTTTTATCTATGGAAATCATCTCCACCTTCCTTGGCCTTCCCCACCCAAAATCGGTGTTGTAAAGCTCAAACCGAGGTGACCCGGCAATGCCAACAAATCTAAGACTGTCAGTCGTTATAGCGAACAGCTTCGATAGCCAGTTTTCAGCCCCACTCAGGACCCCATCATCCAAACTTGTTATAGCTTCGCTGATAGCCTTTACCGCCACAGCCACCCCCTCTTCCCCCAATAGCTCATTTCTCTCCGCAATCGATGCACGACTTCCAATGCAGTTTCCAAAATAAGTCGCAGGGATAGGAGCCTCCATTCGATGCCTGGCGTCCACGTTAATGGCAAGAAGGAATTTGGCGTCCCTTACTCCTTCTGCCTTGGCTAGGCAAACCCACGTGTAGGCACATGTTATTGCAAATGTTGATAAGTGAATTAGTGGCTGTTTTTGTTCATTATTCTCCTCCAGCCCTGTGGTTATGATCAATTGCCTGAGATTTTGCAGTTTTGCACGAGTCAACTCGAATGTGCCTCGTACAACATCTGGGGGGGTTTTGAGATCCCATACCTTTAGGCTCTTGTTGTTTGGGCCGCCATGGTTCATCCATTGGTTCAGTAAGATTCCCTCTAGCTCAGCCGGGTCCTTGATGACCGTCCTGTCGTAGGATGGTGTTAGCTTCGGTACCAAGGACAACCCGCCGTCACCTCCATGCCTGCACAAGTGAGCCCATGATTTCATAAACATGGTTGAACTTTTGCCGTCAAGAACAGCATGGTGTGCAGTGATTCCGATACAAAACCCGCAGTTTGAGAAGATTGTGACTTGCAGCGACAACACCGGGGCTTGCTCATGGGATGTTGGCAAGTGGGGTACGAGGGGATGGTACTCCTCTGCTCCAACAAAGTAATTGTTCCCGGAGAGATGGTAGAAGTCGGCCCTTGACTCAGCAAGAGTGAAGGAAACCGAATCGCCCTGTGTGTAGTTGATGATGGGTTTGTGAGAGTCATTAGGCCAGTGAGGGTACCGGCAAGAGGGAGATAGTGTTGGAGGGTAAGAAAGAGCGAGTGTTTGAGTTTTGGAAGAATGGAATCCAAGAAGGGTGCATTTGTAGGAGGGATTTCATAGAAGAAAACTCGCTGGACTGGGGGGAATCTTAGCCAGAGTATGTCAAATAAGGTGAGAGGAAGAGAGCTTGGGCTGGCCGAGTCTGGCGAGGTTGGTGGTGGTGACACCCGGAAAACCTCAAGTACGTTCACCGAGTTATTGGGTGCCATTTAGATGAGGAAAAAGCTCGAATGCTCAAAGAAAAATAATGTCGCCGCCGACGGATTGGGTTTGGATGATCGAAGATCGAGCCGCCCATACTTTTTGTTTGTTTTAATATTTACACTTGAAATCTTCAATGATCCTGAACCTCATACAATTATCCTAAAAATATATAAAAAGAAGTCCTCTTCCCAATGTTTCTGAGAACTTTGCTTGAACTGCAGTGACCAATTCAATTATCGTTATCATGTCAAAAAAAAAAAAAAATCAATTATCGTTAAAAAAAATAATTTTACTTGAACAGCGGTCCCACCATCCACCGACGCTTTAAAATGAAAAATTGTTAAAGTGCAATAAAAAGTTCTAGAATAAAATTCTCTCCGGTTCATGTTTATGGACAGGAGAATATTTATTTTATGGCTAGAATTTTTATCTTGGATATTTTAAAGCTATAAATGAAACACTTATCCTACTATAAAAAAAATATTATTTTAAATTAAAAAAATAAAAAATATATTAATAAAAAAGGAGATTTGCTAGGAGTTCTTTTCATAGTCTTCTCTTAGTGTTATTCTAATCTTAAGTAAAACATGATTTAAGAAAAAATAAAATTGTAGTACTGTTTTTTGCTAACAGATTAATTTTTATGAGTTAATATTTAGCTTTTGGTTTGATTGTCTAATCCATTAAAAGGATTAGCTACCATTGGGATTAGCTACTACTAGGAATAGATGAGTTACTCCTATTCCTTTGTTTGGTTGTAACGCTGGAATAGACTACCTAATCATATTCTCCTTCGCTTTGGTAATGCAATATGTTGATGAATAGTATAATACAAATACAATTTATATTATTAAGGACTTTTTTTTCTTCAAAATATAAACAACTATACAATTTTTTTTTTTTAATTATGTCATGTATGGATTTTTTTTTTCATCACTATCTTCAAAGAATCAAAAAGTTCTTTTCCTATCTAAAATAAGACACACACACACCAAAAAAAAAGAAGAAAAGAATAAATACAAAAGCATTGAAAATTATCAATATGCTGAGTCATTGAACTCAAAGTATTCATTCAATATAGAGGGAAAAATAAACTACATCAAGAATAGGAAAAAATTGAGAAAAGAAAAGAAAACTGATTGATTCCAACCCAATTATATCAATGATTTTAATGAGAAAAAACCGAGAGAAAAAAGAAAACTCAAATGTATTTGAAAAAAAAAAACAAAAAATTGAGAGAGAGAAAAACGCTTGAGAGAGAAGAGAACGAAAAGTTGAGAAAGAATAAAGAAAACCGAGAGAGAACGAAGAACAAATAAAAAAATCCAATAAACATAGAAAATGAAATAACCAATAAAATAGATATAGAAGAGAATAGAGAGGAGAGAGATACCTTGCTTTGAAAGATGGTGATCGTTACTTTGAGAGATGAAGAACGTTGCTATGAGAAATAGATATCGTGAGAGGTGTGAGAAGCATATGGTTTTTTGGGGCAATTTTACTCGATATTTTTAATCTCATAAGAAAATATTAGCTAAACCACTCATTTTTGAATGGCTTAACTAACTCTATGTGTATAGGATTAGTAATCCCATGAGATTAGACTACTCCCAGGAATAAAATGTTACCAAACAAAGGATTAGCTAACACTAGTGTTAGCTAGTCCAATCTAAGGGCCTAATCCGCCAATCAAACGGGACCTAAGGATGGAAGGTTACCTCTTTAAGAATGGTATCACCAAAAATGGATTTTATCATCCTAAATTTAGTGTTAATGCCTAAAAAAACCTATGGTGGAGACCATTACAATTTTATTTTTTCTTAAATCATGTTTTGCATAAGACTGAGAGAACACTAGGAGAACACTGTGGAGAAAATTCATAGCATTTTTCTAAAAAAAAAAAAGTGGCTGGCCGTCCTAATGGATTTTATAAGATCCTTTTTAATTTGTTTTTTTTTAAAATATCTCATTAAATATTACATATAGAAATTCCGCACCTTTTACAATCTTTGTACTTCCCTCAAGTCGGTAAAATTTTATTTGAAAAATAAATAAAAAGCATTGTTTCCCTTAACCATGGCTGGTGTGCTGGGCTACGTTCTACTTTTTCTCATATGGTTAAGTCTCCATTAGGCCATAGAAAACGAGCGTATCAGTCATAAAATAATAATAAAAATTAAAAAAAAAAATCTACAAAAAATTATAACAGCAAGATGATTTTTGGGTTTAGAAGGAAGAGAAATCTCTTAACGAGGTACGGTTCTAAAAATCAAATTGATTATTCCTAAACTTTTTTATTTTTAAGAAATTTATGTATCTAACTTATTTTATAAAATAAATTTGACAAGAGAGAGTTGTTAATATCCCCATCATGTGCAAATTAGTATTTTTCATATTCCTTGTTACGAAATAAGTAGTGTAGGACCTGTAGGTCTTATTTATTTTATAATAAGCTCTAAGACTATGAAAAATTTTGTGGATCTAACTTATCTCTCAAAACAACCATAAAGATATTCCATAAATAATAATAATAATAATTAAAAAAAAAAATCCTAAACTCCATCTCCATTGTAGTTCAGTTCTCACATTTCTCTGTGATCCAGCCTGTCCCTCAAGCTTGATGTTAACAGTATTACATGACATGTCTTGGATCGAGGATTAGGCCCAGACCGTGGGACCTTTCACAAATCGCAGAATCGACACTGGGCCCTGTAAAACTAGTTGTCTATGAGAAATCTTACTCGCCCCAAAAATGGGTTGTGCTGCTTGGTGGATTGACTGATTGATGCTGGAAAAATACAAAATAGTTTTTTTTTTATTTTTTTTTTATTTTTTATTTTTTTAATATAAAAGCTTCACATATAATTTTAAGAAAAATGATCAGATTGGTGAAATTTTGACTGATCTATCTTTAAAAGGGTAAAATTTCTCCCCGAATATTCACCCAACTCAGTTGTTGAATCTTCCACAGTAAATGATATAACAATTTAATTAATTAATTAGTTTATTTATTTTAAGGTAAAACGTAGAAGTTAGCAAAAAATTCATATAATGGGACTATAATCGAGGCAAGCTGAGTCAAATTTTAAGATTTTAAGATTGGCTTGTTTATAAAGATGCTTATTTAAACTGAGCTTGAATTCGAATCGAGCTATGAAATGTGTGTTCAAATTCAACTAATTTAAAGTTTGAGCTAAAGCTTAAGTTCGTTGAGGATGTTATTCAGGTTGAGCTGAGCTCAACTCGAGCTCAAACTAATCCATTAAATTCTTTAATATATGATTAAAGCATAGTTTAAGGTCAAATTTTAAAACAACATCTAGACATTTATTTATTGTATAAATATAAATATTAAGTCATTTATATTATATATATTATTTAATTACTAATATACATACTTAAATTTCTATAACTAATTTTTAGTAATATATATATATATATATATATATATGAACAAGTTAACGAGTTAGGCAAACGAACTGGTCGAGCTATAAATGAGCGGAGCTCTCGAGCCCCTATTGAGTTTTCTTAAGCGAGTCGAGTATGTATCATTTATTAATCAAGTGGGTTTTCTACGATAATGAGTGAGTTTCTACAGTATCGAGCTCAATTTCAAGCCAAATTAAACCGAGTGGATATCGAACGGGTTGTCCAACATACTAAGTTTATTTACAGCTATATATATATATATATATATATATATATATATATATATATATATATATATATATTATATGCATAATGGTGTGTTGAATTTATAGATATGAGAGATAAGCTTCATTTTTGAATTGTATTTCATATAAACTAGACTTAATGTTTTTATTTTTTTATTTTTTGTTACATTTCCGCACAAGAGGTGGAGGAGTAGTGATGGGTCTATGGGGGACCAAGGATGGCCCTCGCCACTCCCCAAGTCCTCCAAAATAAAAATTTTAGGTGTTAAAAAAATTTTAAAAAAAATTGCAGGCCAATGACCTTGCCCCAAAAAAACTTACAAAAAAATTTATATCTTGGTCCCTCCCCATCGAACTTTCTAGATCCGTCCCTAGGGAGGGAGATTCGAACTAGTAACCTCCGTTTCATTAGACTTAGTTTTAGCCAATTGAGCCACATTTTGAATACTTTTTTGTTAGTGTTGAATTTATAAACTTGAGAGATGTAGTGTACGTTAAATCCCAAGATTCTTCAGGTGCCCCTAGCTGCCCTCTCTTAATTCTCTCTCTTGAGGCTTCGCATTTCTCTTTGATATAAAACCTCTAGCTCAACTTATATATATATATATATATATATATATATATATATATATATATATAGGGACTAACTTCCCTTCGGTTGGTGCGTAAAGAGGGGGTTTTTTGCCCCCTAATCACAAACTGACACATCACATAAAAGAAAAAAACCCACAAAACTATCCTACATCCTAAAACACTAATTTTTTTTCTTATTTCTTCTTCTTCCGTACATCTCTTCTTCTTTCCCATTTCTTCCTTCCTGCCGACTTCTACCATTCTTCTTCTTCCTTCTTCCTTCTTCTTGTCATTTAACAGAGAAAGAGAGATGGTTTGGAAGAAAGAAATAAGACCCATTGCGCTCAGACCCATGGTGTAGAGCAAACCCACTGCTGGCCACCGAGACCCATGGCTGGGTTTGGTTTTTTCCGGTAGGTTTGGTTTTTTTCCAGTGTGTTTGATTTTTTCTTTGGTTTTTAGGATAATAAAATTCCAAAAAAGGTTAACCTTCACCTCTAAGTTTTAGTTTTGAGGCATTAGAAACAAATTTTATAGCATTAAAATCGATTTTTGAGGTTGGGTTTGAGTTTTTTGGTGTTTTCCGGTTGGGTTTGGCCGGAAATGAAGAAAGTCGCCGAAGATGGTTTGGCCGAAAATGGTGAGTCACGGCTGGGTCAGCCGTTGCAGTGAGAGTCTTTGTCAGGTGAGAGAGAAGAAGAAGAAGAAGAAGAAGGAAAAAAAAAAAACCAAGGGCGTGCATAAGGTAAGGGAGAGAAAAAATCAGGGACGTGCGTAAGTGTTTTGTTCTCATTTTAGTTTGTGTATTTTTTCTTGAAATTAATGTTGAAGTGTCAGCTTGCAGGTGGAGGGCAAAAAACCCTATTTTTTGCACCAATCATATAGCAGCTATACCCATATATATATATATATATATATATAAGGACGTGACACCTATTCCTTGGAAGACAGTTACCATATCACCGTGTACCTGTGATATTTTTGCCACCTCATATGTCAAAATAATAATAAAAAAAATTACATAAAATTATGCTAAAACAATAAAAAACGAATAAAGAAAACCCAACAAAAAAAAGAAAAAAAAAAATCTGGCCAAAAAAACCAATTAAAAAAATTAGACAAAACTTGAACGAAAATACCAAATTGATATTTCACCTAACGTCATGTATCATTTGTAACACTTTTTAAAATCGATACAGAGCCACAAAAACTAAAATTGCATTTAACCCTTAATTTTAACTCCTTAATTCTGTGCTACGAGGATGTTTAGAATCTCTAGTGAATCATATCATTTGTAATCACGTTTTCAAACTTTGACCAACGGCAATTGGTCCATACGAATTAATTACCATTTTATTCCGAGACCCACCATTTTACACTGATTGCAAAGAAAACAAAAAATAAAAGGGGCGCAGCTCCATATCCAGTGGAACCCAAGCTCAGACTCTACCAAACAAGATCAGAAACAACAAATTACACTCAAAAAACACAAAACCCGACTAATTGGCCCCCATGTCCCTTGAACATGCATACGTATATAGCCCCTGCATGCAAGGATTACTGCGGCTTTACAGAGCTTCAAGACCTCTGAAAAATAATATAGTACTGTGTATGTGATATTTAACACTAAAAAGTGAATAGCATATTGAAAAGATATTTACAACACAAAATTAATACCTAAATTCTTACAAATACATTCATATTCTTATCAATTCAATAGCATAGCATTGCAAAAGTGAATGGATATGATACATATCAAAACGAAACCTGGTAAAAGTTAAACGTATATACCTTCCCATTTATATTTCAAAGAAAAAGTTACATTTTCAAGTGATTAATTTCATGCTAAAAATCCTCATCCTTCTCTTCTTTTCTTTTTCTTTTTTTCCTTTTTTTTTTTTTTTTTTCAATACTTTGGAATTGGGAGTATATATTTGACGTTTTCCAAATGTTGAAAAAACTATTTTCCATTGCAACAGGTCAAAGAGGAAGTATGTTTTGTTAGGGATGGTCACACCCTTGAATCAATGGTTGAGCAAACTCCACAGAATAATAATGGAAAGCAAGAGATCAACACACAGTATTTACGTGGTTCGACAGTGTGCCTACATCTACGGGACTAACTCCGATTCATTCACTATAAATAACTTGTTACAGTGGTGTTTACTCAAGTTATGCAAAACTTGAGTTAATACAGCAATAAAACAGTATAGAGAGAAACAACCTCTGTTGAAACTAATATACACTCTCAATGGTGTATTAAAACACTCTTTTCTTAACTCTCTCTCTGGAGTATAATTGAAGCTCTCCTCTCTTGGCTTCTCTTCTTGATGTTGATCTTCATCAATCGTCACAAGTCTTGTTTTGAGGCATAAGACCCCTAGCCTTTGCTATTTATAGCCAAAGTTAGAACAATCTAGAAGTTAACCTCCAAGTTGGAACCATCTAGAATGAATGGACTTTAGCCTCCAAGTTAGAACCATCTAGATGATGAAGACAAATTGAGAACCTTTTAGATGGATGGAGAACTATCTAGATAAATCTTTGTAGAGAACCTTCTAGATGGATAGAGAACCATCTAGATAAATTTTTGTGGGACTTGCTCCATTTTTCAAAACCTTATTTTAAGTAGGGAAAAACCTTGTTGGCAGCCAACATGTTTTGCACAGCTTTGTACATGAAACGTAGGAAGTGGAAAACCATCTATCTGAAATCCGCATCTTTCCTCTACATCTCTCTAACATGAAGTAAATCAACCACCTATATCTAGTGGCTCTTTGCATAACACTCCTACAGAAGCTTCCTTTTGTTCCAAGACAATCAGCTCCTCTTCAACAATCAACAATTGGTCAAGCCACCATTCTTTTAATCTACTCATTGTAATAAAATGGATGCTGGGAGTATCATTAATTACTCGACCATTGAGAACAAATTAAATGATCAGAAGGAAATTAATTAACATTTACTCATCAATGTTAATGATGTTATTCTATTAATGCAAACAAAAGCACTATCTCATTGACATGCACCCTTAAAGGTCCCCAAATATATATGATTCCTAGCATCCAACAAGGAAGAATAGAAAAAAGTAAGCCCAAACACACACCTCAATCAAAGAAAAGAAATAAACCCAAACATACATCAGTAGATTCTCAAGCAAAGAATACCAATTAAAAGAGATGAGGAAAAAAAAAAATAGTGAGTGGGTGGGCGAGTGGTTGAGAGATAAAAGAGGAAAAGATAGAGTTGGTAATTGGTAAATCATATCTCCATTCTGTATCTCTTTGAAGACTTAATGGTGGATTTCTTACAAAAAAACAAAGAAAAGATATTAATTGTGCATTGCGGGATGGACTTTCTCGAAGGAGAAGAATTAAGTTCGGTATGTACGAAACGACTAAAACGCCCCTCACAAAAGCAGTCAACTGTGAAGCTCAACAAGGGTAAAAGTGTAAATAATGCAGTGCACAATAAAACAAACTGTAAACCAAATGAATGAAAAGACCCAAAACACTCATAAAAAATAAAAATAAAAATAACAATAAAAAATCTTCTACTCTTTACCGGGGGGGGGGGGGGGGATTTTGGTATGAAAAAATAAGTTGTTTTGTAGTGATTTTTTATTTGGATAATAATAAAAAGTAAATGATGTAATATAAAAAATAAAAATATTAGAATATTTTTATATTGAATTTTTTTTAAAATTGTGGTAAATAGTAATAAAGACCCATTTGCCAAAACCATTATTAACATTTAACAAAGCATACTCAAGAAGGCTAAAACCATTATTAAAAAATCTAAAAGACACAAATGTCCATATAAATTTTTAGCTCCTACACGTTGAGTAAGGCTTAAATGGTTATTTTAACTTCAAATAAAATTGCGCCATTCTTTTTTTTTTTTTTTTTGAAAAATTGCACCATTCTTGCCATTTTTGTGACATGACATCGCCTCTTTTTATATATCCTTTTAAGGATAATTTATTCATACCATTCGTAGTCACGTTTTCAAACTTTTTTTTTTTTTTGTAAGACACGTTTTCAAACTTTGACCAACGGCAATTGGTCCATACGAATTAATTACCATTTTATTCCTCTACCCACCATTTATACTGATTGAAAAGAAAACAAAAACAAATTAAAAGGGGCGATCGAAGCCCCATATCCAGTGGAACCCAAGTTTTAAACTCAACAAGCTCAGACTCTACCAAACAAGATCAGAAACAACAAATTACACTCAAAAAACACAAAACCCGACTAACTGGTCCCATGTCCCATGAACATACATACATATATAGCCCCTGCAAGGATTAATGTTGCGGCTTTACAGAGCTTCAAGACCTCTGGAAAATAATGAAGCAAAAACTTCCATTTCCTGTTTCTTCAAAACCAATCCTATTTCAATTCCTCCACCACCATCTCTACTATCAGAAAGACATATCGCTCCTGTTCTATCTATGGATATCATCTCCACCTTCCTCGGCCTTCCCCACCCAAAATCAGTATTGTAAAGCTTAAACCGAGGTGATCCGGCAATTCCAACCACTCTCTCAGTCTTGATAGCGAATATCAGCGGTAGCCAGTTTTCAGAGCCACTCAGGACCCCATCATCCAAACTTGTTATAGCTTCGCAAATAACATTTAAGGCAACAACCACCCCATCTTCGCCCAGTAGCTCATTTCTCTCCGCAACTGGTGCACGAAATCCAATGCAGTTTCCAAAATAAGTCGCAGGGATAGGAGCGTCCAACCGACGCCTGGCGTCCACATTAATGCCAAGAAGGAATTTGGCGTCCCTTACTCCTTTTGCCTTGGCTAGACAAACCCATGTGTAGGCACATGTTACTGTATATGTTGATAATTGAAGTGGTTGTTTTTGTTCATTCTTCTCCTCCATGGCCAGCATGGTGGTTATGAATTGCATGAGCTTTTGGATTTTTGCATGACTCAACTCGAATGTGCCTCGTACAACATCTGGGGGAGTTTCGAGTTCCCATACCTTTAAGCTCTTGTTGCTTAGGCCACCATGTTTCATCCACTGATTCAAGAAGATCCCCTCCAGCCCAGCAGGGTCCTTGATTACCGTCCTGTCGTAGGATGGTGTTAGCTCCGGAACCAAGGACAAACTGCCGTCGCCTCCATGTTTGCACAAGTGAGCCCATGATTTCATAAACATTGATGAACTTTTGCCGTCAAGAACTGCATGGTGTGCGGTGATTCCAATGCAAAAACCGCAGTTTGAGAAGATTGTGACTTGCAACGCCAACACCTGGGCTTGCTCATGGGATGTTGGCAAGTGGGGTACGAGGGAATGGTATTCCTTCGCTTCAACAAAGCAATTGTTCCCAGACAGATGGTAGAAGTCAGCGCTAGACTCAGCAAGAGTGAAGGAAATCGAATCTCCCTCTATGTAGTTGATGATGGGTTTGTGGGAGTCCCTAGGCCATGTGAGGGTTCCGGCAAGAGGGAGATAGTGTTGGAGGGTGAGGGAGAGCGAGTGTTTGAGTTTTGGAAGAATGGAATCCAAAAAGAGTGCGTTTGCAGGAGGGATTTCATAGAAGAAAACTCGCTGGACAGGGGGGAATCTTAGCCAAAGTATGTCAAATAAGGTGAGAGGAAGAGAGCTTGGGCTGGCCGAGTCTGGTGAGGTTGGTGGCGGCGACACCCGGAAAACCTCAAGTATTTTTACCAAGTTATTGGGTACCATTAGAGGATCGGAAGAAGCTCAAATTAGTATGCTCTTTTGTGAGCTTCCCGCAACCTTTCTTTTTTGTACGCGAGAGATATCTATGCATAGACCATCAACAATATGTGGTTCGTTGAAAAATTGGCTCATATTATATAGTAAAAGAGAAAGACTTTGTTTCAATTTGTCAAACTTGTCATGCTCCGTGTCTCTACCACCAAATCAACACTTCTCACCGAAGAAGTCTCCGCATGCGCCTAAGAGTTGTGGGGCACCAAAGGTAGACTTACATGCCCTCGTTAACTCTTTAGTTTTTCTTTTGTCAATAAGAAGCAGCCGCCGTATGGTTATAAATATTCATCAGTTTTCACGAAGAGAAGAAGAGAAGGGCAGAAGTAGAGCATCGTGTAAAGATCAATGAATTGAATATTGAATAACACTTCATAAAAATAAAAAATAATAATAATAAACTCGCAAAAATCCCTCTCCTTCGTAGTCATCCAGTTGTCACATTTCAATGTGATCCAGCCTGTCTTGGTGGGTAAAGACTAAAGATGAACAGTATAACAATTAACATGACATGTATCGGAGGATTAGGCCCAGTCCGTGGGATCTTTTACAAACACTGGGCCGCCCTATAAAACTAGTGGTCTATGAGAAATTAATCTTACTAGCTTGCCCCCCCACCCCATCCCCCCAATTTTTATTTATTTTTTTATTATTTTTTTTTAACATATAAGCTTCACATATAAAAAATTTCAAGAAAAATTATCAGATTGGTGAAATTTTGACTGATCTAGATTGCCACATAAATTTGCTCGATATATAATGTGGCACCCAAAGAAGCGTAGATTAGATTAGAGTACATAAATACTTGATGAATGACTAGATTTATTTATATTTTATAGTGTTTTTTTCCGAATTAAAAAAAAAAAAGTTTGTTCAAATACATAAGGAAATGATTTATCACATTCCAACTTATTTTCAACCATATTTGATTGACACAAAAATCAATTATTTGTATCTTTAGATTTTCTTTGGCATAATTGAGTACTTTGATAATTAGTTTATTTTTCTTATTTTGTTTCCATTTTAAGACAATTTTATTACTTTTAGTAGCTTTATATAACTACAAAAAAAAAAAAGGGTCATTAGCGACCAAATTGTTTAGTGACAATTCAAAAGTCGTCGCTAATTTTTTTTTAAAAGTATTAAACAACGACCCCAAAAGCGACGACTCTAGTCACCACTACTACTGACGGACAAGGATCATCTCTAGTCCATTTTGGACTGGAGGTGATCCGGTTCAGCCACCTAATTAAAAGCAAATAAACAATTAATAAATTAAAAAGGATGAAAGTTGTTTTTTTTTAAAAAATACCTAATTAAAAAAACAAAACAACTAATGATATAAAACAACTTTAGCCTCTTCGATTGATATTCACGAACAAGTGAAGGAAAAACTCCAACCCAACCCAACCCCTGTTTCTGGCCAAATCTCCATGAACTAGTGACAAAGCCTCCTCCCCAACTCCAAGCTTCCATGGCCAAATCTCATATGAAACCCACCACTCTCCAACGACAGACCCAATGCCCCTATCAACAACTACAGAACCTTCTCCGACGAACCCCACTCTCCGGAGATAGACCCAACGCCCATATCTTCTCCGACAAACCCTAAGCCCCTTCTTCCACAATCCGAGAAACCACGATCCCGTCAATCTCAAAACCAAATTTTGCTTCCGCTGTCCAATCGATCTGTAATTTTAATAAATGTATTTATTATTTCTATTCTTCTTCTAAGGTTGAAAATTGACATACAAAGTGTGGTGTGGACATTGAAAATCTATCCAAACTTGGAGGCTGAGAGGAGAGGCAAAGAAATAATTGGTAATGGGTTGGGGAGGAATCAAAGTTGCCAAAGTGTGGGGTGAACGGTGGGGTCTGTCATGGGTTGGGCGGTGGGGTCTGTCGTGGGTTGGACGCCGGAGACGGGGGTTAGGGTGGGGTTCGTGGTTTACAAGTTCAATCATCTTCTTAGATTTGATTTTCGATCAGAACTTCTTAACCCAATGATTTTTATGCTTAAATGTTAAATCTATTTGTTTGTTTGTTTGTTTTAAACTTTGATTAATTAACAGAATAAAACACAGTTTTATTTTAATTTGCAATTTTTTTTATTAAAAAAAAAATGTGGCAACTTAATATACAGTCAACACCGATGACGTGTCAAGTTATGCCACGAGTCAACTTCTAATTGGTCCACGTGTTAGTGACTAGATTTCCGTTAAGTTAACTAGTAATCAACTAATGGATGGACTAATTCGGTCCTTCATCAAAATCGCATAGACCTCCTGTGATAAAAATCAAACCCTAAGAGAAAAAAATAAAGTTGTGAAACCTCAATGGGGTATTAGGTATTTAACCCTAATAATAATATAATATCATCTGTTGGAGTCAATGTGACATTGTTGATGAGTCTCCAGTCCACGCCAATCTCTTCAAGACGCACGTGTGATATATGTAGGATTGGATTGTTGGTTAACACTGAACACTAATCTTTTCAATTAGTGGCTTAATTAAAACATGAGTCAAACATGCACCCGCCTAGGAATGCACCACTATAGGAAAATTGGTTTTTAGCGACGACTTAAAGGCCCATAAGTCTTCGTTAATTAACATCAGTGACAACTGTGGTTAGTGCTTCCTGTCGTTGCAATTAATCTATCGGTAAAGACTAAATGGTAACGACCTTTCATATCGTCACTGTTTATACTTATTAGCGACAACATATGTTGTCGCAAATAACTATTAAAATTTGTCATTGGAAATCTTTTAAAACCAATGTCGTCGTTGATGACAAATGTTGTCTCTTATGATGCACACATCAGTGATGACAAATGTCGTCACTAATGAGTCACATTAGCGACAACAAATGTTGTCGCTGATGATATATATATCTTGCGACAACATTTGTCATCACTAATGACACACATCAGTGACGACATTTACACACCAATGATGACAAATGTCGTAACTTATAACGTGCACATCTACAATGATCATGCAATCATCAATGGCGACATTGATCGTTGCTGATGATCGTCGTCATCAACATTGAATACTTTTGTTTTTGGCTAATTAATGTTAGAGCTTATCATAATTGTAATAAGTGAATAAGTCTCAAAAGTAGAATGAGAAAATTGTATAATTATCAAGTTTTTAAGCAAGTGTCAAAAAAGGCATACATCAACAACAATGTTCCTTAAGAAATTAAACTTCAAATTAAGCAAAAAAAAAAAAAAAGATTACGAAGAATGCTTCCCAGATGTAAGAACTAATAACTTGTATGACTCATCAATACCATATTGTAACTGAATGGAGAAGAAGAGCATATATTTAGACAAGAAATTTTCTCAAAAAAAATAACAAAAACTAAATGAAGCTATGGAAAGAGAGCTGAACTTGGATTATGGAAGCTATAATTTCATGTTCAAATAATATTTTTCATTCAACAAATTAAATTGCTCTATTTATTCTTCCAAAACAACTGAGTTCTATAATAAAGTATACTTTGGCAAACACAAAGCTAATACTCCAATATCGAAATCAATCCAAAATTATTTCCAAAGAAACATATTTTCAATCAATGATAACCAACATATATGGTAACAATCAATGCATCTACAGTTTCCACATTAAAAGATCAACACCGCAGTCATATTCTACAAGCTTTAAGAATGGTGGCATCAAGGTGATATGGTGATTAATGAATCATCTAAAATATTGTAATGCTGAAGGTTTTCTAATTATAAATCAAAGGCAGCAACCAAGACACCAAGTTAGGAAGATAAGTAGGCTGCATAATTCTGGACAGACTGAAATGTGCGGTAGACATTCCATTAAATTTAATTAATACAGTTCTTGTGTCTGCTAAAACACTGCCACAGGCACCATTACCAAGTAGGTGAAAATAATAACAAACTGAATGCTACAAAACTTAAGAGAAATGAGAATGTTAAGTCAAGGCAATCTTGTTCAAATTATTAAATGAAGCATCAACAGCGAAAACAAATGCAAAATCAGATTTTAAGATGGCTAGATTCATTACTTTTTTTCATTTATAAAAGTAGTTATAACCTTACACGTAGGTCCAAGGTCAATTTAATTCAGTCAGCCAGAGACTAAATAATCCATTTTAATATTTTAAACTGCCTAACCACTCCAAGAGACATAAGAAAAATGAAGGAACCAGCATCCAAGCTTCTAGTTTAATGTGCTTTTACTACTACCAAAAGGGCATCTGATCCTTCACACTCCCATCTCTATGAAAGTATACCACTATAGTAACCAGTCAAAGACGACTGGAATTTCCAATAAAAAATCTGAAAGAAAACTCACAAGTAAATCAGTTTAGGAATATGAGCAAGTTCAGATGGTATTACTCCAGATTTTATTGTAGAAGAGGTACCTGTGAATGTAAAACAATCAATAATACATAGTAAGACAATATTCTGATCTATAGTTTACAGGAATAAGCAATGTTCATATCAACAGATAGGGAATAGAAGGAGCAGAAGGGAAAGGAGAAGGAGTAAGAGAAGAACAAGCAATACTTACAAAATCTCTCCTCTCAACATTGCATCTAGATGACTCTCCCCTTCCCTACCAAGCTTCCTGCAAAGAAATTCAAACATAAAAGAAAAATAAATAGAAGAAAGCTACTCTTGCTCAAAGTTTTTGAGTGCTTATTGTATTTGAACGAAACTTAGAATCACTCAGTCATCAACCAACAGTTGATAATAGAATTACATAATGCAGGGGATTTTCAAAACAGTCGCTCAATCATCAACCAACAGTTGATAGTAGATATATAAAATGCAGTGAAGTTTTTGAACGCAACTTAGAATCAGCATTCAGCTTTGGATGTGTAGCTCGTTTTGTATACCGCTCACCAGCTACTACTCAATTACCTACAGCTCCAACAGAAGGTTTCTTCTTTATCTTTTGATCCAATCCTTCACCACCAGCAAGCAGTCGACCAGTCTTTTCTTCAATCCAAACAGAAACCCCACTAAATGCCTCGAGCAAATATCCACACTTTTCTGTGACCATCTGCAGACCTACTATCTGCCTAGTAGCATTTAGAAAACAGAATGATTAACAAAAAACAGAAAAAGAAAGGAAATTTTCAATGATCCCTTCAGACAACTTTCAATTACTTGCAGTGGGAGATTGGAAAAATGGAAACTCTCCCATAATTAAACAACAAGATTTCAACCTTTACTTAAAATTTCTGGTAACATTGTGGAGTATGTATATATGTACAAATAATTCAATGTACCACTTAAGAAATGTAAAATAAATAAAATAAATCTCCCTTTAAATTCAAATAAGACGTACATTAAGAGATAATTTAATCTTAAAATGATTCTAAATAAGATTAAAATAAATGGACAGAAGAGTAACAATAACAGACTAACAGACTTGAAAACAATCCCCTCTAAATTTAATGTCACTCTAGAGATAGAATTTCCATATAACAATGGTATGTTACAATATTCAAAATGCTAGAATTTACATGCGGAGAGCATTCTTGCTTAAGCTAGCTCCAGGTTTCCAGTAAGAAAATTCTGTCAACCTGCATAATTTATTACCCATAATGATATAACCACTTTTCCCTTTGATTTAAGCCCTACTCAAAATTTCACTCCCCCTATTTAACCTGAACATGCTGAATAGCCTATGTGTTTCTCAGCCTTGTCTTCTCAATCCCAACGTGAATAGTACAACACATAAATGTATTCATACAAGCTTAAAATAAACCAGCTGTTTTAAGTTGAACTCTCTGTTTGGCTATTCAGAAAATGAAAGTAAAATAAAATAATTTGAATATCTGAGCACTTTGAGAGTGTTTGTGTTTTTGGTACTAACCGTTGATGTGAAATTCGACACGCCATTTTACACTGATTGAAAAGAAAACAAAAACAAAAGGGGGCGAAGCTCCATTTCCAGTGAAACCCAAGTTTTCAACTCTTACAACTTCAGACTCTACCAAACAAGATCCAAAACAACAGATTACACTAAAAAAAAAAACCCGACTAATTGGTCCCATGTCCCCTGAACATACATATATATAATATAGCCCCTGCAAGGATTAATATTGCGGCTTTACAGAGCTTCAAGACCTCTGGAAAATAATGAAGCAAAAACTTCCATTTCCTGTTTCTTCAAAACCAATCCTATTTCAATTCCTCCACCACCATCTCTACTATCAGAAAGACATATCGCTCCTGTTCTATCTATGGATATCATCTCCACCTTCCTCGGCCTTCCCCACCCAAAATCAGTATTGTAAAGCTCAAACCGAGGTGATCCGGCAATTCCAACCACTCTCTCAGTCTTGATAGTAAATGCCAGCGGTAGCCAGTTTTCAGATCCACTCAGGATCCCATCATCCAAACTTGTTATAGCTTCGCAGATAGCATTTACGGCAACAACCACCCCATCGTCCCCCAATAGCTCATTTCTTTCCGCAACCAGTGTACGACATCCAACGCAATTTCCAAAATAAGTCGCAGGGATAGGAGCCTCCATTCGACGCCTGGCGTCCACGCTAATGCCAATAAGGAATTTGGCGTCCCTTACTCCTTCTGCCTTGGCCAAACAAGCCCAAGTGTAGGCACATGTTACTGTATACGTTGATAAGTGAAGGGGTTGTTTTTGTTCATTCTTCTCCTCCATGGCCAGCATGGTGGTTATTAATTGCCTGAGCTTTTGGATTTTTGCACGACTCAACTCGAATGTGCCTCGTACAACATCCGGGGGAGTTTTGAGTTCCCATACCTTTAAGCTCCTGTTGTTTAGGCCACCATGGTTCATCCACTGATTCAGGAAGATCCCCTCCAGCCCAGCAGGGTCCTTGATTACCGTCCTGTCGTAGGATGGTGTTAGCTCCGGTACCAAGAACAAACCACCATCGCCTTCATGTTTGCACAAGTGAGCCCATGATTTCATAAACATGGTTGAACTTTTGCCGTCGAGAACAGCATGGTGTGCGGCGATTCCAATGCAAAAACCGCAGTTTGAGAAGATTGTGACTTGCAACGCCAACACTTGGGCTTGGTCATGGGATGTTGGCAAGTGGGGTACGAGGGAATGGTATTCCTCTGCTTCAACAAAGTAATTGTTCCCTGAGAGACGGTAGAAGTCGGCGCTGGACTCAGCAAGAGTGAAGGAAACCGAATCGCCCTCTATGTAATTGATGATGGGTTTGTGGGAGTCCTTAGGCCAGGTGAGGGTTCCGGCAAGAGGGAGATAGTGTTGGAGGGTGAGGGAGAGCGAGTGTTTGAGTTTTGGAAGAATGGAATCCAAAAAGGGTGCGTTTGTAGGAGGGATTTCATAGAAGAAAACTCGCTGGACAGGGGGGAATCTTAGCCAGAGTATGTCAAATAAGGTGAGAGGAAGAGATCTTGGGCTGGCCGAGTCTGGTGAGGTTGGTGGCGGCAACACCCGAAAAACCTCGAGTATTTTCACCGAGTTATTGGGTGCCATTAGAGGATCGGAAGAAGCTCAAAGTAGTTCTGATCGAACAGTGTCTATAATGGCTATTTCTGCAATTAATTCGTCCTTGCTGTTCGCCAATGTTAGAAAGAGAGCTGAATTATTGGGAGAAGGCCATGCTGCCCTGCCTGCCCACGTCTGTACTTAAAAAATAAAGGCCAGGGTGGCCGTGGTCCAACATCTCTTCAATATCAACCACCGGTCGACGATAGTCAGAACACTGTTACTTCCAAACCCGCGGCAGCGGGTAAGATCAGGATTTTTTTTTTTATAATTTTTTAAAAATTATAAATGAAAAAATATATAAAAAAAACCTTCCAAACTATTAGTAGTTTACAATTTATCATTTTAATGTTCAAAAAGTAATAAAGTAATCTCACAAATTACCAAAATATAATAAAAATGTCATTTTTTTATATTTCTATAATACTCTTATGTTTTTAACAAATAAAATAATAAAATAAATGTAAAAAAAAACTAAACAATCTTTTAAAAAATACAAAAAAACAATAGGTGGGTAAATAAAAAAAGAGTTTTTTGAAAAAATAAATATTCGCCCATTATTATTTTTTTGTTGGGGTTTTTTTTACAATTAGTTTAATATTTTATTTGTTAAAAGAATATGGGTATTATAGAAATATATTAAAAAAAAAAGTGGTATTTTTGTTGCATTGTGATGGTTTGAGGGGTTGCTTTATTACTTTTTGAACATTAAAAGACTAAATTGTAAACGGTTGATAGTTTGAAAGGCTTTTTTATATTTTTTCCATTATAAATCAGCATATATGCCTTACTTTTAATATAATATATATATCAATTTTCAATTATTTTTTCTGTGCTTAAAAACGATATAAATTACATAATTTAATAATTTAATAATTCAATCCGTATGATCTGACAAATTATTCAATGCACAAAATAATCAATGTTGCAGCTGATGGATATATTGGGTTTGAATGATCGAATTAGATCGAGCCGCTTGAACTCTTCATCAATGATCCTGCACCTCATTCAATAATTCTAAAAAGATAATTAAAAAGCTTGCCAATATTATTGGTGCAAATTATTCCTGCAGCTTTTTCTTCATGTTTCTGATCAATTTGCTTGAACTGCAGTGACCCATTGATCAATAACCGTTAAAAAATAAAAGAAATTTTCCAACTATGATCTACTTGGACTGCCGTCCCACCATCTATCGATACTTTAAAATTGAGAAATACGAGTCAATAAATTTTTTATATTTAGCTCATATTCTTCTATAGATTTAATAGATTGATCATTAGATTTGCGAGGTCCTCAAATATAAAAAAAATTAACTCCTAACATTTATTTCTCTTTAAAATATATAAAAAATCAGATGTGGAGGGACGCGGCCGCATTGGCACCAATAATACAATAGAGAAATGCTTTACTACAATATAATGCTCATATTTGACCTATTTTTAATAACGTAACAGATGGATAATCATATGAAATGGATGATTAAAATTTGAATTTGAATTCTCTTTCTGTCACTAAATATGGCTAAATATAAGCATTATATTGTATTATAAGTTTGTAACATATCTCAATACAATATTACAATTCCACATCAGCCCTTTTTTTTTTTCATCAAATAAAGGGGAAGGGGGGAAAGGAATGACAAAGGATGATTCAATATTACAATTCCACATCAGCCTTGTTATCTTGTCACAACTTGCAATCTGATATATGTGGATTTCATAAGATTTTTTTTTTTTTTTTGGTTTTGCTTGTTTTTTTTGTTTCAGTAAGATTCCCTCCAGCCCAGCCGGGTCCTTGATGACCGTCTTGTCGTAGGATGGTGTTAGCTTCGGTACCAAGGACAAACCGATGTCGCTTCCATGTTTGCACAAGTGAGCCCGTGATTTCATAAACATTGTTGAACTTTTGCCGTCGAGAACGTCCAGCATGGTGTGCCGTGTGCGGTGATTCCAATACAAAACCTGCAGTTTGAGAAGATTGTGACTTTCAACAACTACACCGGGGCTTGCTCATGGGATGTTGGCAAGTGGGGTATGAGAGAATTGTATTCCTCTGCTTCAACAAAGCAATTGTTCCCTGAGAGATGGTAGAAGTCGACACTGGACACAGCAAGAGTGAAGGAAACCGAATCGCCCTCTATGTGGTTGATGATTGGTTTGTGGGAGTCCTTAGGCCATGTGAGGGTTCCGGAGAGAGGGAGATAGTGTCGAAGGGTGAGGGAGAGTGAGTGTTTGAGTTTTGCAAGAAGGGAATCCAAGAAGGGTGCGTTTGTAGGCGGGATTTCATAGAAGAAAACTCGCTGGACTGGGGGGAATCTTAGCCAGAACATGTAAGGTGAGAGGAAGAGAGCTTAGGCTGGCTGAGTCTGATGAGGTTGGTGGCGGCGACACCCGAAAAACCTCTAGTACTGTCATTGAGTTATTGGGTGCCATTAGATCATTAAGAAGCTCGATGGCTCAAAGAAATGCTCTTGCAACTTGCAAGTAGTCGATCAAATTATTTTGAAAATGTAATTGCACTCTAGTAAGCGATTTTTAATTAAGTTGCTTACCCCTCTGAATAATGTCTATAATGATGGCTAGTAGCCTAGTACTGTAATATATGTAATAAAATTAATTCGTCCCTTAATCCCTTTCAAATTGGTTGTATTGTAAAGCAAAATGGTTGAAAATTTTAGAAAGAGACACTAATTTATTGAGAGGACACACAGCTGTCCACGTGTTTAACACGATAGGGTAGCATAACCACCGAGGATAATCAAAACACTTTCACCTCCCAACCGTCATCAGGAATGGCCTCTATGGCCGATGAGTAATTCGGTGTACGATGCATATTTACATGGGTACAGAATTTTCCTTTTTAAATTGGTTTGGATAATTTAAAAAAAAATTATTTTAAAAAAACCGACGTACGTTATTTTTTATGTAAAAGATATATATATTTTGAATAACATGTAAAAAATACATATTTTTTATTAAAATTTATTTTAATTTCATCACTGTAATTAATAAAATATATATTTCTCATATCATATGTAAATGACATACGAGCCGCCCACCGCCCATATACTTTTTTTGTTTTAAAATTTACACTTGACAGCTTCAATGATTCTGCACCTCATTCAATAATCCTAAAAGTATATCAAAAAAAAAAAAAACCTTTTCCACATGTTTCTGAGAACTTTGCTTCAGTGGCAGACTAGCAGTGACCCCATTCGACAAATCGCAAAAAATAAAATAACTTTTCCTCATGTTTAAATTTGACTTGAAGTACCGTCCCACCATCCACCGACCCTCCGACCTTTAAAGAATAATGTTTCAGTGCATTGACCATCTACCAATCATCTCTGTGTCTTTTATTTTGAAAAATGAAGATATAATGTTTCAGTGCATTAACCATCTACCCACCATATCTGTGTCTTTAATTTTTATTATTATTATCTTTTTGAAAAATGAAGATGCCAAAGACATTTTGGTCGGACCATTTATTTTAGCAAAAGAGCTAACCAATTTTCCTTTTTTTTTTTTTAAGGAAAAATTCGCTTTACTCTATGAAGTTTCAAAAGTTTTTAATTTAAACCTCAAAATTTAAAAATTGACAATACATCCCTAATGTTTCAAAAAAATTTAATTTAAATCTTCTATTACTAATTTTCGTCAAATTAAACAAAAATATTTGAAATTACGTAATTACCCTCATGTTTTTTTTAAAAATTTTCATCCAATTAAATGGAAATTAATAACGGAATGTATGAATTGAAAATTTTGGTGTGGACTAGCAAAGAAGATGATGAACGAAGGTGGTGAAGGCATCGGCATATCTGGACTTGGGCATGAGAGAGACCATTGGAGTCTTTGAGAGAGGAGCTGGTGGTGCGGAGGTCCATGCTAGAGTGACGTCGCCGTAGGAAGTTGTGGCTCTTCCGTGGATTTGAATGGCTGGATGATATCTTTTTTATTTTATTTTTTACAAAATAAAACAATATAGAATTCGTGATTTTGAAATCAATCGAAATAAAGAATAAGAAACATAAAAGAAAATTACAAACCAGGATCTAACAATTGGCGTTAGCCTATTTGCTCTGATACCATGTAATATTTCATAATGTGGAAATAATAAAGCGGAATAATAAGATAGAGATGACACAGAAATATACACAGTTCGGTCTATAACTTACATCCACAAGATCAAGCCCTAATTAAGGTTGCATTAAGCTCTTATTTCTCTAAGTAATATTTTTAATATAACATACTCCTATTTATAGGAGAATCATGTTGGATACAAATAAATTAACTTCTACTCTAACTTGATTAACTAGGTGATAGTCTTTAACTATTCAATTGAAACTCAATTATAGTCTTCAAGTGTAAGTCAGTAATAATTATATTGTGACTATTATTCTCAAACTCTATAGTATACTCTAACAACTACTAATGCTGGTTCCTAGGCCTCTTACAAACAATGAGTTTGAGAATATAATATCATGCATTCTTATTAAACGGTCACCTCCTTAAATAGAGGACTAAACCTTCTTGGAGTTGAAATCTAGAACTTGGAATTCAACTCCTACAATCACACTTACTCATTCACGTTGAATTCAATCCAGTGAGGATTATTTGTAATTTAAACTACTAGAGATAACTCATAAGACTTGATAACTTGATAAGTGTTGTACTATTAATTATCTAATGCAATACATCCTAAATTAAATAAAAGACTCAAACTAATAGTAAACGGCGTGATGCAATCTGGAGAGGCAGTGCAATCTGGAGGTGGAGACAATAGGACATATCCTCTGGTCTTGTCCGTCAGCTCGTGATGTTTGGAGTGTGTGTTCAGCTAAAATTAGCAAATCCAGTTGTGATACATTGGATTTTATGAGTATTATGGAAAGGATGGGGGACAGGGCAAATGAGGAAGAGCTAAGTTTGGTGGCCATTGTTGCGAGGCAAATTTGATTTAGGAGGAACTCTTTAATTTATGAAGGAAAATTTAGTTCTCCAGACACTATTATGCGTACTGCCAAAGATCAATTGGAGGCTCACTGTTTGGCAAAAAAGAAAGAAAGGGATTGTAGGCAAGTTTCTCGAAGAAATGCTTATTCACATTGGACTGGACTCCTCCACCAGTGGAATGCTTCAAGATTAACTGGGATGTGGTGAATACAAACAGGAGAAAAGCAGGGCTTGGTATTATTGTTCGAAATAGCAGTGGAGAGGTAGTGGCTATGCTGTGTGAGACAGGGATCATATTCAAGACCCTGCAATTGCATAATCTTTGGCTGCTAGAAGAGGTGTAGAGCTGGGTTTGTCATTGGGCCTTAGAAAAATTATTTTGGAAGGAGATGCGCTTGAGATTGTAGGAGTCTTGAATAAGGAGGGGGTCTCGTATGGGAAATATGGCCAGGTGCTGAATGATGCGAAATTCCAACTTGGGTGTTTCCAGAAGTATGATGTTCGTCATGTAGGGCGTGAGATCAATAGGGCTGCCCATGCCCTAGCTAAACTGGCTATATCTCTAGGGAGCAACAGGTTATGTAGAGAAGATTTTCCTTCTTGTTTGATTGATCTTGTTGCGTTGGACTGCTCTGTTTGTTAGAGCATCCACAGCGGGCTCTTCAAATTTTCCTATTCAAAATAACAAAAAGTACACTTTTTGTTATTTTAACAGCCCACCTTTTTAGAGCACATTTTTCTGCCTCTCTACTTTAACAATTCACTTTTACTATTTCATTAAAATATTATTTTTTAAAGATTTTTTTTTTTTCATGGTTGTTTTATTTACAAATCTTGTCATTTTCCCCAATTCCTCTTTGCCTTTACTCTCTCTCTTTGTGTCTCTGTCTCACAGGCCTTTACTCATGAGAGTTCTTCTTGTGATCGTAAGAGATTCAAAGGCTCTGTGGTGAAGGATTTAATTGTTTATAACCATAAAGGAAAGTCTCGGTTTAATTGGTCTATTGGAATTTCTAAGAATGGCCATGAAGAAGTTTGGGGGTTCACGCCCATTTCGGTCTCACCGACGATGGAGAGTGTAGTAAATTCATCAGAGGCTGCTCAAAATGAATCAAATTTGACTTTAGATGGGGAGGCAACGGGTGGAGTGGAGTGAGTGCCTCACATTTCTCTGTGATCCAGCCTGTCCCTCAAGCTTGATGTTAACAGTATTACATGACATGCCTTGGATCGAGGATTAGGCCCAGTCCGTGGCACCTTTAACAATCGTAGAATCGACACTGGGCCCTGTAAAACTAGTTGTCTATGAGAAATCTTCCTCGCCCCAAAAATGGGTTGTGCTGCTTGGTGGATTTATGTTGGAAAAATACAAAATAGTAATTTTTTTTTAATATTAAAGCTTCACATATAATTTCAAGAAAAATGAACAGATTGGTGAAATTTTGACTAATCTATCTTTAAAAGGGTAAAATTTCTCCCCGAATATTCACCCAACTCAGTTGTTGAATCTTCCACAGTAAATTATATAACAATTTTATTTATTTATTTATTTATTTTATTTAGGTAAACGTAGAAGTTAGCAAAAAATTCATATAATGGGTCTATAATCAAGGCAAGCTAAGTCAAATTTTATGATTTCAAGATTGATTTGTTTACAAAGATGCTTATTTAAATTGAACTTGAGTTAATGAGTTATGAAATGTGTGTTGAAACTCAACTCATTTAAAGTTGAGTTAAAGCTTAAGTTTGTTGGGGATGTTATTTAAGTTGAGTCGGGCTCAACTCAAACTCAAACTAATCCATTAAATTCTTTAATATATGATCAAAGTAGAGTTCAATGTCAAATTTTAAAACAACGTCTAGACATTTATTTATTGTATAAATATAAATATTAAGTCATTTATATTATATATATTATTTAATTACTAATATACATATTTAAATTTCTACAACTAATTTTTAGTAATATATATATGAACGAGCTAACGAGTCAGGCAAATGAACTGGTCGAGCTTTAAATGAGCGGAGCTCTCGAGCCCCTATTGAGTTTTCTTAAGCGAGTCGAGTATGTATCATTATTAATTGAGTGGGTTTTCTACGATAACGAGTGAGTTTCTACAGTATCGAGCTCAATTTTGAGCCAAGTTAAACCGAGTGGATATTGAACGGGTTATCCAACAGACTGATTTATCTACAGCTATATATATATAGGCAATATATTATATGCATGGCCGGTCATAGAGCATGCAATATGTTGAATTTATAGATATGAGAGATGAGCTTCGTTTTTGAATTGTATTTCATATAAAATAGACTTAATGTTTTTATTTTTATTTTTTTTACATTTTCGTACAAGAGGGGGAGGGGCAGTGACGGGTCTATGGAGGACCAAGGATGGCCCTAACCACTCCCTAAGTCCTCCAAAAAAAAAATTTAGGTGTTAAAAATTTTAAAAAAATTACAGGCCAATGACCCTGCCCCAAAAAAACTTACAAAAAAATTTATATCTTGGTCCCTCCCCATCGAATTTTCTAAATCCGTCCTTAGGGAGAGAGATTCGAACTAGTAATCTCCACTTCATTAGGCTTAGTTTTAGCCAATTGAGCTACATTTTGAATACTTTTTTGTTGGTGTTGAATTTATAAACTTGAGAGATGTAGTGTACGTTAAATCCCAAGATTCTTCAAGTGCCCCTGACAGCCCTCTCTTAATTCTCTCTCTCTTGAGGCTTCGCATTTCTTTTTGATATAAAACCTCCCAAGTTATATATATATATATATAGGGACTAACTTCCCTTCGGTCGGTGCGTAAAGAGGGGGTTTTTTGCCCCCTAATCACAAACTGACACTTCACATAAAGGAAAAAAACCCACAAAATTAAACTATCATACATCCTAAAAAACTAAATTTTTTCTTATTTCTTCTTCCTTACATTTCTTCTTCTCTCCCATTTCTTCCTTCCTGCCGACCTCTACCATTCTTCTTCTTCCTTCTTCCTTTTTCTTGTCATTTAACAGAGAAAGAGAGATGGTTTGGGAGAAAGAAAGAAGACTCACGGCACTCAAACCCACGGTGCAGAGCAAACCAACGGCCAGCCACCGAGACCCACAGCTGGGTTTAGTTTTTTCTTTGGTTTTTAGGATGATAAAATTCTAAAAAAAGTTAACTTTCCCCTCTAGGTTTTAGTTAGGATGATAAAATTCTAAAAAAAGTTAACTTTCCCCTCTAGGTTTTAGTTTTGAGGCATTAGAAACGAATTTTGTGGCATTAAAATCAATTTTTGAGGTTGGGTTTGAGTTTTTTGGTGTTTTTCGGTTGGGTTCGGTCAGAAATGAAGAAAGTCGCAGGAGATGGTTTGGCCGAAAATGGTGGGTCACAGCTGGGTCAACCGTTGCCGGTAAGTGCTGTCACTGGAGAGGTGAGGGAGAAGAAGAAGAAGAAGAAGAAAAAAAAAAACAGGGGCGTGCATGAGGTGAGGGAGAGAAAAAAACCAGGGACATGCGTGGGTATTTTGTTTTCATTTTAATTTGTATATTTTTTCTTGAAATTAATGCTGAGGTGTCAGCTTGTAAGTGGAGGGTAAAAGACCCCCTTTTTTGCACCAACCGTATAGTAGCTACGCTCATATATATATATAAAGACATGACACCTATTCCTTGGAAGACAATTACTATATCACGGTGTACCTATGATATTTTTGCCACCTCATATGTCAAAATAATAAAAAAAAAACTACATAAAATTATGCTAAAACAATAAAAAAAAAAACTAATAAAGAAAACCCAACAAAAAAAGAAAAAAAAAATCTGGCCAAAAATACCAATTAAAAAAATTAGACAAAACTTGAACGAAAGTACCAAATTGATATTTCGCCTAACGTCAGGTATCATTTGTAACACTTTAAAATCGATACAAAGCCACAAACACTAAAACTGCATTTAACCCTTAATTTTAACTCCTTAATTCTGTGCTACGAGGATGTTTAGAATCTCTAGTGAATCATATCATTTGTAATCACGTTTTCAAACTTTGACCAACGGCAATTGGTCCATACGAATTAATTACCATTTTATTCCGAGACCCACCATTTTAGTATTTTACACTGATTGAAAAGAAAACAAAAAATAAAAGGGGCGAAGCTCCATATCCAGTGGAACCCAAGCTCAGACTCTACCAAACAAGATCAGAAACAACAAATTACACTAAAAAAAACACAAAACCCGACTAATTGGCCCCCATGTCCCTTGAACATACATACATACATATGTATATAGCCCTGCATGCAAGGATTAATGCGGCTTTACAGAGCTTCAAGACCTCTGAAAAATAATATAGTACTGTAAATATGATATTTAACACTAAAAAGTGAATAGTATATTGAAAAGGTATTTACAACATAAAATTAATACCTAAAAACACATTCATATTCTTATCAATTCAATAGCATAGCATTTCAAAAGTGAATGGATATGATACATATCAAAACGAAACTTGGTAAAAGTTAAACGTATATACCTTCCAATTTATATTTCAAAGAAAAAGTTACATTTCAAGTGATTAATTTCATGCTAAAAATCCTCATCCTTCTTTTTTTTTTCTTTTTTTTTTTTTTCTCTTTTTTGTTCAATACTTTGGCATGTGGGAGTACATATTGGACGTTTTCCAAATGTTGAAAAAACTATTTTCCACTGCAACAGGTCAAAGAGGAAGTATGTTTTGCACAGCTTTGTACATGAAACGTAGGAAGTGGAAAACCATCTATCTGAAATCCGCATCTTTCCTCTACATCTCTCTAACGTGAAGTAAATCCACCAACTATATATATCTACTGGCTATTTGCATAACACTCCTACAGGAGCTTCCTTTTGTTCCAAGACAATCAGCTCCTCTTCAACATTCTTTTAATCTAGTCATTGTAATAAAATGGATGCTGGGAGTATCATTAATTACTCGGCCATTGAGAACAAATTAAATGATCAGAAGGAAATTAACACATTTGCTCATCAATGTTAATGATGTTACTCTATTAATGCAAACAAAAGCACTACCTCATTGACATGCACCCTTAAAGGTCCCCAAATATATATGATTCCTAGCATCCAACGAGGAAGAATAGAAAAAAGTAAGCCCAAACACAAATCTCAATCAAAGAAAAGAAATAAACCCAAACATACATCAGTAGATTCTCAAGCAACGAATACCAATTGAAAGAGATGAGGAAAAAAAAAATAGTGAGTGGGTGGGGAGTGGTTGAGAGATAAAAGAGGAAAAGATAGAGTTGGTAATTGGTAAATCATATCTCCATTCTGTATCTCTTTGATGACTTAATGGTGGATTTCTTACAACAAATCAAAGAAAAGATATTGTGCATTGCTCGATGGACTTCGTCGAAGGAGAAGAATTAAGTTTGGTATGTACGAAACGACTAAAACGCCCTCACAAAAGCAGTCAATGAAGCTCAACAAGGGTAAAAGTGTACATAATGCAGTGCACAATAAAATAAACTGTAAACCAAATGAATGAAAAGACCAAAACACTCAAAAATAATAATAATAAAAAAAAATCTTCTGCTATCTTTACGAGGGTATTTGGTAAAGAAGTTTGGTTTAGATACGTAGTTATTGCAAATTAATGTGGAAAAAAAGTTTAGTATGAAAAAATGAAAAAGTAGTATAGAAAAGTGAAAAAAGTTTTGTTTTTTAGTAATTTTTTATTTGGATAATATTAAAAAGTGAATAGTATGATACAAAAAGTAAAAAAATTAGAATATTTTTATATTGAATTTTGAAAATTGTGATAAATAGTAATAAAGTATACCTAACCCTTTTACCAAAACCATTATTAACATTTAACAAAGCATACTCAAGAAGGCTAAAACCATTATTAAAATATGTAAAAGACACAAATTTCCATATAAATTTTAGCTCCTACACGTTGAGTAAGGCTTGTTATTTTAACTTCAAATAAAATTGCACCATTCTTGTGACATGACATCGCCTCTTTTTATATGTACTTTTAAGGATAAGATATTCATACCATTTGTAGTCACGTTTCCAAACTTTGACCAACGGCAATTGGTCCATACGAGTTAATTACCATTTTTTCCTCTACCCACCATTTATACTGATTGAAAAGAAAACAAAAACAAAAGGGGCGATCGAAGTTCCATATCCAGTGGAACCCAAGTTTTAAACTCAACAAGCTCAGACTCTACCAAACAATATCAGAAACAACAAATTACACTCAAAAAACACAAAACCCGACTAATTAATCCCATGTCCCATGAACATACATACATATATAGCCCCTTCAAGGATTAATGTTGCGGCTTTACAGAGCTTCAAGACCTCTGGAAAATAATGAAGCAAAAACTTCCATTTCCTGTTTCTTCAAAACCAATCCTATTTCAATTCCTCCACCACCATCTCTACCATCAGAAAGACATATCGCTCCTGTTCTATCTATGGAAATCATCTCCACCTTCCTCGGCCTTCCCCACCCAAAATCAGTATTGTAAAGCTTAAACCGAGGTGATCCGGCAATTCCAACCACTCTCTCAGTCTTGATAGCGAATATCAGCGGTAGCCAGTTTTCAGAGCCACTCAGGATCCCATCATCCAAACTTGTTATAGCTTCGCAAATAACATTTACGGCAACAACCACCCATCTTCTCCCAATAGCTCATTTCTCTCCGCAACTGGTGCACGAACCAATGCAGTTTCCAAAATAAGTCGCAGGGATAGAGCGTCCAACCGACGCCTGGCGTCCACATTAATGCCAAGAAGGAATTTGGCGTCCCTTACTCCTTCTGCCTTGGCTAGACAAACCATGTGTAGGCACATGTTACTGTATACGTTGATAAGCGAAGGGGTTGTTTTTGTTCATTCTTCTCCTCCATGGCCAGCATGGTGGTTATCAATTGCATGAGCTTTTGGATTTTTGCACGACTCAACTCGAATGTGCCTCGTACAACATCCGGGGGAGTTTCGAGTTCCCATACCTCTAAGCTCCTGTTGTTTGGGCCGCCATGGTTCATCCACTGATTCAGGAAGATCCCCTCCAGCCCAGCAGGGTCCTTGATTACCGTCCTGTCGTAGGATGGTGTTAGCTCCGGAACCAAGGACAAACCGCCGTCGCCTCCATGTTTGCACAAGTGAGCCCATGATTTCATAAACATGGTTGAACTTTTGCCGTCAAGAACTGCATGGTGTGCGGTGATTCCAATGCAAAAACCGCAGTTTGAGAAGATTGTGACTTGCAACGCCAACACCTGGGCTTGCTCATGGGATGTTGGCAAGTGGGGTACGAGGGAATGGTATTCCTTCGCTTCAATAAAGCAATTGTTCCCAGACAGATGGTAGAAGTCAGCGCTAGACTCAGCAAGAGTGAAGGAAACCGAATCTCCCTCTATGTAGTTGATGATGGGTTTGTGGGAGTCCTTAGGCCATGTGAGGGTTCCGGCAAGAGGGAGATAGTGTTGGAGGGTGAGGGAGAGCGAGTGTTTGAGTTTTGGAAGAATGGAATCCAAAAAGAGTGCGTTTGCAGGAGGGATTTCATAGAAGAAAACTCGCTGGACAGGGGGGAATCTTAGCCAAAGTATGTCAAATAAGGTGAGAGGAAGAGTGCTTGGGCTGGCCGAGTCTGGTGAGGTTGGTGGCGGCGACACCCGGAAAACCTCAAGTATTTTTACCAAGTTATTGGGTACCATTAGAGGATCGGAAGAAGCTCAAATTAGTATGCTCTTTTGTGAGCTTCCCGCAACCTTTCTTTTTTGTACTCGAGAGATATCTATGCATAGACCATCAACAATATGTGGTTCGTTGAAAAATTGGCTCATATTATATAGTAAAAAAGAAAGACTTTGTTTCAATTTGTCAAACTTGTCATGCTTATCTCTACCACCAAATGAACACTTCTTAAAGAAGTCTCCCATGCATGTAAGAGTTGTGCGGCACCTAAAATTACATGCCCTCGTTAACTCTTTAGTTTTCTTTTGTCAATAAGTTCTAGAATGGTTATAAATATTCATCAGTTTTCACGGAGAGAAAATAAGGGCCAGAAGTAAACTAGAGCATTAGATAAAGCAATGAATAGAATATTGAATAACACTTCATAAAAAAATAATAATAATAAAAAAAATCCCTCTCCTTCGTAGTCATCCAGTTGTCACATTTCAATGTGATCCAGCCAGTCTTAGTGGGTAAAGACTAAAGATCAACAGAATGACAATTAACATGACATGTATTGGAGGATTAGGCCCAGTCCGTGGGATCTTTTACAAAATGGTAGAATCAACACTGGGCCGCCCTATAAAACTAGTGGTCTATGAAAATTAATCTTACTAGCTTTAACTTTTTTTTTAACATATAAGCTTCATATAAAAAATTTCCAAAAATTATCAGATTGGTGAAATTTTGACTGATCTATCTTTAAAAGGGCAAAATTTCTTGGAATATTCACAACTCAGTTGTTGATTCTAAATGATATAACAAATTAAAAAAAAAGGAAGGTAAAACGTTGAAGTTAGTAGAAAATTCATAAAAAAAATATATTATATGCATGGTGACAGATCCTCAATGCTTTTTTGAATTTAAATGAACCTGGTCATCAGCATATAGAGATTGCACATAAATTTGTACTCGATATATAATTTTAAGAATAGATTAGATTAGAGTATATAAATACTTGATGAATGACAAGATTTATCTATATTATCAGGTTTTTTCAATTAAGAAAAAAAAAAACATATCAGAAAAATGCATTTGAAAAATTCAAATACACAAAAATGATTTATCACAAACTTATTTTCAACCATTTTTGATTGACACAAAAATCGATCATTTTATCTTTAGATTTTCTTTGGCATAATTGAGTACTTTGATAATTAGTTTATTCTTATTTTATGTCCATTTTAAGACAATTTTATTATTTTTAGTAGCTTTATATAACTAAAAAAAAATCATTATTCCTAAATGTTTAAAAAATTCAAAAGTTGTGTAGCTAAATATTAAAAAAAAAAAACAAAACAAAAACAAATTTAGTAGCGACCCCATCATGACTTTAGTCATCACTACTAGTAATCTGACCCTCATTAGAAGTAGCTTTAATGAGGTCTATTAAATATAATAAGTTTTGTTGACATCATTTTGTTACTTTTAGTAGCTTTATATATAGTGTTACTATAAGTTTGGATAAGTATAATAATCATAATGTCATTAATAATAATTAAATACTTAATATTCCCATTGTAGTTCAGTTCTCACTTTATTTTGTGATCCTTTCCTAGGTTTTGATTTTTATCATACATCATGATTTGGATAAATGACGAATTAGTCCATCCCTTAATTTTATCTTGACGGAAGTCAATAACTAACAGTAAAACTAATTAGAAATTGACACATGGCATAACGTGACACATCATCATTATTCACACTACCACCTAATTAAAAGCAAATAAACAATTAATAAATTAAAAGGTTGAAAGTTGTTTTCTAATAAATCACCTAATTAAACAAACAAAACAACTAATGATATAAACAATTGAAATTTCTTGATTGATATTCTTTAATAGGTGAAGGAAAAACTCAACCGAATATTGCCCTTGCCTCAGTTGTTGAATCTTCCAACCCAACCCAATTTAATTAATTAAATTTATTTTAAGGCGATGAAGCCTCCTCCCCAATGTTTCTGAGAAATTTGCTTCCACGGTGACTCAATTGAAACCCAACTCTAAAAAAAAGCAGACAATGTATCATGTTTACAAAACCTTCTCAACAAACCCCACTCTTAAGACAAACCCACGCCTATATCTTCTTGCAATAAAGTTCTAAGCCTTCTTCCACAATCCAAGAAACCCATTTATCCCATCAATCTTTAACCAAATTTTGCTTATCCTTTCGATACTGTAATTTTAATAAATGTATTTATTATTTATGTTTCTTCATCTAAGGTTGATTGACATACAAAGTGTGGTGTGGACATGAAAATCTATCCAAACTTGGAGGTTGAGAGAAAAGGCAAAGAAATAGTTGGCTAATGGGTTGGGAGGAATCAAAGTTAAAGTGTAAGGGGTGAAATGTTTTTAAATTTGGACATCTAAAATCTAATGGGTGGGGTTAATCCATTATGAATGATATCACGGAGATGGGGTTCATTTAAATTAGTAATTTACAAGTTCAATCATCTTCTTAGATTTGATTTTCTTTGGAACTTTTAACCCAATGATTTTTATGCCTAAATGTTAAATCTATTTGTTTGTTTGTTTTAAACTTTGACTAACAAAATAAAACACAGTTCTATTTAATATTTGTAATCTTTTTTTATTAATTATCTCATTAAATATTACATATAGAAATTCGACCGATGACATTCTTATGCTCAAGTGGTCAACTTTGAATTTGACATAAATGACTTGATTGTTTAGTTAACTATGGCTCAACTAACATATAGACTAATTCGTCAAAATCTCATGGACCCACAGCGTAAAAAATCAAACCCTAATAAAAAAAATAAAGTTGTGAAACCTCAAAGTATTAAGTATTTAACCATAATAATAATATAATATCATATGTTGGAGTCAATGTGATATATGTAGGATTGGATTGTTGGTTAACACTAAAACTAATCTCTTCAATTTGTACTTAACTTATTAAAATGAGTCAAATGCAGAGGGTTGTTAAGAATGCACCTTCATGGGAAAATTAGGTTTTTTCTTGACGACTCAAGTGCGTCGTTAAAACCCATAAGTCGCTAATTAACATCAGCGATGACTATGATCATCGCTTCCAGTCGTTGCAATTAATCCGTCGGTAAAGACTAAATAGTGATGACCTTTCATGTCGTCGCTGTTGATACTTATTAGCGACGACATATGTCGTTGCAAATAACTATTAAAATTTGTCATTGAAAATATTTTAAAGCCAATGTTGTTGCTGATGATACACACATTAGCGACGACAAATGTCGTCGTTGATGAGTCACATTAGCGACGATAAATGTTGTCCCTGATGATATACACATCTAGCGACAACATTTGTCATCGCTAATGACACACACATCAGTGACGACATTTACACACCAACGATGACAAATGTCATCGCCAATGACGTGCACATCTATGATGATTATGCAATCATCAATGGCGACATTAATCGTCGTTGTCAACATCAAATACTTTTGTTTTTGGCTAATTAATGTTTTAAATTGTTTGGTATGAATGATCTAAACATAACAATATGTTAGAGCTTATCATTATTGTAATAAGTGAATAAGTCTCAAAAGTAGAATGAGAAAATTGTATAATTGTTCAAGTTTTTAAACAGGTGCCAAATAATGCATACATCAATAACAATGTTCCTTAAAAAATTAAACTTCAAATTAAGCAGCAAAAAAAAAAAAGACTATAAAGAATGCTTCCCAAATGTAAGAACTGATAACTTGTACAATTCATCAATACCATATTGTAACTGCACGGAGAAGAAGACCATATATTTAGATAAGAAATTTTTTCAAAGAAAATAACAAAAACTAAATGAAGCTATGGAAAGAAAGCTAAACTTAGATTATGGAAGCTATAATTTCATGTTCAAATAATATTTTTCATTCAACAAATTAAATTGCTCTGTTCATTCTTCCAAAACAACTGAGTTCTAGAATAAAGTATACTTTGGCAAACACAAAGAAACATATTATCAATCAATGATAACCAACATATATGGTACCAATCAATGCATCTACAATTTCCACATTAAGAAAGGAAAAAGATCAACACTGCAGTAATATTCTACAAGCTTTAAGAATGGTGGCATCAAGGTGATATGGTGATTAATGAATCATCTAAAATATTGTAATACTGAAGGCCTCCGACTCTAATTGAAGGCAGCAACCAAGACACCAAGTTAGGAAGATAAGTAGTCTGCATAATTCTGGACAGACCGAGATGTGTGGCTGACATTCCATTAAATTTAATTAATACAGTTCTTGTGTCTGATAACACACTGCCATGGGCACCATTACCAAGTAAGTGAAAATAATATATAACAAACTGAATGCTACGAAAGGATTTAACTAAATCATGAGAATGTTAAGTCAAAGGCAATCTTGCTCAAGTTATTAAATGAAGCATCAACAGCGAAAACAAATGCAAAATCAGATTTTAAGATGGCTAGATTCATTACTTTTTTCATTTATAAAAGTAGTTATAACTTTGCACGTAGGTCCAAGGTCAATTTAATTCAGTCAGCCAGAGACTAAATAATCAATTTTAATATTTTGAACTGCCTAGCCACTCCCGGAGACATAAGAAAAATGAAGGAACCAGTATCCAGGCTTCTAGTTTAATGTGTTTTTACTACTACCAAAAGGGCATCAAATCCTTCACACTCCCATCTCTATGAAAGTATACCGCAATAGTAACCAGTCAAAGACGACTGGAATTACCAATAAAAAATCTGAAAGAAAATTCACAAGTAAATCAGTTTAGGAATATGAGCTATCCAGATGGTATTACTCCAGACATTTTATTGTAGAAGAGGTACCTGTGAATGTAAAACAATCAATAATACATAGTAAGACAATATTCTGATATATAGTTTACAGGAATAAGCAATGTTCATATCAACAGATAGGGAATAGAAGGAGCAGAAGGGAAAGGAGAAGGAGTAAGAGAAGAACAAGCAATACTTACAAAATCTCTCCTCTCAACATTGCATCTAGATGACTCTCCCCTTGCTTAGGCTCCCTACCAAGCTTCCTGCAAAGAAATTCAAACATAAAAGAAAAATAAATAGAAGAAAGCTACTCTTGCTCAACGGAAGTTTTTGAGTGCTTATTGTATTTGAACGAAACTTAGAATCACTCAATCATCAACCAACAGTTGATAGTAGATATATAAAATGCAGTGAAGTTTTTGAACGCAACTTAGAATCAGCATTCAGCTTTGGATGTGTAGCTCGTTTTGTATCCCGCTCACCAGCTACTACTCAATTACCTACAGCTCCAACAGAAGGTTTCTTCTTTATCTTTTGATCCAATCCTTCACCACCAGCAAGCAGTCGACAAGTCTTTTCTTCAATCCAAACAGAAACCCCACTAAATGCCTCGAGCAGATCTCCATACTTTTCTGTGACCATCTGCAGACCTACTATCTGCCTAGTAGCATTTAGAAAACAGAATGATTAACAAAAAACAGAAAAAGAAAAGAAATTTTCAATGATCCCTTCAGACAACTTTCAATTACTTGCAGTGGGAGATTGGAAAAATAGAAACTCTCCCATAATTAAACAACTTAAGATTTCAACCTTTACTTAAAATTTCTGGTAACATTGTGTGGGAGTATGTATATATGTGCACAAATAATTCAATGTACCACTTAAGAAATTAAAAAAAAAAAAAAAAAAAAAAATCTCCCTTTAAATTCAAATAAGACGTACATTAAGAGATAATTTAATCTTAAAATGATTCTAAATAAGATTAAAATAAATGGACAGAAGAGTAACAGTAACAGACTTGAAAACAATCCCCTCTAAATTTAATGTCACTCTAGAGATAGAATTTCCATATAACAATGGTATGTTACATTCAAAATGGTAGAATTTACATGCGGAGAGCATTCTTGCTTAAGCTAGCTCCAGGTTTCAGTATGAAAATTCTGTCAACCTGCATAATTTATAATATACATATATCTTTTCCCTAAACATACATATATATAATAGCCCTGCAAGGAATATTGCAGCTCCCCTATTTAACTGAAAATGAAAAAAATTTTCTGTTTCTTCAAACCAATTTGTTTCAATTAATCTCCATAGAGAAAATAGAACACATAAATCATAATTAAAAGCTTAAATTTCAACCAGCTGTTTTAAGTTGAACTCGTCTGTGTACATCATCCAAACTTGTTATAGCTTTGCAGATAGCATTTACGGCAACAACCACCCATCTTCCCCCAATAGCTCATTTCTTTTCCGCAAAAAGCAAATGACCTCCAATGGTTTCCATAAGTTGCAGGGATACGGAATAATTCCACCTTCTGAAGTGGTTGTTTTTGTTCATTTTTCTCCTCCATGGCCAGCATGGTGGTTATCAATTGCCTGAGCTTTTGGATTTTTGCACGACTCAACTCGAATGTGCCTCGTACAACATCCGGGGGAGTTTCGAGTTCCCATACCTTTAAGCTCCTGTTGTTTGGGCCACCATGGTTCATCCACTGATTCAGGAAGATCCCCTCCAGCCCACCAGGGTCCTTGATTACCGTCCTGTCGTAGGATGGTGTTAGCTCCGGAACCAAGGACAAACCGCCGTCGCCTCCATGTTTGCACAAGTGAGCCCATGATTTCATAAACATGGTTGAACTTTTGCCGTCGAGAACAGCATGGTGTGCGGCGATTCCAATGCAAAAACCGCAGTTTGAGAAGATTGTGACTTGCAACGCCAACACCTGGGCTTGCTCATGGGATGTTGGCAAGTGGGGTACGAGGGAATGGTATTCCTCTGCTTCAACAAAGCAATTGTTCCCAGACAGATGGTAGAAGTCAGCGCTGGACTCAGCAAGAGTGAAGGAAACCGAATCGCCCTCTATGTAGTTGATGATGGGTTTGTGGGAGTCCTTAGGCCAGGTGAGGGTTCCGGCAAGAGGGAGATAGTGTTGGAGGGTGAGGGAGAGCGAGTGTTTGAGTTTTGGAAGAATGGAATCCAAAAAGGGTGCGTTTGTAGGAGGGATTTCATAGAAGAAAACTCGCTGGACAGGGGGGAATCTTAGCCAGAGTATGTCAAATAAGGTGAGAGGAAGAGAGCTTGGGCTGGCCGAGTCTGGTGAGGTTGGTGGCGGCGACACCCGGAAAACCTCGAGTATTTTCACCGAGTTATTGGGTGCCATTAGAGGATCGGAAGAAGCTCAAAGTAGTGCTCCTTTTTGAGCTTCTCGCAACCTTTCCTTTTCGTACTCGAGAGATATCTATGCATAGACCATCAGCAATATGTGGCTGACCTATAACTTTTGGCAGAGAAGAGGTTGAACCATCACTCCATCAGGTCGATCACCATGATCAATGAGGTTAGAAGCAGCTGGAAAGAATACATAGTAGGACCCGCGAAAAGTAAAACTTTTACTAATGAAGGAAATAAAACATGATCTCTGGATTTTCTCCTTAATCATAATCAGAAATCCTAATTCCATAATTTTCTCCTCAATTAGAATCCCATAATTATCTCCCTATCAATTGATTTTTTGTATTAGCTCCAATGTTGTGATTCAGCTATAAATATTAGAATATACGACACACCCAATGTGGGGTTTTTAGTCTTTTCCCTTTTTTTTTTTTTTTTTGAAAATTAGTCTTTTCTCTTCTATTTCTTCTACAACCGTCCCATTGACTTTTGATTCAAAATGAGTGGATGCACTAATCATCATTATCATCTACACCTAACATTTCACTTCAAATTATATATATATATATTTCGCTTCAAATCTTCAATGGGTCCGGAACGAATCCATTTCAGCCTTATATTCAGGCAAAAGGGTCCAAAAATTTAGATAAAATTGTCTTTGATCTTTGAAAAATTTGACAATGACCTGCACCCCTCTTTGTTTCATTCAATAATCTTCACACGTGTTTGAAAAATGGGACAATGACATGCATCTCTTTGTTTCATTTAAGGAAAAAATATAAAAAATTCCTCAAACTATCGGTTGTTTATAATTTAATCCCATAATATTCAAAAAGTAATAAAGTAATCATTTAAATTATCAAAATATAATAAAAATGTCACTTATTTTTTATATTCCTATAATACCCCTATTCTTTTAACAAATAAAATAATTGTAAAAAAAAAAAAAACTAAAAAATTTTTAAAAAATACAAAAAAAAAAACAATGGGCTAGTAAATAAAATAAAATAAAAAGTTTTTTGGAATAAATAAATATTCGCACATTATTTTTTTTTTTTAAGTTAGTTTAATATTTTATTTGTTAAAAGAATAGGGTATTATAAGAATAAAAAAAAAAAAAAAGTGGCATTTTTGCTGTATTTTGATAGTTTGAAAATTACTTTATTACTTTTAACATTAAATCTTAAATTAAACGACTAATAGTTAGAGAGCTTTTATTATTTTCCTTCGCATTCCTCTTCTCGTACTCCTGGCATTACAAGAAGAGGAATGCCGGGAGTACTATCTTTTTTTACTAATGTATGAGTATTTATTTTTATTAATTATTTTGATTTTCTCCAATAAATAAACTACGCATCATATTACTACTCATAAGTTAGTAAAATAATTAGTACATTTCCTTTAGAAATTTGCTTCAACTGCAGTGACCCTTTCAATAATTGCAAAAATAAAACAACTTTTACTTGAACATGGTCCCACCATCCACGGTCATATTAAAATCTAGAAATTACACTTTATTCCCATGAAGTATCAATTTCACTTTTGCTCCAAAGTTTAAAATGTGACACTTTACCCCCCCAAACTTTCAAATTGTGACAATTTAACCCATTTGACCTATTTATTCCCAAAATACCCCCAGCACAATTTTTTCAAAAAAAAAAAAAAAACAAGAAGCGGGTGGGCCACCACCTATGGGTGGTTCGCCACCCCAACTATATTTATATATTTTTTGGGTTAATTTTTGGAATTTTTTAAGAAAAAGAAAAAAAAGTGTTGGGGTATTTTGAAATAAATAGTCAAATAGAAAATTGTCAATTTGAGCTGTCACATTTAAACTTAGCAAAGTGAAGTGATACTTCAGTAAATGTAATTTTCTAAAATCTATAAAATATTGGATGAAGGGGA
The DNA here is from genome assembly GCA_013348765.1 of Carpinus viminea. NCBI lineage: Eukaryota > Viridiplantae > Streptophyta > Magnoliopsida > Fagales > Betulaceae > Carpinus > Carpinus viminea. Next base: position 36,355,109 of record CP054671.1, on the reverse strand, counting down.
CGTGACCGTGCCAGCACCAATAATACAATTTCACCTCGAGACATGCTAGCTAGTATTTTTCATGATGTTTCTCTCATTTTGTTTACTTTCTAAAATTATTATTAAATTTGTAATATTCACATGTAGAATCATACGAAGGTTACAGATTTAATAATAATTTTAAATTCAACTCAGCCTTGTTATCTTGTGAAGTAATAATATCCTATATGTTCATTTTACGTACAATGGGAGGCTTCTACATTGCAATATAATATATTTCGGGGAATTTCAGCAGAAAAAAAGAAGCTCTCAAAGAAAATGTTTAAATCTCCTTAAATACATATAGAAGTTCCACACCTTGTGCATTCTTTGTACTTCTGCCCAAGTGGGTAAATTTTATTATAAAAAAATAAAAGAAAAAGTCAGTATTTCCCTGATTTAAAGAAAAAGTAACTGGGAATACATCAATAACTTAACCCCTTCACAAGCCCAAGTTAAGGAGTTAAACTAGCATTTAACAAAATAAAAGGATAATAAACAAAAATACAAAGCGTTTTGCCTTCCTAGTCCAGTGGTCACTTGTCACATTTCTGTGTGTCCCTCAAGCTTGAGTGTATTTCAGCCCAGTCTTGCTGGATTAACAATATAACATGACATGACATATCTTGGTGGAATAGGCCCAGTCCATATGTTGGACCTTTCCCAAATTATAGAACTGACACTGGGCTACTTGCCCCAACCCCTAAAATGAATTGAGCCACTTGTTAGGTTGAACATGAAAAATTTCATCATTTTTTTTTTTTTTTGGAAATTGGTCGACCAGCTTCACATAAAATTTCAAAATTTCAAAATTATCATTTAGAGATTGGTGAAATTTTCACTAATCTATCTTTAAAAGGGTAAATTAGGTTGCAAATATATATATATATAAGCCTATAAATTATCCGAATATATATATATATATATATATATATATATATATATAAAAAATTCAAACTGGGGAAAGGAAAAGTGGAAATTAGATGAAAAGTAAAAACAAGGGTTGGGCAGCCGTAGCTAACAAGGGCATTAACACTAACAACTAGAAATCAATACAACAAACCTAAAAACTATTTTATAATTAATAAGGTGTGATACAACCATAACTTAAAATTCAACTAATTAAGACTGAACTTATAAACCTAATATCTTTCTCTCTTCTAGTTTAAGGCTCTCTCTTCTCCAACCCCATAGGTTTTTTTTTTTTTTTGAAGGCCACTTAAAAAAAGTTTAGTCTTAACTGAGTTTAAGTTATAACTTTGTCATAATTAATTATCTAAACTGAATGAATGGTTGATAAGAAAAATGCCCCCTTATTAGATTTCTGCCTGAATGTTCATCCAACTCGGTTGTTGATTCTTCCACGGTAAATGATATAACAAAAATAGGTAAAACGTACGTTGAAATTAGCAGAAAATTCACATATATATATATATATATATATATATATATATATATATATAAAGGCAATATATATTATATGCATGGTGAAAGAGCAGCCAATGCATGCTTTTGTTGAATTTATAGAGATGAGAGATATATGAGCTTGGTTTTGCCATCAATGCCATGGCAATTATGTAATCAGACAGGAACTTTCTCTTTTCCATAGCAATTATAGAGCCTTTTTAATGTCGGGGGTTCCATGGAAGAGATGATAAAGAAAAAGGAAAAGCTCCAACACGCCTGGGAAAGTGAAAGCTTCATCCTCATCCCTCTCTAGAATTGAGTGCTACTGCTAGCAGCAGGGTGATTTCATATAATATAATTAACTAATTCCCGATCGATTATCTTAATTTTTGTTTCTTTTTCTATTTTATCTATAAATACATTTCAAAAACACCATATATATATATATATATATATATATATATATACACTACTCTCTAAATATTTCTCTACTCTATAATTAAATCATCTTTTTAATAATTTTATTTTCATTTTTAAAAAAAAAAAAATTTAACAAATCTCTCATTCCCTCTCTCTCCAAAACCATGCAGATAGAAGATGCGTTTTTGAAGCATTGCCGACACATTTTTATTTTTTAGAAGAGAAAGAGAAACAAAAGGAAAAATTTAGGTATCTCCATTAAATTAAGTTAAAAGTTTCTGAACAACTGCTCTTGATGTTATTTAATTCATGATCATTTGCATGTATTGCTTTGTGCCATATATGCATTTATATCCATGTATATGCCCATGAATAACTCTAAAATTATCTCAACCAACAGTGCTACTGTTTCATACCATGACCAAATTAAAGCCAACAATTGAAATATAACCATAATGCATGGAGCATTTTAATTCTAATTTATTTTCAGTAATCTTTTCGTTGAGGAGATTATATTCAGATGTTATATTAGCTACTTAAAATTATGACATTCTTAATTAAACCTGCACTACAATATTCCTTTGGAAATGGCATAGGCATTAAATAATTAAGACCATGGCACCTTATTCCTAGCAACACATAAATTATGATTGCAATAAATAACACAAAAAAATTATACACGATAATACAAGAATTTGTGTAGATGTGAGCTAGGTCCGTCCACTAATGAAGGCGATTACGAAAAAAAATCTATAAAGGTGAAGAGAAATCACTCGTATACAAAAAATCCAATACACCTACTGCATGTCACTTTCACACAAGCAAAGAGGAATTTTCTTTTGCACAATTTTCTAGCCCTAACTCTCTAAAAAAAGGGAGATCTAAAGCATAATTTCATGAAATCCGATCGAACACGTGAACGGCTCCACAAAATTGATTGTAGTACCCACAAAATGTACCCAAAAAATGCTCAATTAATCTGGCAGCTTACTATCACCATCACCTTATAATGTCTTTATCACATCATCACAATGTCAACAAAACAGATCAAAGAAAAGAAAAAGATGATCACCATGACCAATTTATGGCAGAGAGAGATCGATCTAGAGAGATATTCGATCGTCTTGCAGGTTGAGACGTCAGTAAAAATGTCTAAATTAGCTGTCATTTATTTACTTTCTATTAAATAGTTAGCTGTTTTCTTTCTGTTTTGTTGGAGTATGTACTTAGACCATGTAAAGCATGGAGAAACCATCGCCCCCCCCTAGAAAAAGAAAAAAAAAAAAACACAAAGTTAAAAGCAAGTGTCTGAGCAAAAACATAAATGCTTACAGTCAATGCAGAGAAAGTGAAATGCGAATTACCCAGCAACCAAAATTCAGAAGACAACTACATATCATATTAAATCTTTTTTCTTTTTTCTTTTTCTGCATGAGTCAGTAAAGCATTTTTAAGCTCAGCGGAAAGGGTGCTGCGTTGGTATGTCGACGTTCCGCGGTCAGCTTACTGTCCTTTGCAACTGTCGTTTGTGTTAATCATTGATGTTTGTACAAAATGATATATATATATATATATATATATATATATATATATATTAGTGTTCGTGATGCGTATGGTTTTACAATTAAATGCATGTGATCTAATTGATGTAGCCAGATGGGTGTTTCCTACTTTGAATTCAATAACTTTTTATCTTAGAGAAAAAATGTTGTACAAGCCTTGAGTTTTAACATTTTTTAAAATCAATTTCTAAGGTTTAAAGTTAGTCAAATAATTTTTTAAGATATTTTCTGTTATCAAATCGCTCTCTCCATACATCTATTATTAGTTTTTTTTTTTTTTTGAACATAATTAATTTAGACAATGTCAAACCAAATAAAATAGCTCTATACATGGTTAAAAAACCAAAAAAACAAACTAAAACAAATAAAAAGGAAGGTGGGTAGTTAGCCACCACCGCCACGCTCATTGGTGGTGTATGTGGGTGGGGCAACCCACTCATGACTTGAACAGATGATGTATTGGTTGGTCACGACCCAATGCTTCTACTAGTGGTTGTGGGTAGACCCACCCACACCCTTCATGAATGGGTGGGTCGCTCCATCAAGCAAAGGAGGAAAGGGGTGTCATCACCACCCCTCACTCTTCCACTTGTGGAGAGCGTGAGTCGCAACCTACCTACGCATGCTTCTAGTGGGTGTGGATAGTAGAGATCGTGTGTGGGTGGATCTTGACCACCAACTAATAAATGAGGGGGTAAGGTTGCCCCATCGCCCCCTCCCCCCCTTTTTTTTGGACATGTAAATACAAGAGGAAGGAGGAAGATTGTATCGCGCATCTTCATTAAATATGGTCCAAATCAATTGAGTTACTTTTTGAGGACATCCTCACAGCCCCTTTTGCTTGCAGGTAGATGGCATAAGTTATAACACATCCATACCTCACCACACATTGATAGATGGTGTGAGTTACAACTGATCCACCCACGTTGCTAGTGAGTGTGGGTGGGTTGCAACCCTTGCCTTCCGCTAGCAGGCAAAGGGGCAACGAGGTGATCCTCCCAAGCCCCTCTTCAGTTGGTTGGTAGGATGACCCACCAACTCAATGCTAGTGGTTGTAAGTGGACGGGGCAACCCACCCACAACCCCTAAGAGGTGGTGGGTGGTGGCCTTAATTTACATTCTCTCTTATTTTATTTCTATTTTGCGTTTTTGTCATGTGTCAATTGTTGACATGGTACTACTACACACATGGAGTTATTTTAATATTTTATTGGGTTTGATATTGTTTTAGGCAAACATGTCACAATTTTATTAAAAATCTTAACAATGGGTGTATGAAAAGAGCTATTTGATAACAAAGCATACCTTATAAGAAGTGACTTGACAATTTTAAACCTTAGGGAGTGATTTGATAAAATGTTGAACCTCAAAACCTCTAGATTTTTTTTTTTCCTCTTGCCATAGTACTCTACCCCTGTTCCCCAGCCCCTTGAGGCTCTTCTGACACATTCAAGCCATATTATTCGAAACAAAAGTTTGAATTGAAGATGGAAAGAATACAGCACTGTAGAGCCTCTTGAGGCTCTCTGACACATCTCTATTGTATCATTCATGAATTGTAATAATCAAATAATACAGCCCATAACTTTAACAACAGTAAGAAAAACACCAGAAAGAAAGAATATTCAACATTTAGTTAGTATAACATCATTATTGGAGAATCCCCACAACGTACCCGACCTATTAGAGGGAGAAGGCTACTAGAAAGAAGACAAATAATTGATCCTAGCTAGATCTAACCTAGAAGAGGATATCGAAGAGAGCTTTAATACCATTAAATAATATTCTAGATTAATTCCTTTTTTCTTTCTTTTTTTAATGAATAATATATTCTTGAATTTCTCTAGCACTATAAGGCATATATCGTTGCCGTAAGCATCACCTTGACCACAAAGTCTAGAAGAGATTTTTCTCTAAAGCTATACTAGTACTAGCCATCCACCGAATGGTTTCCTCCCAACAATTACTGGCCAAGAGAGATTACACTTATCACTTGACAAGAGGTGCCAAATCTAAATGAAATATAGCTTAGTATCTAGTAAAAAAAGGTAAAATTTACGTCATAATTAAATTTTTACCTTTTTTGGAACAAGCCAGTTAATTTGCTTTAGTTATTTAAGCCCAACTTGTAGACGTTGTAATTCTCAACCCTATTCGACATTTTTCTCTCTCCCTAAATTACCTTACAAACTTCAATTTACATGTATTTCTTGTTATCGTTCTACGCTATTAGAATAATTTTAGTTATGTACAACATCTAAAGCAAAAGCTTTCTACGTTCCACATTTTATCCTCCTAGAGTTTAGAAATATACTCCAAACTAACAAGAATATGGAGGATATGCGCTTCCTTTCTACTTTTTAATTAGACCTAAAAGCTTGGGATAATTAGCTTTGTGTGCGGGAAAGGAGAATCCTGAATATACTTAATTTTGTCAAATGGACAGGAAGGAACCAGCAGTCTACCAAGGAGCTAATATTGGAATTTTTTTGGTCAATGTTTGCAGTTATTTTTGAATAGTTTTCAAAGCACTTGATCGAACTAATTATGGAAAGTGGTGATCTTCTTCTTCTTCTTCTTCTTCTTCTTTTTTTACTATATAAATTGTAAACCTAACCTCTTAAATTGTTATAATTAATTGTAACCTAATTGTTACAAAGATGCCTCCAAGAGATAGTTCAATCAGTTAGGACCACGCTTAGTAAAACGAAAGTTACTAATTCAAATTTTCTTCTTCTTCTTGTGCAAACTGTTAAAAAAAAAAAAACTTGTTACAAAGATGTTTCTTTTATGAGAATAACTTCAATTCGGATGTAGCAAAAAGGTGGGTATTTTTGCCCACCACTCACATGCTGCCACCTCACTTAAAGAGAAAAAAGTGCAAAAAAAAAAAATTCTACATCCTACCTCATGAGACCACGATGCAGAAGAGAGAAAAGAGAGTCTTACGATGCATGAAGAAAGGAAAGAGAAAGAAGAGAAAGGAGGAGAAGGAAGAAGGAAGTTTGAGACCCATAGTGAGCCGACCGGCCTTGATCTGGTCAGAGGGACCGTCGATGGTGTCTCGCGCTTTTCTTTAGTTTTCTTTGTTTTGTTTTTCCGATGGGTATGGTTTTTCTTGGTTTTTAGGATGATTAAATCCAAAAAGGGTTAACTTTCCCCTATAGGTTTTAGTTTTAAGGTATTAGAAACGAGTTTTGTGGCATTAGAATCGATTTTTAAGGAATTAGAAACGATTTTTAGGTGACGGATTTTTTTTTTGGGTTGAAGAGGAAAAACCCATTGAGGGTGGCCGGATCTCTCTCCCCTTGGCCGTTGGGGTGGATTGCGGCCATCCCCAGGCCACTGGGGGTGGATCACGGCCACCCCGTGGCCGGTTTTTTTTTTTTTTTTTTGGGTTTGCCGGAGACAAAAATGGCCATTGGGGTGGCCGGATCTCTCTCCTCCTAGCCGTTGGGGTGAATCGCGACCACCTCCAATGACCAGATCTATCTTTTTTTTTTTAATTTTTTTTTGTCGGAAAAGTCGCCGTCGGAGATGGTGGTGGCTTGCGGCGTCTGTTCGCTGGAGGTGGGCGGCGGTGGTGGCGGCATCTGGGTGGTTATGGTTTGTTGATTAGTTGATGGGGTGTTTTGGTTTTATTTTAAATCTGTGCATTTTTCTTAAAATGTTGAGGTGGCAACTTATTATTGGTGGGCAAAAAACCCCATGTTCTGCCATGACCGGATGGTAGTTGCTCTCTTCTTTGAGTGGTGTTGCTATACGGTCTTGGCAAAAACTATGGGTTTTTTGCCAACCAATCAACACTTGACATGTCATCAATTCTAGAAAAATTCAAAAAATTAAAATGGGAACAATCCACCAAATCATATATATGAAAGCAGCAAAGGGAAGGAACTGAGCCACGGGAGCAGCCATAAGGGGAGGAGCTGGGGTGGCCGGCGAGCAACCCCAGCCACGGGGTGGCCACGCCGGCACCCCCAGGACACGGGGTGGCCGAAAAAATAAAACCAGCATCCCCATTCAGCCAAACCAGAAAAAAGAAAACCCAAACTCCAAATCCCCTCTTCTTCCCAAACTCCAAACCCCAATCAGCCGAACCAAGAGAGACCCAACAAAATCAAAAAAAAAAAAATCTGCAATCAGCTACATCAACAACCCATTAGAAATCCGGAGAGACACAGTGAAATCTGGCGAAACCCAGCCTCAAAATCAGATTCTAATGCTGATGTGGAGAAAGGAGACCATGGGTCTGCAGGTGTTAGCCAGAGAAGAAGAGAGAATAAGAGAAAGTGGGAGAGAGAGAAGATGAGGCTGCAAAAATTTTTGGTGAAAGAACCAGAGAAGAGAAGAAGACGAAGTGAGAGAGAGAAGAGAAAATCAAGTGCTGTGAGAGAAATAATATGGTGCTTTTTCTCATTTTGAGTTTGTGTGCTAAGCTGATGTGTCAGCTTTTGAGTGGTGGGCGTAAATAGGCACCTTTTTGCAATGACCGAACTGAAGATATGCTCCTCTTCTTTTATGGGTGCAGCTGCCATATGGTCATGGCAAAAAGGTGGGATTTTTTGCCCACCATTCATTAGTTAACACCTCAACAATTTCAAAAAATGCACAAATTAAAAATGAAATCAAAACACTAAATCAACAAATCAAGCAACCAAATAAATAACCCATCGCCCACCTCCGGCGATGGACGACGCCATCCACCGCCACCCATCGCCCACCTCCGGCAACTTTTTCGGCCCAAAAAAAAAAAGGATAGATCTGGCCACTGGGGGTGGCTGCGATCCACCCCAACAGTGAGGGGAGAGAGATTTGGCCACCCTCAGTGGCTATATTTGTCTCTCCGGTGAACCAAAAAAAAAAAAGATCCGGCCACTGGGGTGGCCGTGATCCACCCCCAGCGACCTAGGGGTGGCCACAATCGATCCCAATGGCCAGAGGGAGAGAGATCCGGCCACCCCCAGTGGCCATTTTTGTCTATCCGGCGAACCAAAAAAAATCCGGCTAGCCTAAAAATCGTTTCTAATGCCTCAAAAATCAATTCTAATGCCACAAACTCTTTTCTAATGCCTCGAAACTAAAACCTAAAGGAGAAGGTTAACCCTATTTGGAATTTTATCATCCTAAAAACAAAATAAAAAAATCAAACCCACCGGAAGGAAAAAAAAAACAAACCCACACCGGCGAGACCCAACCGTGGGTCTCGGTGGCCAGTCATCGACTTGCTGCGAGGTGGGTCTCCACGATGTGTCTAGTGCGGGCGAGATCCTTCCCACAGGACCCAGCCGTGGGTTTCTTCCTTCCGGCAAGATCCTTCCCTAAATCACCAAAGGAAAAAAAAAACTAAAAAAAAAACAAACCGTGGGTCTCACAGACCCATGGCCGACGAGACCCAGTGGAGGGTCTCGGTGGCCAGCCGCTCTGTACCGTGGGTTTCTCCCTTCTTCCTTATTCTTTTCTCTTCTTTCTCTGCATCGTGACTCTCGCATCGTGGGTCTCTTGTGCGGTAGGATGTAGAATTGTTTTTTGCATTTTTTCTCTTTATGTGAGATGTCAATATAGAGTGGTGGGCAAAACCTCACCTTTTGCCTCATCTGAATTGAAGATATTCTCTTCTTTTATCCTTTCTTTCCTTTTTGGGTCTGCCTTCTCAGTGCAACAATAGTAGCCTAGCCTACAACATAGTTGTGAACCAATACTGTTTTTGGCTGCTTCCAATTAAGTGCTCACACGAAGTCATATTTCGAAATCCAACTTCTATGATAAAATGATTTATACCCAATGAAGTAGAAACACAAAATCTCTGATACCCTAACAAATATATTGAAAAGGGATCGATTGAGTTAATTACAATCCTGATAATTATAACATGTTGATCAAAATTCAAAACCAATCCAAAAGGAAATATTTGTTGGTGGGGCAACTGGGCAAGAGAGGGATTGAGTTTTATAGTAGATATATAGTTGATGGTAGATAAGCTTCTGCTGCTGCTGCTGCTGCTAGTATTCAGAAAGATGAGAGTGATAAGTCGTAAGCCGATCAAAGGCTTGTGTCTGGAATCTAGGGACCATTTATTAGGCAATAATGGTACCCCTTTAAGTCAGTCTCTCCTACTGTGCCAACCTCACTGTCTCCTTCTTGGGATGCCCGCCACTGCTTGTTTGGAGCTAGCCCTTCAGAAGAAAACCCTAAGCATTTTTTTCTCCCATTATCTTTCTTTCCTGCCAATAATTAAAGCAGTGGATGGCCTTCTCTCTCTGAATCAAAGTAGGAGGTCATTGAAGAACCCTCTGATAGTTTCATTAAAGGAAAAAGAACTCCTTTCAAAACTAGTGATAAACTCTGATAGGTTCTTCTTAGTCGTCATCATTTCTCTTCTTCTCTTTCTTTCTTTTTGTTTTCCTTCAAAAGTATGGAATAAAAAATATTTAAGTTAATAATTCTTCTTCTTTTTTTGTTCTGCTGCCTTTTAGGCCTTTTCGATAAATTCATAATGTCAATATATTTTGCCATACTGAGCCGAAGGGAAAAAAGTACATATATATATACATTATAGTACTTCACTATATTTAAAGCTAATTAATTTCGTTTGGCTTTAGGAGAAATTAGGGTTTTGGTTTCGGAATTCTTGCTAATTAACAAACGGATGGGAATCGATCTGTACCTGATATATAGCTAGATTGGTGCAACTTCACATGGTTGTACGAAAGCTAACTTTCTAGCTTGCTCGTCAAGAAACAGAAAATTACACGGTTTTAGGGTTTTCTTGCTTCATGTTCTTTACTCTAAAAAGTGACTCTGTGTTATAAAATGCTAAATGAAGAAATTCAAAAGTTACATTTTGTCTTTTAATTTTTAAAGCCATTGAAGATATATATTTATATATTTGTGGAGGAATTAATTGTTCGTGTCTTTTTACATATCTTGTCATTATATGCCAAATTTAAGAGGTAAGGATTGCTTTGGGTGTTGGTTTGAAACGACGGAACCATATATATTCATGGAAGATAAGATGATTTGAGTACGTCAGTTTCTTGGCTCCTTGTTTTTGGTCCCAAGTAAAGAAAGCCTTACCGTTAGAAAATTTTTCTTCTTTTGCAGGATCCATTAGCAAGCTAGCAAGGAAACAGCAAGTAGCAAATAAGGCAGGGAAAGTTCTGATGAATATCTGCACTTGTCCCACAAAGGGGTATTCGGAGAAGGCTAGGGTTTTTTGGAGGTATTGGGATCCACGAAAACCTAGCTAATCATTTTTAAGGGTGAAAAAAGCATATTAATTTGCAGTTTCCTATAAGATCATGAGAAAGAAAGTGGCATACGACTCTTATATATATATATACCTCAAAATGCATTAATTACATTTTCTTGAAAAGGGTGATTATATAATCGTTTGAGAGTGTAAGCTGAAGTTCAACTTGCTCCGTGCATATCTCTCTGCAGGAAAGTTGTGTGGTCCAATTCTATTCAGTACTGGGTCGTGTAAAAGAAATATGTATTGGTCCCTCACCTATAAGGTAGCTTCTCATTGTCTGTACGCAGTAGCTATCATACACAACAAGATGACAATGCTCTTACACTATTATAGACCACACAACTTTGTTAACCCTTGAATAGACTTGTCAAAGTGATGGCTTTCTTTCTTCACTCTCATTTCTTTTCCATGTGTGATATATATCTAACTGCATATATTAAATTTGGCTCTGTTTATTTATTAAACCATTCTCTTTCTCACCTCTCTTTTTCAATTTCCATGCTTTTAAAACAAATACTTTGATATATATAATCTAAAACATATATAAAACTCTCAAAACTATTTTCACTACTTTATGTTACACCAAAACACTTTTCAGTACTAACAAATTAACGGCGCCAAATCATTTTTAAATAAAATTGTTAATTTTCTTTCTTTCCATAAAAATATAGTATGATTAATAGTTCATGATATATAAAGCAATCATATGCAGCTAATTATTAACTTAATTATTCCTAAAACAACAATTTCATCGATCTTAGGTCACATTTGGCCATTAATTGTGACGAAAGCCATCAATCACACCTGAGTTGCACTTGATCGGTGCAGAGGCATTTTTTTCCGTGGCATTTACCCTTTTAGGGCTAACTACACTTTGTCCTTCCAAACTATCACCTTATTTAGACTCACACTCATAAGCTATATGTTTTCCGTCCATATTTAACAGTCAAATATGACTCATAGTACTAATCCGAACAAATTGGTAGTTTAAAAGAAGGATTTGCGCAGAGAGTACTCATAACTTGAAGGTGTAAGTGCAAATTAATGGGATGTTAGTTAATTTGGAGGGGGAGGAAATATAATGTTTAACCCTTTAATATATATAATCCCTTGCCCTGGTTTCCCTTATTTGAATAGAAAGAATTTTTTTTTTTTTTTTTTTTTTTTTAAAAGAGCCCCCTAAATATTTTTTTTTTTTAAATTAGGCCTCATAAGTAAACAGCAGATGGAACAAAAGTTGGGCGACCAAGTGTTTGTTGACATGAACGCTTCCTTTGGTACTAGCTAGGCGTGCGTTCATCAACCCATGTGATAGGAATTGAGATGCAAAGGCTTTTGTAGTTGTCAATAAAGCTAGCGTGGCACACCGGCCACTTTTTAAAATGTGCAGCAGCCTGCATGGTCCCCCAGTCGAAAATATGTAGCAACTATATATATATACGACTCTGTCGAAGCTATATACATTAATTAGTTAACATCATATGGTAGAACATTTATTTTCCTTAAAAAGCAGAAATTAACTAACATGTCGTTTAATTTTGTGATGTACTTAATTAGCAGAGGATTAGCCCTAACCCCTTCGTTAACGCAATTACTGCTTATTCTGCTGTGAGGAGAGAAAATGATAAGATATTGACTAGCTAGCACATTTATTTAGCGGATGGTGAGATGTGCCACGTGGCTGCATATGTGCCTTTGCTTTATCTTTCCGTGGAGCATGGTCGGTTGAATTCCGGCATCTTCTTTTTCTTCTCATCCGGCTCAACTTCTTCAACAAGTTTAGTCGTCTCTGCAATTAAAGCAAATTCCAACTTTGAAACCTAGCTATATCCAGTTGCTTGCTCGAGTTTGCTATCAACTTGAGAAGGCACATTCAAAGGTACCTTTATATATATATATAAGGTTTACAAATATTATTCAACCATGGAAATTCATCTGCTGCGCAAAGAATATTTAGAGTTCATGTAAGTTCACTTGATACTAGATCTTAACCTAGCTTTTATTTCAGCAAGAGTATATATATATGATGATATTGAAACTTCTGCTATGTGCATGGATCTCACAATAAGCTAGAGACTCTTGCTTTTTAACTTTGGATTCTCTCATATATATGATTTCTATTTGCCCTTCAGTTCTTGGGATTGAGAATTATCAAATAAAATGTTGAGATCGAGTCAACAATTCACTACATATTTCTCATGCATTTTCGATTCTATTCAACTTTTGGGAAAATGATTTCTCCTTATTTTAGGGAGGGTTGTGGGTATAGGGGATATACCTAGTCTACTGTTTTTTTTTTTTTCCTTAAAAAAAAAAATATTGGAAGGATTCTACTTCATTTTAGGAAACCTTTTATTTATTTATTTTATATATATATATATATATATATATATCTGGATCCTCTTTCATCTAATAATTCTTCTTTTATGGATCTGATGCAGATGGTCGTAACAATTAAACAACAAATGCAATGCCGATTTAAGTAACCTAGAGTTTTTTTAATATTAATTAACCAGTAGTATATATGCTGGTTAATCAATGATGAGAAGCATAAGATGATAACAACTCCAAAGGAAGCAGATTTTTCACAAAAGCAGGAAGGCAATTCTGGTGATGATAAAATCACCAAGGCTTCATCTAGTAATTCAACACCATGGTTAAGATTGAAGGATCCAAGGATAGTAAGAGTATCACGTGCTTTTGGAGGAAAAGACAGGCACAGCAAAGTATGCACCATAAGAGGATTAAGAGACAGGCGGGTGAGGCTTTCAGTACCTACTGCTATTCAATTGTATGAGCTTCAAGATAGGCTTGGCCTTAATCAGCCTAGCAAAGTTGTTGACTGGTTGCTCAATGCAGCTAAGCATGAAATCGATGAACTCCCCCCACTGCCTATACCACCACCCGGTAGCTTTAGCCTAAATCATCAACCAATGCCACCTTCCAACCAAGTAGGTGCTTCTCAATCTAATGAAGAAGGCTTTAAGTTCACGAACAGCAGTAACTTTTGGAGTGCAGATGCTTTTTGGCGGGCTAAATCCAAAGAAGCTGCAAGAGAAACAATCAATCCAAAGGACAATTGGGCAAGAAGGAATAATGAAGAAGAAGAAAAGCTAGAAGGTAATGATTTTTCATCCAACACCTTCTTGTCAAGAGCTAATTTACCTTCCTTAGCAGGTTTCATGAATACTACTCCTTTGCCATATAATTATCATTGTGATCCTTCAAATTTCCCCCCTCATCATTTGGGAAGCCATGGATTCATCACATCACAAACAGAAGATCACCACAGCTTTAGCATCATGCCATTGCCTTCTGCCTTGTCTTTATCAACTGGGTCTCAAATTTTGGTTTGTCCTGGAACGACACAATCTTTTTTCCCTCCCCATGCTGTGGCTTCAGGGGAGATTGACCACAGACAAGTAAACAATTTTCAAATGTTGAGCTCAACTACTCCACATAATCTCTTGCAAAATTCTCTCGCTCCACCTGTATACCCTATAAGCCAATCAATAAGACCTGTCCACTTCAGTATGACTCCTAAGCTTCTTCATTCTCCAACCAACAGAGGAGTTCAGCCAAATGAAGACCAAGATTCCCCCTCTAAATGATACAGAAACAATATAATAGTGTTTAAGGAAAGTTTCTGTTCGTTTGTTTCAAGAATTTCTTAGTTTATGGTTGCCTGTTTGATATCCTACCTAGTTTTGCATCAGTGTTAATAAATATGCAAATAATGCAATTGATCGATTTCAATTTAAATGTGAGACAAAAACTTCAAAGTATATTTGCTGCTGTATGAAGACTTTGATATTATATTGGTGAGCCACGGCCTTAGATTAGTCTCGTTCAAACTTTTCATTTATTGATCACCAGAGAATTATCTGTACTGAGAAAAAAGAAACACAGCCAAAGTCAGAAAATCTGACGTTGCATTTGAAAATATACACCTTTTTGAGAAAATTAACACATTGTGCTAACTCAAGACCAAGGTGCATGGAACAAACAACATTTATTATTGCACCTCAATTCAATTGATTAGGAAATCATATACATTGTTACATACGTTATCATAATTTTGCTTTAGTGTTAAATCATTACTTACCTTAAAAATTTAAACTAATACGAAAATTAGATATTTAATTGATATTTTAACATTTTCTCTTCAATATGAAATAGGTTCAAACTATTCCATTAATAGGTGAGATCTAACACGTAAAATAGTTAATTGAAATTAAAGATTATTAGTAAATATTATTCAAACTTATAAGAAATAATTAAATGATAAATTTATTCATTTAATTAATATTTTAATAATATCTAATCTTCATGTTTACAAACTCATTTAGAATATCCCACAGTGATGCATTGCTTTCTCTCTCTCTCTCTCTCTCTCTCACTTTTTTTTTTTTGGGGGGGGGGGGAGGGCTGTGTGCTGTTGAAGCTATACAATTCCATAGTTAACATAAAAGGCCAAATTTAAACCATCCAAGATAGGAGGGAGATTAGAAAAGTCTTCGAGCCAACCTGAAAACAAAACCTAAATTAAGGAAGCTACTTTGGTTCAAAGACTATAGAGAGTGTTGTATTTGGCTTGACCCATAACATAATCTCATGAAGGACAATACACATTCCAAGATTCTTGTGTTCCTTGCTCACCAAATTGTATAAACTATATATCATGGCCAACATAATTAAGATTGTATAATGTAGAAGCAGACATGTTCCATTGTCTTTCAAAAGGTCTGCTAACCAAACAATACTCAAACATGGAAGCTAGATCAACTACAAAGTGGGGTTTGAAAGATTTTGAGAAAAAGAAAAAAGAAAAAGAGAGAGAGAAACATGTGCCTTTGTTGAGTAAGATAAATGGGAGATTGAAAAGAATATTGCCAACGTTTCCAAGAGCCAACAAGATAATTTATAAAAGAAATAGCGGGTTTGGGTATATATGTTGAGTTTACACACGTGAGTGTAAAAGTATTGAGTTCCACATTAGAAATGTGTTACAAGTTGGAGTGGTTAACATAGCATAGCTAGGGGTGGGCATGGGCCGGTTTGGGGTTTTTCTATACCCAACCTACACCCCTTGGGTATGACAATTTGGGACTTGATACTTGGCTTCAATGAACAGCAACTGTAGTGTTTCGGGACTTGCGAGGTGGACGGGTAGAGAGTGCGAAAGCTAGATTTGTTTGTTTCTACTCTGTCTACTTCTGATTCTATGAGAGAGAGAGAGCTTTAGCTTTTCCGGTTGCTGTCACGTATGGGAGAGAGAGAGAGTGAAAGAGATTAGAGAAGAGAAAGATACATGGATGGTGGCTGGCTAGGTCCAAAGAGTGTAGATGTAGAGGGAGCTTGAAGCTATGGAGTGAAGGGCCTAGAGGCTGGAAGTGAAGGAATGGATTGGAGGTGGAGGGAGAATGCGGCATAGCTTGATTAGGTTTATGAGATGTGAAAGAAAATTGAGAATTTGAGAGAGAGGCAAATGAGGGGATGCTAGTTTTAGGGTTTTTTTTGTGGGCATTGTAAAGGCAAGGTGTACCGCATATTTAAAAGAATCATTACTGAAACCCGCCCAGTGATGAGTAGGGAAAACCCAACCCGGTACTATACATTTAAGGCTGAAATCTGGTAGGGGTTTGTTAGGGGTTCTCCCCTTAGTGTTCTTATAGTTATACGTAGAATATGATTTAAGAAAAAATAAAATTGTAGTGGCCTATACCACCAATTTTTTTGTCAACAGATTAATTTTTATGAGTTAATATTTAAGTTCTAATGCATTAAAACTTGTTTTTTGATTTAAAAGTAAAACTTAAGGGTTGAAGGTTAATCCTTTAAGGATAGTATCATCAAAAATGGATTTGACCATCCTAAATTTAGTGTTAATGCCTCAAATTTAGTACTAATGCCTAAAAAAATCAGTGGTAAGGGCCACTACAATTTTATTTTTTCTTAAATCATTTTCTACGTAAGATTGGGAAAACATTAAGAGAATACTATGGGGAGAACCCTTATCATTTTCCAATCTGGTATGTACGTGCGGGGCGGACAGGTTGGGTTGCTCGGGTTTGGGAGGGTTTTGCCCTCCTCTAAGCATGTCCTAACATGGTATATTATGATTTCACTGAAAGAATTTTCTTAGTATTAGAGCCGATAAAGTGGTATGTCGTGACGATGAAGTTTTGCAAGCACAAACAAAGCTCCTTGGAGTAGGAACAAATGTGCACGCGAGCATACAAGACTAGTGTCATTGACTCATTGAAGTAGAGGAAGTGTAATGATATGGTGATGGACTCAACATGAGATAGAGATTGTTGAGTTTACACATGTGATGAGTATAAAAGATTTGAGTCCTACATTGAAAATGTGTTACAAGCTCAAGTGGTTAACATAGCATAGTTGAGTTCAAACTCATAGGTTTAAGTTTTTGGGTTAATTAAGTAGTGTCCTAACATATTACATTATAATCTCATTGAAAGATTCCCCAAACTTTCAATTAATCTCCCAAGAAGAGTACGTAAAAGTACACCCCTAGATGGCAATAAATGAAAAGATAGTTTGTGGTCATTTGCAAGAAATGAGACAAGAATAGGAAGATCATGAGCAAATAAATGAGGTTTAATTGATTCCCCATCCTCAAAACCATTTTCTTAGTTCCCTAAACCTCTATTGTTCTAGGATTTTGGGCTATTTAATACTGTCTATAAATGAATTGCAAATACTGTAGCTAATTAATTGGTTAAAAGGTTTCCTTCCTAAACTTGTTGGCCTCCCAACAAACTGCCTCTATATCTAGAACAGAAGGATATGAGACTATCTTTTAGTGTAGGAACACTTAAAAAAATTACCATCGGGACAAAGGCTCTCCCAGGCACATTCTAAAAGCAGATCTCATGATAGCTGTGACATATATAGATCAATTCGTTGCTGGAATATTGTATATATCTCGATCGACAACTAGCTTTCCATCTCTATTAATGGGAATTGAAAAGGTTTCTTCCAAAGGAGTGGGCTTGTGTAAGGAGATCCTATCTCCTTAAACTGAACATAAACTTGTTTTGTCTTAATTAGTATATATATATAGCTGCAAATTTGGTGTTCACTGTTGTGTAGTCTATGGAATCTAGCAGGAAAAATATTAGGCACCTACTGATAGCAGCCAACCATATATATATATATATATATATATATATATATATTCTTCGATCTGCTAAAACAACAATAGAAAAACAATTAATTAGGATCTATCTTCAATGCAACCCTACAAAACACACAAAGAACATTTTCATTATACAACTAAGCAACCGTTCCCGGCCCTGTTGTTAATCTATTCTGAGCAGCTAACTAATCTCCACCACTCAACCAGTTATTGCTTAGCTATATATATATATATATATATATATACTCTCAAGTTTCAACATAATTGTACGTAAGTCTAAGTTTCAGAAGTTTTCGCCAACTCCACGAGTAGGCTTGAGGTGTAGTACTTTGACATATACCAAAAGGTCTTCCCTTTTAGAACATAACCATTAATCCAAGCTACCCCTTAAAGAACTAGCATTCACCGACACATTGCAAATATGTCTCATCGTAGAGGCCTTATTCCAATCCTCTAATCTTTTGAGTCCCAATCAACCTTCCTCTCTATATTGTTGGTTATATATATACAGGATGGGGTATGCCCTAATAATTTTGTAACCCTCTTTCTTACCAAGAAACAAAATATATATAATTCTGTGCATAGCATGGGTAATGATTAGTGTGGGAAAATGCAACTTTTAGACAAAGAAACATTTGGAAAAACATGCTATATATATACATAGTAAGGGAGTCATTTTAATTTAGGAATAAGAAAAAGAATTATATATATATACATATATATATTTTGTGAAGTGGAAAAAGAATTATATTAAAGAAACAAATAAATACAAAGGTAGGCCGGGCTTAGCACCAAACCCTAGAACCTAACCACCATGTGCTAACTGCACCATGCAGAACGAAAGATGGTACGATGATTCGATGAAAACCAAAAAAGCAACCAATAAGGCAATAGTTAGAGCCTATAGGCTATCTATTAGAAGGATCGAGAAGGCTAGTATCCGGACATATAATTAAATTCTAGTCCTAATTAATGTTGACTCAAGAACACACTTTTTGAGTTTTCAATAATAAGTAATTCAAGTAAGTGAAAGTCTAATTAAGTAAAGGTTATTAGTTTTTTTTTTTTTTTTTTAAATTTCTCTCTAAAAAAAAGAAACACATTTCTGCCACCAATGTTCTTGTAAGTAACAACATATAATCCCTAAGAAGTAGTTCAATCTATAAACCACGCCTTTATAAAGGGAGGTCATAAAATTTGAATCTCCCTCCCCTACCCTTGGGTGGACATGTCAAAAAAACAACAACATATATAAACGGTACCTAGTTTGAAAATGTGAAAATATTAAAGGGTGTGTTTTTACAAATGCACAATTTCAAAAGTTGGATCTTGTTTTCATGCTATGAGTATATATTGATAGAAACAACACTTTTTTTTAAAAATTTTATTTTATGAATTGATTTTACCAAATGCTTAATGTACTGCATTAAAAATAAAAAAAAAATAAAAAAAATCTCATTTTCGTTAATTGCATGGGTGCAAGGGTAATAATGACAAAGAATTCACAGATTAATAACATTGCTCAACAATATTTTCTCAAGTAACTTCGTTGGACCTTTTCATGTCCAAAACATATTTAAAAATAAATAATAAAAAAATACTCCAATATTTTCAAAATGAGTTAAATAGATAGAAGTTGCTTCTATCTATATATATAGAAATAGCGAATGATCCAACAAATAACCAAAAGTATAATCAAATGGTAAAATCAAGGATGCACATACATTATTCCAAGCCAACATATTTTCACCATCGTGTCTCCAATGGGTAGGTCAATCAGTTATAGACTATGTCTCAAGAAGTGGATCCAGGTCACTAGTTCAAATCTCATCTTTCTTTTTCATGCTCTTGTGCAGACATGTTAAAAACAAAAACAATTTTTCATCATCATGTAGATTCCGTTATAAATAGAGTGGAAATTAGAAATTAAATGATAATACATAAAACAATTCAAAAAAGCCCTAAAGAAATTAAAATAATATATAGTCTTTGTCTAGGACTTCCCAGTTTTAATTAACCGAGCTCTCACCATATATAGCAAATAAAACTTAGAAAATCCCTTTCCTTTTTTTCCTAATTTGAGTAGAAAAAATAAAGTAAAAGTTATATTACATATTTTAGAAGTTCAAATAAAATTTCCATAGCTTTTATAGCCTTTTTCAAAGCTTATTTCACAAAGTTTCTCAAATTTAGCTTATAAAACCCAACTCCAATATAAATTTCATGAAAACCGAGCTTTATAATCGATACAGTGTTAAACAACATTATTTTATGATCCCTAAAATCAACGAAGAAAAAAAAAGAAAAGGTTTACGTACAGGTGTCACCGTGTCAGCAGCCATCACTGCCGTTAAGGGGCCAACTAGTCTTTTGAATTCAAATAAAGACAAAAGCAAACAAAAACGCGTTTTAGCTCCCGGCGAGGATCGAACTCGCGACCTTTCGCTTACGAAGCGAACGCACTACCACTATGCTACGGAAGCAAGCTGAAATGCGTGGCTAGCAATTTCTAATTTATTTTTTTCTCCCTTTTCGTGAAATCATTACATTTACATCATCTATTCGCCAAAATGACGCTCCAAAAATTAATGAGAACCATAATGATGATTGAAGAATTTTGTCTATTGGGACTTCTGATTACTTTTCATAACTAAAATTTCTTGTCCAATTATAGGCATGCAGTATATACCTGGAATAGGGGCGAACCACGTTGGGTTTTGGGGGAATTCTAGACCCCAGGTCCCCAAGGCCCAAGGTGGTAAAAACAAAAAAATTACAAAAAATTATAAAATTTCTATAAAATTTAATTTTTGACTTCTCAAATTATTATTATTTTTTAAATTTTACCTCCCAAACACAAATTTTTAGTTCTGCCACAGTGGAATCCCCCAAAAGATAAGTTGAACTAAAACCAACAAATAGCTTTATCTTTATTTTTTTTGACATATTCACACAAGAATAAAGGAAGGAAGATTCGAACTTATAACCTCTATTTTATAATGTATAATTCACAGCTGATTAAACTATCACTTAAAAATATAGCTTTATCTTTATTGCTTGTTAATTATTGGAGAGTTTAAGCTTTAACTTTTGGAAACACGTGAATTCTATTTCTCCTTCACGTGCTCAAAAAATTAAAATATTTAGGAAAAGCAATTGATTAAACACATTATATATATATATATATATATATTCATTTTAACCAAAATAACAAAGAAAAAAAAGGTTCTTATTATGCTATTTAATATTTATATTAAAAAAAAGATTATCCAAAAATAAAAATAATGTTATTTAATAAATTATTATATTTTTAATAAAGGGCCAATTTAATTATTGATTTTTATTATATTGATAGATCCGAATATAATATTTGAGTCTTAACCTATATATGCATTTATGCCTTTTTACCTTGAAATTTGTGGTCCAAATTTTTCATAAACCCAGATCATCGTGAACCCATCTGGGACAGCTGTCAACCAGAGGTGGAGGTTGCCAACCCCCTTCCCCAACCATGTCCCCCTATCATTCCTCCTCTTCGTCTCTTCTATAAGTATCGCACCTCTCTCTCTGTCTCTCTCCTCTGTCTCTCTGCGTTTGCTTCGCTTTCGATCCAGAGGGTTTTACTGGGGTTTAAGCCCATCATCTCCACCACCAAACCCTAGATTGTAATCTTATTTGTGGTTTCTCCCGCCAGGGCTAATTCAATTCGAAGCTGGTCGTTGCTGGAGCGCTGTCTTCTGACCTCAACTTTTTCTGCTGCGTCAATGCTCGAAGTAGATCCAAAACCCTAGAAATGGTAGGTGAGTGCTGCTGAGCTGAATTCAATTATTTTTATGAATTCTTCTCCTACTTGTTCGTGTAATTCGAAAAAGCGGCTCTCTAGGGCTTGCTGGCTATGTTTTCTAGGGTTCTATGAAGCTTAGTTTCTGTATTTTGATATTTGTTTCACTTTCTAGTAGTTGAGTTCAGAGAAAAAAAAATTCCGAGAGAGAGTACTTAAATGTTTGTAATATGTGCGCTTGTGCATTTTATTTATATATACTCGAAAAGTTTTCCGACTTAAATTGGCAGCCGGAAGTTGTGTAGCAATGCGAAAAAAACCGAAAATAACACTAGATTAAGCTTACTTTAGTCAGTTTTTTTTTTTTTTTTTTTGCTCGTTCCTTTTTTTTTTTTTATTGTTTCCATGGGTTCTAGTTTAAGAAAGAAGTCATTATTCGAAGTTTTGATTTCTGGTGTTTTCCAGCAATTTATCAGCTGTCGAAGGAAGTGTAATCAATGAAATGATGATTTATGGGTGAGTAATGCAAGTTTTGGGGAATTTGTTGCAATAAGTGGTACGTTTGGTTATGCAGCATCGAATGAAGTGATATGAGGTGTTGAATATGAGCGATGGTGGTCGGGAGAGTGAAAGAGAGCCTGAAAAACCAGCTGCTCAGAGGAAACATAGTGGCGTTGAATTTGCCCCAGCAATTGCAAGGATTGCGGTAGCACAAATATGCGAGAGCCAGGGGTTTCCGACTTTTCAGCAATCTGCTCTTGAAACACTATCTGATGTTGCTGTTCGGTATATTCGTGATGTTGGGAAGACTGCACATTACTATGCTAATCTAGCGGGTAGAACAGAGTGCAACGTTTTTGATATTATTCAAGGGTTGGAGGATTTGGGTTTGGCACAGGGATTTTTGGGTGCTGCAGATGTTGAGCATTGCCTTGCAACTTCAGGCACAGTTAGGGAAATTACTCAGTATGTTGGTAAAGCTGATCAGATCCCATTTGCCTATTCTCTTCCTCAGTTTCCAGTTGTTAAAGACCGAAAGCTAACTCCAAGCTTTATGCAAATTGGGGAAGAACCTCCAGGTGAGCATATACCCACTTGGTTGCTCATGCCCTGATCCCAGAACTTATGCTCAGTCATCTACTAGGAATGAGACAACGACAGAACCTACAACGGCTAAAATTGAGCAGGAAAATCAGCACAGAAAGGAAGAAAGGTCTTCATTGAACTTGCATCAACAGTTGGCTCGTAAATGGGTTGGAAGGACCCTCCTCGCTCATCCCTGGAGATGCTGCTAAGGCAAAAAGACAGCAGAAAGTAACCCATTTCTTGCTGCACCTCTACAATTTGGTGAGAAGGAGGTGTCTCCTGTTGTGCTTCCAGCTAAGGCTAAGCTTTCAAATGAAGCAACTTTGGGAATTTCTATTCTGGAAAATCATGGAATGGATAACCATATGTCAGTATTAGAGGCGTTTGCTCCAGATATTGGAGCAATGAAGAGCAGATTATGTGATTCTGATGAGGGACGAAAAAGGTTCTTTTGAACAGCAGGCAAACTGTGCAATTTAAGATCGGTATTGGGAAGAAGTCCTTAGGTACAATGCTAGATTTGAGCCCTGAGAACAAAAGTTTTGAGGTAACTGCACCCTGGTTTGGCAGGGAAAATGAGAAGGACGACAAGAAGAGGAGGGCTGAGAAAATTATGGAAGAATCTATGGGAAATGCAATGGAACTTGATAATTTGTAAATTAGGCTTGTTTGATTAGAATTTGTATACTTGTTTAGGAGACTGGCAGCAGCAGATGGTTCCAGGGTAGATGTAGTCAAAGGGCATAATGTTGTCTGCATAGGGCATTATAGTTTGGATATTACAAACTGCCAGATGGAAATGTTCCCACTTTAACAAGTTTTTGAGGTATGTGCATGTCAGTTGCCATGGTAAACCCAGTGAATGATTCTTTCTAATTGAAATTCTTTTTCTTATCGTACTATGATCTAATACTGGATGGTATATGGCTTTCTCCAGTGCTGGCCTTTTCAATGCATATTTATAAATTGACTGTGTACAATCATATTAATAGAGTAGCTGTTATTATGAAAATCAGTAAAATTGATTAATGCATATTCTTATGTGCTTTTAAATGAATCTAAAGTTGGAGAATAGGTATCTTTAATTGTTCAGCTTGCATTTAATTGCTTTTCTATTTGATTAATCGCTTTCCTTGATAGCAAGAAAATACAATTTATGTGCTTGACATCTTATTTCATGATAAATTCAATTTGGTGGTTAACATACATGCGGGAAGTGGGTGGTTAGGTTTTTAGACTTTCAGCTCTGAATCCAATTACTGGAGAAAAGTCCTAAAAGATGCACACTGTGGTATTTTGCAATTTCATGTTTTTGTCTTCTGGTTGTTATTGAGCCATTTAGCTAATTGCATCACTAAAAGAAGACCAATTCTTTTGTTCTCTTTTGAGTTTCAACAAGTCCCTGCCAGAGAGTTGTTCTCCATCAATAAATATTTTTTTGGGATGAGTGATAGACAGATAGATAGATTGGGGGGAAGTAAAACTAACTTGTCTTTTTGCTATTACCAACATTGCATCTATCAATACGTATTTTCCCTGAATGAGAGAGATCTTGGAAAAGTTATTTCTTTTATTCTTTCAAATAAATTTGAAGTGTAATCAAAGGCCAAAGGAGCAGCAATGGCCACCCGACTTCTTACAAAGCAGCAGAGAGAGAAATCTTTGTTCTTCCATCATTCTTTGTTCTCCATCATTAAATATTTGTTTGGGATGAGTGATAGACTGACAGATGGAGTGGGATGAAGTAAAACTAACTTATCTTTTTTGCTATTTGCCAACATTTCAGTAGCTTAAATTCATCCATCAATACATATTTGTCCTGAATGAGAGATTTTTGAAAACCTCTTTCTTTTATTTTTCTCAACTAAATTTGAATTGTAATCATAGGAGCAATGCCTGCCCGACTTTTTACAAAGCAGCAGACAGAGATAGAGTCTTTGTTCTCCATCATTAAATATTTTTTTGGGATGAGTGATAGACAGATAGATGGAGTGGGAGGAAGTAAAACTAACTTTTCTTTTGCTATTTACCTACATTTCTGTAGCTGAAATTCATCCATCAATACATATTTGTCCTGAATGATAGAGATTTTTGAAAATCTCTTTCCTTTTTTCTTTTTGTCAAATAAATTTGAAGTGTAGACAAATGGAAAGCAATGGCTGGCCAACTTTTCACAAAGCAGCATTTCCTATCCCCAATATGTATGGAAGACCTGTTAGCCATATGGCAATAGAAAAAGGGAAAAAAAAAAAAAAAAACCCTCTTTGAGAAGCTCCCTTAACATACTTTGTTCTCAAGGTATGTATATCTCACCTACCTGGGGATGTGTAAGAGACAACCAAACAGTGCACAAAAGGTGCAAGGGTGGTTGTCTTGATGTTTGTTAAGCCATGTGGGCATTTAAGCATCTAATTGTATTGCAGCCTTGATATGGTTGTGGTGTGGACTCAAGAGTACTCTTTGCTCAAAGATTGTGGGTGCTACAAAGCAGATATAATTGTTTCAGTTAATATATATTTTCATGAATTTAGACAATCTAGTTTTGGATGTAGCCTAGCATTATATGTTAGTTTTTCCAATTCTCCACATTCTTATTCATCAATGAACCTGGAAATTCAAACAATCTGGTCACCCTGCACTTTTGGATTCATGGGTCAAAACATTAAAATAAAATAAAAAATTTGTGTTTCAACTCTTGCTTTAAATAATTGCCTGAGGTAGAGCAATTTAGAAACCTTCCAAAAGAGTAGAACCCCATCCTCCAACCAACAGAACTCAGTTGTTAATACTATAGGAGTCAAAGACTGGCATTGGGGTCAGAATCTGAAAAGAGTTGCATATAATCAGGGAAGTTTACTGTGGGATGAATTTAGTGTTGTGATTGATTCCACTTCCTCTTGACTCTTGCTCCATAGCTCTGACTACTTCTATGAAGGAGATCCATCTTCTGCAACATTTTAGATGATAGATGATGGAATCCTGAAGCAGTTAATTTTTTTTTTAGTATTATTTTTTGTATCTCCAATTGGTGTCCTTGTTCCAATAGACTGGGAGAACCTACAATGAGAAAGTTTCGGAAGTTTTTGTTTTATTGTTCCATGTATGTGTTCCTCCCAAATTCTCCTTTGGCAAAGCCAAAGATTCTGATTAGTTTTATCTTGACAGCAGGTGAAAATATTGTTGCAATTATGTTATTATTTTGTTATATTTTATTTTATTTTTTCTAATTTTCTTTGGGTGGAAGATTTGTTGCAGGACTGTCCGCACCAAGATTCAGTTATGGTTTTTGTACATTATTGTGGTTTATGTCTAGGATTACTCTTTTATCTTGCTTATAAGTTCTTAAATTTTCCAAAGTTAATCTTTTTGTTTTCTTTCTCTAGCGATTTTGTTGGTTCCTTTTTATAGTTGTGTGCCTTTTCATTTTGCTTTCTGATTCTTGTTATCATTGATTAGAAATGACATGTTTCAATAAATTTTTACATTACTTATCAAAAAAATAAAGAAATGACATGTTTGTTAACGGGAGCTAGGATAATATCTTCATGCCATGTTTCAACTCTCAGCTGCAGTTTTCAGATGCCATAAATTATTATTCTGAGTTTTATTGGATTTCAGTAACGACTTGCAGGTTCATAGTACTCAGGTTCCACATTTCAACATCATATGTGGTGGCCTTATGGCCAAGTTGATTTCAGCTATAGAAAACAACTGATTTTAAGGTGATTAATACTTTGATTATCAGATATTACTCATTGTTCATCCTTTTTTACCCTGTAACTGTGATATATATATTTTTTTAATTTGGGTTTATTTGTTCACCCTATAAATTATGAGTCATTTCTCTCCTTTGATTTGGGAAAGGTTTGCAAACAGCTGAAAGTAGGGATAACTTGCAATGCTAGAATTCTTTTAGTGACATTCTGACACCTAGACACCCGGACACACCATTTTTGCATCTTGTAACAGAAGTAGCTTTCCTTCGGAAATGCTAGAATATCCATAATTTCTGGGTAATCTTCAATTTCTAAGGCTATCCTTCTGACTTGTCAGTTTCTTATAACAAGGTAAGTTCTGTCTTATAATCTGTTCTTGGTTTCGTTCTCTCTCATCAGTATTTTTCAAATTTTTTCAAAACGTTCCTAGATCTCACTGTTCTCCAGCAACTATTTAGGGCTTCTACACCGGCTGCGGGACGTGTCCCGCTAGAGTTCGGTCTCGCAAGTGTTAGATGGAGCGCCGGTTTTGGTGAAGCGAAATCCTTTTCCTTTACGAATACGGGCAAGTCGGTGCCGTTTGGAGGAAAAGAGAAAGGGATTCGGTGGGTTTCTTTCTCTGGGGATCAAGTGTTCGGATTGGTTAGCTGATACGGTGGAAGAGGCACTTGAGTCTCAGAGGGAGGAGGATTTTGCTAGATCCTTCCGTGATGAGGCAAGGGTTTTGAAGGTTCAATTGGGAAACAATAAGGCTGGTTGCTTCCTAGAGGCAGCTGTCTTCGTCAAGGGTGGTTGGAAAGGGTTATTAGGCTGGGGCTGGTAGAGATTTGTGGATGAGCTATGAAGTCTGATTGCGCAACTTGTGGAGAAGGTTCTTCCAGCGGTTCCTGTTGTAAACGCCGGAGGTGGGTAGCCCGCCTTCCTTCACGGATGTGCTTGTTGCGCCCCCGAGAGGTTTGAAGCCACCCTTAATGGAAGCTCAGGCCCCTGTGGTGGTTTGCTCTGACTTGGGGAGTCGTCTTCCTCTGGGTGGCAATGCCTGCTTGATAGAGGCACTGAGGAGTTTGGTGATGGATTTTTTGGTGAAGGTTAGGGCTAAGGTGGACCGGGTTCTTTTTTTTTGGGTTGGGCTTAAAGATCAATGCTTCAAGGGATATAAGGAAAAGGATGGGCCAGGTTTTCTCTTGGTTGGGCTTGAAGCCTAAGCTCAGGCCCCTATGGTGGTTTGCTCTGATTTGGGGAGTCGTCTTCCTCTGGGTGGCGATGCCTGCTCGATGGAGGCGCTGAGGAGTCTGGCGAAGGTTAGGGCTAAGGTGGACCGGGTTCTCTTTTTTTGGGTTGGGCTTAAAGATCAATTCTTCGAGGGATATAAGGAAAAGGATGGGCCGGGTTTTCTCTCAGTTGGGCCTGAAGCCCAAGCTTCTTCTTGGATTTAATTGGAGGGGGAGGCGTAAGACTAGTGGGCTGATATTGAGGCCCAGACCTTTGGCTGCTGTTTCCCGGGTTAAGGCTAACGTTGGGGTTGATTGGGTTCCGGATCCTAATTCGGATCGGGGGGAGGCTTCATCAGAGAAGGCGCCGGTGGTGAGTGTGGCAAAGTCTTCTTGCTTTCTTGGGCGACAACGTGATTATAGGTCTGAGTAGGTTTTGATGAGGTGGTCTCAAGCTCCGCTGTAAGGTTGCTGATTCTTCTCCTGAAGAGTATGCTCGGCGCGGGTTTCTTAGGCTGTGTCTTCATCGCCATCTCGAGGAGGAAGCTGCTGGGCGCTGGCTCACTGAGTCAAGTTCTACAAGGGAGGTCTCGTCTGTGTCAGATGAGGCTGCGCCGGAGAAGGATCCGGATCTGGAACCGGTTCCGGGTGGTGGTCTTTCCGATGAGCAGAGGGAGGATTGTAATCGTGTTTTCCTTGAGATGTTTCCAGATTCGGTTTCTTGTTCACAGGGGCCTAATCCCAACATACCTTTGGAAAACGGTCTAACCCTTCCGCAGTGGTGGTTGCTTGAGTGGCTGAGGGATCAAGTCAAGCACGATGAGGTGCATTTGGAGAATTTGACGGGCTTGGAAGAGGAGGTGCGTCAGTTAAATAAGGTAGCCATCCTCCTTGGAGCGGTTGAGGGGTCTGAGTTGATGCAGTCAGAGCTGATGCAGGTGGTGATAAGGGCTTTTGGGAAGTAGGGCTTGTTTCTTTGGGTTCTAGGTTTTTCTGTTGGGTTGTAGGGCATGTTTTTTGGGTTGTAGGCTCTTCGGGTTTGTTAGGGTCTCTTGTGGGTGCTCCATGTGAGCTTTGGTTTTTTTTTTTTGGTGCTCTTTGTTATACTTCCGGTGTAATTGGGTTGCTTTAAATTTGCGCTTTTTGATATATACAAAGGTAAGTTCTGTCATATCTAGCAGGACATTTTGGTGTGGGGTTGGATAATCGGCCCCTGTGATGGCCACTCAAAGGGATGCTATTGGTGGGATCGAGTACAACATGGTTGACTAGCAAATTGCCCAGTAAACAATAATTCAATTTGGGCATAAGAATTTGACGTAGTGGAGGCAATAGAACAGAGAAGAAATCTCTCATTTTATTAAAAAATGCTCAATAACAAGTGTAATGGTCTCAACGATTGAAACATGGTTCAATACTAACTTTTTGTCACACATCCCAGTCTAAACAGAAAGCCTAAAGATATTAACAGAACAAATTCTACTACCTAGGAAAACTTAAAAAGTACAAAAAATCTTATTGGGAAAACCTAAAAAGAAAATAAAGTAAAAGAAAAGAAAAGAAAAGGAAAGAAAGAAAATCCTATCACTATTTGAATTAGGGTGTCACTTATCCTACATTGACATTGTAGATTTCCTTGTGGAGAGTTGGTCGGGAATTAATGGAGTAATATGAACAGAATATAATAGAAAACCCAAGCATGGATACAGGATATGGTTCCAACGTCGAAATGTTTGAATAATTCTGGAGATTGTCTTATTTTGTGGGAGCAGTGCATTAAGTTACTATAAAATATCTGATTACTGGCCCGATTATGGCTTTTGTTCAGTTGATGAGAAAGATCTGAATGTTCGGAATTTTGTACTGCCAACTCGCATGATTGTATTGCTTGTATAGGATTCTGTACGTATGTTTTCTGAATCTTCATGATATATGTTGGCCAAGTTCTTAGAATTCTTGTGGCGAAGAATTTCTTTGATGCTATTTGTGCAGTTGTCTTCTTAAAAATGATTTCTGATGATGTGTGTAGCAGACTGGATTTCAGTTAAACAGAAGGATCGTATGTTCACTGACTATAATTTACAAGTATATTATAAGCCTCAAATGGAGATTTACAGGCTAGCAAAGAGCTGCATTCTTACTCAAGTATTATTGGGATTTTATGAAGAGTACACCAACCCATCTAAAAACAATAAGACTGAATCTCATCTAAAACTATGTTACCAAAACCCTCTACATGGAAAGCAGCTTCCTGCAAGGCCTACCAGGCCGGCCTTGCCAACCAATTCCCTCACTGTACACAATTTCAGTTATCAAGTCTTTAAAGATCAACCGCTCAACATCCAACACTACCCCGGGAATTTCGCTGTGGCAATCTGTCCAATCCATCGATTGATACATTAAATCTTCCCATCGATTGATGTTCTGTAGCTGATCTACCTCTGAACACAGCTCTTCCAGAAGCCGCTGCCCTCTTGTTTTTCTTCCTGGTAGCTTATTTGGTGAGAACCACTGCTGGGGAGGACCTTCCAGCAGTAACTTACGAGCTAGAATTTCATTAACAATATCGAATATCAGTAGTCTTTGAATTTTCTCAGCAGATTCTGATTTAATAATCCTTTTATCACTTTGTTTATCATTTAAGAGCCCTGCACTTGCCTTAGTTTGTTCCAATGCAAGCAACACGTTATAATTAATAGGGTAGCCTGACACTTGGAGCTGAACGGTCATCGAGCCAGAATCAAGATCTCTGAGGAGACCTGATGCTAACAATATTTCTGAAATGTACCTGTGGTCTGAATTTGTGCCCTCTTGGAGGGGTGCAATGTAATTGATTATGGGGTCCTCTTCAGTACAGTCTGTTTGTTGAAGATTCTGCACTAAATGCTGGATGCTTTCTAGTTTCTTATCATCAATGTCAGCTCTTAAACTTGGTTGTCTGGTCTTCTGCAATTGAGCTAGATCTCTTGGATTCCATTCCCCTTCATCAGGCTCATAATCTGTTGCAAGAAATTTTGAGGAGAATTCAATTCATTAGCAAGTCGTGCATGCTTTGATGCAGTCTCTCTCTCTCCTTTCTCTCTCACATCATATTTAGGAGTGAACAGTGTCATTCCTAAATTTGTGGTAGCTTTGTTTTGTTTGGTATTATGGGATTGTAGATTACACAAAATGAATACAAAAACCAGGGTTACTACATTTTTCCCTTTTTCTAATTGATTTAATGGAAACAATGCCATCTCACCATTAGGCCAAGTCAATGGCTATCTTAATTTTGTTTTTGGATGCTGTTGTTCTTTTTAGAATTATCATGCTTCTGTTCGTACATGGTATTTTTAATCATCCTATGACTGCACTTATCAATGTTCTAGATGTGGGAATTGGTTTACTGTCTATCAATGGATAAAATATATTGAAGTTCCACTATACTAAATCTATGGTGTCAAATGTACGAGAACTGCACCTTGAAAGGCATTTGATATCTTCTTCACAGGAGATGGCGACTCATCTCTGTAAAATGTAGCATCTAGAACAGAGACAGGACTTGGTTGTTCCAAGGTAGCTATTGCAGGTTCTAGCATCGACCTGTCTTTGCCAAACCCTTCTGGATTCTGAATGAGAGAAAACAATACCTGTTAGCCGCATACTTAAAGTTCTTATGTGGGCAAATAAGAGAAAGAACATTTACCTCTTGTTTCTGGCAATACTGCTGGAAGAAGGTGGTATTGATCTTATCAGATTGATTGGTGCTTGTAACTTCTGTGTCAATATGAGAGCCCGAGCTAATGTTGCTCTCAGATTGCAGAGAAATGGTGTCACCTTGGTGACTTAAATCTCTCATGTCACTGCTGGTCTTGCTCAATTGGTCATTGCATTGCTGCAAACTGTGAGATTTTAGTCTGATTTTTCTACCTGGTGAGTTTGATCCTGTTGGTTGTCTAGTACATTGGCTAATGGTCTTGCTTGAATCTGATAACGAGATGGTGTGAGGTGACTGCTGCTGCAATCTAAAATTCCTTTGTTGCAGTCTCGGGCTCACAGTAACTGAGCATGTGTTTTTTTCTCCAATGATGTGTCCAGGCACCTTTAAGGCTGATGTTGATTTTGAAGTTCTTGCATGTGTTCTCTTATCTGTGGAACAAGACAGTGGACTGAAATGGTCTTTAGATGATTGCTTCTGGGAGTTAGATCTTTAGCTGATCGTGCCAACCTTTCTCCAGTCTGCAGTGTCTCCAGGCTTGCTGAGACCTGACATACTTTCAGCCGGAATTATGTTCGAAGCATGATCACATGTTCTTCTGATAAGGTTAACTGGTTTCATGATGACTGCTTGGGATTTGTAACTCTTTGGAGAATGAGACCCTTGACAGTGGAAGAAATTGGGTCCTTATTTTGTAGCTTTCTTGGGCTTGCTAAATTTGAGGTTTGATGGGAATCGCTACTGTTGCTTGTTTGAGACCCAAAATTGGGAGCCTGTTCTCTTTGGTATCTAATGCTTCTTTGGTCTTCTGCATTGCTTCAATTATCTGTTTAAGAGCTCTGAGATCCTTTCCAGATTTTTGAACTCAAGTTTGGCCAACCTTTGTTCGATTTCACCATAAACAGAGAGGAGTTTGAGGCTTTTGTGGTACCTTCCTCATACTTGAAAGCTGTTTGTTGAGAACCTCTGCTCCCATCTGGCTGCCTCCAAGGAGCTGGCTCTGTCGGAAACCTTGAAGCTGAGGTGGGCCTCATAACTGATTCAACATTTTTCAACCTGTCTAAGGTGGGGTCCTTGTGTGAATTCCTTGGGGAACCAGAAATTTGATTTTGCTTGTTTCCATCGGTTCTTGATGCTTTTGAGAAGGGGACAGATTTATCTGTTCGGCAGCTACTAATAATCCCTGATGGATTCTCACTTGTCGATGTTGACTGTGGGAAAGCTTCCAATCCCATCAATTTTGCGACAACGCTGGAAGTTCGTGGGGTACTTTCTGGTTCTTGCTGCTGGCTAAGCATGTTGCTGGAGTTCAAATTCCTTCTCTGCAGATCCTTCACAAGAAAACTTGATTTTGTTTCAGAGGCAAAACCTCTTATGGAGCGTTCTCTGCTGTCCAACGATAGCCTTGGGAGTTCTTTGAGCTTTATGGTGGACTTGCAAGCATCTTGCGATAGCCTTCCATCGTAAGAGAGCCGGGGAGCATCCTTCAGTGACGAACGCATACGGCCATCCTTCTCTTCCTGGTAATTCCTAGGTTTAGCAAGAATGCGAAATGAATCATCGAGACCGGAAGCTCTGGGCTTGACAGGTTTGGGTGGCTGCAGAGGCCTCGGGGAATCTATGTATACCAAGGTACTCACCACTGCTTCCTCTTTACCAGCAGTTTTACTGATAATGCACGGCATCTCTGTAGATGGAGTCTTTAACAACATATCGGATGTCAGGGGGTCGCTGGCTTAACTGCAAAGGAGCATTATTTGGTTTGTTCATGGGGCGAGTGGGAGTTTCAGGGAAAATGGGTTGATTAAACGAAGATGCCTCAGATTGAGCTGTTCTGTTATACTGATCTATAGAGGAGAAGCTAGATGAACATGAGGAAGATGAAAAAGAGGTTTTGGATGATTCTTTCGAGACTCTCTCTTTCTCTTTGACAGACTTCTTCCGATCTTTTTCCTGCACAATTGGCAAGTGAAAATATGCTCAAATGCTTCTGCTAGAAACAAGAACCTGTGTAGTGTAACGATTTGAGTTTAATATTCTTACTGTAGCTCTCTGTAATGCGCCATCCGGCTGCGTTGCGCGGTTGCCATTTTGATCTATGGTAACAAAAAATCGTTTTAAGTGTTTAAGAAATTAATAGAATGGTTGATGGTTTTAACATGCTCGAGCTTGCAAAACAAAAAGAAGTCAAAAAATAATAATAATAAAATAAATAAATAAATCGAGGAAATTGATGCAACGTATGGTATTGAAAGCAATCATTAGGATGCAGAAGAAAGAACGAGATAAGAGGAAATTCTGAGCCTGTGACAGACAAGAACCTCTCTGATCTTAATTTACTTAAGAAGAAAAAAATTAAACTGAAATAATTATTAGCAATTTATATTAAATGGTTGAAAGGAAAAT
The DNA here is from genome assembly GCA_013348765.1 of Carpinus viminea. Classification (NCBI taxonomy): domain Eukaryota; kingdom Viridiplantae; phylum Streptophyta; class Magnoliopsida; order Fagales; family Betulaceae; genus Carpinus; species Carpinus viminea. The sequence continues at coordinate 36,321,385 of CP054671.1, read as the reverse complement.
AATAATAATAATAATATTAGAAATATGTAGTGTAGGTCAGTAGGTACAGAGAAAATTAAACGATAATCATTCGTACAAACGGGAAGTTTTCTCGAGGATGTGAGAAGTAATTAATAAATAACAAAGCCCGAGTCTTAGGGACTAAGCGAACCGTAAACCGCACATTCCTAGAAATAAACAACATCGTAGAGGAATACCTGGAGGAAGTCTCTTTCGGCTGTGGCTGTTCGTACGTCGGCCATTGAGGAAATGGTGGCGGTCAAAGAGCTGAAAAATGCCATTCATGCACCCAATCTGCTTCTGCAGATCTTGGTTTTCATCCGTTAAGGAACGCAAAAGCCTTGCAGACATTTTTCACGGCCTCCACAAAGCAAAAAAAAAGGCTTTCACTTGCTAAATGTTAAGCTTCCGTTAATATCCCATCTCCAAGAATGAATGAGGAAGCAGCAGCACTCCAGGCATAATATGGGTTTCAGAATATTAAGAGCATATAATCGTACAATGACAGCAGTACTCAGTTGGGCGTATATAGACCATATAATCAGTCTGCAGAAAAAGCTCAGTGGTTTTTCCTTTTAGAATTACTTTTGGTTTTTTCTTTTTTGGGTTGGAGTTTCAGAGAATTTTCAGAACAAGAGAAAACAATGGAATGAACAGATTTAAAGAGAGGAAGAAGAAAGTACAGCATCCCAACAGATATCACTATCCATGAGCAGTTGTTGTATTGGTGTTTTACAGAAGAATGCAGACAATATATCTTCTGCAAAACAAAAAAGGCAGCAACGAAAAAGAGAGGGTAGGGAGGGAGGGAGGGAGGGAGCCAGGAGGGGACCCAAGACCCACAACTTACCACTTGCCCCACCTTCAAAGGACTATCAACACATATATCTGCAGGGAAGTTCTGCAAAACCAAGAAGCATTAATGTTTTTTTTGGGTTTCCTCATATAACAAGAGAATGCTTTTGTCTTTTGGCTCTCTCTATAGCAATGTGGGGAGGTGTGGCCTATGGCTATATGGATGTATTATATGAAGCCAAAGCTGAAAATCAGCTTAGGAAGAATGAGAAGCTGTGGCAACCCTTTTTTTATCATATGGCGTAAGAGAGAGAGAGAGAGAGAGAGAGAATGTGGGATATATGGGTCAAATCTTGGGGGGAGGGAGGAGAGGAGCAAAAGTATACTAAAATGAAAAGAAAAGATGGGTGTGAATATGTTGATGAGATCTAGAGAGGTCATTTTCTACCACTTCCATGTGGACAAAATAATGTGGTTGTCTGGAGCCTGATCAGCCTCAACATGAGCATGTGGAGCCTGTCAGAGAGTGGGAAGAAATATTTTAGTGGATCTATGCACTGGAAAGCAGCATGCAGCGTCCAAGCCTACCCCTTTCCCAACCATTCCTCTCTCTCTCTCTATCTTTCTGAGCTGTGAGTGCTAACCTAACAAGATTTTTTTTTTTTTAATTTCTTTTATTTGGGTCGAATTTATAAAATAATATAATTTTTTTTTTCTTTTCTTGGTAAGCTGTTTTATTTCATGTAATTGTCATAACTTAAACGAAAATATATATGTATAAAGAACGTAGGCTGTCTAACAATTTAGTAAGTTTTGTGTTGCTGTTAATGTGAACGAACAACCACAAGTAAATAGTTAAAATAGTTAACTATGTCTATAACCCGACAAAAATAACACAATACAAATTGGTTAAGAAGATGATGATAAGAAGGTCAGGGCAATGGAGTAGTCGTCACTCTACATATGAAGTAGTCATCTCTATTCTCTTCCCTCGATATAAAGAAGATGTCACAATAGACTACACGCATGAAGTACTCATCATTCATACATACGAAGTCATCATTAATGATGCTCAACTGCATGCATGTCAGAACAAATTATGCCAAAGACGAGAGAAAAAAGAATGCATATTAATTTCCTTGAATATGCAGATTTTATCTGCATTAATTCGTTTTCTTCATGATCTTCAACCATTTATTCGTATAGTCTCCATCCATCGGCTCTCCCCATCCCCATGCATGCAATTGCAACAACATCTTTAATATTCCATTTTCGTATTTTCATCCAAAATCCTCTGCCTTTTCCTTTTCGTGTATATATGGAATATTAATATTGCTTCATTCTTTTATATTATTTTGGTAATTCCTTTTTGTCTTTTTCTTTTTTCCTGGCAAAATCATTGCCACTGCAGAAGCATGCATGGTCTAATACGTTATATATTCCACATAAGCCTCCAAGTATTGGGACCACTTGGGTTTCCAAACTTATGTACAAATTGATTGTACCTCGGAATTAATTAAGGTTGTTTAATTGCAGTTCAAATATAAATTTTGGTATTATGGAGTTTAGAAACTAGGGTTGTATTGATTAATTCATGATGTACTATTTTTTGTCTGTGTGCATCTCTTAATCCAATGTATAATTATCAAAATCCCATTTATTAGCTCGATGGATCGGCATGTTTTAATAATTGTGTCACTATGCATATATCTTCCACATGTTGAAAGGAAAATATTTGGGGAGAACTACATTTTTTTTCTTATAAATTCATTTGACGTACAATTCCAATTCTTACGAAAACGAGTCATGTATAGAGTATCATGTGACAATATTCAACATTTTAATAACCGACATGCATGGTAAGTGTCATACATGAACTACCATGCATATCAGTTTAATTATAAGTGTGGTAAATTTGTAAAAGTCATGTGGATTGTTGCGTGACAATTTAAAATTTAGTAATTGACATGATAAATATTACGAGTGGTAACTTTAAATTTTAGTCAAAAAGTGCCACCATGCCCTTTTGGATCGTTCTTTTTGTTTTTGTTACTTCTGTATTTCGATAATTATCTAGAGAATTAATGTCACCAATATCTTTGGACAGATGTGCTCCTGATGCCTTAATTAGTATTAGGGAATTTATATCAGATAGGCATGGGTCGGAGGCCCAAAATTATTATATACTTAAATTTTTTTTTTTTTTACGAATAACGGCTTGGGTACATCGACACCTACCATAAAATCTTTCCGTCTAATTTTATTAACTGTCGTTACCTTTTTATAAACGCACCGTTTTTTATCCATTAAAATATTATTTTTTTTTAATTTAATGTTAAATATTATAAAAAATTAAAAAAAAAAAAAAGAGGGGTTGCCGAACCATCCCATAAGGGGTGGCTGGCCACCCGACCGATCTGGGGGTGGCCGAACCACCCCCATGGCCCAAGGGGTGGCCAGCCACCCCCCTATGGGGTGGTTCGGCCACCCCTCTATTTTTTTCATAGAGTTAACGGGTGGCCGAGCCACCCCCTTAGGCCATGGGGGTGGTTCGGCCACCCCGAATCGACTAACTGGGGTGGCGAACCACCCCATGGCCCAAGGGGTGGCCAGCCACCCCTTATGAGGTGGTTCGGCCACCCCTCTATTTTTTTTTTATCATAGAGTTAACAAGGTGGCTCGGCCACCCCCTTGGGCCATGGAGGTGGTTTGGCAACCCCTCTTTTTTTTTTTTGTTTTTTATAATATATTTGATTTTTAAAATTAAATTTTTAAAAAATAATATTTTAATGGGGAAAAATCGGTGCATTTAAAAAAAGGTAACGGCAGTTAACAAAATTGGACGGAAAGATTTTATGGTAGGTGTCGATGTACCCAAGCCTTTATTTGTCAAAAAAAACTTAAGTATATAATAATTTTGGGTCTCTGACCCATGCCTATCTGATATAAATTCTCTTAGTATTATTATATTTTTAATTGCAGTTTTCGTGGCTAATATATATTAATATAGATTATGCCTAAGGTACAGCTGCACAGCTGATTTTAGAAGGTGGGTTTATGCTGATTTTGAATTAATATTTTAAACAATTTAGAGGATCTTGAAAAATTCACTTCTTAATTAATTAATTTATGGGTTTTCTATTCCCCGATCTATTGACGTGGCTCATTCTAATTCTCTAGAATAGTAAGGCTAAGTAGATATTCTGAACAATATTTCTTAACCTGATCCTAATTTAATTGTCTTTTAAAAATCTCCATGCGCCATCAGATTCAATTTTCTCATTGACTTTAATTTTCCCAGGCCATGATATTTTTATGTTTCACGAAATATAAAGTAATTATGTTTCATTTATTATTGTCTGTAAAATATTTATGATAGAATTTTTTTGGACGGACTAGATCAGTAGGTGTCATTGGGCGGTGGGTGCAGTTTATAAATGCAGTGGGATTTTATAAAATGATGGCTTCTTTAAATTACTGTGAATTCATGATGAGGAATGGAGCTGATGGCGTCAGTACCACCGTCAGAACCTAATATGACCCTATGTTTTTCCATGGACAAATTATCTCCTACATGTGTCTTATGTCAACTACTATGATATGATTGTTCTCCCTCTTGTAGCCCCCTTTCTTCATTTTATCATTAAAAAAAATAAAAAATGTTTGATTGAACAAAAGGAAGCAATTCCGTTCATAAGTTATTTTTGTGAATTTTGCTTTTATATATATATATTTTAGAGTGAGAAATAGATGAGTTTATAAGAATCACAAATTCTCTTCCAATCAGCAATTGTTAAGATGGAGTATTTTTTGTGGGTCTTGCTTGTTAATTATTTTCTTATATTTAGTTTCGTAGTGTTATTTTTTTCCTTACTTAACTCCTTTGGCATTGTACAGAAAACAAAAATGGACTTGTCTTATATTGGCCGAGGAGCGGAAAATGGATGAGTTTATAAGCACCACGAATTCTCTTCCAAATAGCAATAGTTCAAAAGGGTACCAATTATTTTCTTATATTTAGTTCCGTAGTGTTATTTTTTTCCTTACTCAATTCCTTTGGTATTGTACAAAAAAAACAAAAATGGACTTGTCTTACATTGGCAGAAGAGCAGAAAATGGATGAGTTAATAAGCACCACAAATTCTCTTCCAACTAGCGATTGTTTGAATGGGGTACCATGGTTTCTCATTTGACAATTAAAATTGATTAAAAGAAAATTCAAACTCTGCACAAGTTCTTTAAAAAATTTGCATTATTGACAATTTACATTAGATAGTATATAAGGGCATGGACCCATGGTGGTGTCACGTGCTTTGCATATGGGAAATATAAGGACTAAAAAGAAATAAAAGATAAAAGAGAGAGAGAGAGAGAGAGAGAGACTTTCTCATATCTTATTATCATTAATTAATTAATTAATACTCTAAAACAATAGTATAATATTTGTAGGAGTGGCATGGATGGTAAATAGAATAGTAATGAGAATAAATTAAAAAACGTACGTCGAATTGACAGTGCATGTGTTTAATATTGTTTAGAATGAGAAGGACTCAACCGCGTACTGAAAGATGAGTATTGGCCTCTTTCTCCAACATTACATGTGCCTTCTACATTATTGTTTTCTCAATTAATTAATTGCTTCATAATATTCTTCTCTCTTGTTTTTGCATTGTCCCTATATATTTTATCTTAATTAGTATAAAATTTGTGTGTTTTTTTTTAGAGATTTTCCATGCAACTCATATTTCTCTTGCATGGTAAAATCAAACTAATTCTTAAGAGTATTTATCATCTTAGAGTCTGTTTGGTTATATAATTTCATTGCAAAAAGCATCCCGTTTAGGAGTGCATTTCAAAACCCACACAAGAAAAGAGTATTTTAAAGGTCAAACAATGTTATCATCAAACATTTCACTGCTTTTTTAAATATCGAATTTTTATTGACTTGTGTTTTGAATCTCTGATCTTTAATTAGATACATAATATTTTGTATAATATTGCAGGATTGGAAGGGGGAAGAGGGAGAGGAAGTAGGGGTTGATGGTGATGCTTGAAATAAATTAGATTGCAAGAGGATGGGGCCTAACCAGTGGCGGAGCTAGCAGCCCTTAGTGCCACGGCACCCCAAAGACTTTAATTTTTTTCCTACCAATGGGACTCATGGCAAATAAAAAAAAAAAAAAAATCTTTTCTATCTGGTATTAAATACAATGAGGAATTGAGTTTAGAATTGTGTCAAATTCTTCAATTAAATGTTTAAATTTTAATAACCAATATTTTCAATATTTAATAACCAAAATATCCAAATTACAAGACCATTTAGACTAAGAATTGTGTTGGCAAGAAAGAAAAGAAGAAAGTGAAAGTGAAAGTCCTAATCTAAGTGATCTTGTAATTTAGATATTTTGGTTATTAAATATTGAGGATATTGGTTGTTAGAATTTAAACATTTAATTAGAAAATTTGACACAATTCTAGGCTTAATTCCTCATTGAATTTAAGTACTAGTATTAGAAAAAAAAAAAAAAAATCAACGGCACCTACAATATAAAATGTCTGGCTCTGCCATTGGGCCTAACCACATGGAAAAAGGGAAGATATCACATGAGGGGTGCCTTAACTTGATAAGGCACCAACTAAGGCATCTCTGCCATAGTAAACTAGGTTCCAAGAGGCATTACCATCAGCCTACAATGATTGGCACGGGATGTCCCCCACTCATCCCCCACCTATATATTTCACCATGTGAATTAGGGCATTAATAAATAGGGTTTTTAAGTCAACAAGAAAGATAGCAACTTATATAATTAGTAAATCAAATAAACAATTATGGGAGAGAGAGAGAGAGATTCAAAAGCAAGCCAACGTGAGGTTCCTATCCACTTCTCCAAAGAGTTTCCATAAAGGATCCAAGATAGTGTGACCAATAAACAAGGGATATTTCCTCGGCCTGATCAAGGTTGATTCAATGTGGGGTTAGTAAAGATTCCATCTTATCCCTCTTTCACATGAAATAGCTTAAAGAGTTCTATTTAAATTATATTCTAACACTATTTGCTTCACGCGTAAGCTTCAACTCTCATTCAATAGGTGAATCCCGACATGTTAAATATTTGACTGAAATGAAATGTATATTAACAAATAGATGTAATCATTTAAATTATATTCTAACATTATTCCATTTACATAAGCTGCTTGGGGTGTAAGAAATCCTAAAATTGAAGTTGGAAACAAGCTTTCTTTATAAATTGTTACCAAAAGCGAGTACAGGATAGGGTAGCACCTAGTTTGTAAGGAAGAAAATGGCAATTGCCGTGTTGGTATGGACAACTTTATAGCGAAGGTAGCATAAATAATTCAGCAAGCTTTGGAACATGTGGCCTGGCCTTGCTGGACATGCTAAGAAAGCTTTTTAACAATTATAGACCAAAAGAAAAACATTATAAAACAAAAATCACAGCCAGATGTAATTTTTCTACTAAGCCTTCTTCTCAAGTAAAATTGAGAGGTTCATTCCATAATCTATATATATTGGATTTCACATATTTAATGATGTATATTTTGTTACATTATTTAAAATTTTAAATGACGTGACACCATGTATACTATTAGATGTAATAAGAACAAAAACAAAACAAATTAAAAAATTGAAAAATATCTTGTGAATCCTGGAGTAGATGATTAGGGTAAGTTTTATAGGCCACTTTTAATCAGCCATTGGATGGATGCCAATTTTTCTACGTCGTTGTTAGTGGTCCAAATATTGTAATCTGACATGGTGTATGCAATACGTTTGAAAACCAAGCAGTATCATACCAGCCTCGTTGAAATTTCTTAGGATACATGTGATCTTGTCTATAATTGCATTATTGTACCTTCTTGTTTTATAGTAGGTGTATCAAATTGGTGTGGAAAAGATTGGCCTGAGAAAGGGCAATCGGAGACAAATGGTTTAAGGTCAACATTGGATGATGGATCCTGTGTAGCTGAGAAAATGTGGAGGAACACAACATGATGGCATGCCAAAATCAATGTTAGCCCAAGATATTAGTCAGCTGCTTTGTCGGATCCTAGGTGGTCCACATGAGAAATATGCAATGGTTCACTTATGTGACGTGTACCACAACTAGACAAAAGTTCTTCCTAGGTACCCTCCAACCAGAAATTGAGGCCATGCCAGAATTGAAATCAAGGAGTGTTGATCGACATGATAAGTCAATGTTTGTCGGATTTCGATGAACGGTGTTTCATCGCCTAAATCCGGTCATCAAAATGAACCGATAAATGTCTATTAATTTGGGATCAAATGATTGAGTCAGTCAATTATTTAAGTGTCTTATCTAACCCTAATGAAATCTTAAACCCTAGCTATCCCCATTTCTTAAGAGTGTGGATATTGTTTGCTTCGTAGACTCACATAAGCTTAATGTTGTATAATCTCAGCATTTATAAACAAATTCACAGTAGAAGTGGTCATTAGCATAGAGGCTAAACTCGGTACATCCTCATGTTTTCCATTTCATTTCCTGTTTCTATAATTTACTTAAACATGTATTCCCCTTTTCAGGATTCAGCTCCTTTCTATATCTAGACGGTGGAGTGTCCTCCAATTTCTTTTGCTCTCATTAGATTCGGTCATATGAGTTCTCTATGAAGACAGGACCTAAAATATTGCTGATGATCATACTAAAAAACATGCTGATGATGGAATATAACCGGCTAAACTATAATTTACTTTGTTGTGGTTACATCTAATTGCATGTAATAGGTACGTTATTTAGAGTACCCAGCAAAAAATTATTTTATGACAGGTTTCACACACTACCACTAAATATGAACCGTAAAAATGATAATAAAGTGATGATAACCTAGGGATACATATACCAAACACGTCATAGGAACAGTAATCAAGACAATGATAGGCAATAGCTTTCCTTGATTTCAAAGCTGTTCTAGAGCGATTTCAACAAACAGAGTATAAAATGACTCATATATGTCAAAATTTACGAAATAAAAATAAAAATAAAAATCTCTGGGGACATAACGTGTGGTTAAACTGTTAAAGTGTGCATGTCAACATGAAGCAGACATTCTGTTCATCTTCATGCGGCGAAAATCCCAAATTCAAGCCATCATTTGACCAACACATAAACCTATAATGAGCACTTGAGCGGCTAAGATCACCAATAATTGGCAAGCTTCTTTTCCTGGTTCTCCTTTTTCTTTTCTTTTTATGGATGAGACAGAAAGAAGAGCTATCACAAAAGGGTCCTTTCCACTGTACGTCCTTTTCCTGTTTCTCCTTACGAATGTCATAGAAGCCACCAGCAACAAAGTTACGGTCAGTAGTTGCAATTGCAAGCTTAAATGAACGTTCCAGCACAGCTGATATTGGAACATTAGTCATCCGAACAAGAATGTCTCCCTTTTGATTCTCCAAGCAAAAGCATAATGGTGATGATTAGAGTTCCTCGAAATGGGTGCATCTCCATCTAGAGGCAATTCAATTATGTTTTTACTAACTAGCATGTGAAAAAATTGCAGCATTCAATGTAATCAAATACCAATACACTCAAAAGAGATGGCTCATTTGATAGATCACCAGCTCTAATGATTCAATGAAGTGATGGAAGCATGCTCCACAAAATAACAAAGCATGGTCCATGTGATACAAATAACAATGCATACCCAAAGCATAATGGAGAGACATTATCCTGCGGTCTCTGAGGATTTCAATGAACTGATAGCCTTCTGGTAAAAGTCCCAAGATCTACTTCTCTCAGTGATATGTCTTTGACCAAACGGTTTTTGCTTTACATACATCTGTGTATTTTCAGCCACGGCAAATCCCTCCAGGTATACACGAAGATCACCATGAGAACCTGCCAAGAATTGCACTTATGTCATTAATCAGTTATCTTGTCTTACAGAAAATAAGTTTTGCATACACTGCAGATGACAAAATGCTGGTCATCCCAATTCATGGTACAGAACTTGCTGTATAAGCTACATCTAGGGATGATCCATTTTTCAAAAAAAGTAGGATACCTAGATAATTCTTTGTTTCCTTCTTTTATTTATTTATTATTATTTTTTCTTTTACTTCTAAAAGAGAAATCCCCGTCTAATGTGGCATAAATGCCCAGTGTGCCTTGTAGTGATATGTTACTCGATGGGTTAGAATACTTCACAGTAGATTATAACTAAACCTTGAGGATCCAACCAGGTGATCCCACCAGTAAAATGTACCTACTGAGCATCTATTAAATTTCCACCAATTTGTGTTACAATAGGCTCCATTTGGATTTTAGAAAAAAAGGGGGGGTGAATTATCATGATTAAGAATATGGCTTCTTATCTTAAGATATCAACAGTATTCCTTATCCTTCTTCATTCCAAAGCCAAGCAGAAGGCTGAATGAAAGCTGAAGATAATTGAGGTTAAAAGGTAGGGATAATCCAGGGGCAACATATCAGCAGCGGGGTTTCACCATTCCTCAAGCATTACCTTGTGCCACCATTAGTCATGAAGACACTATTTCTATTGTGGGGCACCATACATTTTCTGAAAAGTAAAATACAAGTTAATCAGGTCAATTGGCATCTTACCTAATGAATTATCGCGCTTTTTCCGAAAGTTGTAAGAATAAGGGAAGATTGCAGTGTGCAGCTACAATATGAAAGTTTTCACCACCAAAAGAAAAAAAGAAAACAGTTAGGGAATGAGTTCAAAAAACAACATAATTTTTTAATATGATCCCCTCTGCACCTCGCGCAGGGCAAAAAAAAGGCAAAAAATCAATATCTTACAGGATTAAGCAAGGCTTTGTATGGGGAATCATCCAACAACAATGTATTTGACTCATTGTAGTATCCCTTCTCCCACGGAAGAGTAGGGTCATGTTTTTCCCAAATTTTCCTCAATTCCTTAAAAACAATGGGCTTATGCTTGTCTTCAAGAGTCTTGAACTTTGTAGCAGTGCAGTGAGATAGATCCTGAAAAAAAAAAAACCACATAAATATGCACAATTAGATGCAAGCGGATCAGCTTTCCGAGCTTTTTCCACTGAATTATGAGTTGAAAATATTAAATTATTTTCAGATGTAACAATGTCAGATAGTTGCTCTCATTAACATGTAAGGATAATAAAAATACAAGGGTGTAGTGGCGGATATCTAGATCAGAAGACATTGCATCTGCATAATATGTTCAAATGCATAGCTCTCACATAAATGAAGTTGATATTATTATGTTAATTTGTTGATTCAATATTGCTTCCATACAAAATGGGAATGCCATGCTACAAACTGCATCTACTGAATAATCTAACCATCAAATGAAGAAACTTTTCTCAATCAGGTATCAGATGGAAAATAAAGTACATCAGTAAGACATTGATCAGACTATCAAATTCTCCAAATCAAATGCAATAGGGGAATTACCCACAAAAAAATGACCTAGATTTTAGGTGCATATACCAATATAAGGAAGTATTTAAACACAAACCTTTTTTTTTTTTGTGTTTAAATACAAGTCTGTTTTTGCCAGGCTTGTAAGAGGTGTTGATGTGTTTTTTGGTTTGTCTATAAAGGTACTTATTCCTCTAAACACAAACTTATTGGCAGAAAAGATACTTCAAAATGACAAATGAGGACTCAGAGCTTGTAGAAAATCAAGGAAAACAAATGAAAGGTGCATACCCAACAAAGTAGCAGCTTGTGCTTCATATCTCCCATCAAATAGTCAACCACTCTTTCCACATTTTTCCTTAAGAAATTAATAAATAATTTCAATTAATGCTTATACACTATGCTGACTAGCACCAACCAGCACATGCTTTAAGGAAAAAAAAAAAGGAAACAAGCTGCTTCTCTTAGAACTCAAAAGTAAATGAAACACTTATATACATCAAACAAAGAGATAGAGTGAATGAAATCCAGTTAGAATGGTTGAAGAGTACTTTGATCTTGACGACCACACACCCACTTCAAATCTCTCAAAGCAGAACTTCAGGAAATCAAGATAGAAGGGCCTCTTGAAAACTGAAAATAAGAAGTGAAGGTATAATCAGATGTAGAGGGCGAAACCATAGTGAATCTAATCAGTGAAACAATATTACAACATCATTCCTCACTTGCACGCCCCTGCAATATTTATGTCTGATTTGTATTTCTTCGGAGGCGGACGAATTATATCCACGAGCAGGCCATTTATATCAAGAATAAGAAGTTTTTTCTTCGAATGACCAACGTGTGCTCTTGCAAGAGAAATATGAGAAACCTTTGAGGTGTTATCCTCTTCACTCGCAACAGCAAGACAGACTTGTTTATTTTCAGCAGCACCTGATAAAACAACTTTTTCTCTACTATTTTTTCCATTCAATAGACAAGGGGTTGACATAGTATTCACACAATCGGCGCCAGTCAGGGAACCTTCCTCAGGCACCAGATGAATGTTGACAACAGTATTAGGCTTCTTCTTTTGACTTCTCCTTGTTTTCTTTTTCATCACCATATTCACTTCCAAAGGAATTTTCGCTGTTTCAATGCCCATCTGTTCAATTGAAGCAAAGGGAGGGCACATTGTTGAATCTACTCCCAAGTTAGTATGTTGTATCTCACTCTTGATCATTGGAATAGAATCAGTATTACCGACAACCTTAGAACTTTCATGTGATACACATAATGAAGAATTGTTCACTGAAAAAGAGTTTTCACCAGCACCCCAAAAAGTAACTCTTTCTTCAGTATTTCTTTCAACTGATAGAAGTGGTATTGGCATAATATTCATATGATTGGTGCTAGTTACACAACCGTCCCCTGGCAGCTTTTCAGCTTGTTCATTATTATGCAGTGCCTTGGTCTTCTTTTTCTGACGTTTTCTTGATTTCTTTGGACTCACCAGATTCACTACTACAGGATTTTGGATTGTTTCCATGCCCTTCTGTTCAGATCTAGCAAAGGGAAGGCACAATGGTAAATCAACGCCTAAGATAGTACCTTGCTCTTCACTCCTGGCCATTGAAGAAGAACTAGCAGTGGTAAATACCTTACATGTGTCAAGTGACAGACTTTGCGAAGAATTAGTCACTGAAAAAGAATTAATATCATCAGTATCTAACAAAACAACTTTTTCTTCACTGTTTCTTTCATTTGATAGAATTGGTGTTGGCGTGATATTCATATCATCGGTGCTAGTCAGGCAGCCTTGCTCTGGCAGCTGTTGAGCATGTCCACTATTTTGCAGTGTCTTAGTCTTCTTCTTCTTCTTCCGATTGCCCCTTCTCCTTTTCTTCCTCCCAACCAGATTCACTTCCACAAGATTTTGGCTTGTTTCCATGCCATTCTGTTCAATCCTAGGAAAAGAAGGGCATATTGTTGAATCCAATCCTAAGACAGTATCTTGCACTTCACTCTTGGTCATTGAAAAAGAATTTGCATTTATGAGGACCTTACAATTGTCATGTGATAGATGTGACAAAGCATTGGTCAGTGAAAAAGAATTAGTTTCATCAGTAGCCAATGAAAGAACTTTTCCTCCACTGTTTCTTTCATTTGATAGAATTGGTGTTGGAGTGATATTCATATCATTGGTGCTGGGCAGAGAGCCTTCCTCCGGCTGCTCTTGAACTTGTCCACTATTTTGCTGTGCATTAGACTTCTTCTTCCGACTTCCCCTTCTCCTTTTTTTTCTATTCGACAGATTCAGTTCCACAGTATTTTGGGTTGTCTCCATGCCCGTTTGTTTAATTCTAGCAAAGAGAGGGCCGAATGTTGAATCCACTTCTAAGATAGTATCTTGCAGTTCATTCCTGACGATTGAAGAAGAGTTAATATTCCTGAAGGCTATTTAACTTTAGTGTAAAAATCGCTTTCTATTATTTGCACTAACTGGGTCAGGTTCCAAATGCTTGATGGGATCCTTTATCATTCCTTCATGTAATTTACCCTGAAATAGTGGACAGTGGAAAATGATCCAAATAAAGTGAGAAAGCCCTGCATATTCTTTAATGAATCAATAACTTATGAACTCTAGACATGGTTACCATGTAAACAAAGTTTTTATCACCACATCTATTTGTTTATTCTAGGTCCAGCTACACTAGCTGTTTTGCCAAGAATCTAGAAGAAATTTTGCAGATGTTGACCTACAGGCTCCGAAAACAAAAGGCAATCCACTATTACTACCTTAGAGCTTCTGTAATTTATTTATTTTTAATGAATTTTAGAGCTTATGCAAATTAAAGCACTTCTAATTAAACTTTTTTGTTATCAATGAATATAAATTTTCACAAGAACAATGTCCAATGAGCTTTAGCTGAAATGGTACTTCCTCAACCAAAAAAAAGACTAGCCATCCTAATTGACATTTTACACCTTGTGTAAAATCTATTTAGGTAACTAAACTACGGATAATTTGATTGATCTTAATCTTAAAAAGGGAAAAAATTATATTGAAAGCCAAAAAAAATTCATCACTAGGCGATTATATAATTGTGTTACTTTCTTTTCTTTAAATATGGGAAAGAGAAATAAAATGACATCATGAAGTAAAAGTAAGACCTAAATTTTCAGGACAAAATCATTAATCTGGCTCTATGCTATTTCTTTAAAAAGCTCCAACCAAGAAGAGAAATTCCTAAATGAAGCTGCTAATGCCAGGTGAGCTCATATTGGCCATAGTGGAAGAGTAGGAAAATGTTTAGGAGATTCAGCATGGTGCCCATTGAACCTCCATTTTAAGCGCATATTGAAATATAAACCAAACCATTTCAACAGATGATTCTCATTTACATAACAGCCATTTATAAACAATACAAAAAATATATATCCCAAATCAACTTTAACCTAAAAAAAAAAAAATCCATCAAATCCCAAAATGAAGGCAAACAAATTAACCAACAAAAACTACTACATTCTAGCTGGTTGCATAGAAAACCAATAAAAAAGAACAACTTGAACAGCATATTATCATTTTTTATTTTTTTTTCATCTTCAAATTTCACTGAAAACAAAACCATAGAGTCAGCAGTATTCGGCTCAGCCAAGTAAACACGTTTTTTGCTTTGTTAACATGCAAAACGGCAATTCGTATACGTACATGTTCTCTTTGTTCGATAGAGAGAGTTCCGACCTTTGGTTTCAATGTCGCAACGAGAGGTGGAGGCGCACGTTTGAGCGGAGACAGAGACCCGGTAGTGGTACCACGAGGTTTTGAGGACCTTTGGGTCTGAATCTAAACGACGTCGTTAGTGTAAATGAAACAAAGGCTCAACGGGCCGGGCCGGTCCGGGCCGGGCCAGGTCAGAAGCTAAGCCTATATAATTCCAACCGTGAACCATCATGCCCATTAATGGATCGAATCCTCCCTACCCTTGTATGGACACTTGTCAAAAAAGGTAGGTAAGCTTTATCAAGATTCTTGTTTATTGCTCGGACAAATTGTAATTCAGTCAATAAATTGCAATCAATATAGGTATACTTTAATTTAACTTTCAACTATGACAATACATCGTAACCTTAATTTTTCTTTGAAAATGATGATTTACCAAACTATTGTTCCTACTTTCTTTTGGGTTGTAGGTTGTTAACACTTAATCTAGCCAAAAAGAAACATACAATGAATGAATGATGGTCCAATTTTCACTAAACATTATAAAAGAGAGCATTCTATTGTCGACCCACTTAAGAAGCATGGCGGATGATGATGAGCAGTGGGTGCAACAAACGCACAGTGGACCTACCTTTGACTGGACTTGAGGGATCCATGGAAGAGTCGGACCACAGATGAAATAGCACAGCAGGTTCGGTCGAGCTAGGCACATGTAGCTAAGAATATACAACAAAAAAGACATTGATATGACAAAGATCATATGCTTAAAATAAGAGATTTGCTTAACCAGAATGACAACAGTTGGCTTCAACTAGATGATCACATTTTCGTACGTCAGTTCTTCATGTGCTCAAACCCTAAAAGTCGAGCATGCCAAAGTTCTACTCCACGTGTTACTTTTACAAGAGCATCACCGGGATCAACTGCATATCATGCATCCCATGATTATACATCCACATGCTTCTATATATAAATCTTCAATCTATAATGCTCTGCTGATAGAACCACAAAATTATATGCTTTGTTATGATCATGCCTTGTGCATTCACTTCAGTTGCAAAGGCCTGATGGAAAAGGAAGTGGTCCTCCTCAATCTGTGTTTCTAAACTGTTAGGCCAGAAAACCCGTCCGCCAGATGGATTCACCCAACAACCCGAGTCCTTTATCCCGACATGCATGAAGTAAAACATGTGAGGAAAATAAGGTTGTAATCGAGCCGACCCGAATAAGTATTGAATGGTCACAAGCTGTTGATATTTGCAAAGAACAATGTCCAAGCCTCAGGTGATCGAGGCTTGGACTTAATTTAAGATAATCAGATGCTTTTTCTTAATATTATTATTATTATGATTGAAATCGCAAGAAACCTTGTTGATGCTAATATAAGCATCTTCAAATCGAATAATAAGTTTCATATTAAGTAAATTAAACCAGTTCAAGTGAAGCTCAAGCAATCAAGCGGGGAGGAGGGAGTAGTTGAGTTAATTATGAGTACATTTGTACAGTTGGGAAGTGATGTCACATTTAAGGTTATGGGTAGCGAATTAAAGCATGTAGCTTGCAGCCACTACTTTCCAACCCCCCTCCCTTCTCAAAGAAGCAAAAAGTCATAAGCAATTAAAGAAATATGTCAACTGTCAGGAGTACTGATCATCAACCAAATCACAGAACTCAAGATCATAGCCTATCAAACGGGAAAGGAGATCAAGAGGTTAAGAGAAACAAAAAAAGAAATGTACTCATCAGCTGCGTGATGCCACCTTAACGAAGCATGTGAAGCTAGCTCCCTTGCGCAGTAAATTCAAATGAAAAATGCTATTATAGCTGCTTAAATTTAGGAGACTGTTGCAGATAATGTGGCTATTAATAATGAAGAGGATTATATTTGAAAAGGTATAGGTAGCTATATTTATATCTTCAATGCTTTGTCATTTTAGCTCCCTTCTGGCTTAGTGGGGCTTGACAGCTAGGTTAGGTTTTCCCATAATTTATTTGGCAGCCAGCAGCCAGCAGCCAGCAGCCAGCCTCCATGGAGATACGATCTTAATTATAAGTTATATGACTTTATGGAATAACGTGAATAAAGGAATGTCAACCACCAAAAACTAAAGAGATACATATGTCTGTGGAGGGAGAATCTGTCATGTATTACTTCAATTCAACGACTCAAGATTTATCGTCCAACTCCTCTGCATTATTTCCTTTGCCTGCCTCCTTAATTAATTTCCAATTCTGCAGGCTCCGACTTCTGAACCTCCACCAACAACTTTAATTCGCCATCCATTTTTATCCCATTTTCTACGAGGAGGAGCCTCGATCATCTTATCAATTTACTAGGAATACCCTTAATTTATTTTATTTTATTTTTTTCTGGTTGTAATTAAGCCCAAGTTTATTTATCTCTGTAATTAAACTTGTCATTAATGAAGGAAGACCAATCAATTTTAATTATTTAATAATTAATGTGATAAGTGTCGTATAGATTTACAAACTAACAAGACAGTCTATGTGGCAATCAATCACAAGTGAATTCAATTGTTTAGTAGCTAGCATAATAAGTGTCATGTAAATTATCACACTAAGGAGACTGTTAGAACATATATGTTTAAGAGATTGAGTTTGTTTGATAGAACTCTTTTTTTTTTTTTTTTTTTAAGGCAAAAACATTAATAAACACTCAAAATTACTTTTAATTTTATATGACGTTAGTACGCTTTTTCAACAAAAATAAAAATAAAATAAATAAACATGCAACAAGTACTATTAACAAATAGAGCCGGAATTGCTTCCTCTTAAGAGTGTCACCACTACATTTGGAACCAAATTAGTATAAGGCACGTTGATACTTAAATCATATTATTTAAAGGAGTCTTGATCGAGAAAAGTCTCCCTTGTTTTGGTTGACCCTTTTGAGTCTAGAAAAAAACAAAAGTTGTTCTTTAAATTGGGAGGAAATTTTTCTTCAATTTAATTTATTATATATATATTAGTTTAAGAAACTAAATTATAAAAAATTTCTCCCACCCAATTTGTTAGAAAATTGCTCGGTTTTGTTAGTGCTTTTTTGGAGAATATTTTTTAGTTGAAAAAACATACAAATAATTTTGAGAATTTTATGTTTTAAATTATTATTATTATTATTATAACATCAAAAAAGAAAAGAAGAATGAAAAAGTTGTATCAAAAACGCTTTTGTCCACTTATTCTGATAATATTCCTTCCTTTACTCATACATGGCGCAGAAATTTATGATGAGAAGAAAATATTTTATATGGCTTTTTGACTAAAAAGTTGTCATCGTAATATTCTTTCAATTTACCCCTTCATATTTGTCAAAGAAACATAGTTGTCTTTCCTTTTGGGTGTTCAAACTTCAAAGTAGCTTAGTTTCAAAGTCACAGTTCATGGGATGTTGTAGTTTACAATAGAGGTCGATCCCTTCTTTGTCACATGTAATTGACAAATGATGGTAACATTACCCCCTTTTAAAGTTTCCATACAAAATTTGAATATTCTTTGGGGTAATTATCATTACCCCATGATCTATCACTCAATTATTATATACTCCCATCAACTATTAACTTTATATTACGACTCCATCAAATTACTATTTTGTTATCAAAACCCTCTTTCATTATTCAAGGTTGTTAAGTTGAACGGTCAACCCATCACGTGCACGTCACATGCCTTAAATGCATATGCATTTTTTTGGAGGTAATTATCATTTCTCTTATGAATTACCACTCGATTACCACATACTCACATCAACTGTCAACTTTATGTACACGTGATGAGTTAATCGTCCGACTTAACGATATTAACTGACGAAATGGAGTTTTGGTAACAAAATAGTAATTTAATGGAGTTGTAATATAAAGTTGGTAGTTGATGAGGGTATATGACAATCGAGCAGTAGATCATGGGGAGAAAGGATAATTACCCCATATTCTTTTTATTCTACAATAAAATATAAAATTTGAAATAATATGCGCTGTAATAAAATAAAATCAACTTAATTTTTTTTTTTTAAATACCCTTTGTTTGTCTAAAGGGTAGGTCCAAATTTAGAAAAAAATAAAAAATTGGAGTTTAAATTTGAGAAAAGTCTGAATTTTAAGCTTAACTAGTCAAAGGGATGGACCAAATGAAGGATTAATTGGAGAAATTCATTTGTTAATACTTTTTAGAGTGTATTTCTTAAAACTTTTAAGAAATATTTTGACATGATAGAAAGATTATAGTATTTTTGAAAAGAAAAAATCCAAAAGAAAACAAAAAAAGTACCACCAAACAAAGCAATATTCCACCCTCAACAACAAAAGCAATCATTAAAAATAATAATCAGTTAAAAAATAAAAGGCAACATAAAGCTCTTTCACCATCCGCTCCCTCCACAGAGCTACTTAATTAAAAAGAATCTATTGGTATATGTTCTTATAAAGAAGATAATAAGATATCATATTATGCTTAATTATCTATATAATAATCAATTAAAAAGCTCTAAACCACTTATAACAAAGATGCCCTCCATGCCTCTTTTTCATATTTGGAAAAATTGGGAAGTGGAAGTGGTCCTCCCATGGTGAAGATTGAAGAACCATTTAATAGTCAATCCCAGAACAAGAGAAGTGGGCCACCAACTTTTTGATCAGCAATCAACACCGACTACCGAGCCAAATACCAGTTAATTCTTGATCTAGATCATACCCGAAATTCCTAAGATTTGGTCTTATTTTTAGTCAAAATATGCGTTTTTAAACAAAAACATAAACTGTATTTTGTTTTATTAATTTTTAAAATCGTACGTTTTAAAATCGTTAAACCAAACCGCCCTTATATGACATGCCTTTAGTCGTAAGGTTGGGAGTTAGGAATATGGGAGTTATTGCCACTCACAGAAATGCGATAAAAGTCTACAAATATTTGGAGGGGGTGGTTGGGCTCTTGCTTCCCAGAAATAGCGAGGAAAATGCGATTTATCTTTATTCAATCATCGTTACAAGAAAGGCAACCCCATAAAGAAACAACAGCCACTTTGGCTTTTAACCTATTAATATGAAAAACAAGTCAATGGCAATTTATTTATGGGAAAATAAGGAAAAGTATATATATATTATATCATATTTAAAATGTCTTTTTTTTTAGAAGTCTCAAAATATGTCATTTCTCAAATGTATTTCTGTGACATGATTAAAATTTTCCAATCTAGATTAAAGAAAATTTTGCCATAATCATATCATCAATATAATAAAACAAGCAAAAAAAAAGTTCAAAGAGAATTATATAATATTCACCTAAAATAGCTTTGTGCATCATTGCTACTAATTTATTTATTTTTATATGATCATCTAAGGCAAGAGAAGTGATAGATTGATGGCAACTTTATTTATTTATTTATTTTGACATATTCATACAAAGAAAGAAAAGAAAATAGAGAATTTAAACTAGTGACATTCACTTTTATGAGTAGTGAATTTACATAATTAAATAACCACCATTTCATGAAAATAATTTTTAATCAATTGAGCTAACCCTTTAGTCATCATTGCTACTAATAAATGGAAAGAATTTGTTGTTAGTGAATACTTATTAATGGACAATTTAGACAAGTTGTCATGGGCTCTTTTGTTTTTACCACTAGAGTTAAGTATACTTTACCTAAAAGATGAAACTCCAAGGTTAAATTGGACAATTCAGACCAAGACCAAGACCATGATGTTAGTTACCCATTTTCTTTTTAATTTTCCACCCATTTTCACACATACTCTATATATGTCCATACGTAGCGCCTCCTCTCTGAATACCTCCTCCTAGGCCTACTCTGTTTCTGTGACTGTGAGCCCCTGAGTTCACCACCTTTTGCTTCCACCTGAAAAAGCTCTGTCATCTCTCCGTGAGCGTGTGCGTGAGTGTGTGTGTTTCTGTTTTTCTACATGCACCATCAATGGGCAACCTATGCGCCTGCCTCTTACCCAAGCCAGTGAAGAAGAAGAAACCCACAAAGCGGCTTGCGAACCAACCACCGCTCGCCTCCAACCCCAGCAACCGCTGGACCCGAATTCGATCCTCGCGCAAAGAGAAATTCGACGACGCTTTAATCCAAGAACAAGCTCTAGCCGCCGCCACCATCCTCTTGCAACAGCACAACGGTGCTCTGCCCTTCGATCGGTCCGCTTCGCTTCGCTACCCGAACTCGGGGTCCAAGAAGAGCAACCAGCTGCCCCGGAGTTCGAGCTCAAGGGCCAGGTCACTCACAGACCCTTTGCTACAGCCTCAGCAGCTTGTTAATCAGGTTTGGATTTGTGGGTTTTTTTATTCCTTTTTTGGAAGTTATAGAATTGGATGGTGTAGTTGGAATTTGGAGTAGTTTATGAGTAAATGTGTGATTTCTGTTTCTTGGTTTTTGGGTTTTGGTTTCTCGCAAAGGAATTGATGGTATATTTCTTCCGATGCTGAATTTTCTTTGTTGATGCTATGATGCTTGCAACATTGGATTTTATTTATTTATTTATTTATTTTGGAATGGAAACAAATTATGATTATTTTATTACAAGGTCATAAGACTTTTGCTATTGGAGGAATAGAGACCATAAGACTTTTGGAAAGTGAATTTGCTATTCTGGGTATATTATTGAGTGATGCCTGTATGAGATGCCCAGGTTTAAACCCACATTGGAAATATGTTGTTGGAGCCGTGTAACTATCTCTATTTTTGGTCTGTTGGATTCTCTTTTAAGGAATTAAAGATCACTGAAGAGGAATCTCAAATGGAAAATTGGAGGTCATTAGACATTTAGACTTAGGTGTGGAATTTATGTCTCTATGCTATTAAATGTGCACCACTGGGCATAATCCATTGCTCTTGCAGTAATATCATTAACAAAAAATTATGTAACTCCAATTCTTTTTATAGTGGCTAGGGATGCACTTTTTGTCTGCCTGTATGACTACTACCATTACTGTTATGCTCATAATGTGGTGCAAGGTAAATGCAGGAAGTGGTAAAACTGAAGGCAACGAATGGCTATATTTTGAAATGGTTTCACTTTGTTTTATAAAAAAGGGAGATGAGGAGTGGTCAAATATTACACCTTTAGACGTGATAGTCTTTATGTGTAAAGGTGGTAAGAAACAACTGGTTGGGACCGAGTATGATGTGTTAGACTTCAAAAGTTTGAGGCTTTACTGGATGATATGGATCAAAATCAATTGAGGCGCTCTATTAGCCTTGTAGGACTAGTTTTGACGTTAGTATACACACAAATGTATTGTAGATTGTGTAACTTCATATATCGCCTTACTTTTTTCTGTAATATTTTTGCTCTGGTTATCAACAATATTTTATAGCACATAAAGTATGCTTTCCAGTTCAATTTATGCAGATAGGCTGTGTACTTGCCATATGATGCAAGTTTAAAGCTTTGCATTTAATCACTTTCTGGTTTTAACCAGTATCTGTCTAGCAGAAACAAACACACGTACATATACACATATTTTTTTTTAATTTTTTCAGCTTTTCATTTTGAATTGCATTTGGTTCCTGACTATGTCTCTCTTCGACAGGACATAAAGCTTGATGATCTAGAAACCAACCATTTTGTGCTTGTCCATGGAGGTGGCTTTGGTGCTTGGTGTTGGTATAAAACTATAGCACTTCTAGAAGAAGGTGGTTTCAAAGTATCTGCTATAGACTTAACTGGTTCTGGGATTCATACATTTGATTCAACAACATTACAAGTCTTTCGCAATATGTGAAGCCACTTACTGATTTTCTTGAAAAACTTGCTGAGGGCGAGAAGGTTCTTTTCTATTGCTTATTATTTGATTTCATTTATGCATCCATTAGTGCTTTAAAAGCACCAGGCTCACTTAAGCACATAGGTCTCCTGAAGCCTAATGCCTGATTGAAGTAAAGTACACATCTTTTAAATATAATGTATAATAGCTTCTAGGAGAAAGATTCAGAATATATAATTAAAAAAATATACAAGTCAAAATATTATTATGTTTACCAAGGGGGGCTAAGGGAGACGGACCTGCCCACCCACCCCCCAAAAAAAAATTCCTGGATTGGCCCCCAAAAAAATCTGGGGGAAAAAATTTCCTTTGTGCCCCCATCAAAATTTTTATATATATAAAGGTTTTTATTTTTTATCTTGGGGTAGATGTTTTGGATTTTAGATAGTAATTGACCATGATTTTAAGATTCTTTTATTATTATTATACTTTCTTGCCTTTTGTTACTGACCAAATAAAAGCTTATAGTCTAATATAGTAATGTTTTCACCGCGTTAATCAAAAGTTTAAATATTCAAAAATTTCAAACCTACTATATTGCTTTGTTTATGTTCTGACACACATAACCAAAAAAATAAAAAAGGAAAGTTTTGATACATATAATTGTAATAGGTTCAACTTATTAAGTCTAATTACTTTTTGTTAGAAGAACAGTGAAGAAATCGTCAATAATCTCCTTTATTAGTTTTGTGTTTATTATGGTCATAGACCTCCTCCCCCAGCAAAAGAATCCTGGCTCTGCTATTGTGTTATCCTACTAGTTCAAATAATTAGGGCATTTTGCACTTGCACATTTGTCGTTAGTTTAATCATCAATGTCTTTTTAGTCTGCTAATAAAAAATTTATAAAAATCAAAACACTAATATATTTAGCCAATTAGCTTCAATAATTAAGAGCATTTTCCAATTGCACAAAGGTTGTTGGTTGAACGGTTGAAGCATCAATGTTGTTTTATTGTCTTTTTTCTATTTTTGGCCCCCAAAAAATTTGCCTAGAGAGCAGTGTGTATGACAAATCAAAAGTCCATTTTAGTTGCTTTAAGATTTGAAGTTAATTTTAATAATTTAAGCATTTGTTAAAAAAATAAAAAATAAAAGAGCATGCTTTTTAGTGCTCTCAGTTTTCTGAAAAGCGTACAGAAAGCATGTCTCAAGCACACGTTAAATCTGAATAAGACAATTTTCCAATTTGAAGACTTGCTCTTGCTGGAGACTTCAGCTTGCTCATTCCTGAATAAGACAAACAAAACTACCTACCGCAGAAAAAATTTACACAGAGAGATTACAGAACTAATCTGACCTGCTCATTTTATAGGAATTTGAACTTGCTGTTTGGTTGTTGAGTTCAAAATTACTCCTGTAGTAGAGCTTTGGAAATTTGGATCATGGTCGCATTAATAACAAACATGTAAAATACTGACATATGGGTGATAACTACCTGAAATGGGGGTTTATATGTCACACTGTATTGTCTGGAAAGTCTCAATCAAAAAGCTTTTGATGGTTTCACTCAATCTATATTTTCAACTAGAATAGTGAATACTGCTGATGAAATGTTGTTGCTTCTATTATGGAAGTTATTTGCTATTTCCAATCATATTCTTTGGATTTACATTAGTGTTATTTTCTGTTTGAACCTGAAATTTGTATATAAGTTAGTAGAACATTTCCTTTTCTTGGATATATCTCTTACTCTGTCTCCTTATCTTTTTGTTTTTGATATTTATGCAGGTCATCTTGGTGGGACATGATTTTGGTGGTGCATGTACATCATATGCAATGGAGTCTTTTCCTTTTAAAATTTCGAAGGCTGTTTTTATTGCTGCGGCTATGTTGACTAGTGGACAAAGTACTCTTGATATGTTTTCCAAGCAGGTTTTTTGTTCACTCTAGCATATCGGAATTTTATGAACTGTGAACTTTCTGTCTGAAACTCGAGCAATTTCTGTGTCCCAGTTAGTGGAACACCCCCGGCCCTAACCAAAAAAGAAAAAAAAAAAAGAAAGAAAGGAAATAAGCAGTTTCCTTCTTCAAATAATTTTCATTTCATTTCAAAATCGAAGTCATAGGAACTAAGGGTACTTTAGGTTGGATTTCCTTTTTGTGTTTGGAACTAGATTTCTGCTTCCACACAGTTGAATTTGCTGTCATGGCGCCTGATGACAGTGAGGGTTGCCTGTAATGTAGAGTTTAGCTCTCCTCTTTATTTTATTTTTATTTTTATTTTTTTGTCCCCTAAGATGTCAACCGCACCACCCCCCCCAAGAGAGAGAATGAAGAAAATCTTGCCTATATAGTACTCAATACCTTCATAGAATGAAATGATGCCCCCAGCTCTACTCGAGACCAAAATTTTGGGTTTAGAAGTGGCTCTGGCCTCAGGATATGGTACAAGCCTTGTGAGCCTGACACGTTGAGGGGTGAACCTTGGTGAGTCCAGAGGTGAAGATGAATTTTAACCAATGTCTGACCCTTGTGTTCCTCTTATGATAATTCAGCTGTAAATGGGATTTATTATTGTTGTTTTTTAATATAGACGTTTATTTATATATAAATGGTCTGGGTGACATTGACTTAAGTTAAAATTGCAGGCAGGTTCAAATGATGTAATGCGACAGGCTCAGGTATTTTTATATGCAAATGGGAATGATCATCCTCCAACTGCTATTGATTTAAATAAATCATTGTTGAGGGATTTGTTATTCAACCAAAGTCCGGCCAAGGTACATTTTTATTTTTGTGAATTATATTACTAATGAAAACCTATTGTGTTTATTATTTGATGAGGTCATTCAAATCCCTTGTGAATTGTATTAGCCATACGATATAGCAAAATTCAAAAACACTGCTTTCACAAGCGTTTTAGGAAAATAATATGTTGACATACACATATGTACTTGCGGAGAAGCATGTGAATGTGAATGTGCATGTGCACTCTTACGTTGTTGTTGCTTTGGTATTTTCTTTGACTAGACCTTCAGAATTAAGATTGTCCATCTGTGAACATTGTAGTTCTGAATAGGTTATCTCCATGACACTGGGGATGCTGATACCGGAGTTGGCAACTTATCTATTGCTTTCCATGCTATTGGCTTCTGTTAAACTTTGAAGCAATGCTCATTCTACAAAAGTTTGCAAGGCCCATATCTCTTTATTTGAAAGTGAGATTAAATGACAATGTGCGGTAGAGTTTTATTTGTAAGTGTGATGCTTTCCCTGCCTTTTTGTTAGTTTGGTTGCGCAAATAGAGGACCCAGTTAAGTAGCCCTTAGAATCCATTCTTATTGAAGTTGCAAATACTATTTGTTTCTTAAATTCTCTTTCTCTTATGTATCTGTGTTTATATTCTCACATGTCATTTCCCATTTTCTCTTAACTCTCATGCTTTCTATTGCTCTTGCTGATCGATTTCTACTTCTCCCTTCTAGGATGTTGCTTTGGCATCTGTTTCAATGAGACCAATACCCTTTGCGCCAGTTTTAGAGAAACTCTCTCTTACTGACATGAAATATGGATCTGTACGGCGGTTTTATATAGAAACTCCAGAAGACAATGCTACACCTATCGCTCTCCAAGAGAGCATGATAAACACAAGCCCCCCAGAACGGGTCTTTCGGCTCAAAGGCGCTGATCACTCGCCATTTTTCTCAAAGCCTCAAGCCCTACACAAATTATTGGTAGAGATCTCAAAGATCCCCTCAACTTAAAATCAGTCTTGTAGCTAGATGGTGTCTAGAGATTTCTTCCGCTAAAGCTCCGCTGACATGATATAGGAAAACTGCTGGATTCAATGACGTATGCAGTTGCATTATAACAGAGTTTCAAGTAATCATGTATATGCTCATAACATTGAAAAGAAAATCCATGTAGTGCTTTTGTCAGAACGTAAAATATTTTCACATTTCTTTCCGGGTTTTCTTCGCGGTCAAGAGATGTTTATATTTATGCCACTGAATTATTCTTGGAATACCCAACAGTTTGGGTGCGTTCTTGTGATAATCTGTTGTATGCACTGCATAGCAAGGTGGGATTCACCGTGCCCTTTTATATTAGCTATATGTATTGCATGCATTACAACAACACTCAGATCAAAATTTTATTAGTTAATCATTCAGGATCTTCTTAAATTCTTTGAGAATTTTCCTCTTTAAATTCTTAAAGTTCAAATAATTGTTTAATCCATAAAAAAAACTATTGGATATTGACAATACAGACAAGCTAAATTGTGGACAAGTATTATAGGGTTAGGTTGGGATCCTCCTAACTTTGGTGTTATTTGATTACTAAAAATTTATATGATAAATCATAACTTATCATACAGAGTTAAATAATTAAAAATTAATAAATTTTGTCAGTTAGTTAACATTCTAACCTAACAAAACATCCTTAATATCACCCAAATGGGTAATGATAATGTTGGAGACGAGGATCACTTTGTTCATTATTGTTGGTCCAATCTTTGGTCCAAAGCGTTGCTAGCCTGCGCAATTTCTTCGTGGTCAAGCTTTGAGTTGAATTCTTGTGCATCAATGGAATTTCTACAAAATAAGAACATGTTCAAAGGGTTCTCGGTTGGGGCTAAAGACTTTCCAATGCTTAAGTTAACATATTGTGTATGAATAAAAATATATAATTATAATATGCCTTTAATAATTGATAATTTGTCTGTGTAAAGTGAGATATATGAAAAGGGAGTGAGAGGTTGTGGAGAAAGAAGGGTCTCTTGGAGAGAGAGAGAGACGTGAGAGAGAGGCCAAAAGTCTTAGAGAAAGGGAGACCTTTCTCTTTTTATAAACCAATGATGACACGTGTCACTATATGAATAATTAATAGCAAAATGGTAAATAAAGATAAATAGGTGGGCATATTTTCTTCTCAACAATTATTTTGGTTTAAAATGACAGGGTTATACAAATGAAAATTGGGTGCAATACACCCTGATCCAAATCTCGACGGCTATGCATACCGGTTGTGAGACTAGGATTTCCTACAATTATAAATTCGTGTTATTATTCTAGCTCCCAACTAGTATGTAGTCTCACAACCCTTACATTTTCTTTCCCTCCCTCTTCCTTAGACAGAACATTGTAGGGAATCCTAAATCCTTGATTGTGGCATCACTTACCAAAAAAAAATAAACTTGTGAGTTAGGCAAAAACCACTCTTGGGAAAAACTTGAGTATACTCTAAACTTGATGCTGGACCATTTTTGGGGTAAAGCTCCACTCAGCTTTGGCTTTTCTTTGCCTCAGCAACAAGAAAGCATAAACGTAGAAGCAAAGTGGACCACAACGGTCCCGCCCACCCCCCACTGATCCGAGCTGAAGTGTGTAGTAGCTGTTGGGAAACTGATACGTCAATCTTGTCAGTTTCCCACTACTTCCAACTTCCACAAGTGATTGTGATCCACGGTGTAAAGTGTCTCTCCACATAATTGCTTGGTCACCATTTTCATAAAGTTTAATTACGTTTTTTTTTTTAAAAAAAGAAAAAAACTGGAGTACTGCACAATGTCGTACAGATGCTAAGGGTGTCCGACACATATCAAATTATCGAAGCGGTGGTTGATGCGAAATCAGCATCGTATCCCTTCCCAAATGGCAAATCCACGTGAGTCCCATCACTTTGCCAACTCAGACCGACACACCCCCTTTAACCCAAACCGAAAAATGCCAGGTCAGAAATTGACCACGTCAATCCGCCTACATCACCCACCCTGAAAAAAAAAAAACTCGCTCTCTCTCCCACCAATTTATTTTAAAAAATTTCGCTATAAATATATACAACTTGCTTAGTTGCTTTTCGTCCCCTGTTGGCTTTGCATCAAATTTGGGCCCTGACAAGAAAGGTACGAAATCCAACCCACCGCACTACTCCTTTGTGCTTCTTCGCAGCTCAGATCCCATTTCTCATCACCGTCTTTCTTCCGCATTTGGGTTTCATTCGTGGTTTCTTCTTCTAAACTCTGTTATCTGATTTTTGTTTTTAAATATGTACGTGGGTAATAGTGCAAATGAAATTTTCTCTTGCAATTTGGATCTGTTTTACAAAGCTGACAGATTTTGGAAATTTTGCTTGTTGGTTATGTGAACGTTATTGGACATTTTAGAATTTGGATTTGAAATTGACTGTGACAAGCTTAAGCTTTACTCCTCCGGGTTGTATTATTTTGAAAAGTTTCATGGGTATGAAAAGAGTGAGAAAGACCCATATCAAATGTCATTTTGCATGTAGCAAGGGGTTATTCTAAGCTGGGCATTGAGAATGGTGGAATCAAGAGTAGTGTGGGAAGTCTCAAAAAATGTAGGAAATTTATGTGGTCATGGCTTAGGATAGAGATTGTTACCATCTTCTGCCAAAATATTTAGAAAAGCCCAGAATTTGTGTGTTCACTGCTCAGCACATGAAATGGGATCGTAGATCTGGAACAATAGCATGAGAGGAGGGGAGGTTAGTTTTCTCATCCAGTGTCGGTGCCCATTTACCAGTCAAATCTAGCAGATTTATGGAAAATAAATAAGCAAATTAATAAATAGCCTTGCTCTCTCTCTCTCTCTTTCTCTCTATGATTGTATCTGCATGTGTAAAAGTTGTATAATATATGATAACTTTCTGTATCTTGTGTGCACACTTGGTGGTGTTTTCTTTAATATCTTGTCTTGTTTTCACTTCCATATGTGCCAAAAGCAAACTGTATTATGAAGTGTCAATGCTCTTATCATTGGAAATTATGTGCAGTTCGGGTATCTGATTGATTAGAAGAGGAAATGGGTCGTGGTGTCAGCGCCGGTGGCGGGCAGAGTTCTTTGGGTTATCTTTTTGGAAGTGGTGAGACCACTAAAAATGCCCAAGTTGCCCAGAACCAAGTTGCTCAGAACCAAGGGCCAGCAGCAAACAATGAGCCTTCTCAAAGCCTTCTGCTGCTCCCTGCTGCCTGTTGCTGCACCTGCGTCACAATCCAATCGATAAGGAGATTCCAGCAGGTGTTCCTGGGCATCTTACTAACAATTACTTCCGTGCAGAGGGGCAGAACTGTGGCAATTTTATTACGGTATGATGCTAGTCAAGAATGTAAGAATGATTTAGACTATATTCAATAGTAGTTTTAACCGATGTTCTATTTTCTCATAGAATTTTCATTCTAAATCCGTAGGCTCATCGAATATTTTAGGTTACTTGAGTCTTCAGAATGCTATATTTGGAGAAGGAACATGTTAGAAATCAGAATCTCCTTGTAGAAGTCGTCTGGTCAAATTGGTTGTTTGTACTTTGTAACATCCACCTGGACTGCTTGGCCATACCAAGTTCCAACCTGATAGTTTTCCTGTTAGTGAATTGGTACACTAATGGGAATTTTTCCTGCTGCAGCTTGTTGGCATGTGAAATAGAAAAGGGACTGATCAAATGGTATCTGCACTGAGTGTGTTCTGATATTATGGACTGCTCTATGCACAATTTTGTTTTCTTTTAGAATGGGGAAGTGTAAGAAGTTGGTTTGGGTGGGTAATGGTCCCAAATTCATAACTGTCAATCACATTATGAATAGCATAGGCTTCATACCCTTCATACATTATTAGTAGGGTCGCAGACACTCCCATATGCTTGATATGGCATAAGGTGGGGCTGCATCACTACTGCAGGCCACCGTTGAGCATGGTTTGTTTTTTCTGCTTTATACAGAACTATCGACTGGTTGAATTATCCTCTGATGCATAGACACACAAATTTTGGCATGTCATGGAGACTTTCTATATGTTATTATGACTTGGACACCCTGGAAACCAAAATAATTCCATTCGGGGTCCATGTGTTCTTTGGCTTGAGCCCATTTTGTGATTATGGTATGTTCCTCTGTGTATAAATTTCCTGGTTTTTTTGTTGAGATTTGGTTTTCAAAGCAATGCGCTGAATCAATTTCTGTATAGATGTCCAACCACCTCCTAATGTTATTGATATTGCAGCACATTATAAAAATAACGTGCACCTAGATTAACCATATTTCAGTTCCTCTTCTAGTAACGTTACCTTGCTAGCCTATACTAATATCATTTTGTCTCTTTTCACCAATTTCTAGTCAAAGGCAAAAGTATTCAACTGTGCACCCATGACACCTAATGATTATCAATCTGGAGAATATCATATTTGTTACAGTTTGGGGGGGAACTTGTAACTGTACTTACGTATTGTTTTCTTTTGTTCTCTTTGCCTGAAGAATATTGATTAGAAGATTTGTCCTTGATCG
Organism: Carpinus viminea; assembly: GCA_013348765.1. NCBI lineage: Eukaryota > Viridiplantae > Streptophyta > Magnoliopsida > Fagales > Betulaceae > Carpinus > Carpinus viminea. The sequence goes on along the minus strand of CP054671.1, from coordinate 36,290,439 downwards.
TGCAACTTGGTTGTCAAGGATCTCTTGTATGTCCCACGATCATAACATTGTGCTAATGTTTGACAATGGTTTGCGTTTGTGGGTCCAGGATCGGCCATCCACCAAAGTCCATGCTGCCCTGGTATGGATCTTCCCTGGGGTACCTCTTCGGTGGCAGTGGGAAGTGATGTCTTTGATCCTTAAGAATGCATCAACCGCGCAGTATGAGCGGACGCCATTCATTATTATGAAAATTAGTATTTCTATCTAAAATGAACAATTGCACTCTGTCCTTGTGCAGAGTTATGTATTGCCTTGTGGAATTCATGTGGTTTGGACATGCTTGGTCATGGATGTCATATAAAATGCTCGACCTTGTTTAGCATTTAAACTTTATTTTTTAAATATTTGATCTTTTATCATAATCTTCCACTGCCCAAAGAGAAGATGGCAAGGATAATAACAGGGGCATGTGAGAGAGGTCCCCTGCCCGAATAGGAGAGTCCCTCTCATAGAGCTCAATTCCCAATTGTAGGGGATCCCATCCCTACATAAGTGACTTATTATGTTGTGTAAAGTAAATTTGTTTCATCTCCCGGCCAAGATAGACTTCATTAGAAGACTGTAGAGGTTAATCATAACACGATTTCCAAATTATTCATTGCATCTCCAATCAACGAATCTCCAAAATCATTGAGCACAAAGTTATATAGACATTTTCTGAAAATGTACAAAAGGCAATAAATTGACATGTAGTTGCCAAGGTCATTCCATGGTGGCAACTGAGAACAACATTTTCTTTCAACAGTGATCATTCCAAGTACTTAAAAAGAAAAAAGAAAATAGATGAAAGATGGGAATGGATTGAATTTTTATTAATAAAATGTTACAAAATAATGTATTTTAATAATTTTAAAATACACATGGGTTACATCAAATTATATATGTTACTACTCTTTCTCAATGTTACACAACTTAATAATTTTTCTACTTCCCATAAATAATTTGTCCATATTTTTATTATATTTTTTTTATAAATTCAGTAGATTAGCCATTAGATTTGTAGGGTTCACCGTTAAATTTGTGTTAGGTCTATATAAGTCCACAAATTTCTAACACAAATTTAATTATTGATTTATAAGATAAAATGAACAAATATTAATGTGAATCATTTATCTTTTTCAAAATCCACTATAGGATTATATTACCTTTACATACTCATCATGCTTACAAAATATCCAGAAAATTCGAGATTAAAAACTCTCTTATCTAAAACATGCTCAAGATTATATATTTTATAGGGTTAAATACCTAATACCACCCTAGGGTTTCAAGACTTTATTTATTCCTCCTTAGGGTTTGATTTTTATCATAGGAGGTACTTATGATTTCATAAATGATTGTTTTGGTACTTCCATCCACTTGCCGTTAAGTTATTTAACGGAACTCCATGTCACTACAGGTGGTACACTAAAATTTGAACACGTGACATAAGTGCCACATCATAAATTATGCACCCTGCCACCTAATATTTAGGTAAGTAAATTAAAAACATTAACTTTTTTTTAAAGGAATTAATATTAATTAAAAAGTAAAACAAGTACATATTTAAAATACCCACAACCATCGAATTAAAACACTGTTTTCACTTTTCACGTTTTCAATTCCTTCAACTTCTATAATAGAATGCCCAAACCTTAGGTAAAGGAATTGAAAACGTGAAAAGTGGAAACGGTGTTTTAATTTGATGGTTGTGGATTTTTTTTTTTTTTGGTTTGAAGTGGTTGTAGGTATTTTAAATCTGTACTTGTTTTAATTTTTAATTAATATTAATTCCTTTTTTAAAAAATAAAAGTTAATATTTTAATTTACTTACCTAGATATTAGGTGGCAAGGTGTATAATTTATGATGTGGCACTTATGCCACGTGTCAAAATTTTAGTGTTAGTGATATGGAGTTCCGTTAAATAATTTAACGGCAAATGGATGAAAGTACCAAAATAGTCATTTATGAAAACCATAAGTACCTTCTATGATAAAAATCAAACCCTAAGGAGAAATAAATAAAGTCTTGAAACCCTAAGGGGGCATTAGATATTTAACCTTATTTTATAATCTAAAATTCCACCAAGCAAATGAAGTTTAGAGTAAATACTAAATAATATTTGATGAATTGAATTTAAATAAACGGAGTTATTAGTTTGAATCCTCTTTTCCTTTTTTGTGCGGATATGTCAAAAAAAAAAAAGTAACATGCTTAATAAATATTTATAGGACATGTAATCAAGCTTAGCAGAATATTAATTTGATTGAGTAGTATAATAATATAATATCACAAAACTTACATTAAATGTAATTTAAACCCAATATGGCAATATATACACACGTGACGTGATTCGTGAGGACTGAGGTCTGAGGAGAAAAGGATAAGAGTAAATATAATTAACAAGTTATAGACCGCAAGAGCCGTCTAGTATAGCATATCAAAACCTAAAACAGTTCCAGCAGCTGATAGCCCAAGCCCCATTGAGCCTACCTAGGGTTTCTCTCTCTCTGTGTCTCTGCTGCGCTGCAAAAGCTAGGGTTTTGAATTCGTTGCGGTTGCAGAGAGCCTCAACAATGACGACTGTGGTTCCAACCTCCGAGGAAGATCCCGCGCTCGCCGTTGTACGATTTACTTCTGAGCTCGCCTGGGCCGACGCCGGCCCCGAGGTACCCAACTCTCTATGCGTATTAATGTGTATTTGAATTTATATGTGAATATGTGGGTGTGCCTCAAATATTATTCGTACTTTGTGATTTATTTTTGTTGTAGTCATTAAATTCAGTGATTAACCGTTTTGAGTACTGGGAAAATCTGGGAGTTATTGTATAATTTGACTAGGCCTAGTATGGCTATGTGTCGCGCTTGCCAGTCTGATTGAAACTTCAGTTCAGTGTGCGTTAAATTGTGTGTTTTGGTCATTGGTCAGGTTGCCGAGCCACAAGTTAACAGACTTTGCGTGGAAGCCCAGGAATGTATGGTAATGAACAAGTGGGTGGAATTGGCTTCTCTGATGCTCACTTCTGCTGACTTGATATTCTCAAAGGTGGCCGAGAAAGGTGTGAATGCTTTATTTTCACTGGTTTTTACGATTATTGAGGACAATTTATTGCAAGTAGCCAAGTATTGTGTGTGTCCAAAAATATATATTTTTTATTCATAAAAAAATAAAAAATTGTGATTACTTTAGTGAATAATTTGCGCCAATGAGTTCGCCATATGTTAGTGGCTTTCTTGAGCTTATGAACAATGTGCAAGTGTGTAATTTGAGTGAGGAAAAGGGTGTCAATCAGTTTTTTCTGGGGTAGACACAACTTGGTTATCAGTTTCGCATAGGCGCTATGAGATTTGTATGAAGTCCTCAAATTTATGGGTATCAGGAAGGATTATTGAAATCAGTAGATTATCCGGATGTAGTGAGATCTATTGCCTGCCATTTCAGTTCCTTGGTGGTTATGTCATGGCCAATTTTGGTTATTGGTTCTAGATGTGTTGGTAGGGGTTTCTTTTGTTCCAACTCGGACCATTTGGAGTTGTGTTATGACACCTCAAAAAGTTAGTCCTACATTGGGAAGATGAATTGCTCACATTAAGTGGGTGAATTGTGCAAGTAGTGCTCATGGGTGCTATATGATGGTGGAGGGAAAAACGCTGACTATATCTTGTGATATGAATCCAAAAGGACTATTCAATTTGAAACTTTTTCTAGAATTCGTTATAAAGCCCCGTTTTACCTAGTAAGTAAGTAATGCGGGACTTAGCACTTATGACTATCTTTATAAATCACAAATTCTATGTGGAATACTCTTCATCTTCCCAATATGGGACCGAGGTGTTACATGTTAAGTCTCATATTAGTTCCTTATTAGGTGAGATTTGAGTTCTATAACTAATTCGAGGGAGCTTCAATTGCAACTTGACTAATCATTTTGGATTGATAGCGCATATGTGGTTTGCACTTTTCCTGGGTCGTTACATGTGTGCTCTATATTTCATCATTATTGAAAAATAAATAAAGGTTTATGTTAGGAGAGGAAAGTACAAGAATTAGAGTTTATTTTCCTACCATTTTCTTTGTTGAATTTATTCATTAATAATTAAATATTGAATTCACTCTCTTACGAGAAAAATGCTTTGGTTCTTCAATAATGCTGCAATATGCGGACTCTCGATGTTTTCCCATAATGTGGGGTTATTATAGGATTATCTACCCCAATTTCTTAGCACTTTAACTTTAGGATGGTGCATCTGTTTGTAGTTTCCTGATTGAATTATTTTGAACATGTCTTAATCATTTTAAGGCAAATATTATGGCACAGATAAGCTGATTAATTATACACTGAATATTGTGAATACTGTGAATACTGTGGTGGCCGGTGTGAACTTGGTCAATCACATCATGTAATATTTAGTGAGCGTTAGTTAAAATACTGAAAATTATTGTTTGTGTTTTTATTGATACTTGCTAATGTTATCATTCATATGAACAAGATTTGCTGTTTGTTGATATCTTCTTCAGATCTTGAGTGTATCTTCACTGTTATCTGCAATCTTGTTACAAAGTCTGAAAGTCCAGATGAAGAGATTGAGATGGCAAAACTTATATCTGGGAAAATTATTCAGCAACCAAATGATAAACCTGCATTATGTTAAAGATGTAAGGTCACATTATGATTGCAATTTTAAGTTATAAGGTTTTGAAGGCAGTCTCTCATATTTGTTCCTTTTCCTTCTAGCTTGTTCAATCTGTACAACCTATTGGTGAATCCATACAATCAGTTCCAAATTTACATGAAGGCCCTAACTTTGGCACTCAATGGGAAAGTCACTGAATACATCGCTCCTTCATTCAAAAGATGGATAGCTTCCTCAAAGAGTGGAATATTGGGATATCTGATCAGCGAGAACTCTTTCTTGCCATCTCAAATGTTTTGAAAGAAAATAAGAGGTATGAGGGAAAGGGTTTCTCGCACACAAAAGTGAAACTAGTTGTATATATCAATTGGACAGGGCACGGTGTTGGCTTGCAAGTTTACTACTGAATCAATAAAAAAAAACATGTTCTCATTGTCTATCTATGTCATCATTAGTCTTTTTTCTTGATTAATGCATTACTATTTGCTTTTATTATTTTTTTTCTTTTCTTAAATTCCAGTTCAGCAAAGGACTCTTTCAAATTCCTGACAAAATACTTGGCGACTTTCTCCGGTGAAGATGCATATAAAATGAGTGAAGCCAAGGAAGAAGCTGTACACGCAATTGTGGATTTTGTGAAGGCGCCTGACATGTTTCAGGTATCAACACTCTTATAGAACTCAATGACTTTATTAGCTACTATGAGTGTAGGTATGGTGCTTTATGTGGGCATATACTCTATATGTTTTATCAACATAGTGTTGTGTATTTTGTAAGTTTCCTTATTAGTATGCTAAATATTTTCTTTCTGGTAGCCAAGTAATTTAAGAAACCTTACCATGGTGCTTGGCTCTCTCTATTGCTTTCAGATCTCGGAGAAAAGGGATTTTTTTTTAACTTTTTATGTACTGATTGAAACAAAAGGAATCTTCTATTATAGTATAGTTGCAATGACCAGTAGAATGGTTTTGTGCTGTAACAACTCAATGGTCTGAGATGAGCAATGACCTCTTAAACAAATAATGGTTGTAACAATATGGTGACTAGTGGTAAACGCACTCGGCTCCTTGCAGTACTTGATTTTGAATCTCACTACACTTAAGTGGAAGTGGGCGGTGCCTAGATCTATGTTGTTGCTCAGTTATACCCTTCTTGGAGACGCCTTCCTAGGGCTGTGGGTAGGGAGTGTCATTACCTCACTCCTCACTTTTCCTGCTTAACAAAAAGGGAAAAAAACTATTTGTAAGTGAAAACCTTGCAAGAAATGCAATATGAAAACATTACTTAAGTTAATTATGGCAGAAAAGGCCTAAATAGCCTCAAGTACTTTTTCAAAGCTGAGATCTTAACTTAGTCTAGCTATAATCCCAATTGTTTGTGCTGCGGATATTGCAAGTATTACTGATGCACTTCTTTTTAGAATCCATTAAAAATAGGTCTTTTAGAATACATTGGAGAATCTTTTGCTTGTTAAACCTTAGGTTTTTTCTAGAATTGGATTCTAATTTGGGAAAAATACTGTAGTGGTCCTTGGGGTTTAACCTTTTATCAACACTCCCTAGGGTTTAAAATTGATCTAATCACTCTATGAGGTATGTTATGTGATCCGCTCACTCTGTAACCTTGTGTTGGTGTTTTATTGAATTGTGATATGTAGGTGTAAGACTATGTTGGACCCAATAAAATATTCCATGTGTACAGAAGTACCACCTTACCTTGATGCATGGCCAAAAAAAAAGAAAAGAACCCCAGAAGGAAAACAAAGAAAAAAAACCAAAATGAAGAAAAAGGAGGACGGACCATCCCTCAACAGATGTGGCTGGGTACCAATTGCCCCCTCTTTTTTTTTTTTTTGTTCCATTTTTCTTCTTTTCTTTTGGCCTCGTGTCAAGTTGAGGTGGCTCTTTTGTACACGTGTTATTTTGTTGTGTCTAACCTATCTTACACATAGGTGTCATAATTTCCGTTAAAAATCCTAATGAAGGTGTACGGGGAGAGCAATTTGATAACGGAGCATATCTTAAGAAGTGATTTGATCAATTTTAAACCCCGAGGAGTGATTTGATAAAATGGTTAAACTCCAATGGCCTCTACAGTAGTTTTCTGTTCTAATTTTTCAATCCTTGAATGGAAAAGGTGGATGCTGAATCATTTATTGTTTTGTTTTACTTTTCTTGTTCTTGGATGGAGAAAAGATAGGTTGTGTGATATGCCTTATGTTTTGGAGAATGCCAAATTTTAGACATGGTTTATTCTGCAAGGATTTTGGGCATCACCTTAAGTTTTTTTTTTTTTTTTAATTTTTAATTTTTATAGCCTTTTCTAGATGCATCAACATGTGCATGTCTTCCATATTCTTTATTTCCTTTACCTAGATTTTTTCTGGTTTTGGGAGCTCGTGGAATTGACTCTTTATTGCTACATTGCAGTGTGATTTGCTAGATATGCCTGCTGTAGGCCAGTTGGAGAAGGATGCTAAATATGCATTGGCATATCAGCTTCTCAAAATCTTTCTGACTCAGAGGCTTGATGCCTACCTAGAGTTTCATGCTGCAAATTCTACTTTGCTTAAAAGCTATGGTAAAATTTCAATATTGTGTAAATTAGATGAGCTAAGCTTTATTAAACTTCACATAGCTTAAATTTTGCCCGGAATATGCTCCTTGCAATGGTTTAGGTCTTGTACATGAAGACTGTATCATGAAGATGCGGTTGATGTCACTGGTGGATCTTGCCTCTGATGAATCTGGCCAGATTCCATATGCGCTTATCAGAGATACACTTAGAGTAAATTTCTTTGACCTCCCTTGTCGTGTGGATTTCCTTTTGCATTTTGGTTAATATATTGGTTTATGTTGCAGATCAATGATGATGAGGTGGAATTGTGGGTTGTTAAGGCAATAACTGTTAAGTTAATTGACTGTAAAATGGACCAAATGAATCAAGTTGTGATTGTGAGGTGCACTCTTTGATCTCGCTCTCTCTAATTGGTTTTGATTATAGCAAGATCTGATTTCAGTACTTGGCTGTTGATCTGTGGTTCATAGTCAGATAATAACAGGTCAATTTCTTGTTTCTAACAGTTTGTGTTTGATATGCAGCCGTTGTACTGAGCGTGTGTTTGGGCAGCATCAGTGGGAAACACTTAGAACAAAGCTTGCAGCATGGAGGGTAAAGAACTTACCCTATTTTCTTTGAAATAATATTTATGCTCCCTTTAATATACCTCCCATATAATTGGATTACACCCCTCTGCCAGTTTTTTATAAGATTGAATTACTTACATTAAAAAAAAAAAAATTATGTAATTGCTGAAGGAAAGAAGTCTGGTTATTGATGTTTTCTGACTACAGAAAAATCATGTTTATGTTGGAGATAAAAATTGAATCATTTTTGGATAGTGTTGGGTTTGCTATGCTGGTGTGAGATTCTCCCCGGATTTCATGTTGACTAGCTGGTCATTCTGTACATGGATACGGACTTAATTGTTTGTGGGAGAATGATTAGATAAAACATCGCCTTTGTTTATGCACAAGGTACTTAATTGCATAACTTTGTTTCCATTTCCAGGGTAATATTGCCAATGTCATCACCACCATTCAAGCGAACAGGGTCACTGAAGATGGCTCACAGGCAATGCAAGGCTTGATGATTCGTTGAAGTGTTATTATTATTTTCTTTATAACAAAATTTTGTTTAAAAGATCTTTATCATGAGATAGCCATGACTGTAACGTGGTTCTGAATTAGAGGCTTTTGATTCCCATTTTTGATTTGGGAACGAAGACCTAATCTATCTATTGGGAATTTTGATGGGATGCCATTTTAATTCATAGTTGTTTATCATACTACCTATGCTAAATCTTCTATTGATGTTAGGAATATTCTCAAACTTGGCTGTATTTGGAAATTTTGGTACATTTGACCCTTCCACCACAAAATCAACACGAGATCTAATTGTGAGTCTTAATGTTTGACCTATGAGGTGAATTCCATATTTTAGACCTCGTTACATTTAGATGCTAGTACAACTAAAGAAACGTAAGGACCAGCACTAATACAAAACTATTTATATAAAATAACATTAAGCACGCCTTTTTGGTTTATCTGGCTATTTATTTACTTCCATAACGTTTGAGAAGTTACAAGGTTTGTATGCATCTTGTAATATTCAGTAGGAAAAGCCAGAATTGTAATTTCAATAGAGTGACCTCACTTGTCATTTTGATTCATAGATTTGGGCCATTTGGCCATAAATCATTTTAAACTACGCTTCAGTCTTTGGGGATTGCAACTGTCTCTTCACCAACGCAGTGTAAATTCCATCCTGGCTGAGTAGCTCTTCATGGGTTCCGCATTCCGCTATCTGACCGTCTGCTATAACCGCAACACTGTCAGCGCTTTTGACAGTTGAAAGCCTGTGCGCTATGACAAGAACAGTCCTACCCCTCATTAGAGAATCCATCGCATCCTATATATAGCATTAGAATTGGTTAATTGATATGTTTGACAAATGAACTAAATAAAATTCATCTAAGAGTACAATAGATAAAATCAGGGACATTTTGTATATCTTTGTTTTTTCTTCTTATTCTTCTTCATTTTAATCAGTAAAGAAACATCCAGGGCAAGGATCAATGTTGAATATGCAACTTCGCTAGCTACAATAAATTACAAATTACTTTGCTAGCTTAAGTATCTTAATAGGCGTACTTGCCAGCACAGTATTATGTAAATAAAGCATTTCAAGGGAAGGATGTAGCTCCTGACGCATAAAAATAAGGTGCACATTTTCTTTTCTTTTCTGATAATTTTGGGGCAGGAAAGGAATAAGCTATGGGTGACTAAGAAAATGTCAAAATGGGGCAGCAGAGAGACTAGTAAACATTCATACAGGAAAGTTGAGCAGCTCCACCGAATTCAATGACCAGACCAAAAGTATACAGTTTATTATCTAAGGTTTGGTTTGTGTCCTGTGCATGTGCGCACATGATACAAGCTGAGGTGCTACACGTCCCCAGTAAGTAATGTGACACCCCCCAGCTTGTGTCATGTGCACACAGAACACAGGACGTAAGCTATACTCTATTCTCTATTATTGAAAAGCAAGAACAAGAATAATAATAAATGATTGGGTAGAGGAAGAAACTGAAGGTCCTCTGGAGGGGAAGGCTGGAGGAGACTTTGAATCTATACTTAAAACTACAGAGAATTACATAAAGGTTAAAAACGGAGTTAGATATGAATATAAAGTCACATAGTGCTGGTCCAGTACGTCATCAGCTTATATATGCAACGCACTTGGTACTTTTCAAATCCATGAATTACTAAGATCAGCCAATCTTACCTGAACAAGGTATTCACTCTCGGCATCTAGAGCACTAGTGGCTTCATCCAGTAGCAGAACCCTTGGGTTCATTAGTAGTGCTCTCGCAATTGCTACTCTTTGTTTCTGTCCTCCTGAAAGCCTCAATCCTCGTTCTCCAACAACAGTTCGATACTTTTCTGGAAACTTATCTATGAATTCATGGGCATTAGCCATTTTCTGGAACATTTATCTCTTTATCAGTATAAATGGAGAAGAGTAAAAGTTGAAGATGCTCATTTGTCCAAAGGAAAGGGGGGAGAAAGGATTAAACTCACAGCTACAGTTTCTATATCAGTAAAGCTTGCTTTTCCGTTGAACCCATAGGCAATGTTTTCTTCCACGGAACAATTGAAAAGAACAGGCTCCTGGCTCACTATACTAATCTGTAAAAACATAGAAATATAAGGTTTGATTCTGTTATTATAAACTGTTGTTAGATATCATAAATGAAGAGAGTATGATAAATGGGAGATGTATTAACATTTACCCTGATAAATGGGAAATGTATTAACATTTACCCTCCTAAGGATTTTAAGTACACATCTTGCGTGAATTAGAGAGGGGTGATAACATTAGCACCTACTAAAAATGACCCTATTATTTAACCCATTCAAATTTGTCACAAAAGTCAAATGAAAATCATTTACCTCGTCCTCTTCTCTTTATTGCTATGCAAAATATTTATTTTAGATTCATTATATTAGAGAAGACAAAAACTGCTATAGCTTACATTTTCAGACTTCAGAGGTGAGTGAAATGAAATCACTCTGTTTATAAGTGAGCAAAACACTTAAATTAGGTATCTTTTTATGGTTCACTCTTTGCTGGATTATTTAAAGAACAAAAATCTCATTGCCATAGGTGGGTTACAAGTAAAGAATTGAGTTGATGAAAATAGTGCCAGCATATGACATGGGAGTTTGAAAATCCAGATCATTGTGATTTGGCTGGGTAATTTCAGTGAAGCTAGGAAAGAACGTGCTTAGACAGAAAAGATTGTCCATGGGAAACTTTCATGAAGAAAAATAGGTGACTTTTGTTCATTATCTTACCTAATTCCCATGATTTTGCTTTCAGAGGTGAAATGATATTGTTGCAAATATTATTGATCGTAGATGATTGAGAGCAAGTACAATGGAATGCTAATGTTCATGGGCATGCTTATAACTTCCATGCTGACTGTATAGAGAATGCAGTCCTCATCTCTGATATAGCTACAGTTTTCTTTGCAGGTAATAGATGAGTGAAGACACTCTACTAATAAACTCTACTAATTACATGCATGAACAGAAAATATCCAAAACAAAATTACCTTTCTATGGAGATATTCATGTGATATTTCCACTAGTGGAACCCCATTTAGCAAAATCTTTCCCTTGAGAGGGTCATAGAACCTCTCAATTAAGTGGGCTATTGTCGTCTGCAATAGACAATTAAATAATTGTAACATTCAAAAAAGTCAAATCTGCTTTTTACTCATTTCACCTAAAGGCAAAAATGACAAGGGAAAATGAAAATGAAAAGTGAGGATAATATTATTACTTTTCCACCACCGCTTGGACCGACAAGAGCAACTTTTGAGCCGGGCCTCAGTTTTAATGTTATTCCCTGCAATTAAAAAGGTGGTTGTAGATGGAGTCAAATGTAGACTTGTAGTGATGGAGCTAGCCATTTTCTTTGGGGCATACATAAAATAAAAGTTAGACAAAAAAAATTGTGCAGATATAAATTTTCATTCAATAGAAAAGAAGAAAAGAATGCTATTTAAGGAAGAAAATGGTTATCTGGAATTTAATGAAATAATCATGTAAAAGTTGCCACATAATATGAAGTTAATTTTTTTTTATCAAAGTATATTTTATGGACGCTTTTACATTTAATATGCTCATTTAATTAAGATCATTAGATAGAGAAATTATTTTTAAATATTTTAAAAAATATATTAAAACTGATTTGAATATATTATCCATAATATTTGTGTAACAATTCAACAATAATAATCATAAATAGATATATTAACTTCTTAGAGAGTATATAAAAGAATGATTTTATTTGGTGATTTAGGGGTTATTTTAGATTATTCTCAGTATGTATTTGAGGACTTACACTAAATTTGGAATGAGAGGAAGGAGGACTGTAATGGGAGAGAGAGAGTCACGTAGAGACTAAAAAAAGTGGAATCCAACAATCTTCCCAAAGGAGATGGGAGGGTGGGAAAAAGTGAAGGCTATGACTATGAAGATGTGAAAACCCAATACATTTAGTAACTCTGGTGTGTGCTTTGTGTGTTGGCCACTGAATAGAAATTTATATTTTACTACTAGGTAACTGGAAGTCATATTCTAGGACCTTAAATGCTGCTTCAGAACTAAGACCAACTCTGAAAACTACAAAAGCTATTATGGCGCCAACTATAACCAGATATCTTACTTCATTCAATCCTAAGATATCAGGGCAACAGAGCAGACCCAATTGAATCTTAGAACTAACGTTTCATTTCCTTTATGTTGTACTAATCTTCTTTCAGTTTATAGTGTCCTAATCCTAATGCATGAAAGGGTTAGATCAATAAAGCTGATTCCACTGTAAAAATATCTATGCACATTGATGCAATCCTCTTGTTCGCAAGATATCAATTCTCATTATTACCTTAAGTACCATATGACTTGGCCGAGAAGGGTAAGCAAACCAGACATCATCCATTTCCACATCTCCATCAGGATTTCTGTCATCAAGGTTTCAATATTACTCAGAATAATATTACTTCAATCTCAGTAAGAGGATAAAAGTATGAGGTGGTGCAATTAACTGACCCAATAGGGCACTTATCTCCTGATCTTGGCATGGATGAGATACGATCCATGAGCTGAAAAACTCTCCTGCTTGCTCCTGCAGCTTTCATTGCTGTTGTATATAATCCTGATAAAGAGGATACCGAGGACCCAACTGCAGATGGATAAATTTATTAGTTTTGTAAAGTTTTAGTACCTATAAAGCTTTCAAAGAAACAATGAAAGACAGAAAGAAAAGAGGCAGTTACAAACAACCAAACAATACAATTGAAAGCATGCTAGCTTTGGCTAAGACGGTTTAACATAACCCTAAATAATTGGGTAAGGTGATTTACATAATTCCAAAGCAGAACCCTAACGTAAGTCATGTGTAACTGTCAACATTAATCAAACTGGAAAAGTCTCTTAAGAGGCTTTGCATTTAAAAGAAATTTCCCAATCTTTAATAATCATTTACAGAAACCTATCACACTTTGAACACTTTTAATATATATATATATATATATTAAATGCAGAATGTTCTTTTACAGCATAAAATCTATAATATTGATCGTGTTTCCTAGAAATTTTTTAAGTGTCTTATGATTATGTCTAAGACGAAAGCTAAACTCAAACATAATTTTCCCATGACAGGTACAGTTTGCAGGCTATAGACAATGAGGAAAGTACCTGTTAGGCTATAAAGAATGAAGGATGTAAGAGCGCCTGCAGTCATGGTGCCTGTTATTGTCAAGTAAGCTCCATAAACCACCACTACGATGACAGATAATGTGGATGCTGCATTTAGTCCTCCAAAAAATAGGCCAACTACTCTCTGTGGCAGAAAAAGCAAACCTTAAAAGCTCAGAAATTCTCTCAAATATATGAACTCACAGCTTCCAAATGTGATTTGTCAAGAAACTCACAGCTTGTCTGAGGCCAAGCTTCAATGTCTCATCAACTTTTTCTGAGTAATTTGAAACCGCATAAGCTTCTTGAGCAAAAGATCTGACTGTTCGAATAGCCCCAAAAGATTCCTAAAAAGTAATATTGCTCAGGAAAAAGGTTTGACTTTCTGAATTAAAAAATTGACTAACATTCATAATAATGTCTTACTTGGCTGTTCTACATTTATAGAACCATTTAACATCAATAAATTGACCTAAGATACCAGAAGCTAGAGGAACACATGCACAAATCAGTTCAGAACTACATTTGAGTTATAAATTTTGTTTTTTTCTCTTTTCATCTTCTTTATTTTATCCTTTAACTCAGCAATCCTAAATTCTGTCTACGATTTCAATCATCAATACAAATACTAGATTCGCTATAAATGCCTGCATGGGTTGTATTATGAAATTTATCGAAGTAGCTCCTTTATCTAGTCATCTCTTGATAAAACTCTTTGATGCATTTAACACAATCAAGTCTTTAATTTTTTCTTTCCTTTATCTTAGCATTTTTAAAAAAAAAAATTAAAAAGCGAAAGGTGCAACCCAAGAATACAGGAAATATACAAGAGAAACACCTAAGAAGGAGAAGAAAAGAGAACAAGGAAATCATGAAAGCTAAGCACAAAGAGAGCTAAAATGCAGATGTCCAATTACACAAAGTATTAAAAAATAAAGGCATAAGCCCTGCCAATGCCCTCTCATGGTCCTTGAAACATTTATCACTGCGTTCCCTCTAGATATTTTTTTCTTTAAAAAAAAAAAAAATCCTTTGCCCTGTCCTGCACCGCACCTTTGCCATAAAACTCATCATAATCTTAAATCTAGCCTCTTAAACTGCCTTTTAGGATTTCTTTTTCGCACTTCAATTTTTCCAAATACCATTTATGCAACAAAAAAGTTAGTAATGTTGAAAATGCATGGTTCCCAATACCATGAATTGAAAACTTCAAAATAAATAAATAGCAATATAAAATTCATATTATGCTCACAAACCTCCGCAATTGAGGCAGCCACTGCAGCTGCAGCTTGAGTTGAGTGAGAAAGTTCACGAAGATAACGCCCAAATTTTCGAACAGCAATGGAAATGACTGGCACTACGGCCAAAGCCAACACTAAGAAGGAAGAAACATACAATAAGCAAAATTGGTGCTAGAGTAATGAACATAGCTGTAAGTGAATAAAATCAATTACATGTTAACTTCCATGAAGATGAGAACATGAAGCCAATGCCAATAAATGCAGTTGTTAGATTTCGAAGTGCCTCAGAAAGATTGGTAGTTGCAGCATTCTTTATGATCTGTGTGTCTTCAGACAGCCTGCTTAGGAGTTCCCCTGTTCGAGTAACATCAAAAAATGCTATTTCCTGTTGAACCATGTAAGATTAACCATGACAAATGGTATTCAGAGTTTCATATCAATACCAGAATGAGAATGATAGAATTAATTGGTACTGATTATCTAAAATATTGACTTCCATTGTTTTTAATGCTGCTCAACCTGCCACACTTAAATCTCACACTAAAGATGTTATTGACAGTTAGAAAATCTTGGCAGCATGATAGATTGATGAAAATTCCAAGAAACCAACATGTACAGTGGTTTAGAAATTGATATACATTTTGTGTGTTTTAGTACTTTTGAATCTCACAGATGGCTGCTCCAGATTTTTTTAATTCTGAGAATTAATGTGTCTAACCTGATTGATAAGGTGACTGAATAAGTCCTTTCTCAAACGAGCTACAACCCTTTCACTTGCAGAAGAAAACAACCATGCTCGAACTGCTGTGCACAGAGAACTAAAAAAACTATGGTCAATGGACAGCAAACAACGCAGAACTAATATGGGCTCTTAAAATATGAAACAAGGATAGAAGTCTACCAACATAAACACCAGACCTACACAGGTACAACTTCTCCTTTAATTTAGATGGCTCTATCTCAAATGCATTATTACTATCCTTCTTACGCGTCTTATAACTAACTCAAAGAAAAATGCTTTTGATCGAGATCTAGTAGATTCGTGGCTCATTGGACAATATATATTTACATTTTGTGGTGTAAAGCTCTAAATTATAGTGACGTGAGCTCTGAAGTTAGAAAAACAAAGTTAGGTTAATAAAAGTTACAAGAATTCTTGCCTTTCTTGTTTCTAGTTGGAAGAAACTGACTTTCTTGCCCACAAGTTTCTACTTTGGTGAAGGCTTTGCTGAAACAAGGCTTCCTTGTTTTGACGTTGATACTTGTGGTGTTTCCAAGCCAAAAGAAAAGGGTAAAATATTTGGTGCTCTTAATTCTTTATGTTCTGGCCAAAGCATGCTTTAATTTATTGGAAATTGTACATGAGAAGTACTTCTGCACATCTATCCTCTTTATATAAAAAATTAATGGAATTATCAATGAAAAGTGAACAAAAAAGACATTAGTAATGATGTAGGACAAAAGCCCTGTTTGAACGGCTCTATTTATCATTCAAATGGACACGGTGGCAGACTGCAGCAAAGGTTTTCTTTTCACATATTTTAGTAGGTTTAGCTTGGTTTTAAGGGTAATTTTTGTCATATTCTGTCATTAAGGTTAGCGTTTACTATTATAGCCAATATAAAGGCATGCTTTGGACTTCTTATTATTAGTTACCAATTCATCAATAATGTTTTAGTCAAATTTCTTCAAGAGTTAAGCAAGTTAACTCAAATCCCTACTCCTTACACTGCGTCAGTTGATCCTATTGGATTTTAATGTTGTTAGATTTATGATTTCACAGTAGTTTATTTATTCAAATAGGTTTCTTTACTTACAGTTGAAGCCTTTTAGGATCTTTCTTGATGCTTTCTGTGATGTTGATTACATTTTTTTTTTTTTTTTTTTTGGTTTCATAACAAGTTACACGCATGTGCCTGCATGCGCATCATGTTCTCTTTAAAGTCTAAAAATGTTTGACAACAACCGATTGAACTGCCCCTTGAGACCCAAATAATTCTTATAACTTAAGAGCCACTAGAAACTATTTTTTCTCAGGGCAGTAAATATGAGAGAGTATATCATACCCAATTACAACTATCAGCACAATATCCAATATGGTGTCCCTGATGGCATCCAGAGCTTCTGCCTGCTGTTCAGGAGTTCTGATTTCTCTTGATACAATGTCTATTATCATACCACCATATTTTGGCTGCACAACAAGAATAATGATATATCTTTATAAAGACAAAGATTGCAGCAAGAACAGACCAAATTACATGTTAAAGTTTACTTTAGAACTATTAAACTTGTCTCATGATCCTATGTGTACATATCTCTTTCAGCTTATCAGAAGATAGGAGTCAGAGCAAAAGCTTTTACCTGTATGAACAAGTACCCACCTACAAAAGGAACTATCAATGCCTTATAGTAATATTATTATCACCCAATGATGTGAGTGCACATGTGAGTGTTAAGTCCCATATTGAATAAATAGTGAGTAGTATATTGTTAAGCCCAAACTTATAAAATTAACCTTTTAGGTTAAGTAGTGTCTAAACATGTCATATCAAGCCCCCTCACTTGAAGACTTCCCAAGTGTTTATCTTCCCAACAAATGGTATCAAACCCAATGGCTTAGCTTATGATGGAAGTTTCTTGATCTTGACATGTTTGTGGCTCTTTTAAGCATATGGGTAGGCTCTAACAGCGAGGTGCGTTTATGTGGTCACTACATTTAGTACAGCTCTTATATGCATGAAAAAAAGATTTTCTAGGTGGAGTTGAGAAGCATGCTACTAGATATCTTGGCTATAGTAATACACAAAATGTTATGTTATTCTATATCGTCAGTCAACCCTAAAACTTGTAGTAAGAATTCAACATGTTTACATATTTATGTTTGTCCTCTTTGAAAAAAAAAAAGGAAGGTTCCCATTTTCCTTGAGTCTCCAACATATAAAGGATTGACAATATAGCATAAACTTCCAATTGTATTCATTGATTGGAGACAGTGAGCCAACAGCAATCGTAAAAGAAGCTTTGCTGTTAAATTAACAATCCATTCAATATCTACCATTCGCTATTTAGTGTTAGATGATAATTAAGCAGAGGAGATAAAAATGAGAGAAAAAAGAGATTCTGCACCACCACTGATAGGACAATTAACATACAATCAGAATACTTGATGTGGATGCTAGCAATAGTGCAATGGTGGCAACAACTAGCTTCCCTGCATCAGGTTTTGCCTGTGAAACAGAAGGATTTAAACAATTAGACATATTTCAGCATTACTACTACATTATCAGAACCCATCACAACTTTCCCATTTACCAGTGATAATACTCTAGAAAATCCAACATTCGCTGCCTGCATTTGCCAAAACACAATTATAACTTTTTGCTAAAAAACAAAAAACTTTGAATTAGAGATGAAGAAAATTTGTAGGCTTGCATGGGATGACTAGTCATTACCTCTACTGCATCCCCATGCTCAAGGTCTGTTGCAAGTCCATCAGCCGATTGGTCTTCATATGCTTTCTTCTTTGCCTACATGGATCAAAGCAATTTGAATTCCTCTATTTTCAGGACCAATTAAAAGGGACCTTAATAGTCTTCTTCCAATCAAATATTTAATATTTTCCTTCTCAAAATAAACAGACTACCAAAGCCTTATGAGAAAAGGTACAGATGAATACAAGCACACAAATCATGGGAATGGAAGAACTGGATTTTGTTAAGGTGTTGATTAAATGATTAAATTTACATTTTCCTATAAGCCTAAACTTTTAGAATAAGTGGTTTTTAACATTATATCAGAACAAGAGGCTTTGAGTTCGAATTCTGACTCCATTAAATTCACCTATTCTCCTATTTAAATTAAATATTCTACATGTTGGGCCTCACCTAATCAAACAATATCAGCATACTTGTTATTAATCACATCCAAACCAAAATACTGGGAAGCACCAAATTGAACATTATGTGTATTTTCAGTTTTCAGTTTCCAGTTTCTCAACCAACAAATGCTGTAGAAAGGAAAATACCCCCCATTCCCCTCAACCACCCCAAAAAAAAAAATTAAAGTAAAATAAAACTCGCTACCAATCAACTCATGGGAATTAAGGATTCAAGAAAGAGGAAATACAAAGAACGACTTGAAGAGGAACTAAACCACAATATTTTCAGAACACCTTCTTTCTAAGCATGTAGCAACCCAACCATGTCACCAAGAACACATAATAAGAACAATTTATATAACAGCACGTAGAAATACAATAGGCAAAGCTCAATTGGTTGAACAGATACTTGGAAATTGAATATATAGGACCAAGTTCTTGACATGGGCATGTTACAGAGAATTGAACAAACATGAACCTCAAACATATGACCCATAAATAAATCTCAAATAACAACAAACTAAGATGAACGAAAAAAGGAAAGAAAGACATAAAGTTAGAAAGCAAACCTCCTTATTCAAAAGAGAGACTCGCTCACTTCCAGCGGAAGCAATGGACTTGGAGGTCCAATCCAAGTGCTGCTTCTTGCCCATCAAAGGAGGAAGCTGCGTTTTGCGGGGAATTGGAGATGGGTCAGAAAGTCGTTGGCAAAGTGAGCGGGCCAAAACTCGGGGACAAAGATCTTCGCAGGCCAAATGTTTTAAATTAAACCTTTCAAATAACTAAAATGGATTAATAATGATAAATAAATTTATAACGACAAGGAATTTTCTTTTTATAAACTTTGAGATGACCAAGACAAGTTACAACCCCCACCAGCACTACCTAAAGCCTCAAGGAGGTCAGGAATCACAAAAACATCAAGAATCTCACCCTCCCTAGCTATCAAACTCCAACTCCAGCTGCTACCCAATTCTACATGTGATCTTCCTTTTTTCTTTTGTTTTTATTATATATATACAAATATTTTTATTTCCCCTTTTGTGTGGCTGATAAATTGATAAGTCCGTCTATTATTTCGACTCACGAGTCACGACTGTATATATGCTAAACATCACGGATTCAGATCTAGTGTTAAGTTTTTAATAACATATTTTATTTTTATAATATAATTTAAAAACAACCATTGAGATTGCAACAAAGGACTCGAATTTTCTATAATTATAAATTTTGTTATTATTCTTGACCCGTCTCTTAACAGAAAATTGTTTAGAAACTTTAAAATATTTTGATCCAAACCTTAGAGATAAAAATGTAATTGTTACCGATGAGTGATTCGATCAATTAATTGTGATTACGCCTTATAAAATAAAGATTATTAATTTAAATCTTTATCTTTTTCTTAACATATCAAAAAAGGAAGAAATGCAATGAAAATATAAGCACCCCTACATATGATATCACGTCCAACCATTTTACCTACTTTATCTAAATATTTTTTTCCTGGGTATTAAACTATACTTTTATTAAGTATAATATGTGACATTTGAGAAGGACACAGCGTCGTACGTACAACGTGCCAAACATCAAGAGTTGTCCATTGTGGCGTGGTACAACTTACCTAACCCTGTAGATCTCTTGCCTTCTCGGAATATCCATCTGACCTACACCTTTATTTATTTATTCTCTTGTGGCCTGTGGGGGTGGATATTATTTATAATATTCGACCCCACTAACTCACTCCAATAATTATATTCTCTCTGTCCTTCCTTAATGAGTTGTTAGACAGTCCAAAAACATGAACTAGACCCTCCTCCCAAAAAAGCAAATATAATTATATAATTACAATAATTAAATATTAATAAATTTAAAGAACAAAATTAAATTTAGTCCTTAATTTTGAGTGTAATTTTAATTTAGCACTTCAATTTTTAATTTTGACAATTAAGTTTTAAACTTTGTCTCTAGTTTTAAATAAGTAGCTCAATCAATCTCATCGACAATTAATTGACGATACGTCACCACCACCAATTAGTGGTAGTCAACCGCCCCTCTTTAAAATAATTGTTTTGAAGTGTTTTAATTTGTTAATTATGGTATATTGCAATTTAAAATAATTGTGCGTAACACGCATAAATTAGTTAACATATGATGTGTTAAACGAGAGTCACGTAACATTAATTAATTGATTTGACATTTTTTTGTTCAAGTTACAAATTATGGAAATTGGGAACTTAAGAGAATAGTAACATGGTATAAAATGGGTAAGAGAATGTTAAGATGAACTCCATTGGAGCCGAAACTATTGTAGAATTTTTGGCAACCCACCTCAGGGCAGTGGTGAATAGTATATTAGCTTTAATGTATTTGTCAAATTTTATAAAATAGAGAATTAGTTCTTAGTTTGTAAATTTCATTAATATTTGAAATTAGTATATATGTTTTCATAAAAATATTTAAACAAGATTATGAATAGCTGAGATATATTGATGGGTTTATAAATCAAAATAAATTTAAAAATGAAGTAATTTTTATTCTAGAATTGGTTCATTTGGTTTTGAAACAATTCTGTGTATGGTTGGCCAAATCCCTAGAACCTCAATTTAGATAATATTGTTCAAATTGTTGCCAAAAGTCGAAATAAGGCCTGCTTAAGTAGATGGCTTATCAAGACCCAGCTCCAGCTCTACTGCTGTTGAACTATGCTTTGGGCTTACAACTGGTGTTTAATCTCTAGCCCATCCGATCACTTCCTAAGCTTTCGTATTCCGCCCAACCCTGCATGGCTGCATTTGTGAAACGTTAATGAAGTTTTGAGCATACTACAATTTTTATTATATATATGTATTTAACAAATTGACGTAACATGATAGTTTATAATTAATGAAGTGATTTAAGAATGTATTATTGACAAGTTAATTACTAATTAATTAAATTAATAAATCATTTTTTTTTTAACAATTATGAATTTACTAAGTCAATTCGTAAGCCTACGTTATTATTGATTATGCGCGGAAGACTTAAATACTTTTTAGTCATTGCTCTGGAGAAAAAGAAGAAGAAGAAAGATTTCTTTGATTGGCAAGTGGTGTATAGCTTATGAGGTTAGTGGCGTAGATTCACAAAAAGTGTTGTATAAAAGATTAGGAAATGTCAATTAAACTATATATTGTAATCAATTGACCAATAGATTTCATATTTGATGATAATGGACATAGCATGTAATGGATTCCATCCTATCGTTTGGAAATATAGAATAAAATAAGGGTTATAATTAGTACCTTTTCGGTTTGCACTTTTTTTTTTTTTTTAATTAGGTTTCTAAAATAGTCAAATCTAGTACTTCACCTATAAAAAAAATATAAAATTAATACCTCATTAGTTTACGTCAATCCTAATTAACGAAATTCTACGGCCAATTACCGTAACTGGCGGAAACGGAGGAAGGGGACTGGCATAGCCATGACCCCCGGTCCCTAATTCCTAAGAACAAAAAAAATTATAAGGTATTTTTTTTTCAGCCTACCATGCCCCTAACCGCGAATAGATATGTTTATTAATTATGATTTCCTTACTTTGGTTCTTCTTCATTCTACCTACTGGGCCACAAGTGGAGCTAGGTGAGGCAATGAATTGTTGCTATGGAAGTTTCGGGTTTTTCCCTTTTTCTTTTCTTTTTTTCTTTTTTATTTATAATTTGTAGTCTAAATGATATAATAATATTTTAAAGGGGTTAAATATCTAATATCCCCTTGGGGTTTCACAACTTTATTTTTTTCCCTTAAAGTTTGATTTTTATCATAAGATGTTCTGTGATTTTGATAAAGGGTCAAATTGGTCATTTTGTTAGTTAATAGTTAGTTGATTTATAATTGATATATTAACAAATGAAAATTTAATACTTGGCATAAGTGGCCACATCATCAGTGATGATGTGGCCACCTAGTTAAATTTTTATTTTTTAAATATTTTTTCAAACAAAAAAAAGACGAAAAAATATTTTTTCAAGGGGGTGGCTACGAATTTTTGTCTTTTTGTCTTTTTTTTTTTTTGAATTTTTTTTTAAAATAATAATTAATTAGGTAGCCGTCATTAGTGATAACGTGACCACTTATACCAAGTGTCAAATTTTCATTCAGCAAATTAAATCAACTAACAAAAGAACCAATTTGGTCCTTTATCAAAACGTATAATATCCTCGCGATAAAAATCAAACCTTATGGGTGAAAAATAAAGTTGTAAAACCCGGGGTATTAGATATTTAACCCTATTTTAAATTGCTTTATTATTTAATTAAAATAAATGAAGTCCTAAATTTAAAATATTATATTGACAAAAGTCCACGTAACAAAGTTAAATGTACAACGCCTGTTACACAACTTTATGTAGTTGGATTGAAGGAGGAGCTTTTACAGATGTCTACTATTTTTTTTCTGAATTTGTTAAGAGTCTGATTTCTTGCTCCCATGAGGAACCTCTCAATGCTCACCCCTAACTTCTTCTTCTTCTTCTTCTTCTTCTTCTTCTTCCTTCTTTCTCATATCTCAATTGCTACTTACACCTCCTTACGTACCTGTTGATGACATTACCCTCAACTGCGGCACTTCTGGCAGGGCAAATGATACGGATAAGCGCGAGTGGATTGAGACATTGGCTCCAATTCATGACTCAAATAGAAGAACCCAATCACAAATCTAACCACTCTGAAGCGGAAAGCCATGACTACTTGGATGCTGTCCCTACCAGACTGCCCGCATATCTTATTCCCAATTCACGTACGTGTTTCCTGTCAACCAGCCTGGCCTGAAATTCATTCGCTTGTACTTCTACCCGGCTTCTTACAGGTTTTGATAACGCTGCCGACTTTTTCACTGTCAGAGCGGGTTCGTTCACCTTACTTACAAACTTCAGTGCTTCACTTGCTAAGTCCTCGCGCGAAATCACTCTTTCTAAAGAGTTCTGTATGAACGTTGAAGCGAGTTTAGATGTAAAATTCATCCCATCTCCAAGTACTTCTGGTAAATTCTATGCTTTTATTAATGGAATTGAGATTGTCTCCATGCCAGACGACCTCTACTATGTGGGTCCAGCCGTCCATAAGTACGTCGGCCGAGATTCTCAGTTCCCCATTGACTACAAGATGGTACTCGAGAAGGTTGTTCGATTAAACGTGGGGGGGAAATCCATATCACCGGTGGGAGATACTGGCATGTTTAGAGAATGGTCTCGGCACGAAGATTATGCATTGGGTGGAGGCGTAATCATTCGTGATTCAGATGTGAAACCCATATACCTGATCATACCAAATTACACAGCACCTGATGATATCTACAAGTCCGCAGTGTCAATGGGTCCAAACAGAACCAAGAACTTGCTTTCTAATTTGACGTGGAAAATACCAGTTGATTCGGGATTCAATTATTTAGTAAGGCTCCATTTCTGCGAAATACAGCCCGAAATAACGAGAGTCGGCGAAAGGCCATTCCTTATCTATATAGACAATAAGATAGCCGACGGCAGGGCTGATGTACTTTTGTGGAGCAAAAGGAATGGGACGCCTGTGTACAGGGACTATGTGGTAAGGATTCAAAACAAGGGAGTTCATGACAAGGTTGATCTCTTCGTTGCTCTACACCCAAAAGATGCGATCAACGATGCCATTCTAAATGGTATGGAGGTGTTCAAATTGAGCGACCAAGATGGACGCCTTGCCGTTGCCGGACCCGATCCTTACAGTTTGCACTCTCCACCGGCGGCTCAACAACCTGCTTCAACAGCCAGCGAGTCCAAGACAAAAACAACAATCATTGCCATTGGAAGTGGTGCAGGCTTCTTGGTTATGCTCACTCTAGTGTGTTACATGCTTTTCTGGAAACTGAGGAAGACCAAGCACTATGCTTCTTACTATCCACTTTCCAAGTGCTGGTGCTGGCCTGAGTCAGAGCCAAACAAAGGAAAGTCAACAAGGACAAGAGCCTCGTCACTGCCGGAAGAACGATGCCGCCACTTCTCACTAGACGAAATCAAAACAGCAACCCACAACTTCCACGAAGAATTAATTATTGGCGTCGGTGGCTTTGGCAATGTGTATAAGGGTTTCATTGATGAGGGTACAATGATGGTGGCGATCAAGCGCTTGAACCCGGAGTCAAAGCAAGGTTTCCGTGAGTTTTGGACAGAGATAGAGATGCTCTCTCTGCTTCGCCACGTCCACCTTGTCTCTCTCATAGGATTCTGCAACGAGAAGAGTGAGATGATCCTCGTCTATGACTACATGACTAACGAGACTCTCCGCCAACACCTCTATGAAACCAAAAACGATCCCCTTTCGTGGAAACAAAGGCTCAAGATTTGCGTCGGAGCGGCATCTGGTTTGGACTACCTGCACACCGGCGTGAAGCAACCCATTATCCACCGTGACGTGAAGACCACCAATATTTTGCTTGACCAGAAATGGGTGGCCAAGGTTTCGGATTTCGGGTTGTCCAAAATGGGTCAAGATAACACGGCGGTTAGTACCATGGTAAAGGGTACGTGGGGGTATTTGGATCCAGATTATGCACGACGTCAGCAACTAACGGAAAAATCAGACGTGTACTCCTTTGGCGTGGTGTTGTTCGAAGTATTATGTGCCCGAAAAGCACTAGATAAAAAGGTCGAGACCGAGCAATGGCACTTGGCCAACTGGGCCCGGAAATGCATTGAGAGAGAGAACATCAGCATAATTGTTGATCCGTATCTAAAGGGCAAGATAGCTCCCGAGTGTTTCAAGGTATACGTGGAGGTTGCAGAGAGCTGTGTGCGTGATCAACCGATCCAACGACCCACGATGAAAGATGTGATGGAAAAGCTCATGTTTGCATTGAGCTACAGAGAGCGCGGACGCCAAAGGAGAAAATTAATCCTAGTGGTGAGCATAGCTATCCGGAGGTGGTATCATTTTGTGTTGCCAGTACCACTGGTGTTCCTCAGAACAATAATGTTTATAATGGACACGTCTTGGAAACGACTAGCGGGACCGGATTAACCACGACTATTACAGGGTTGACATACCCAAGTGATCTTGATTCTGATGCTATTACTAGTCAAGATGTATTGACGGACACCGCCAACTCTAAAGCTTAGGTTTGCTACATGTTTTTTCCAGTGGGGGGCAAAAAAAAAAGAAGGA
The DNA here is from genome assembly GCA_013348765.1 of Carpinus viminea. Lineage (NCBI taxonomy): Eukaryota > Viridiplantae > Streptophyta > Magnoliopsida > Fagales > Betulaceae > Carpinus > Carpinus viminea. The sequence goes on along the minus strand of CP054671.1, from coordinate 36,264,665 downwards.
GAAAAGTATGTGTATGATTGTGATTCAGGTCGTTTGACCATCACTTTTTCTTTTTTGAAAATGCAAGAAATTTTATTCTGTACACATGACAACGTATTTACATAGTCTGTACGTTAATATGGAACGGAGTGTATATTTATATTCTGCATGAGAATTTTATAAGTACGTACTTGACAGTTGACTCAATCGTTTGCATATATTAGATGAAGCTCAGAGAAAAATCCTCGCAAAAAATGTTTTTTTTCGCTGAAATCAAGTCACCTATGATTAATAATTATCTTCTTCTTTTTCATCATAAAAATCTTAATCATTTGTTTAATTTTGTTGGTACCAAGATTAAATGGTGGAAAGTTGGCTTTTCATATTCTGTAAACTCAGTCTCATTACATGATCACTGCAGGGTTCATCCTGTTTTGTTGGAGTTATATTATAATATTTCTAACATGTAATATAAGTAATAAATATTGGGTAAAAAAGTAATCACTCCTACTACTTTTACGTTTGTACCCAATTTCAAACATGTAAAGGGAGGCACCCGAGATAAGGTCCAAACACTTTTACCAACAGGCTATCACTGTTTTGGAAATTAAGCAACGGAGAGAAAAAAAGAAAAGTTAAAGAGAGAGAAAAGAAATATGACCCACTTGTAAAGCTAAAGTTGGAAGATATATCACCGAGTCTTCATTTTTTGTTGGTTCACTGGGTTGGTTTGTGTAAAGAATTATCACCCACTTGTTAAACTTTTTTGGCTAAAGTTTTTCTTTGTTAGATACATTGCGGATAATTATTGAAAGTTACTCGTTCATAAAATAAAAATAAAAAAGTTGGAAAGTAAGCCGCTTTTACTGAAAAGATTGAACTGGCAAGGATTCCTATGCGATAGTAGCTCTGTGGATTGCATGTATGGATATCGTTCGATCGGAAAAGCATCTCCATATGACAGTCACCGTGAATATATACGGCTCGGATTAATCCACACCAGCGCATAGATGAAATCTGACGCGTGTTTGATGATGACCGACTCATTTTGTTCAAACGCGCGCGATCATCCACTTTTAACAACTTGTATTCGAAGTTTAAGACGAGAAAGAAAATTGAAGGAAGCTTTCGAAACCAGAGAGAGGGAGAGAAAGTGATAGAGAGGGAAAGAGAGAAGGGCTTAGAGGAAGGAGGAAGGTGGTCTTAAAGAGCTCTACAAGTGCAAGCCTATCTAATTAATCTGGATTTCATTGGTGTTTTTTAATATTATTTGTTGGAAGATTTAAAAAGTTGAGTTAACTTGTTGGTTTCATTTCATTCTTCTATTTTTTTTAAAAAAGACACTTGAAATTACTGAATAACATTTTTCTTTAAGAGAAATATTAAATATACCATAAAAAAGAACGTAGTTGGAAAATAAGAATCATAAAGCTTCCACATACTAGCTACCCAAATTATTTTGTCATTGATGCTTTAACCTTTGAAATCATAGAAATAGTTTTGTGCCAGAAAAATTCCCTCACGGCAGGTTTTCTGCAGATTTATTGACTTAAATCCTGTCATTTCATGGGTACACGTTTAGGTCAATTCTAAAAGATTATCTCTCACTTTTCTTAAATCGGATGAAGAATTGAGCAGTAGTAACTTCTATAATTTAGCATTTAAAAAAGTAATATGTATCACTTACATATGAAAATCAAATGTTTTTACGTGCTTTTGTAATATAGTCTCAATATTACATAATAGAGTTTTAAGGTTATAGCCGTTATTAGCTATAACCATAATCATGACGGTTATCGATTTTAATAACCAAATCGCTAGATAATTATTATTTTATAACTTATTTTAAAGGTTGACAAAATGTTTCAAAAAAAATATGGAATAAAACATGTTTTTTTGGGCCAGCTTATATTTTTTTAGTAAGGCTTGGCCCAAAATATTACATACCACATTATATATTTTACATACATAGTTATAAATAAACCAAATTCATTAATCAAAATACAAATAAAAAATTAATATATTTTATTAATATAAATATTTAATATATATTTATATTATTATATATGAGAATTTATATCGAGATAAGAATTGAAGGTCAAAATTATTAAACTATGTGTTTTTTGACAAATAAATGACATGGGTATATCGCCTTATCATAAAATCCTTTCGTCAATTTTATTAATGTCGTTATTTTTTTCAAAAGTTTTTACCAATAAAATATTATTTTTTAAAATTTAATTTTAAAATAAAATATATTAAAATTAAAAAAAAAGAAAATAGAGGTGGCCGAACCACCCCATAGGTGGCTGGCGCTTGGGCCATGGGGTGGTTCGCCACCCCATGGTTTCCTAAGGCCGCCACCCTTTAATCTATGAAAAAAAAAAATAGAGGCCGGTCCTGGGGTGGCGAACCACCCCATATTTCAAGGCGGCCAACCCCCTATGGGTGGTTCGCCACCCTCTTTTTTTTTTTCTTTTTTAATTTTAATATATTTTATTTTTAAAATTAAATTTTAAAAATAATATTTTATTGGTAAAAATGGCGCTTTTGACAAAAGGTAAATCTAGCTAATAAAATTGGACGAAAAGGATTTTATGATAGGCGTCATGTACTCATGTCGTTATTTGTAAAAAAAAAACATTTAAGGATTTAATAATTTTGGACCTCCCACCCATGCCTTTCTGAAATAAATTCCCTTATATATAAATGAAGGAGGTTAATGGTTATATTCGTCTTACCCTATCTCCTAAAATCGCTAACCGCAACTATCTTAGACTGTTAATGATTTTTAATAATCGTCTACCAAAGTGGTTAACTGTTAACAATTAGCGGTTGCAACCCTAATTACATGATTGGGTTCATCCTGTTCAGTTGGAGCTATATTATCATATAATTTATAACATGTAATAAAAGTAATTATAAATATTGGATAACACGTGTAATCATTCAAACAACTTTTATTACATGATTTTTCTAATCATGTAAAAAAATTAGTTGGAATGGTTACGGTCGTACCAAATATTATTTGTTTATGATCCCCTAAACTAAAGGGAGGCACCCGAGATATGTATGGTCCGAACACTTTTACCAACCGGCTATCACTGTTTTGGAAAGGGGTGCAGCTGTTGTCCGGATGGTGCAAAAAGGGGGGCTTTTCTGCTCTCCACTCATAAGTTGACACCTAACATTTTAAGAAAAAACACACAAACTAAAATAAGATCAAAGCACCCATGCAGTCCCTGATTTTTCCTTTCTTTTTTTCTTCTTCTTCTCCCTCACCTCACGCACGCCTGGGTTTTTTCTTCTTCTTTTTTTTTTTCCTCCCTCACCTCACACACGCCTGGTTTTTTCTTTTTTTCTTTTTTCTTCTTCTTCTTCTCTCTCACCTCTTCGGCGACCCACCATTTCTGGCCAAACCATCTCCGACGACTTTCTTTATTTCCGGCCAAACCCAACTAGAAATCATTGAAAAACTCAAACCCAACTTCAAAAATCGTTTCTAATGCCTCAAAAATCGATTCTAATGCCACAAAATTCGTTTCTAATGCATCAAACTAAAACCTAAAACCTATAAGGGAAGGTTAACCCTTTTTTGAAATTTTATCATCCTAAATCAGACCACCGGAAGAAAAAAATAATAATAAAATAAAACCAAACCTACGGTCACGAGACCCAGGGTCTCTTCGTCGACTTCAGAGGTGGCCCTTCCCAAGACCCATGGAGACCCTCTGCACCGTGGGTTTCTTCCTTAATTCTTCTTCCTCCTCCTCTTTTCTTTCTTCTTTAGCCACCAATCAGCTGTTGTAGGTGTAAAAATTTTTTGTGCATTTTTTACCCTTTAAATGAGGTGTTAGCTTCTTAATGATAGGCAAAAAATTCAGCCTTTTTGCCACAACCGAACTGAAGTTATACTCTTTGGAAAGTAATAGAGAGAAAAGTGAAAAGTTAAAGCGAGAAAGAGAAAAGAAATATGACCCGGCCACTTGTAAACATAAAGTTGGAAGATAAACCATCCATTATATAGGAAAATGCTAGTTCTCCTAGTTCTCTTGTTCTTTTTATAAAACATGATTTAAGAAAAAATTGTAATTGCCTCCACCACCGGTTTTTTTAGGCATTAGCATCAAATCTGAGGCATTAGCAACAACTTTGTGAGGCATTAGCAACAAAATTGAGGCATTAGCATCAAATTTAGGATGATCAAATCCATTTTGGGTGATATCATCCCTAAAGGGTTAACCTTCCACCCTTAGGTTTTAATTTTGAATCCAAAAACAAGTTTTAAAGCATTAGAACCTAATTATTAACTCATAAAAATTAATCTGTTAGCAAAAAAACGGTATTACAATTTTATTTTTTATTAAATCATATTATACATAAGACTGGGAGAACACCAGGAGAACACTATGAGGAGAACCCCTAGCAAACCCCCATTATATATATATAAATTTTTCTGACAATTAAATTAAAAATTTAGACAATACAAAATCTATTAGCGAGCTATCAGGAAAAATCAAAAATCACATTATACCTGAGAAAAACTGGATATTGACTGCACACAAAAGAGATGTAGCTAATTAATGATTTAATTATAACGGAAAACTTTGCAAAGAATCCAACACATTATCAACAGAGAAGTTTTGATTATTTAATAAATCTCATATGTCCTAAGTTATTACATTTTATATGGCATAAATAATTAAATATATATATAGTTTCCTTTTTAAAAAATTAGGAATGATAGTAAGCAACCATATATATATACTAGAAGGAAATTGCGAGATTATCTAAAAATTGTAAACAAAAATCCAATAGTAATTTCTCTAATAAATTATCACTGAGTCTTCTTTTTTTGTTGGTTCACTGTGCATGGTTGGTTTGTATAATTAATAAAGGTTAAAGTAACTAGCTTTAGCTTTTGTAAAAGTTTTTCTTTATAAAGAGATACAACGTATTTTTCAAATTAAGGGCAGTGGTGAATAGTATATTAGCTTTTATGTATTTGTCTAATTTTATGAAAATAGAAAATTAGTTCGTAGTTTGTAAATTCCATTATTTGAAATTAGTATATATGTTTTCATAAAAAGATTTAAACAAGATTATGAATAACCGAGAGATATTGATGGTTTATAAATCAAAAAATCAATTTAAAAATGAAGTAATTTTTATTCTAGAATCGGTTCATTTGGTTTTGAACCAGTTCTGTGCATGGTTGGCCAAATCCCTAGAACCACGATTTTATATATCTCACTCTCTCAACCAACAAAACCATCTATTCTTCATTAATAAATAAATAAATGTTTCTATTTGCTTGACCAAAAAATGTAAAGTATTTTTCTGTACAGTCGAAATGAGGCCTTCTCAGATGGCCTTTCAAGACCCAGCTCCAGCCCTGTTGACTGTTGAACTATACTTTGGGCTTACAACTGATGTTAAACCTTAGCCCATCCTATCATCCAAAGCCTGCATTCGTAAATTGGTAATAAAGTAGACTAAAGTTTCCTAAATTTGGGCATAATTGAGGTGACATGATAGTCCATAATTAGTTTAAGTGATTAAGAGTGTATAATTGGCAGGTCAATCACTAACTAATTAAATTGACAAATCAAATTTTTGGCTTAATCATTTTATAAATTATGAACTGTCATGTCAAGTTGTAACAAATCGCATTGCGAGAGGATTTTGATTGACAAATGATATATAGTTTTTTTTTTCTAATTAAAAATGTAGGAGGAGCAACCAAAGTTGCTACTTTACTTTGATTTGATTATAATAGCACATTATCCTGGGAATCAATGATAGAAAGGGCTTAGACGGTAGAAAAATGCATGCACTCTCTCAAGCTGGTTAAACCATAACTTGACTTAGTATCACTAAAGATACTAGCAACACCTAAATTGGCATTATGAAAATAATTTCAAATGCTTTCCATTTGAAAGAAAATTTGACTTGAAGACCTTCCGTCCACAAACCATTAAGAATTAGCCCGAATGCTACTAAACTACCATCTTTGGTGGTAAGTGGTTTATAGTTTATGAGGTTTGTGGCATAGATTCACAAAAGTGGTGTATAGAAGATTTAGGAAATGCCAATTAAATTATTATAATCATTTGGCCAATATATTTGTTATTTGATGATAATAGACTTATCATGAATCGCATGTAATGGATTCAATCCTGCCGTTTGGAAATGAAGAATAATATATACATTTAAAAAAAAAAAACTACTAATTGCCTCTAATCCACTTAATTCACTCCATCCAGAGAGGGGCAAACTACTCCTAAACAAACCAAACACTCTCTAGTGCCTCATTCTCAAACTATTAATACTGTGGATGAGAGCCCTCTTAATTTAATTGAATTGTGTTGTTTTTTGGTTAAATAATGCTAATATGTAGATTGAATATCATGTGTCTAAGTATTAGATGAGCCAAAGTACTAAAACCCAGGGCATAGAACCAACAAAGATTAACATGGTTATCATTATAATTGTGGTTAAAGAGTCATTAAATTAAGAACTTTGAATTTGTCTCGTTGTACCAATGACTGTGAATATGATAAGAAGGTTCACCAAACTTACCGGAAAAAACAATCGATTTCATATCAAAAACATTTAAGTTTGTCTGGAGCATTAATCACGTAGTCCAGATTGCTATTTTTGGTCGAATATCAGAAAGGTCGTGGCCCCTATTCTGAGCCTGAGTGATTGGCCAAAACAAAAGCAAGATGTAGAAAAATGAAAAGGGTATAAAAGAAGAAGTGAAAAAGCAGAACATAATGGCTGCGTTTGCCAATGGCCTGGCTTAGAAAAAGTTGTCATTTTTATTTGTGCGTGGCAGACTACAGTGACAGGTTGCAGAAATTGTGTCTTTCAAAGTGTTTTTTTTGTTTTAAAAAAATTGAAAAATGCATGAGAACTTAACCCAACCTTCATGAGAATATGGCACGTGTGAAGGACTTTTGGCTCTTTCACTTTTCAAACCAAAAATTTGTAGCCATTCCACTGCAACCTGTCACCTCCTACTGCCATTTTACTGCAGCCCCTGCCTTAAAATGTGACATTTTACCCCCCTAAACTTTCAAATTGTGACAATTTAACCCATTTGACCTATTTATTCCCAAAATACCCCCAACACATTTTTTTCTTTTTCTAAAAAAAAAATCCAAAAACCAAAAAATATATAAATATATGTTGGGGTGGTGAACCACCCATAGGTGGTGGCCGCCACCGTTTCTTGTATTTTGGTTTTTTTTGGATTTTTTGGAAAAAATTGTGCTGGGGTATTTTGAAATAAATAGGTCAAATGGAAAATTCCACAATTGAAAGTTCAAGTGAAATCACATTTAAACTTTAGAGCAAAAGTGAAAATGGGTGGATACTAGGGGTAAGTGTAATTTCCCTTAAAAAATAAATAATAAAATCAAGGGGTGGCCAAATTTTTTTTAAATTGAAAATTTTCGTTTTAATTTTTTTAATAGAAATTTCCGTTTAAAACAATAAAAATCTTAGTTTTTAAATAATCATTTTTAATTAATATTTTCTTAAAAGAAATTGAATTTATAGGGTATTTTTATCTTATTGAGAATTTATATGGGCATTTTTATCTTTTTGCTAGCCTTTGAGGGGACATTGTCAATTGGATAGTAGTTTGAGGGGGTATGTAGACTTTCCCCAAAAAAAAAATGTCATTCTTAATAATTTCTAAAAAAAAAAAAAGACTTTTCCAAAAAGCAATGCATTTTTTTTTTTTAAAAAAAAAAAAAAGAAATGCTAGAGGTACCAAATCTTTTACTAAGGGAGCCTTACCAAAATGATGTGTAACTGATTTATTGGTATCCGTTACATTTCTCTTAATTAATTGTTTTATTCCTTTCTAATAGTTACACATTAGTTTAGTAAGGTTCTCTTAGTAAAATATTTGGTGTCCCTAAGAAAAAGCATTTGTTCATTTGTTTAGTACTGTCCTAGCTAGCTTCTGTCCAATATATATATGGAAATACTTTTGACTATTATAAATTATAATGATAATGATCTCTAGTAGGTATCATGTTTCTTTTTTTTTTTTTTTCTAAGCAAATGGGGAAAAAGGCTACAAGGGAGGATCTTTCCCATTTCTGATCCGAATGGAAGAGAGAACGGGGGATCCTTTGGGAATGCTTCCAAACACATGATGGGAAGCGGCCCATTTGGCTAAAGCATGTGCCCTAAAGTTGGCACTACGGGACACTTTCAAAGCAGACCAGCTTTGAAAGGAAGCTAAAACAACATTAATGTCTAAAATACAATTAGCAAAAAACCAAGAAGAAAATAGAGAGGGGTTGTTGATGGCTGAAACCACAAGCAAGGCATCTCCTTCCAAGGAGAAAAGATTACAACCAAAAGAAGCTGCCAATCTAGAAGTAAGTAGGGCAGCAAGTGCTTCTCCGTGAAGGGCTTCAGTGCAATTAAGCCTTTGAGTAGCAGCAGCCACAATGTCACCCTTATCATCACTAAGAACCGCTGCAGCCACAGCATAAGAGCCCCTGACAGCAACATCAAAATTGCCTTTAAACCAACCAGCAACTGGAGTAGCCCACAAGGAGGGAAGAGCCAAATCTTTCCAAGCCTTAAGGTGAAAATTGAAGGTGCAGGAAAGTTCATAGGAGACTTTTGAAGGAGAAGGCTGCACCCCATCATGGATGAGAGAGTTCCTGCATCTCCAAATAGAATCCATCAAAAGAGAAGCATAAAGCTGAAATTTCCTCACATCCACTTTAGGAATACCCAACAAGGCAACAGGAAAAATAATAGCTAAGATCCAGCTAGCAATAGGCCTAGAAAGGAAATCTGAAAAGGAAAAAAACCAAGGAGAGGAATTCCACAGAAAACCGGCCAGATTGCATTCCAGAAAAATATGCACCAGAGTTTCCAAGGGACCATTGCAAAAAGGGCAGCACCAAGCTGCTGGGTCTCCATTAACAATAAATCTACTAAGCTGATCCCTTGAAGGAAGGATATCCCATGCCACCTTCCATAGCAAGTGTTTCAACCTAGCTTGGATTTTTAAACCCCAAAGAGTAGTCCAAGCTTCAGCTGAAATAGGAGAAGACCTACCTCCCATAGACAAGGAAAGCTCATGAGCAAAAGAAACCGTGAATAAACCTGAGGAAGATGGAACCCAACTCCACTTATCAAACCTAGGAGAGGTCGGCAAATGAATGCTAAGAATGTTCTGCACCGTGGTGGGCTCAAAGAGATCATATAATAATGCAGAATTCCAGTCATGACCATTAGAAGAAATAAGATCTGCAACAGAATAAGAAGGGAAACCAACCAAATTCTCATTCGGAATAGGCTTAAAGTTAGGCATCAAAGGGATCCAAGGAGTATTCCAAATATCGACATTCTGCCCATTAGAAATAGAAATACATGCACCCTTCTCCACCACTTTCCTATTCTTTTGAAGTCCTTTCCACAACCAAGAGGAAACAGAATTAGAAGGAGCAGATAAGAATGAGACTCCATTCTTAAGATATTTACCTCTAAGGGAATCCACCCATAGGTGAGGCTGGTTTGAAACCATCTTCCACCCAATTCTCGCTAAAAGAGAATTATTCATATCTTCCATAGACCGGATTCCAAGACCTCCCAAAGATTTAGGTTTACAAATGTTGGCCCAAGACAAAAGAGAGAGACCATGCTTTTTATCTTGTGGATAGCCCCACCAAAATTTTCTAATACAAGAATTAATAGAAGCACAAAGAGACTTTGGGAGCAAAAATAAAGACATGAGATAGGTAGGAATAGCATTAATCACAGACTTAACCAGAGTGGTTCTTGCAGCCTGAGATAGAAGCCTAGCTTTCCAACCTGAAATTCTAGCAAGAATTTTGTCTTTGAGGTCAATGAAGGAATCTTTCTTCCTCCTATGCATAAAGAGGAATCCCGGATATTTAGCCCTAGAGGAGCAAGGCCAAGTGAAGAATACCATTGACAGCTTCTTTAGCTGCAGATTTACAGTTCCTACTGAAGAAGATAGCAGACTTAGCCATATTGATGTGCTGCCCAGACCATAGGGAATAAGTGGTGAGGCACTTTAAAATAACCCTTGCTTCAAAGGAGTTGGCCTTGGAGAAAACAATAACATCATTAGCAAACAACAAATGAGAGATAGGAGGGCATGTCCTTGCCATTTTAATACCATGAAGGAGGCCCAAGTTTTCTTCTCTCACAATGAGTCTAGATAAAATATCAGCACCCATGATGAACAAAAAAGGGGAAAGAGGATCTCCTTGCCTCAAACCTCTAGAGGGAAAAAACTTACCAAAAGGGGCGCCATCAATGAGGATAGAAAAAGAAGAAGTGGTAATACATTGGCTTATCCATTGGATCCAAGTAGAGTTGAAGCCTAACAACTCTAGGATTTTAAGCAGAAAACCCCATTCCATAGAGTCGAAGGCCTTTTCCATATCTAGTTTCAAGGCCATAAGACCACCATTACCCTTCTTATGCTTCATGGAATGAAAGACCTCATGAGCTAGAATGGTGTTGTCATGAATAGACCTTCCTTTAAGAAAGGCTGATTGAGTAGGAGAAATAATCTTATTCAAGATAGGCTTAAGTCTATTAGAAAGGATTTTTGAGATAATCTTGTAATTGAAATTGGTGAGACTAATGGGCCTAAAGTGATGCACCAAATGAGGGTTATCGATTTTGGGAATGAGGGCTATATTGGTGTGATTAAACTCCTTCAACATAAACCCCCCCTGAAAAAAGATTGGACTGAATTCACCACACTCTCTTTCACAATGGGCCAATAAGACTTGTAAAACAATCCTGTCATACCGTCAGGACCAGGAGCCTTGTTTAAACCCAATTCAGATATAGCCAAAAAAATCTCTCTCTCATCGAATTAAACAAGAGAAACATTTTCCTCATCGATTTACAACCTTATCAACCAAACTAATGAAACCACGATCAAAAAACCTGAGTAGATGCAAACAAGGAACTGAAATGTTGCACTAAATGATTACCAATATTATCTCTACCACACAAAAGCAGTACCATTAGCGTCTTTAAGGAAGAGAGAGAGTTATACCTGCGCCTCTGAGGTAGAAGCATGGAAGAATTTAGTGTTAAGGTCTGTGCAGGTAAGCCAAAGCTCTCTGGACTTCTGCTTCCAAAGAACTTCTTCTCTCAACAATTGCTCTTGCAATTCAGCTTGCAAAACAGATTCCCTTGCTGCATTGACCGGAGAATGGGGGCTTGATTGAATTGCCCCAATATCAGTCATCAAAGTTTTAATCTTGTGTTGAATGTGGCCAAAATGGTGCTGGTTCCAGATTTTCAAAGCACTCTTTGTGCTCTTCCACTTTCTGCTTAAAGAGAAAGCTGGAGATCCCTCAACCTCAGGCAACCAAGCAAGCGCCACAACAGAGTGACTAGACTGATCCCGAGTCCAAAAAGCTTCAAACCGGAAAGGCTTAGGAAGATTCCTATAGGAGCCTTCCGTAGAAATTAAAATAGGGCAGTGGTCCGATTGGGTGGCCGTAAGATGGTTTACCAGAGCATTGGGGAAAAGATGAACCCAATTATGGTTTGCCAACCCCTATCCAACCTTTCCCTAATATTATCCCTACCAGTTCTGCAATTGCTCCAAGTGAATTTATTCCCCACAAAACCAAGATCCACTAAGGCATTGTAATTAACAAAATCCACAAAGTTACCATGAGAAGAATTACCAAACTCACGGCCGCCACTCTTCTCGGCTGCAGACAAAATGGAGTTGAAATCCCCCAGCAGCAGCCAAGCTCCACCAAAAGAGTTCCCCATAGCAGACAACTCAGACCAAAAAATATCCCTACTCTGGCTGTTAGAAGGAGCATAAATCCCCGAAAACAGCCAAGGGCAATGAGTAGGATCAGAGTACACCAAGCAAGCTATACAATTCCTGTCAAGACGGACAGGTTCGATATCCACACCATTCTTCCAAGCCAAATAGAGCCCTCCTTGAAGACCAGAAGGAGGCACCTCTAGCCAGGCAGAAAAACCCAAACCAAATAATGAAGGCTGAAAACGAGAGGACGAGACTTTTGTTTCAGACAAAAACAGAAGATCAGGACGATAGTTTCTTATCAAGGCGCGGAGAGCTCGAATTGTAGGGCCCCGAGCCAAACCCCTACAATTCCATGCAAGAATCTTCATTGAGCTGGGGGAGGTTGAAACCTTCGACCCCTGCAATTTTGGAAGCATTCTGCCCTTCCACATCAATAGCAACAGCAAGCTGATCATCCGCCACCTGGGCATCTTCTCTAGAAAGAATTCGGATTGGGAACTGATTGTCTGTTTTTGGTTTTTTGAAAGAAGGAAAATTGGAGTATGGGTGGAACCGTTTTTTACTAGAGGTACTGTTTGGGTAGCGAGGAGGTTTTGAAGTTGGCAGGGGGGAGGGGGGAGAATTGGGGGATTGAGAGGAGGCATGGATGGCTGAAGGAGCCGAAGAAGAGCAGCTCGAAAAGATGGGGGAATCTGCTGGGCCAGCTTTGTTCGGGGACAGGGGCGAGGGGCAGAAACTTTGAGGAAGAAGAGACTTGTCCGAATTTGGAAGAGAGGCAGCGATACACGTGGCCTGAGTTGGGTGAGTTACGACTGAACTATTGTAACTAGAATTGGAGTCTTCGGTAACCACAGAGGAACTAGAAGGACCAAGGCCCAATGCAGCAGCTGAAACAAAAGGTGGCCACGTAGGTTGTGTAAGATGGATGTTGAGAGAGTTGAATTTTTCAATACTGGAAAGTATTAAAGGAGGGGTAGAGTGTTGGGGCTGTGAGTTGACAAAAGAGGACTTTCCCATTAATGCTGACACTGTGGAAGTGGGGCGTAGGGTGATGGGACCAATGCTATTTTGAAAAGAGGGAACAGTCCTTGAGACACTCGGCTGCAGTGAGTTGGAGTGATCATACTGACTCGACCGAGTATTATGAGTAGACTCAGAAGCCTCGCTGATGGAGGCCGGCACCAAGGCAAGAACATCAGAACTCCGACATTTTGGTTGGATCATCTGAACCACCCTGCTGGTTTTTGGAGATTTTGCCTTCAACATTTCACCATACCTTCCATGATCAGGTGGCCTAGGCTCCACAGGACATGCAAAGGAGAGATGCCCTATTCTACCACACGTATAACAGTAGTCCGAAAGCCTCTCATACATATACTGCACCCAAAGAGGAGCCTTTGGAGGCCTGTGATGAGTGAATCCCGGGACAAGAGGATTCAAGAGATTCAGGAGGACTCTGAAACGAAGAAAACCTTTACGAGCCGGTTTGGAGCAGTTTTCATTATCAATCTCTTGCAAAACTCCCAGACTTGCACCAATGTTTTCAGCATTTTCAACCGTGATCAGCTCCAAAGGAAGATTGTGCACTTGCACCCAATAAGCTGCTTTGGTGAAGTCCAAATCTTCAATGGCATCCTCAGCTAACCATCTTTTAAGAAAGAGTGGTGATCCTTTGATATTCCAAGGAGAGTAATCCAGCACTCTGTGAAGATCTTCCAAACTTTCGAAAGTGAAAACCATCATATTATCTTCCTTATCTTCCGAGACTAAGGATTTCAAAAATTTCCATGCTTGAACAATGTTGTTTTTGATAGAGATTTTTGAAAGGGGTTGGGATGATAGTATTTTTCCAACAAGCATGAAGGAGGGGGTTGTATCAGGGCTTATAGGGGGGATAGATAGGATAGGTGGAGTATCAGACCAGCCCAGGGAGGAGGTTTGGCTGGTTAAGTCGTCAATCTCAGAAGTAAGGTTAGCCATGAGAAGAACCAGGAGGATGGAGCAAGGAGAAAGGAAACAGGAGATACTCTACAGGAGAGCGGGGTTCATCAACAGTATTATCAGTAGGTATCATGTTTCACGTGATCCTTTTTAATAACATAATAAACTAATAAAGGCATTACATGAATGCTTCTTGTCTACATTGTACGGATCGATCAAGTAAACTGAATCATTTACATACGTACTCTATAGTTCAAAATAAGCAATGCTTGTATTACAAATTATAAGGCGCGGTTCTTTGTCAATTATAATATTCGCTAATTATTTTATTTTTTAGGAGCAATGTGCACCAAATGATTGAATTAACTTTCTTAGAATCAATAATTGATTGAGTTATCCATGTGTTATTATGATAATATAAAGTTAGAGCGTATGTCTTCTTACACCCCGCCACCAACTCCAAAAAGCTTTTTGTATGCTGTTGAAGGGTGGGAGCATCTTCATATATATACCTGTTGAAACCACACGCAATAATGATGAACAATATAAAATTGAAAAGAGAGATCAAGAGAGAGTTGAGACACAGATTTAACGTGGTTCAACAATTTGCCTACGGCCATAGAGGGGTGGCTATTATTCTGATGATAATTTAGGTTTACAGTAATGATATATATATATATATAGGAAAACATCCAAAACCCTACTCGTACGGAATCCCTAAAATACCCCCACACCCCCACAACCTAGTTGTTCCTCCCGCAAACTTAATTACGCCTATAGGTCAATAGACTCCTACTCTATGAACATCGCGATATGCTTCTGCCTACTTGACCCTCCATTAATGTTAATATAAGCTACTAACTCCAACAATACCCATGCAAGACAAATAAAAATTCATCCTTAAAGTTCTCTACCACCTTGCTATGGCTGACCCAACCTTTCTTGTAAAACCACAAAAACAACTTTAAGTAATATTAGAGTAAAATAGTACATGAAATATTATAATATATATACTGCCAGAGAGCCAAAAACTTCTAATGATAATGTGCGTAAAATGTGAAAAGCATAAAAGAGGCCAATTCATGAGCCTCCAAAGTACCCGATAGAAATCGCAGCAGACCAGAAATGACAGTGCATGGTAATGGTCCCACAACATGATACTAGAAAATTAGGACAAGGTATGAAGTAATAAGTGGGATTTCGAGAGAAAACTGATCATACTTGAACTATACTTTGGGCTTCCTAAGAGTTAAGGATATTGTTAGAAGCTTTGTAAGACCCAAGAAAATAATTTAGTTTATTATTTATAATTTCATAATAATCTGAATTAATTAGTAGAACAAATTATACATAGAAGGATTTGGAATAATAGATACTCATAATAATAATAATGACTTTATATCATAATTTAAATATAAACAAAATTGATTAATAATATTTATGTGATAATAATATAATAATATTATTTAATGATGATGTTATATATATATATATGTAGGGCGGATGTTATGAGGAAATGATGTTATATATATGTATGACGGATGATATATATATATATATGACGGATGTTATAAGGAGATGGTGTTACATATATGTATTTATGTATTGATGATATGATAAGCATAACCATGCATAGCATATGGTTTTATGATGATAATGATTTGTTTATATTTTTATACTAGACGTATCATATATAACATCATATCCTTATAATTAAAGTAATCTTTTCGAAATGCTAAATCCATCTGATTACCTATACTACACATGGGAGGGCTAGATTTAATCTTAAGTCTCCAATATCACATTAAATGCCTGCAATTGACTGTATCATTAGACTTGGTCACATTATCAAACTCTAAACCCTATTGCACATGTAACTACCCGTGTGCTCTTACGTGACCTATCTCATTTTCTTACAACTAGGTAGTAGACATCTCAATCTTTTCACAAACAAACATAATTAAAGACTCATTCTAATTAAATTAAGTCTTTAACTATTTAATGCCTTAACAACTTTGTTAAACTAAACTATTATCTTATAACATAATATATATTTAATCACTAACTTTAGAAGCATATACATAAACTCTAAGTTAGGCATTACACCTAACCCTATAATCATTATTCTCTAATGCTTATTTATTCATTTTATTCTATAACCTTATCATATTCTATGTTTATCAACATGTTTACCATTAAAGCTCATTATCTTTGTTAGACCATTAAACCCATCTATTTATCTACTTACTACTTATCACATTATATATACCTATTTACTCCCGTAACATATATTTATTCATTCTTATTGTGGTTTACCCCAATTTATAGTACTCATAAATACTTACAATAATTACTATGATTCTAATATGATATTAAAACCTAAACCACATGTATCAATTTCCATAAAGCCCGTAAGTCTAGGGTTGATTAACACTCTAAATGCAATTAACCCATCTAATTAGCCATTTTAGTGTTTACAGCGCAATTGCGCATAATGTATATCGATATGAATGGTTGCATATGATGATTTTTATACTAGGCGTATCAAGCTTGCATTAGTCTATCTATTAGAGACTACCATGTTGCATGTTTGATGGGAGTTGCAACCCCCATCAAGCATATATGCATGTTAATTTATTGATTAGAAAAATGATAAAAATTATTTTTCATTTCATCTTTCACCTATTTTCTTATAGTGAATGGGTAAATTAAATTTGTAAAACAGATAATGATGTATGTAGCATATATAACTAGATTGATTAGGAAGGACTGAATATATTTTAGTCATTGCTCAAAAAAAAAAGGATGGATATTTGAATTGGCTAAGTGGTGTATAGTTTATGAGGTCAGTGGCGTAGATTAAGTGTTGTATAAAAAAGATTAGGAAATGTAAATTCAACCAATTGGTACCGACCAAATTAAACAAATGATTAAGATTTTTATAATGAAAAGAAGAAGATAATTATTAATCATAGGTGACCGGATTTTAGCGATCAGGGTGCCGACAAACTAAGTCTACTTCATTGAGTATGTACCTCTTTCACTGGACATTATGGTGGTGCTATACTTCCACAGTTCCAACTCAATTACTATCAATGCTCCACGCTCTTACATCACAGCGTAAAAAGCTTTGATAAAATCATAGTTACAAATTATAGATGCTTACATAAAAATTAAAATTTAAATCTTATCTATGACAAGAATATCCATTACACAAGTAATTTTTAATTGTAGCATCATATATGTTCCAAACAAATTCAATTTAATGCATAATTAACTCATATTTCTCTACTTTTGTAGCAAAAAATCCATACCGAAACTCATCCTCCTAAGCATGAGAGCCAGAAAACGGATCATATCCACAACCTAAAGGTTTGAATAATCCTTATTCAAACAAAATTACAAAAAAAAAAAAAAAAAAACTAGCCTCCACATGGATCTACTCCTGAGAAGACTAGATTTACTCTTCATCAACTCAAAACGGTCAGAAAACTACATCATTCTCCTCGTAGATCGCTCACAAGAGCATATCTAAAAAGAAAAAAAAACTCTTATTCAAAACAAACAAAACAAGAAATACAACCATAAAAAATAGCAACCGGAACGGAGGAGATGATAGGCACTGGCCAGTGTTGGCACGTTATAGAGGAGATGGGCAGCACAACACCTTGGTAAGAGGACGAAAGTGGCCAAAATTGCTGCATATGGTCGAAAAATATCTAAAAAAACACCAAAAAAAAAATGTAGAAGGGGAGGGAGAGATTAAGAAGGGGGAGAGAAGGAGGGAGCCGGTTCCTCCTCCTCTCAAAATGGTTCTCTCTTTCTATGTGATTCTTAAGTTTGCTGGTTATTGCAGTATGTATGGTTTCAGGCTCATTAGCCTCCTCTCCTTTCTATGTGATTCTTAAGTTTGTTGGTTATTGCAGTATGTATTGTTTCAGGCTGTTGTGAGTACACTTGTGGGTGTTGTATCCCACATTGAGAAAATATAAAAGAAGAGAGTGTTTAATATATCTAAGTGGACCTTAGCCCATTAGCTTAGGCTTTTGGGCTAGAGTTGTGTTCAATTATGTATATTAATGTACTCTTGGTATAAACTCCATATCGCTTTATCTCCCAACAATGGTATCAGAGCCACGGTTACTTTCACAGACAGGTGTCTGCAGACGCCGTCAGGGTTGGAGTTGTGTCCCTTTTAGCAACTCTTGGCGTGAGACACTCTTGGAATGTAGAAAGACTCTGGCGAGGGGAGTTTAGTCAATGTGAAGAGACTCACAAGTGAGGGGAGATTGTTGTGAGTACACTTGTGAGTGTTGTATCCCACATTGAGAAAATATAAAAGAAGAGAGTGCTTAATATATCTAAGTGGACCTTAGCCCATTAGCTTAGGCTTTTGGACTAGAGTTGTGTTCAATTATGTATATTAATGTACTCTTGGTATAAACTCCATATCGCTTTATCTCCCAACATCATTAGCCTGTGGTCTTACACTCTTGCTCCTGCAATTAGATGAAATGGTGGAAAGCTGGCTTTTCATATTCTGTAAACCCCGTCTCATTACATCATTGATTCATCCTGTTTAGTTGGAGCAATATTTTCATATTTCCAACCTGTAATAAACGTAATAAATATTGGGTATAACTGTAATCACTCCTACAACTTATATTACATCATTTTTCTAATCATGTAATAAAAGCGGTAGGAATGATTACTTTATGATCCACTAACGGGAGGCACCCGAGATATGGTCCGAACACTATTACCAACAGGCTATCATTGTTTTTATATGTCTACATAAGTAGGAGAGGAAATATTCAAACTAATAACCTTTATTTTATTAGACTATCACTGTTTTTCAAAGCAATCGAGAGAAAAAAGAAAAGCTAAAGAGAGAAAATAAATATGACCCACTTTTAAAAATAAAGTTGGAAGGTAAACCATCCATAAAGTGTGTATATATATATATATATATAATTTTCAGTTATAATTAAGGGTTAAATACTAAACATTCCCCTAGAGTTTTACCTTTTTTATTTTTCTAATCATATAATAAAAGTAGTTGGAATGATTACGTTTGTACCCAACATTATTTGTTTACGATCCCCGCTATCACTGTTTTGGAAAGTAATGGAGAGAAAAATGAAAAGTTAAAGAGGGAAAGAGCAAAGAAATATGACCCACTTGTAAAGATAAAGTTGGAAGATTAACCGTCCATTATATATATTAATTTTACTAACAATAAAATTAACAATTTAGACAATGCAAAATCTATTAGCGAGAAAAAAATAAAAAATCACATTACACCTGAGAAAAACTGGATATTGACTACACACAAAACCGATGTAGCGAATGATTTAATTATAACTGAAAACTTTGCAAAGAATCCAACAAATTATCGACAGAGAAGTTTTGATTATTTAATAAATCTCAGATGTCCTAAGTTATTACACTTTATGTGGCATAAATATATATATTTTCCTTTTAAAAAAATTAGGAATGATAGTAAGAAACCATATATACTAGAAGGAAATTTTATGGCAAGATTATATAAAAATTGCAAACAAAAATCCATTAGTAATTTCTCTAAAAATTATCACTTAGGCCCCGTTTGGTTCGCGGATTAGGCTCTTGGATTGGACTAGCTAACACTGGTGTTAGCTAATCCTTTGTTTGGTAACATGCTATTCCTGGGAGTAGTTACTCCCATGGGACTACTAATCGCATACAGACAGGATTAGCTAAGCCACTTAAAAATGAGTGGCTTAGCTAATCCTTTCCTGTGGGATTAAAAATATTGTGTAAAATTACCCAAAAAAACCCTACGCTTCTCACACCTCTCACGATATTATCTCTCAAAGCAACGTTCTTCATCTCTCAAAGCAACGATCTTCATCTCTCAAAGCAAGATATCTCTCTCTCGTCTCTTCTCTTCGATCTCTATTTTCTTGGTTATTTCATTCTCATTGTGTTTCTTGGAAATTTTTTTTTCTTAGTTTTTTTTTTCCTTCTTCGTTCTCTCTCGTATTTCTTCATTCTTTCTCAAATTTTTTTTTTCTTTCTCTTCCCTCAAAGTTTTTTTTTCTTTATTCTTTCTCAATCTTTTTTTTCATTCTCTTCCTTGAGGGTTGTATTTTTTTTTTTTTTCAAATCACACACAATTTTGCTTTTCTTCTCTCAGTTTTTTTTCCTCATTCAGATGGAAATCACCGATATAAAATATGAAATATGGTGATTATGTTTTTTTATATAAATAATTTTAATTTTCTAGCATAATTGCAAAAAAAAAAAAAATCCAATGTACATGACATAATTAAAAATATATATAATATAATTGTTTATGTTTTGAAGAAAAAAAAGGTCCTTAATAATATAAATTGTATTCATATTATAAGGGTATTTTAGGAAATAAGATCAAAATACGATTCTATTCACCAACATATTGCATTATACCAAACGAAAGAATAGGATTAGATAATCTATTCCAGCGTTACAACCAAACAAAGGAATATGAATAGCTAATATATTCCTAGTAGTAGCTAATCCCAGTAATAGCTAATCCTTTTCCAATGGACTAGACAATCCACAAACCAAACGAGGCCTTAGTCTTCTTTTTTTTTGTTGATTCACTGTGATTGGTTTGTATAAAGGTTAAAGTAGATAGCTTTAGCTTTTGCTAAAGTTTTTCTTTAATAAAGAGATACCTTGTTGATAATTATTGAAAGTTACTCGCTCACTTAAAAAAGAAAAAAGAAAAAGAAAAAAAAGTTTGAAGATAAGCCACTTTCATTGAAAAGATTGAACTGGCAAGGATTCTCGGATTAAGCAATCAAACCCTAAAATGTTATGAGATGCATGGCAGAATATTTTTGTAAAATAGAGAATTAGTTCGTAGTTTGTAAATTCCATTATTTGAAATTAGTATATATGTTTTCATAAAAAAATTTAAACAAGATTATGAATAGCTGAGATATATTGATGGTTTATAAATCAAAAACTCAATTTAAAAATGAAGTCATTTTTATTCTAGAATCGGTTCATTTGGTTTTGAACCAGTTCTTTGGTCGGCCAAATCCAAATATAGAACCTCAATTTTATCTGTCTCTCTCAACGTATATACATCGCCGTATTATTGCGTAAAATCCATCTATTGCCTAAACTCATAATTTTAGTTTACATTTGCTTGACCAAAAAATGTAAGGTATTTTTCTGTAAGAGCAAGCTCTTGCTTGGACCAGAAAACTAGTGCTCTGCTGACTGTTAAAATATTATTTGGGCTTACAACTGATGTTTATCCTTAGCCCATCCAATCACTTAGCGAGCTTTAGCATATCGTCCGAAGCCTGCATCCGTGAATCGTTAATGAAGTAATTTTAATTTTTGAGCATGCTATACAACTTTTATTATAATTGTTAGGGGTAATTATTTTTTGCTCCCATGAACTACAGCGTATTAATACTTTCCTCCCATGAACTACCAACTATGACACTTAACCCCATCAAACTACCATCTATGACACTTTCTCCCATTTCTGTCAGTCAAATGGGTTAAATATAACGGTCAACCATTTTAAATTTTTTTTCTTCCATTTTCCCTGTCACTTCAGATCAATAAAATGATGCTTATACCCTCATAAACTCCCATCCAAAAATTTAAAGTGAAGGCAAAAATGGAAGGAAACAAATTTAAAATAGCACATGCAAGTCATATGACCATTGACCGTTTGTTTTAACCCCTTTGACTAACAGAATGGGGGAAAGTGTCATAAGATTGTAGTTTGATGGAGTCAAATGTCATAGTTGGTAGTTCATAGAAAAAAAATGTTAAGGCACTATAGTTCATAGGGGCAAAAAGTAATTATTCCTAATTTTTAACAAATTGACGTATTATTTATAATTAATGAAGTAATTTAGAATAAATAGTTAACAACTTAACTATTAATTAATTAATTAAATTAACTAATTAATTAGTTTATTTAATCATTTTATCAATTATGAATTATCACATCAATTTGTAACAAATCGCATCAAGCATACATGATTATTGATTACGGAAGACTTAAATATTTTAGTCGGTGCTCAGGGAAAAGAAGAAGAAAGAAGATAATTTTGATTGCCAAGTGGTGTATAGTTTATTTGGTTAGTGGCGTAGATTCAAAAAAGAGTTGTATAAAAGATTAGGAAATGGCAATTAAACTATTAGAATCAATTGACCAATAAATTTCTTATTTAATGATAATAGAATTTTTTTTTTTTTTTGACATATCCACATAAGAGGAGGGAAAGAAATTCAAACTAATGATCGACTTCCGCTTTATGAGACATAATCCTAACCAATTGAGATACCCTGAGAACTAATGATAATAGACTTATCATGACATCATTGACATGAATCGCAATATCGCATGTTTGGAAATATAGAATAGAGAATAACTTAAATAGAGGTTGAACAAAAATGTATTTTTGTGTTACCATTCATCCTTTGACACATAAGCATAATACACAATAAGAAAATAAATACAACCGTACCAAATTATTAAGATAAAAAATAAAACAATTAATTAATGAGAAAACCTTGAATCCGAATGAGAGAGAGAGGTTAGCAGGTCACGCCAGACTCGTGGGGCTAGTCACAGCTAGACCTGTTTCTCCAACGCCGAAACTCTTTTTTCGACCTTTAGGGTGATAAAATTCATAAAGAGTTTACTTTCCACTTCTAAGTTTTAGTTTTGAATAAAAAAAAACTAGTTTTAAAGCATTAAAAACAGGATTAGAGGCAGATCACGATAGTTTCAGGCGAGTTTTGAGGTGAGTCATGGCGAGACCCATGACTGGGGTGGCCAGCGAGCCACCCCAGATCCGGTTGGGGTAGCTGCTGATTAGTGCCATAGTGGACATGGAGACCAACGGTGTTGCAGTCCGGTTTGGAAATTTGTTGGTCATGGGTCTACGGCGAACGGTCGTGGAGTGCAGATTTGCGATGAACAACAGTGTAGTTTGACTTAATCATTGTTAAAGTAATGATTAAGTGATTAAATTTACCTCTTCCTATCAGCTTAAGCTTTTGGGATAACTGGTAATTTAACATGGTATCAGAGCTAATAGGCTAACGCCAATGATTAGATTCTGGGTTTATTTTTCGGATTGTTTTCACAATCACGAAACCCTATCGCTTCTATCAAATTCTGTTTATTTGCTTTGTTTTTATTTCTTAAGTCTTTTGTTCTCATTTCCATGTAATTTCTTTCATTTTCTTGCAATTTATTTTTCTCTGTTTTAGATTGTTTTTACAATCACAGAACTTTGTCTTTTGCAAGTTTATTTTCTGTATTCTACTTTCTGTTGCACAGAAGTCATGTTTTTCTGTACGAGGGTTGACAACTTCATCGTCTGGATCGAAGAAGATCCGTGAAAGCCCCATCGAGATCGGTTTGCCGACGCCTCGGTTGTCCGTTGGATAGATCTCCCTCCGGTGATTCCAGAAGAGTCGACCACATCTCCATCCGCCACACCATCTCCTGCTGTTCCCAATCAACCGCCGGATCTTCGCCGGATCTCAATTAGCGCACCGATCTGCCCGCACCACCAGCCTTCTTGGTCAACAAACCACCACGGTGGTGTCTCACCAGATCGGTGGATCAGGCAAATTCATGCCATTCCAGACTTGCAGCGTATCGAAACACATTACCAGCCACTCCTATCTGCGCTCGACTCACGCCACCATCATGGCTCCATCCGACCAGATTCGCAAAAGTGCCTTGATGAAACACGGACTAGATCCACCTCCGGAACCTTTCCAGCGTCCCGGTCACGGCCAAGCTCCTGCCAAATCCGATCAATCGGCGACGCTCCTCCCATCAATCCGCCATCCTTTCCTCTAACCAAATATGGCCCATCACAAACAAGGTTCTGTGTATTTTGTGCTTGAGAGAAAGTGAGCAAAGTGAATTTGTTAGTCCAAGAAAAAAAAAAAAAAAAAAAAAAAGAATGAATGAAGGAGCGACACAAGCGAAAATTGGGGAATTTGTCCCTCCTTGTCAACACTAGGGAGACTTTGAGTCTCTCTCTCTCCTCTCTGCAAGTGCAAGCACAAGAAAGATGTATTGGTTTTTTCAAAAAAAAAAAAAAAAAAAAGGAAGAAGGTTCACATGTAGCAAATGATGTTACTGCACCTTCCACCTGTCGCTCAAAGGAGACTTTGTCCCTTGACGCAAGAAAAGAGGGGAGGCTGAGTGTGCTTTGTCCCAGAACATGCTCCTGAGATTATTTTATCTCGTCGAAAAAAAAAAAATTGAAAAGAGGCCAAAGATGCCCATAAAAGAGGCTCAAGTTGCCCACCAAAAGAGGTCATAGTTGCCCATTTTTAGCCCAAAGTTGGCTTGTTGGCCTATAGTTGGCTCCATATAATTTGGCCTTTGTGGTATTGTTTCAAACCCAGGTATGGCCTTTGTGGTATTGTTTCAAACCCAGGCCCTTTTCAGCCCATTGTTGGCTTTTATATTTGGCCATTGGCCCATTATTTGTAATTTGGCATTTGTAGTTTTGCCCATGCCCATTTTAGCCCATAGTTGGCTTTCATGTAAGGTCCATAGTTGGCCCATTCCGGCCAAAAGTTGCCGATGTTCAAGAGCCGCCGACGTTTCCAATTCCGGCGCCCTCAATCACCTCCTTCAATGTTGAGGTCAAGAAGCAAACTCAAGCTTTCACAAGTTCCCACCTTGAGTTTGAGGGGGAATGCTAGAGAATAGGAATGTGGGCTTGTCCCACATTGCTTAGTGTTGAGAAATCCCTTGTCACATGCTCACATAAATAAGCATCACCTAAGGCTTGTCCCACATTGGAAATGCATGAAGTCTTTCTCTCCTTTGGCTCCTATATAAAGAGGCCTCTTATGTACAATATTTTTACTCAATAAAACAAGATGTAGCCTATAGGGCTTTAGTGTGTGGATGTAGGTCTTAAACCGAACCACCTTAAATCTTGTGTCTCTTTTGCTCTTTTATATTTTCGCATTATGTTTTCTAACATGGTATCAGAGCCAAAGGTCATGGGATCGAACCTTGACTCCGTCAATTCATCCCCAATTTAAATTAAATATTCCACGTGTTGGGCCTCACCTATTAAAAGGAAGTTTGAGCCCACACGTGAGGGGGAATGTTAAAGTAATGATTAAGTGATTAAATTTACCTCTTCTTATCAGCTTAAGCTTTTGGGATAACTGGTAATTTAACAGTTTGGAGGGGTCTTTGGTTGCATCATTTAGGCTCGCGACAGTGAATTTGCTAATAGAAGGAACGGTCGTGGAGTGCAGATTTGCGATGAACAACAGTGTAGTTTGGAGGGGTCTTTGGTTGCATCATTTAGGCCCGCGACAGTGAATTTGCTAATAGAAGGTTGATATTTGAGCTAAAAAACTAATTGAGAAAGGAGAAAATATATATATATATATATATATATCAATTTCTTACTTGGTTTCAACATAAGAGGGTGTAATCTAACGCATTTGAGATTTGTTTCTAATTTGCTCTTGGTTGATTTGACAGCTATTTAGTGGTTAGCACAAAAGTCACTTTTGTGCAACCTTCCCACCAAAGACGCACTCTATAGAATAATATGTCAAAAACACTATTACTAAATCCCTCTAATCCACTTAAATTTTGAATATTTATGCATATTAATTGTCTAAAAATTTGTCTCCAATGGGTAACTCAATTGACTATGAACCACGCCTTATAGAGTAAGGATCACTAGTTTGAATTATTCATTCCTCTTCTCTTGTGTGGACATGTAAAAAAAAAAAAAATTGTCTAAAAATTTGTTGTCTTTGTGGCAACGATTAGACTGAAACCATTGTAAGTAGGGAATGTTGGGTGATCAGAACTGTTCTGAAGCATAGTTATGGGCTTTAAGCCCTTGCCTCCATCGTTTTGATCTCTCTGAAATCCGAACCTCATCACTTGATCATGGGCAACCATCTAAATTGATAAATCACAGAAAGAAAGCAAAGGTTCATGATCAAACCAAAAAGGGAGATTCATAATATGGGCTATAAAAGAAACCAAGTTATTCAGTCGTAAACGGTTTGTGTTTGGTTCGTTGAGCTGGTTGTTTGGGCTTGTTCATGAACTAAACAAACTAAGATCGAGCTCATACTTGAAGCTTGATTATCTAATAGACCAACCTTCAACAAATCCAAACCTGGTTCAGTGTTTTCGGGAATAATGCTAACGTTAATAGCTTTTGTACCTCATATCATGTTCAACTTTCAACAACAATTGTTTTAGAAAAACTGTCACTATTGAAATTAAGGTAAATGAATTAATTAGTAAATTCTTGGAGTATAGTTTTGTTGGGTATTAGGCCAACTCGAGAACACCCGAGAGCCGAGAGGCCCATATAAACTCTGTTAAGTTAATTATTTGTTTGGGCATAATCAACAAAACCAGTTTGTCATTTTCATATCAATCGACATAAAATTGATATAATAAATAGTATGAAATTTACTAAACTCGTAAATAAGTTTGAGCTTATTTTTCTTTTCTCCTTTTATTTTCGTTTCGAGGATATCAAAACAAAAGCAGGAAGATCTTGACAACTTTTTGAGTCAATTTTGGCCGAATTTTTTTATTATATGGTCAGAGATAGAATTGGAGTACTAGTAAGGGCCATAGTCCCCCAATGACAAAAATAATAATAATAAAAAATAAAACAAAATAAAAAAATTTAAGGTATTTTTTTCTAAATGATCCCTCCCCAAATTTCTTTTAGCCCTGGGCCCCCCAAAATTCAAAGCTGATTTCGTCACTTTTCTGGTCATTTTAAAAAAACAAAAATAAAAATTTTGAAACAATAAAATAAAATCCTATGTGATTTTTTTTTTTTAAAAAAATAGTCATTATTACTAAGAAAAAAGACAATTAAAAAAGAAAAGAAAAGAAACTTCACTTAATCCCTATGAACTTTCGCCTTTTTTTGCAAACACTCTCAAAGTTTAAAAACTCATTATTAGGACACAAATTTTTTAAAAAAGACCAAAATACCCCTGATTTTTATTTTTAAAAAAATTAAAAAAATATATCTAAAAGTTGAAATTTTATACAAAAGTCACCGTTTAAAATTCACTATTTAAAATTTCAACTTCTAAAATATTTTTTTTTTATTTTTAAATGAAAATTAAGGGTATTTTGATTTTTTTTTAAAATTTTGTGCCATAATTTGTACGGATTGATCAAATTGAGAGCAACTGAAAGTTCAGAGAATGTAAGTGAGTTTTTAAACTTTAAAAGGGTATTTACAAAAAATACGAAAGTTTAGGGGTTAAGTGAAATTACCCGAAAAAAAAAAAAAAAAAAAAAAGGAAAAAAACCAATATTGTGTCACAAAATTGTTCTTGCATCATTTGTCGACCATTAGTTGTGCTTACTGGGCCGAAATTCTGTTTATTTATGCTGCAACAGCTAATTTTGTTTGTCTCAGCTCTCGGAGTCAGAAAAGTTTTGTCCTTCCACGGCTTTCTATAAAGTAAAGCTTATGCATAAAAGGGCGTGAAAAATTGTGACGCAACATATAATAAATATTAAAGTTGACGAAGACCTAAAAGATGGATCAGCAAAACAAGAAGCATTATATATATAATTATTTGTTTATGTGATATTATTAATTTTGTAAATTTATGCGAGGTTTAGATAAATTTAATAATAGATTTATTTATTCAATATTTGGAAATGATAAAAAAAGATGAAAAATAATTTTTATTATTTCTCCTACAGCATAGTGTGATATATGCAGAGAAAAATAAATAAATAATCAAATGTTTATTTAAGTGATTAGTATTTATTTTATATGTTAAGTTATTTTGCAATTTAATAATGGGTCTTCTCTTTAGTGGTGACTGCACTGACTGGTGAGACTCTAACCAGATCCATTATTGGCCAGTAAAGCTATTAAACATGAAATCTAACTTTATTTATTTTGTTATTCTTTATTTTATGTTATTTTCCTTTCTGTCTTGTGTCATATTGTAGACTGCATAATGAGGAGAGGCGTGAATCACGTGAAATTGCGAAGCTCGGGCAATTCATAATGCCAACATGTACGATCATTTTTTTCTTTTAGCACTTCAATGCAAGTTGTTAAGATGTAATAGTGTTACTCTGCTTGCACAAATGGCTTTTAAGGGGTTGTTTGATAACTAAAATGCTGAATCACTGTTCACAGAAGAATCACTGTAGCGTATGACATTGTTGACCATGTTTGAATTTGGGTTTAAGATGTCAGTAGGTATATTTATTTTTTTACCCTTAATCTTATTGTTTTACGGAGCATTATTAGTTTCATTATTAACGTATGGCGGGCATTCATCCAATGCCGATGTCAACAACAGCTTCACGCTCCAAAAGGCGAGTCCAAGACCATCACATCACGCACCACCTCCCTGGGCGGTCGTTTCGGGCCGAACCCATCGCTCCCAAGACTCCACGGGCAAGTTCTCTGCGTCACGGTGATTGCGCTAAAAATCGAGTGCTCTAGGAATGGCGAAGCGCTGGCGCTGGCCGAGTTCACGCCGGCAGTGCGGGTGGGCTCGACTTCTTCGATGTAAGCTTGGTCGACGGTACAACCTCCCTATGAGGGTCGCGCCCTAGGGTGGGACCGGTCGAGAATTACGACCACGCGTGGCCGACCTCAACGTGCCCTTCTGCGGGTCACTAGCACCGCGAATGTGGCTCGCAAGAGGCAAACCTTTGCCCAACACATGCAAGCCGCTACATACTCTCAGATCTTCAAGAGGGAGTGCCCCACAGCTTACATTACAGCGTCTTACCGATAAGACGAGCACTTTCACTTGCGCCTCCGCCGAAAAGTATAAGAGGGCATAACGGTAATTTTTTATAATGATAGGTTGACTGTGGACTGATTTTCAAACGCAAAATGACAAAAAAATAAACAGTAACTTCTAAGTGAACAGTGGCTCCGCAACCCATTTCAGTTATCAAACACCCCTAAATCATTTCTTATGACGTGCGATTTCAAACGTATTATAAAAAGTTCTGGCCCCCTCATTAAACACAAAATTAATTTTTATAGGAGAAGGTCAAATGGCTGATTTAACAAATGGTATTTGAGCTACCTAAGGCATGACCCACTTGTACAGCTAAAGTTTGAAACTAAACCACTTTAACTGGAAATGTTTATTTATTATTATTGTTTCGTTGGTATGATATGATTATCCCTATCTCTCTCTCTCTTTAATTTTTTTTATTTGAGCCTAAAGATAAAGCCTGAAGAAAGTAGGTACATCATAATTAATTTGTTAGAGCTTAAATGCTAAATTATAGGAGGCAGGTACCAAATCCCGAATGTGTACAATTCGCTTTTCTGCCGACAGCTTGCTATTGGTTGCTGCTCCAGAAAGGCCCCACACTTCATTTTGCTACAGTTTTTCTATGTAGCTTGTGGTTTCCAATGCCAGAGAAACTCAGTACCCTGGTTATAAGGTTGCACATGAGTAATGCTATGACTTTTTTATTTTTTTTATTTTTTTATTCTTTTAAAAATGAATTAATTTTAAACGTTACCTAGAGTGAAAAAAAAAAAACTAGAATTACTCAATAGCCTATAGTACTATCACTCATGAAATTAGGTGTATTAATCAATGTAATGCTGATGATGAAAATCATTGAATACTTGATTCTTTTCTTGCTCATTTTCTTAAGGAATCTGGTTTCTTTTGCTCAGTAAAGTGTAACCTTGTGTGGGCCACCAGGAATTGGAAAGAAACTGCTCAGTGAATTGTGTGTAGCTTCAAATAAAAATCACTTTTAGGCCTAATTATCAAGGTGATGTTTGCAGCAGCAAATGTGTGAATACATATAGCATGAGAGAAAGTAGTGATATTACAATTTTTATTATAAAATCATGAAAATGAACAGTTCTTTAT
Source organism: Carpinus viminea (assembly GCA_013348765.1). Classification (NCBI taxonomy): domain Eukaryota; kingdom Viridiplantae; phylum Streptophyta; class Magnoliopsida; order Fagales; family Betulaceae; genus Carpinus; species Carpinus viminea. The sequence continues at coordinate 36,234,994 of CP054671.1, read as the reverse complement.
AAACTTATTGCTCTTTATTTAATTGGTTTTGAAGTTTTTTTTTTTTTAATGAGCATTTTCCTTCTTGCGATGCAAAATTTAACTTTTTAAATTAGCACAAATTTTGTGAACAACTAGAAAATTTAAGGCCTGATAACAATGTTTTGTAGGAAAAAAAAATCCTTGTTTTTTTGTTGTTGTGTAAATCGAAAAAAAAAAAAGTGAAAATTAACCTTGGTGTCTAGTACTGTATTAAAAAGCGATTAATATATAATATTGTTTAATTAAATTAAAAGAAAATTAAACTAAATAATAATTATGTACTTTTGGTTTATCCTAGCTCGTTCCTTTGGTCGTCATGAGTCTCTTCTTTACTCACTATAAGTACACTTCTCAGGGTACACAACGTATGCGAATGAGCTGTGGAGGGATCATATCAGTAAGCAGATCGAGGTGAGTTAACGTGCAGGCAGGTCTATAACATGAAGGGAGTGATCATGTATCCTCTGGCACTCTTTGCGTTGCTGATACTCCTTAACGGATATTGTTGTGGTGCTGCTGTCCTGGTCGAGATCAACACCACACGTACTTTCCAGTGCGATGGCCGCCTCGACGAATGCTTCATCGAGGACGACTTCGAGCTGGAGTTCCTGATGAACCCCTACGTAAGCAGGGTGCTTGCAAAGACAACGGCCAGCGTTGTTTACAATGCGTTGAATCAGGATCAACCAGCGATTCATACTTGTGGGAAATCAAATGACAAAATTCCCAATATTGATTATGGCCAGTGCGTCAAGCCTCATGGAGGAAACGGCAACCAAGGTCTCTCATGTGATCCTAGGAGTCCCTACTGCAGAAGACCGTAGGGCTAATCTCACCCTCCGAATCGTGGCAATGTGTTTTCTTTAAGCTGTGCTTGTCCTCCAATATATGTATCCTATTCTCGGGTTTTTCTTCTTCTTTTGTCTGTTTTACTTCTCGCAAGTCGCAAGGATTGTGAATCCGTGTTATGCGTATGTGTTTTAATTAATGTACGTATGTATTTTGTTTGGAGAATAATTCGCAATTAATTCCCACAATGATAGTAGAAGTCCATAATTTGCAGATGGTTGTGGAATGAATCAGTTGTAAGGCTTCCAGCAGGAATCGACTGGCAACAAACATGTCTCCTCCTACATTGAGATCCTTGATTCATTTTGGGTTTTGAAATTTTTCTTTTTTGCAAGTAACTAAGATTATAATATAAATCAATTAATCCGCTAGGTTTAGGAGATCCGCTAAGGTATTAGAGCCTGTTGAAGGGTGCTGGCCGTGGGTCGCATGACCCACCCTGGCCAGATCTCTGGCCAGTGGCCAGACCCACGGCCAAGCCTGCCAAGCCTTCGGTGGTCGCTTTTTTTTAATCAACAGGAGTATTTTGGTCATTTTAACTTTCAATGTTAAGATTTAACTGAAAATTTTAAGGGACGATCGAGTGTTATCGTAAAAAATTAAAACTTCTAATGTTAAGAGTTCAATAATAATTTTAGTTAAAAGGCATAGCAAGACATTGAAATAAAATGGAAGATAACTTAGTTATAGGTTGTGACATAGACAAAGTCTTTTTATGCCCTCCAACAAGAAGTTAACGCATTAGCCTGAAACAAGAAATGCATGTCAGGGTGTGTATATATATATATATATTAATGACTCTAAAGTTAAAAATTTGATAAAAATTGATAAAGATTATCTTAGTCTAATTTAGATATTTGATTATGATTTAATCATTTTAAATAAGAGATTTGATAAAAATTATATTTATGTATAAATTCTATAAATAAATAATTTATTAAATAAAAGCATAATATAATCCTAAGCTTTATATGTGAATTTACATCATAGATCAAATCAATTTATTATTTCATTATGAATTTCTTTGCGTATCAAAGCTTGTTTCCTGATCCAAATTGTCCTGTTGACTTTTTGTTTGCTTTGTTAAAAAAAAAAAATCAACTTTCTGTATTCAGACATCGAGAGTTGCCGTTTCTCTCCCTGACCTTCGCTTCATTACCAAATTACTAGCACCTGTGGACGGATCCACATTTGATGGGGATCGTGGTTTTTTTGACATGGACCGTGATATAAATTCAAAATACATAAAAGTAACGTATAAAAATAAAATTAGCTTCAATTTAATTTTAGCAAAAAGATAAGCATACGAAGATCTTATTCACCTAAAAAGATCATGTTTAATGTTCATCAAAATAAATAAAACACATTAGTTTTAAAAATTATTGCATTTGCACCATTGTGTATATTTAAATATACATAAAACAAAGCTTTTTTACTTTAAATCTTTGAATAATTGAATCAATTAGAGCATCCCAAAGTCCTAACCCAAAGTCTTGAAAATCAAAAACCAAGTAAGTGAATTCACCCAACCCAAGTCTCACAATTCACAAATTCTCACAATTTTTTGCTTATAATCTCATGAATATAATGAAATTTATAATGTAAGAAAGACTATAGTAGTCTCATGTCCCTACAATGTGGCTTCAAAGTTCAAACCAACCATTTCATGACTGAATTAAGAAATAAGATCAAGCAAATTAAGGGCAATTAAGAAGAAGGGCAAATGGTATTTTATAAACTCAAGTACTTGAAGAGTGTAATGAACAATGAAGAGCAAAAAATATAGAAAAAAAACTAGGCATAAACCAGACCCATATTTGATGTTTGGCTTTGATTTTGGATGATATGGGGACCGGTCTCTTTTTCTTAAATTGGGGGGGGGGGGGAACCGGTTAAAAAAAAATAAATAAATACAGCCATATTTTTTTTTCTTGGATTTTGGGGGGGACCATGGCCACTGCCGGTCCCCCCTCAGATTCGTCTCTGCTAGCGCCGCACGACTTCTCTGGCCTTCCACAAAGGTCGAACCTGCACCATCCAGCCACCGTCCACCTCATCTCACGGACAGATCCAGCACTATGAACCTCTGTGCCGCTCAGAACATCCGATCTCATCCCAGCGCCAGCGCCAGCGCTAGCTGAGCTCCAACAGCGTTTTCTCTCCGCCTCCTGTTTCAACGGATTTCTTCACAGGCGATTCACCAGCGTCGAGTCCCACCAATCGCAGCCGGGTTGGATTTCTCTGTTGCCATCCTCATTCCATCTGCCTTCCAAGCGCTGATTCCGTCGTTCTCAGCGGTTTCGGTTCCTTTGGCCTCCAGTCGATCTATGGCAGACCCAGCTCCATCCGGCCTACACTGACTCACTGAGTCCAGCCCATCACGCCGTCAACCACCGATTCGCCACCACGACGCCGCTACTAAAGACGCCAGAGCGGGTACGAGCTTCATCTCAAGCTAAATTATCAGGGGATTTGTGTTGCATGTGGAGAAGAAGAAGTGTGTTTGGTTATGGGGTTTGATATATCCTTATTACTGTATGCAGATATTCCTATTCTAGTTTAGGAATATCCTGTTTTAATTGCTAAAGGGATTCTGTTTGGTTACGGGATTAAGACAATACTTATTCCAGTTTATGTAATCTGGGAACAGGATATTTTTGAGAAAATACAAACACCAAAAACAAAAAAAATTAAAATTAAAATAAAAGAGACGAAGTTGCTCATCTATTAGCCTATAGTTGACCTACTTTTTCTTCGCTATGTGATATTATTTAAAACCGAAGTCATTTTAACTTAAAGTTAACTCTTTTTTTATTTTTGGCTGTGGTATTGTTTGAAAATCATTCTTAGTATTTGTGATATTGTTTAGAAACCAAGCCTACGGCCTACATTTGGCTCTCATTTTAACTTAAAGAGCTGACTCTCTTTTTTGGTCCATAGATGATGCTGTTTTGTATTATTTGGCTATCTAGTCAAACTTAAGGTGGAGTGTTCTTGAGTTTGAGGAAGGATGTTTAAGTATATTTAAATTATCTTAAAGTTAAAGATTTGATAAAAAATGATGAAGATTAGATTAGTCTAATTTTAAGAATTCGATTATCCTAAATTATGAGATTTGATTCAAATTATATTTATGTGACTGTTGTTGATGCTCTAATAAGGAAGCTTACATCTAGAGTTCAACTTAATTATATATGGTTGATTAGTATGGAGGTATTTTCATATGTGCTTTCTAGTTAGGGAAACTTCACTAACTAATGAAGAGTACTTTACCTTATGCTAATTAATTAAAGGCACAATACAAACATGATAACGTATAATATCTATACAAGGAATGCTAGGTTTACAAACATATTTTACAAAAAAAGAAAAATTTACAAACTAATGTTAATATGATTGAATATAAAATAAATTCAAATTTTGAAAAATCCAATTATGTTGTGTTACATCAGTTTGTAATTTTTTTTTTTTGTAAAATATATTTATAAGCCTAATATTTTTCTAATGAAACTCAATTCACCCTATGTAACTCATTTTGTGAAACAAAAGAATTACCGAGTAAAGAGAACCATCGTTCCGGACTTTTCAACAGAGCCCATTTCTTCTTGACTTCGTCCAAGAGTGAGGCATACTTTAAGCAACCCAACCATACGCTTCAGCTTTCTAATCCTGAGCGCCCCAAAACACACCCCTTCTTGATAGGATTGGATTTCTACTAACATCATGGGAAGGGGACTAGGGAGTATGAAATATGGTTATTTAGGGCTTTCTCTCTCTCAGCCCTGTCGTAAAATAAACATTTTTGAAAATGGCAATTTAGTTATTTCACTTGTTCGTCGTCTAACTTGAGGCCTGATTTTGACGTACGCGGAATCAGGCAAGTATTCCATGAGAAATGTTACTCCTTTTTTTTTCTTCTTCTTCTTCTTCTTCTTCTTCTTTTTTTTTTTTTAAATAAAATAAAATTCCATACATTCATTTCTATTTATATAATTTTTAAGGAGAAATTTCACTTACCCTATTGAACTTTGACCATTTTGCAAATACTTCCTAATAATAAAAACCTTACTTAGCTGTATCAAAGTTTGATTCTCTCACTTTGCCCCTTCGTACAAAAATCATCATTAATTGACTATTTTAGCTTGACTCCAAAACTAAAACCACGTTGTTTTGGGAATTGTGCAGTTTTGGAATCAATGATAAAATTGGCATTGCGAAGGATTTTTTTATACAGATAGGAAAAATGAGAGAAAACTAAAGTTTAATGCATCTAAGTAAGAGTTTTTAAACATTATGAGGGTATTTGCAAAAATTGCAAAAGTTCAAAAGGGTAAGTAAAGTTTCGCCATTTTTTTAAATTTAAGAAAACTTCACTTTAAACCCTGAACTACTACTCGATTTGACATACTCTCCTCGAATTTTGAAACTTCTCAATTTAAATTTATAAACTTTCAATTGTAGTCAATTTACACTCTCTATTAATTTTTGTCGTTAAAATCCTTAAAAAGACAAAATTATTATTCAATTTTCCTTTTATTAAAAAAAATTGAAGAAAAAAAAAAAAAAAAAGGTGACAAGGTGGCCCAACCATGGGTCACCTTGAGAATTTTTTTTTTTTTTATAATATATATTATTTTTAATTTGAAATTAAGTATAAATTTAAAATTTTATAAAAAAAATCTAAGAGTATAAACGTTATAATTGTTTCACTTTTAATGTTTAAAATCTGACGAAAAGGTTTAAGTTAGTTGCAATTTAAAGTTCAAGGGTTCAAATTGAAAGATTTCAAAGTTTGAGAAATACGTTAAATCGTGTGATAGTTCAGAAGCCTAGAATGAAGTTTTCCCTTAAATTTATCAATTTATAAGTCTCACATAATTTAATAATAAATTTAAAAAATAGTTGAAGAAAAATAAAAAATAATAGATGGAATATCTCAATATATATATATATATATAGTGGTGTTATTTGAGTGTATGGTTTGAACAAAAAGGAGCTTCTCCTCCTCTCTCAAATTGTTAGACGTCAGTAATATCTTGCTGCCATGAGGAACCTCTCAATGCTCACCCCTATCTTCTTCTTATTCGGCCTTCTTTCTCATGTTATCTCTTCTGTCTCTACTTCCACACCTCGTTACACCGCTGCTGTTAATATTGCCCTCGACTGTGGCACTTTTGGCAACTCAACGGATCATTTCGATAACCGCAAGTGGATCGGAGACATACAATCCAAATTCACTCCCATAGAAGAAGGTGATCACAAATCTAATACCTCTACACCACAAATCCCAGACAGCTCCCTAAACTCTGTCCCCTACTCGACTGCCCGTTTATCTTATTCCAAATTCATGTACGAGTTTCATGTCACCCCTGGCCCCAAATTCGTTCGGTTCTACTTTTACCCGGGTTCTTACAAAGGTTTTGAAGGGTCTCGGGACTTTTTCACTGTCAAAGCCGGCTCGTTCACCTTACTTAAGAACTTCAGTGCTTCCACCTATATTCATGCTAATTCCTTGGAAGAAGAAACTATTTATAAGGAGTTCTGCATCAACGTGGAAACGGATCAAATACTGAGTTTAACATTCATCCCTTCTCCAAGCACTTCTAGCAAGTACTATGCCTTTATTAATGGAATTGAGATTGTCTCCATGCCAGAGAAACTCTACTATGCGGGAGAAGGTCCAGACGTCCCTCAATACGTCGGTCAAAATTATCAGTTCTCCATAAACTACGATATGGCACTCGAGATGGTTGTTCGATTCAATTTGGGCGGGAGCGTGATATCACCAGAGGATGACACTGGGATGTTTAGGAAATGGTTCGACGACAAAAATTATAGGTTGAGTGAAATCGCAGTCGCTCGTGAGCCAATTTTGGAACTCAGATACAAAAAGATACCAAATTACACAGCACCAGATAATATCTATCGGACTGAAGTGTCAATGGGTCCAAACACTACCAAGAACTTGCATTCTAATTTGACGTGGAAATTACCCGTTGATCCAGGATTTGATTATCTTGTGAGGCTTCATTTCTGCGAAATAGAGCCCCAAATAACGGCACCCGGCCAAAGGGAATTCAAAATCTCTATAGACAATAAGATAGCGTCGGAGCTGGCTGATGTATTAGTGTGGGCCGCAAGGAATGAGACGCCTGTGTACAAGGACTACGTAGTAAGGATCGAGGGCAAGCCCAATCTCTTCATTGCTCTACTCCCTATAAGAACTAGTTGGAATGTCGCCGATGCCACTTTAAATGGTATGGAGGTGTTCAAATTGAGCGACTTAAATGGCAGCCTCGCCGTTGCCGGACCCGATCCTGAAAGTTTTCCCTTCCCACCGGCGGCTCAACAACCTGCTTCAACAGCCAGCGAGTCCAAGACAAAGAAAACAATAATCATTGCCATTGGAAGTGGTGCAGGCTTCTTGATTGTGCTCACTCTAGTGTGTTGCATGCTTCTCTGGAAACTAAGGAAGACCAACCGCTACGCTTCTTATTATCCACTATCCAAGTGCTGGTGCTGGCCCGAGCCAAAGCCAAACAAAGTAAAGTCAACAAGGACAAGAGCCTCATCACTGCCAGAAGAACGATGCCGCCACTTCTCACTAGATGAGATCAAAACAGCAACCCACAACTTCCATGAAGAATTAATTATTGGCGTCGGTGGCTTTGGCAGTGTGTATAAGGGTTTCATTGGCGAGGGTACAGCGATCGTGGCCATCAAGCGTTTGAACCCAGAGTCAAAACAAGGTCTCGGTGAGTTCTGGACAGAGATCGAAATGCTCTCTATGCTTCGCCACATCCACCTCGTCTCTCTCATCGGATTCTGCAACGAGGAGGGCGAGATGATCCTCGTCTATGAGTACATGACCAAGGGGACTCTCCGCCAACACCTCTATGATACCCAAAACGATCCCCTTTCGTGGGAACAAAGGCTCAACATTTGCATCGGAACTGCGTCTGGTTTGAATTACCTGCACACGTGCGAGAAGCAACCCATTATCCACCGTGACGTGAAGACCAACAATATTCTGTTGGACGACAAATGGGTGGCCAAGGTTTCCGATTTCGGGTTGTCTAAAATGGGTCTGGATAACATGGCGGTCAGTACCCTGGTAAAGGGTACGCCTGGGTATTTGGATCCAGATTATTTTAAGCGTCAAAAACTAACGGAAAAATCTGACGTTTACTCCTTCGGCGTGGTGTTGTTCGAAGTACTATGTGCCCGAAAAGCACAGGATCAAAAACTTGAGGCTGAGCAATGCCACTTGGCCAAGTGGGCCCAGAAATGCATTAAGAAAGGTAACATCGGTGAAATTATTGACCCGTATCTGAAGGGTAAGATAGCTCCCGACTGTTTCAAGGCGTACGTGGAGGTCGCAGAGAGCTGTGTACATGATCAGGTGAGCAAACGGCCCACGATGAATGATGTGATGGAAAATCTCGTGTTTGCGTTGACGCTACAGCAGAGTGCCGTCGCCGCAAAGAAGAAAATCAATCCCGGTGGTGAGCATAGCTACCCGGAAGTGGTATCATTCAGTCTTTCCAGTATCATTGATAGTGGGACCGGGTTCACCACGACTAACACTGTATTGACTTGCCCAAGTCTTGATTCTGCTATCACTAGTCAAAATGTCTTGACGGACACCACCAACTCTAAATCTTAGGGTTTCTTACGTATTTTTCCAATGTGTGGGGCAGTTGTTATACGAGTAAGTGTATGATAATGAGTGTATGATAATATGAGTGTGATTCAGGTCTTTTGTTTTTTAAGGCTATATTTGGAGTAATGCAAGGAACTTAATTCTGTACACATGATCACTACGTATTTTTATAGTCTGATGTGTTAATATATATTATATATTCTGCACGAGAATTTTATGCACTTTGTATATATATGCTAATCCTTACGTACGTACTGTGTTCTAGACCATAATTTATTTCTCTTATATATGAACAATGTATAATTGGTTTAAAGCTTAATTACTATGAAGCCAATTTATGGGACAGTAATTGGAGAATGTCTAGAATGTAGAGACTAAAGAGTGATCCTCCAATTGAGCCTCTTGTGCTGGATGCATGGCCAAAATTACAGGGGAGAATCACTAAACAAAATTATGTTATCAAAAACAATTGCTAGTCACGTGTTTTGTTATTATAAAAAATTAGCCAATGTTACTAATGAAACTCCTTAAAGTTACTTAAATAACTTACTTCACTCTAATATGAAATCAATACATGAAATCAATACGAGATTTAGCACACATATGATACGACACTAACTCTTACAATCCCTCCCATTCAATGTAAAACTTGATGCGACTTTCCCTGTTGTAACATGCATTAAAGCTTCCTAAGCTGCAAGCAAAGCAACCCAAACCTGAGTAATGAAACCAAGAGGAGTTACGTCAAACAACCACCATCGTAGAGAAATCTTCCCTAATTAATTGTAATATCAAAACTGATTTTAATGCAAATTTCTAGGAAAAGTCCAGATTTGCTTCTGAAGGGGGAATGAGAGTGCAATATTGAGCATTATTTGCTGAACGAGTCAAATTTTTAGTCAAAGTGACTAGCCAAATAGAGAACTTTTTTCAGTATTTGTTTTTTTACTAGGCAAGCCAAAGTAATCTTTAAATTATTTTGACTCCCCAATGTGAGTGCTACTAGATTCATTGCATGTGCTCCAAAAATTTGAAAGAGATGGATGTGGATTCTTGGTAAATCAGGAGTGGTGCTTTTTCTCGGTTCTTATCCAGTGGGCAACATGTAGATGGCCAAATTAATGGTATCCAGATGTTAGAATTAAAGATTCTCTCAAATCACCTCAGAACAGTGGCAGGCAAGGAATAATTAAAGTGTTCTAAAGAGGAAAAGAAGGTCTGAACCTGATTCCTGAAGCTTTTGTCTCCGGCCAACAACATAACTTTTAGATTTTGGAGTTGCACGCACGATTCAAACTAAAACATTAAAACTGATCAATATATATTAATCTGCTGTTTCCCAAATAGCAGGAAATTAATATATAATATTAATTTAAGCTTAGTTAGCGGCTTCTTGGTGAGATACGATCCCCTGGTCCCCTGGATCACTCAACCAAATCACGTGGAAATTTTTTCCACTATGTTTGTTTTCTCATTTGTTATGTTTTTGGGAAATTTCCATGATTTGCAAATGCTGAGCAGCTGCCATTAATTTGTTGCTTAAAATATTTCTACCTAACATCAACTTTGAGAAAGTTGATCAAATGACTTTCCCAAAAGCATTGCTATTTTTTCTAAAGCCTGTGTTCATTTGTTCTCTTAGTCTTTATATATGGTCCTACTTCTGTCCTATGGAAATACTTTCGAGTCATAATTTTTTTTTTAGCTTGTTTTTTCCTTTGTTACGGCTCATATATAATTTCTAAAAAAATCAACAACAAAACATTTTAATTTTTTATATCACATTATTTACTTTTTATTATTATTATTCAAATAAAAAAAATCATTACAAAACAAAACTTTTTCTCTTTTCAATATCATTTTTTTACTATTTTATACTAAACATTCTTACCTTTTTTTTTTTTTTTTTTTTTTACATCAATCTATATTAACTATAGAATCTAAAGAAATAGTTTTGCCAAACAAAGCCGTCGGGACATATCTTGGTCCTCGGCTACCTACTTGCATGATTAACATCTGAGTATGAACGCATTCATGACGATAATGGTCTTGGTCACCTCAAGAAGTTATTTTAGTTTTATATTCCCTATGTTATTCACCTGTTTTATATCATTATTAACGTATATATTTATTTCACATAGGATGTTCGCTCAGATAAAAAAGGGAGTGGAACGAACGGGATTCAAAATTTCAAATAATTTCTCTCAAAATTAACTATAATATTTTTACTTTTTATATCATATCAATTACTTTTTATTATTATTTAAATAAAAAAATCACTACAAAATAAATTTTTTTACTTTTTTATACAAAACATTTTTTTTTTCCTCACATCAATCAAATCTGTTATAATACCGATCAACTTTCTCAAATCTACTCCTTTGCCAAACATAGCCAAAGTATAAATAATAATAATAATAATAATAATAATAATAATAAAGTCAACGTAACCTCTCAAACTATCACGTAATTGTTAATATCTTTTTTAAACTTTCAATTGTGACAATATTCTCTTCAAATTATTTACCCCAAATGACAAAATTACCTTTAGTAAAATAAATAAATACTAAAATACTAAAACTTTTATAAAAACCTTAAATTAAAAAATAAAAAATAAAATCAAAGGGGTGGCCAATTTTTTTTTTAAATTGAAAATTTTCGTTTTAATTTTTATTTTTGTTTTAATTTTTTTAATAGAAATTTCCGTTTAAAACAATAAAAATATTAGTTTTTAAAATAATCATTTTTTAATTAAAATTTTCTTTTTTATATAAAAAAAATCGAATTTATAGGGTATTTTTATCTTATTGAGAATTTATATGGGCATTTTTATCTTTTTGCTAGCCTTGGAAGGGACATTGTCAATTGGATAGTAGTTTGAGGAGGTATGTAGACTTTTCCCAAAAAATAAAATGTTATTCTTAATAATTTCCAAAAAAAAAAGACTTTTCCAAAAAGCAATGCATTTTTTTTTAAAAAAAAAAAAAAAAAAAGAAGAAATGCTAGAGGTATCAAATCTTTTACTAAGAGAGCATTACCAAACTGATGTGTAACTTATTCATTGGTATCCATTACATTTCTCTTGATTAATTGTTTTGTTCCTTTTTAATAGTTACACATTAGTTTAGTAAAGTTCTCTTAGTAAAAGATTTGGTATCCCTAACATTTCCCTTTTTCTAAAGCATTTGTTCATTTGTTTAGTACTGTCCTAGCTAGCTTCTATCCGATATATATATGGAAATACTTTTGACTATTATAAATGAAAACGCTAAAAGTATAAATATCACAGCTTTATGCGAATTAACGGATATTTAAATCTAAGCAAGCAATCACCAAAATATGAATAATCAAATACAAAGGATTTTGGTGGCGAAGAGAAACCTTTTAGAAACCGATCTAAAAGTAAAACCTCTCAAGGCGTGAAACCGAAATCACTATCAAAAATTATCCAGAGATTACGAGACACTAGGAACACTTACAACCCTTTGCAAGACCTTGGCTCTGTAAGATCGACAAAGCCTCAACTCGTCTCCTTGCTCACAATCTTCTTCAACGTGATTCTCCTTTACGGACCCTTCCGATAGACTTCTCAATTCGCTCACAAACAAACTAACAAAAGATCCTCTAAGAGGAACAACAAGGCTCACAATAAATCTCTCTTTAATCTGACCTCTCACGAACTCTCTGGGGGTGAAAATCCGTACCTCTAACATTCTATAGAGGTGTATTTATAATAGCCCACAAAACCTAAACCTAGGACACATTACAATCCAAATAAAGCTATTACGGTAGGTAGCGTCCAGACGGGAACATGGGCCGTCCGGATGGTCTCTATACATGGATGAGGCTTCATTAAAGGCCGTCCAGACGGTCATGATGGGCGTCCCGGGGCCAGGCTATTCATTTTCTTCACATTCTCCAATCTTGGCGCGGCGCGTTCGAAGAAGCGTCCGGACTGAGCGATGACGAGCAGACTCGAGCGGACTCTCGGGGTTTAATCTTTGAGTCCTTAATTGCATCACGTCCGAGCGAATTGAATCCGAGCAGCTTGGCTCTTTTCTTTTCATTTGCTCACGAACATTAGCCAATACTTCAAACTAACAAACTCCCCTTTGGCAATTTAACAAAATCATCTCCCCAATAAACTCCCCTTTTGTCACAAATTGACAAAAGGTATCATGTTTCTGAAACACTCAACAAAAACATCAAGGCATATGTGGAACAAAAAATATAAACTCAACTCATGATCACATAAATAAAATGCAAGAAGATAATGCATCATGAATAGAAACTCCCCCTCAATATGTGACTCAAAAATCAACAAGCTGGAAATCAAACCATGTTTCTCCCCTCAAAAGTCAAATGAACACACATGATACACATCAAAATCTCATGAAAATTCAGCAATGAATAACCCAAGCATGCTCCAAATATACAAAATATACATGAGATTTGAAATGACAACAAGACATTGAAATTGTTTAACCCAAGCTGAATAAAATTGTTTCATCCAACCCATGCTTGTGTGTAGTGTGTGTGAGCCATCAAAAAATTGGAGTTTCACCACCATGAGGTTTTGACAAGTATCTCAGATCAAAAGTCAAACCTTATCATACTAGGGCCTAGCCACTCTCATCCTATACATTTCTCATTGCAAAACAATTTGCACAAGTTTGACACAGTGAAATAAATTCCTTTTGGAATGTGATCTTTTGATTCATTTGTTTCACTATTTTGTTTCTTTTTCTCTATGAGAAAGTGTCCTTAAACATGTAGTGCTTATCACAACCAGAAAGCGAAATTTTTAAGCCCTAGGTTCAACTAGCAAATGGTCAATTTGAAACAAATACTAGTCAAAAACCTCATATGGTTACCCAAAAAAAATAAGCTTAAATGTGCACAAGAAGATTAAGCATAGGCAAAACGTACCAGGTAAACTCAGGCTTTAGGTAACCACAATAACAAGTCCATTGAACAAAAGTTCATCTCATGCATACTAAGAACATTCCAAGACGCAAGGTATTAAATCCATAAAGGCAACATGAGAATTTAATGGACAATCTAGGTGCATAAGACAAAGAAGAAGAAAAACAACTAACTAAACATATTTTGTCTTTTGATTTTTGAAATTTTAACAACAAAAAATGCACACAAAAAAATTAAACAAAACAAAAACAAAGATAACATGCTCTAGGAATCTCAAGGATAAGCAGGAAAAACAATCCTAGGCATGTTATTGGCTCACCTAAAATAAGGTGAGTTCATTACCACTCCCCTCAATGGGTGAATGGTATCATCCTTCCTAACCCACACTTGAGTGATCTTAGGTCTAGGTTTATGAACTTTTCAAAGGTCTAACCTAGATAGCACTCCTTTCATCATTGTGACCAAACCCTCACAATCTTTCCTAGATACAAATTTTTATTCTTCTGCACATGAGGTTTCAAATTAAAGCAGTGAGGTCGAATGTGACCCACTTTTCCACAATGATGGCATGTAGGGACAAACCTTTGAGAAGGTAATTTCCTAGGAGGATGCACAACTCTAGGCTTAGGGTAAGATGCATGAGATACAAGAGAGTTTTCTTACCTTTCTTACCTTGCGAGTTAGAACAAGCTGCTGGCTTTTCTTCACTGAAGATTTTCTACTTCAATGGTTTAACAAACACAATCTTTGAAGTAGAGGCATGGTTAGAAGAACAAGATGCAGTTTTATCAAATCCTAAACCGGATCATCACTAGAGCGCTTACGAGCATGCAACATTTGATTAAGCTTTTCACTAGAAAGTACTCAAGTGATTTCTAGTTTCAATCGAGATCATTTTGGAGGATTTATTCTTAGCAATTAACACATGATTTTCAGATTTGAGAGAATTGCAAACAGCATGTGAATCACTCAATTCTTTCAACAAATTATCCTTTCAAGTTCAAGATTCTTGACATCCTTAACAAGTTTTAGGTTAGTATTTCTAATTGTGAAAAATTTTCCTCAAATTGTCAAAGGAGTTTTGAAGGTCACTAACCCTATTTGATTCATTATCGAGCGGACTTATCATCGATTGATTAGAATCATCAAAATCATAGGAAATCCCAAAAGCTACATAATTAGGAGAATCATCAAGAACCTCCTCATCAGTGTCACTCATGGTAATATTGAAAGCCTTTTTATCCTTTGGTTTATTACTCATGAGGTTAGCACAATCCTTGCGCAAATGACCATAACGAGCACTCATAACATTTTGGACCACGTGGGTCTCTTTCATTTCTATCCTTGTAACTCTCTTCTAGCTTTTCAAGTCTCTTGGGAAATCGATGCCTAACTTATAGAACTTCTAGCTGCCAAGGCTATTTCTCATCATCTGGTTCCTCATCGGATGACTCATCAGAGTTCTTTCTAAGAGTTCTAAGGGCAAGATCCTTATTATTCCTAGGTTTAGACAAAGAAAACTCATAAGTTTGCAAGGCACCAACTAACTCTTCTATCCTCAAGGTCTCCAAATCGATTGCATGACTCAATGGTTTGTACCTTCATTTTGAATCTATCAGGAGTGATCTCATAACCTTTCTCACAATCTTAGTGTCGAAACTTTCTTTCCTAGATTTATCATGGAGTTTCTAATTTCACTAAGTTTACCAAAAAGTCATCAAAGTCTCATCTTCTAACATTTCAATTCTTTCAAACTTAGAAACTAACATTTGAAGTTTTGTAGCTTTAACAAGATTTGTTCCTTCATAAGTAGTTTCTAGAATCTCCCAAGCATCTTTAGCACTATCACAATTTGAAATTCTAGAGTGCTCGGTTGTGAAATTGCTAAAACGGTGCATTCATAGCTTTGTCATTAAGCCACGAGATTTGTTTTCAGCAATAGACCATTCAAGTCGGCTTATTTGGAGCTTGAAATCCAGATTCAATAATGAACGCTATTGATTTTAAGAAAAATCTCATCTGGGACTTCAATAGCCATAATTAGTTCCATCAAAATTAGGCACAAATTAAGGGTTTGAGACATGTTAGAAAATAAACAAGGATCACACTCAGAATTTAATCCAAACAAAGTGAACCGCTTTGATACCAATTGAAAATGCTAAGCAGATAAATATCACGGTTTATGCGGAATTAACGGATATTTAAATCTAAGCAAACAATCACCAAAATATGAACAATCAAACACAAAGGATTTTGGTGACGAAGAGGAAACCTTTTAGAAAGCAGATCTAAAAGTAAAACCTCTCCAGAGCGCAAACCAAAAAGATTATCCGAGATTACAGACACTAGGAACACTTACAACCCTTTGCAAGACCTTGGCTCAGTAAGATCGACAAGCCTCAACTCGTCTCCTTACTCACAATCTTCTTCAACGTGATTCTCCTTTACGGACCCTTCCAATAGACTTCTCAATTACGCTCACAAACAAACTAACAAAGATCCTCTAAGAGGAACAACAAGGCTCACAATAATTTTCTCTTTAAGCACCTCTCTCACGAACTCTACGGGGTGAAAATCCGTACCTCTAACATTCTATAGAGGTGTATTTATAATAGCCCCACAAAACCTAAACCTAAGACAGTTACAATCAAATAAAAGCTTATAGAGTAGCGTCGGACGGGAACTTGGGCCGTCGGGATGGCTCTTATAACATATGAAAAAGGTTTCATTAAAGCTGGGCCGTCCGGACGGTCATGATGGGCATCCGGACGGGCTAGGTTCCATCGCTTTCTTCCAATCTTCTCAATCTTGGCTGGCGTTGAAAGGCGTCCGGACGGGTCTGACGATCGAAAGCGGAGCTCTCAGGATTTAGTACTGGAGTCCTTAATTGCATCACGTCCGAACGGCTATGAATCCCGTCCGAACGCTTGGCTCTTTCCTTTTCATTTTACTCACGAAAATTAGCCAATACTTCAAACTAACAATAAATTATAATGATAATGATCTCTAGTAGGTATCATGTTTCACGTGATCCTTTTTAATAACATAAAAAACTAATAAAGGCATTACATGAATGCTTCTTGTCTACATTGTACAGATCGATCAGGTAAACTGAATTATTTACATACTCTATAGTTCAAAATAAGCAATGCTTGTATTACAAATTATAAGGTGCGATTCTTTGTCAATTATAATATTCGCTAATTATTTTATTTTTTTAAGGAGAAATGTGCACCAAATGATTGAATTAACTTTCTTAGAATCAATAATTGATTGAGTTATCCAAGTGTTATTATGATAATATAAAGTTAGAGCGTATGTCTTCATAGACCCCGCCACCAACTCCAAAAAGCTTTTTGTATGCTGTTGCAAAGGGTGGGAGCATCTTCATATACCCATGCAGGACAGATAAAAGTTCATCCTTAAAGTTCTCTACCACCTTGCTATGGCTGATCCAACCTTTCTTGTAAAACCACAAAAACAACTTTTTAAGTAATATTAGAGTAAAAATAGTACATGAAATATTATAATATATATACCGCCTGAGAGCCAAAAACTTCTAATGATAATGTGCGTAAAATGTGAAAAGCATCAAAGAGGCCAATTCATGAGCCTCCAAAGCAGGGGCGGAGACACACAGGGGCGCCCCTGGTAAAAAAAAAAATTTAAAATTTTTTTTAAGTATTTTTCTCAAAAAAATTTGTTACCGCCCCTGCAAAAAAAAAAAAAAAAAAAAAGAGTATAATAAAATTTATAAGCCCACCGGCCCTCCCCAAATTGTTACCTCCATTCTCTTTATTTCCATCTCAGCTTTCCTCAGCTCATGATTTTCCCAGGCTTGAATCTTCAACTCTTCACGCTTATATCTACAAACTCACAACAGAGAAACATATCATACTTGCTAATCAATATTTTGAGGCCATGACAGAGTTGGGAAACACTAGCATAAGAAAAGAACATTATTTGATTACCTTGCCATGTATTTGGCACGTTCTGCTTCGTCCCAAGCCATTGCTCGGCTTTCTAGAGGACTCATAGTTATAGCTTGATCTCAATTTGAATCTTGCATTTGAGTCTCCTCCACACTGCCTAGTTGTGGCGCCGCTTCTCCTGCTAGTAGGATTAGCTTTGATCGATCGGCCATCGATGTTAGACGATAGTCTTCATGAATTGTGGCTCTAATAGGAGTTGCGTTCTTGAAGGCTCTAAGCTTGCATCATCTCGGTTCCATGTCCCTCACACATACCGAGTCACCGGACAACGTTAAATTCTCCGTGGCTTATTGATATCCCTATGGCTTTGATTAGTGATTAGGAATTTGATTTGCTTGTTGTCGGCACCACACCTGCAGGCTGCAAGAGAGAAAGTGGAAAAGAAAAAGAAAGAGAAACAGAGAAAGAGCCAAAGAAGGACTAGAAGTTACTAGATTAGTTTGTCTCTTTAGACTTTTTAGGGAGTTTGGGGAGTTGTGGCCCTGTGGGCACATGGCAGCAGAAGGGGTGTTGCCTTGGAGACAGGGAGCGAGTAATGAGTGGAATGGATGATTTTTTTTCTTCATACAGGTTGTCCGGTAAGGTTAAGTGTTTTTATTTTTATTTTTTATTTTTTAGATTCTTGTAATGGAAATAAGTGTTAATTTTTGGTTTGTTGCGTCCTTTACTCAGTTTATTTTGTGGGGTGTTGTTAATTTTTAATTGTTTAATATTATATTAATTGTTATAATTTAAGCTTTTTAATTGAGATATATTTCTCATTTTCATCATTTTGTTTATTTTATTTTAATTTTTTTTAAGGTATGTTTTATATACTTTGAGATTTTGTTAAGCATTAACGAGTTTCAGAAAATTATTACCAATCTTAAATTTGTTATTTTTATTAATTCATTTTAGGCTAATAGCTATCAAAATATGCTAATAATTTTATTATAATATTATTAGAATATATTTCATTAACCATGAATTGTTTAGTATGAAAACTATTCGATTTAGATTTGATATTTGATGATTTTATTTCTTTAATACCGCGTAAAATGCAATTTTAGGCACATTGTTTTTTTTTGGGTGTATTAGTGACTACATAGTAACTAATATATCAATTTAACATATATTTATAAAGTTAACTAAATATGTTTTTTGTGATACATATATTGTGGTATCATTTCTTTTTTTTTTTAATTGTATTTACTATATTATAATAAAAATATAATATAAAGATAACAAAAAAAATTATTATTATATTTTATTATTTTATTCACGTCCCCGGTAAAATAAATTCCTGGATCCGCCACTGCTCCAAAGTACCCGATAGAAATCGCAGCAGACCAGAAATGACAGTGGTAATGGTCCCACAACATGATACTAGAAAATTAGGACAAGATGTAAAGTAATAAATGGGATTTCGAGAGAAAACTAATCATACTTGAACTATACTTTGGGCTTCCTAAGCTTTAAGGATATTGCTAGAAGCTTTGTAAGACCTGAAAAAATAATTGAGTTTATTATTTATAACCTCATAATAATTTGAGTTAATTAGTAGAATAAATTATGCATTGAATGATTTGAAATAATAATAATAATAACTTTATCATAATTTAAATATAAACAAGTTAGATTGATTAATAATAATATTTGTGAAATAATAATATAATAACAATATTATTTAATGATGATGTTATATATATATATATGTGTGTGTGTGTGTGTGTATGGTGGATGTTATGAGAAGATGATGTTATATATATGTATGACGGATGATATAAAGGAGATAATATTATATATATATGGATGATATAAAGAGATGATGCGCATAAGCATGCATAATATATGGTTTTATGATTATGATGATTTGTTTATATTTGGGAAAAATATAAAAAAGCCCCCCAAACTACTAGCCGTTTACAATTTAGCTCCCTAATGTTCAAAAAGTGATAAAGTAGCCCCTCAAACTACCAAAATGCAATAAAAAGGCCACTTTTATGTTTATATTCCTATAATACCCCTATTCTTTTAACAAATAAAATATTAAAATAATTGTAAAAAAACCCAACAAAAAAAGTAATGGGCAAATATTTATTTATTCCAAAAACTTTTTTTTTTGTATTTATTAGCCCATTGTTTTTTTGTATTTTTTAAAAATTGTTTAATTTTTTTTACAATTATTTTATTATTTTATTTGTTAAAAGAATAGGGATATTATAGGAATATAAAAAAAATAAGTGGCCTTTTTATTGCATTTTGGTAGTTTGGGGGGCTACTTTATCACATTTTGAATATTAAGGGGCTAAATTGTAAACTACTGGTAGTTTAGGGGGCTTTTCTATATTTTTCCCTTTATATTTTTATACTAGGCATATCATATATAACATCATCTCCTCATAAAGTAATCTTTTTGAAATGCTCCATCGATCTGATTACATGGGAGTGCTAGATTCAATTTTAAGCCTCCAATATCACATTAGATACTTGCAATTGACCATATCATTAGACTTGATTACATTATCAAACTCTAAACCCTATTGCACATGTAACTACCTGTGTGCTCTTACGTGACATCTCTCACTTTCTCACAACTAAGTAGACATTTCAATCTTCTGACAAACAAGCATAATTAAAGACTCATTATAATTAAATTAAGTCTTTAACTATTTAATGCCTTAATAACTTTGTTAAACTAAATTATTATCTTAAAACATAATATATATTTAATCACTAACTTTAGAGGCATATACATAGACTCTAAGTTAGGCATTACACCTAACCATATAATCATTATTCTTTAATGCTCATTTATTCGTTTTATTCTATAACCTTATTATACTCTATGTTTATCAACATGTTTACCATTAAAGCTCATTATCTTTGTTAAGTTTGCTGGTTATTGCAGTATGTATTGTTTCGGGCACATTAGCCTGTAGTCTTACACTCTTACTCCTGCAATTAGATGAAATGGTGGAAAGCTGGCTTTTCATATTCTGTAAACCCAGTCTCATTACATGCATGACTGGTTCATCCTGTTTAGTTGGAGCAATATTTTCATATTTCCAACCTGTAATAAACGTAATAAATATTGGGTACAACTGTAATCACTCCTACAACTTATATTACATCATTTTTCTAATCATGTAATAAAAGTAGTAGGAATGATTACTTTATGATCCACTAACGGGAGGCACCCGAGATATGGTCGAAGTCCGAACACTTTTACCAACAGTCTATCACTGTTTTGGAAAGCAATTGAGAGAAAAAAGAAAAGTTAAAGAGAGAAAAGAAATATATATGACCTACTTGTAAAAATAAAGTTGGAAGGTAAACCATCCATAAAGTGTGTGTATATATATATATTATTATTAATTTGACTAATAATAAAATTAACAATTTAGACAATACAAAATCTCTTGGTGAGCAATCAGAAAAGATTGAAAATTACATTACACCTCTGAAAAACTGGATATTGACTACACATAAGAGATGTAGTTAATGATTTAATTATAACTGAAAATTTTGCAAAGAATCCAACAAATTATAGACACAGAAGTTTTGATTATTTAATAAATCTCAGATGTCCTAAGTTATTACATTTTATATTGCATAAATATATATTTTCCTTAAAAAAAATTAGGAATGAGAGTAAGCAACCATTGTAGAAGGAAATCTTATGGCAAGATTATATAAAAATTGTAAACAAAAATCCAATAGTAATTTCTCTAGTAAATTTTCACCGAGTCTTCATTTTTTGTTGGTTCACTGGGTTGGTTTGTATAATAAAGGTTAAAGTAGCTAGCTTTAGCTTTTGCTAAGTTTTTCTTTAATAAAGAGATACCTTGTTGATAATTATTGAAAATGACTCATTCACTTAAAAAAGAAAAAAAAAAAAAAGTTTGAAGATAAGCCACTTTCATTGAAAAGATTGAATTGGCAAAGATTCTCAGATTAGGCAATCCGACCCTAAAATGTTATGAGATGCATGCCGATCATGTAAGAATATTTTTGTAATCTTCAATTTCATCATCATCACTCCCTTATTCATGATTGGAAATAAGGAATTTTAAGAACAATAATATGGTATAAAGTGGGATGTCTATAAGGGGTAAGAGAATGTTAAGATGAACTTCATTGGAGCCCAAACTATATATTGTAGAATTTTGGCAACCCACATATTCAAGGCAGTGGTGAATAGTATATTAGCTTAACGTATTTGTCAAATTTTATAAATTGAGAATTAGTTCGTAGTTTGTAAATTCCATTATTTGAAATTAGTATATATGTTTTCATAAAAAGATTTAAACAAGATTATGAATAGCTGAGATTGATGGTTTTATAAATTACAAAAATCAATTTAAAAATGAAGTAATTTTTATTCTAGAATTGGTTCATTTGGTTTTGAACCAGTGCATGGTTGGCCAAATCCCTAGAACCACAATTATATCTCACTCTCTCAAGCAATATTCATCACCTTATTATTGCCCAAAATCCATCTATTCTTCAGTAAAAAAAAATAAAAATGTTTCTATTTGCTTGACCAAAAAATGTGAAGTATTTTTCTGTAAGAGCAAGCTCATGCTTGGGCCGGAAAACGAGTTCTCAACAATTTTTTTTTTTTTTAAATATATATATATATATATATATATATATATATATATAGATAATATTGTTCAAATTGTTGCCAAATGTCGAAATGAGGCCTACTCAGATGGCCTATCAAGACCCAGCTCCAGCCCTGTTGACTGTTGAACTACACTTTGGGCTTACAAATGATGTTAAACCTTAGCCCATCCAATCACCCATGGTCCAAAGCCTGCATTCGTAAATTGGTAAAAAAGTAGACTAAAGTTTTCCTAAATTTGGGCATAAAATTGGGGTGACATGATAGTCCATAATTACTTAAGTGATTTTTTTTTTTTTTGAAATAAATAGACGTGGGATCTTATTCCTGCTCAAAAAGAGCGAAAAACAATCAAGTGGTGGAATATAATCCTTCCCTCTGTACAATACCACTAATGTTATGTGGAAGAACATTCCATCTAATAACATTAGTGACATGGGTCCTAGCTAACATTGCTAGTTCGTGGGCTGCTGCATTGGCTGATCGGCGGACATGAGAAAATTTTGCATATTTCAAACGCCGCAAACCTTGTTTCACGTCCTCCACCAGGTGTCCAAAATAGTTGTTACAGTGCCTGTCGGAGTTTACTTCCTTCACCACCAAAACATCCTTCAAAATCACCTCTTGATAATTATGCTCGAGACACACTGTAATGGCAGTTAAGGCAGCAAGTGTTTCAGCAACTACCGGTTCCACTTCAATGCTCTCTTGCTTGCTCACCGCTGCTAAGAATTTCCCTTGTTCATCTCGTGCAATAATCCCTATTCCAATAATCTTCTTAGTAGTTTCCAAAGAGGCATCCCAATTTATTTTAATAATGTTTTTGGGCGGAGGCACCCATCGTTCTTCATCTATATGGGCATTGTTGATCTTTCTCGGAATGGACGTGGAGTTCGCACCTCGAAATTCCTCCAGTGTTATCTTAGCGTCCCTCAGTAGTTGATTGGGAGGCGTAAACTCTCCACCAAAAACCGTTTGGTTTCGCCGTAGCCATAGTTTTCTTGCAATCATCATGAACAACTCCACATCACTCGGCTCGCACCTCTTTACAACTTCCAGGAAGAGCCATTGAAAATCGCCTCCTTCTCTGTGACACTTTTGCAACTTTATAGTGCTTGCTCCCCATACGTCGCTGGCAGAGGTGCACTCCCATAGCATGCTCTGTAGTTTCTTCCTCCTGAAGGCAAATTGGGCAATGGGCTTCCACACATACTCCTCTCTGGCGTAGGTTTTTTTTTGTAGGCAGAAGGTTGTGGCAAGCTCGCCACATAAACATCTTCACTGACGGAGGAACATTACCACTCCAGCACATCTTCCACACTTCATTGTCATCCTTGTTACTGGAACCGCTTGGACTCATGCTTGCTTGTACTTCCAAGCCTAAGTGGTAAGCACTTCTCACAGTAAATTCTCCATTCTTTGTGCACCGCCAGATTAGCCTATCTTTAGGGAGAGATGGACTAATAGGAATATTCATAATTATCTCCACTTCTTCTCTTAAAAAATTTTGCTCAATTAGACTTTTATTCCAACCTTTAGT
Organism: Carpinus viminea; assembly: GCA_013348765.1. Classification (NCBI taxonomy): domain Eukaryota; kingdom Viridiplantae; phylum Streptophyta; class Magnoliopsida; order Fagales; family Betulaceae; genus Carpinus; species Carpinus viminea. Next base: position 36,211,394 of record CP054671.1, on the reverse strand, counting down.
GTTGGGATTTATAAGGGCATGAACCAAAGTATTTTTGGTAGTTGCACTCATGAGTGGATCTAAAAGAAGACGGTTTGGGCAGCCAACAATCCCCATACCCAACATCTTCCCATTCCCTATCCTCCAAATAGCCCCTTGTTTCACTAGCTCCTAGCCGAAACATGCTTCTCCAAGATAATGAAGGCCTTGAGCCTAATTTAGCCTCAAACATGTCAGTCTTGGGAAAATATTTTGCCTTCATGATCGTGGCCACCAACGAAGTTGGATTTTGTATAATTCTCCATAATTGTTTGGCCAAGAGAGCCTTGTTAAACATAGCCAAATCTCTGAACCCCATACCTCCTTTTGATTTTGATAAACCCATTTTTTCCCACTTCATCCAGTGAATCTTCGACGTGTTCTCCTTATGTCCCCACCAAAATCTTTGCATAAGGCTATTAAGCTCTTTACATAAAGAAATTGGTAGTAGAAAAACACTCATGCAGTACGTGGGTATAGCCTGAACCACAGCTTTGATCAAAATCTCCTTTCCAGCTTGTGAGAGAAAATGGACCTTCCAATCATTTAATCTTGCCCACACTTTATCTTTAATCCCCTTGAATGCTTTCATCCTTGATCTCCCAACCAGAGTGGGTAACCCTAAATATTTCTCATATTTTTCTGTAGCTTTTAATCCTGAGAGTTTTGTGATTTCCTCTCTTTTGGCCAAACTAGTGTTGCGCAAGAAAAATAGAGATGTCTTCTCTTTATTCAATTTCTGCCCTGAAGCCGCCTCATATTTCTCCAGAATTTTTGTCAGACGCCTCCATTCTACTGAATTTGCCTTACAGAACAACAGACTATCATCTGCAAAAAATAGGTGGCTCAACCTTGGTCCTTTTGGCGATGTTGGCACTCCTGTAATGACTCCCTTTGTTTCTGCTTGTGTAATCATACAACTCAACGCTTCTGCACATAAAATAAACAAATATGGGGAGAGAGGATCCCCCTGTCTGAGGCCTCTAGTCAGGGTGATATTGCCCACAGGTTTGCCATTCACCACTACAGAGTACTTAACAGTACTAATGCATTCCATCACCATTTTTATCCACCTTGTTGCAAACCCCAGTTTTGACATTATCTGACTTCCAAAAAGGCTCACTCCACCGTACACTTTACTCATGTCTAATTTAATTCCCATGAATCCCACATTGCTCCACATTTTTGTATGCATCGTCTCATATGCTGCCAGGATGTTGTCTGTGATGAGCCTGCCTAACAGAAAGGCACTCTGATATGGAGATATAATAGATGGAAGCACCTTCTTTAATTTGTTTGCCAGTACTTTAGAGATAATTTTATACAGCACATTACACAGACTAATTGGTCTGAACTCCGTCACACTAATGGGGGTTTTTTTCTTGGGAATCAAAGCAATATTAGTAGAATTAATATCACCATCCATACTAATATTTTTGAAAAAATATAGAGCAGCTTCGCATACCTCAGTCCCCACCGTGTCCCAATGTTGTTGATAAAACCTCAGTGTACCCATCCGACTGGGCTTTGTTTGGGGCCATTTGATCCAGCGCATTTTTCACCTCTTCACTTGTAAAGTTTGCCATCAGGATACCATTCATCACAGTAGTGACCTTGCTGTTAATAGCTGAGATACATACCTCCAAATTTCCAAGGCTACTTGAAGTGAACAGAGCTTCATAGTACCTCACAAAGGCATTTTCAATTGATTTTGCCGTACTACAGATCTGTCCCCCACCATCCAGAATTTGTTCTATCATATTTTTTCTCCTCCTTTGTGTGGCACAAGCATGGAAATACTTTGTGTTCCTATCACCATTCTTGAGCCACTCCTCCTTTGCGCGTTGTCTCCACTTTAATTCTTCTTGCTCCAAAAGCCCGTCAATTTCCCCTCGTAGTGTTTTTTCCTCTTCTCGGTTATTACCGTCTGCACTCCTTTGAATCACCTCCAAATCTTTTGTTTTTGATTTAATTAATTCCTCCACTGCACCTACATTTTTCCTCACCCATACTTGTATTGTTCTTTTGCACTTTCCCAGATTCCTCTTGACATTTGCCCATCCATTTTCCCCGTTAGTGCTGGCAGTCCACCCCGACAAAATAGCTTCTTTGAAATCTAGCCTTGTAGTCCATGCAGCTTCCATACGAAATGGTCGCTCTCTGTTTCTTGCAAAAAGCTTTTGCTCATTCAGCTTCACTAGGATTGGGTGGTGGTCCGAACTCCTCTTAGCTAACACTTCAACCTCCATAGCCTCATATAACTTCCTCCATTCAGAAATTAGCCATTGCTCTGTCTAGCCTCTCTTTAGTGAAGTGATCTCCGTGCTGCCCATTGTTCCACGTATTTTTTCTCCTTTATAGCTCCAGTCGCATAAATGGCGTCCTCAGAGTTAGCTAAATGCCTCCATTTGTCCATTAGCACGCAGTAATAGTTCCACACTTTTCCGATAAGTTTAGAATTTCATTAAAATCTCCCATGCACAGCCATGGCTTGGGAGAGATTGTTGCTAAATGACACATAAGGGCCCAAGTTTCCTTCCTCTTTGCAGTTTCCGGGTTGCCATATATTCCCGAAAATTTCCATTCCGTTCCATCCCTCCCTCTTGAGATAATTGCATTTATATGTCTGCGGCTATAATTTTGAATTTCAAGTTTAATATCATCCCTCCATAAAAGAATGAGCCCCCCACTGCGGCCAACACTATTAACAACAACATGGGAGAGAGGATCCATGTTCGAGGCCTCTAGTCGTGGTGATATTTACGGTAGTTTGCCATTCACCACTCTGATATAATAAAGATTAATGCATTCCATCACCATTTTTATCCACCTTGTTGCAAACCCCAGTTTGGTTATCACAGCTTCCAAAAAAGCCCACTCCACCCGGTCATACGCCTTACTCATGTCTAATTTAATTCCCATGAATCCCACATTGCTCCACATTTTTGTATGCATCGTCCATATCTTTCGCCAGATGTTGTTCCATGATGAGCACTGCCCTAACAAAAAGGCACTCTGATATGGAGATATAATAGATGGAAGCACCTTCTTTAATTTGTTTGCCAGTACTTTAGAGATAATTTTATACAGTACATTACACAGACTAATTGGTCTGAACTCCGTCACACTAATGGGGGTTTTTTTCTTGGGAATCAAAGCAATATTAGTAGAATTAATATCACCATCCATACTAATATTTTTGAAAAAATATAGAGCAGCTTCGCATACCTCAGTCCCCACCGTGTCCCAATGTTGTTGATAAAAACCTGCAGTGTACCTGTCCGGACCTGGGGCTTTGTTTGGGGCCATTTGATCCAGCGCATTTTTCACCTCTTCACTTGTAAAGTTTGCCATCAGGATACCATTCATCAGAGTAACCTTCATTAATAATTTGAGATACATACCTCCAAATTTACAAGGCTACTTGAAGTGAACAGAGCTTCATAGTACCTCACAAAGGCATTTTCAATTGATTTTGCCATTACTCTGATCATCTCGTCCCCACCATCCTAATTTGTTCTATCATATTTTTCTCCTCCTTTGTGTAGGTACAAGTGGAAATACTTTGTGTTCCTATCACCATTCTTGGAGCCACTCCTCCTTTATGCGCCAGTTGTCTCCACTTTAATTCTTCTTTGCTCCAAAAAGCCCGTCTAATTTCCCTCGTAGTGTTTTTTTCCTCTTCTCGGTTATTAGTCGCACTCCTTTGAATCACCTCCAAATCTTTGTTTTTTGATTTAATTAATTCTCCATCGCACCTACATTTTCCTCACCCATACTTGTATTGTTCTTTTGCACTTTCCTGCATTCCTCTGACATTTGCCCATCCATTTTCTCAGTTTGTGATCCACCCACCGACAAAATAGCTTTGAAATCTAGCCTTGTAGTCCATGCAAACTTCCATATTTAAATGGTCGCTTTCCCTGCTTTCTTGCAAAAAGCTTTTGCTCATTCAGCTTCACTAGGATTGGGTGGTGGTCCGAACTCCTCTTAGCTAACACTTCAACCTCCATAGCCTCATATAACTTCCTCCATTCAGAAATTAGCCATTGCTCTGTCTAGCCTCTCTTTAGTGAAGTGATCTCCGTGCTGCCCATTGTTCCACGTATATTTTTCTCCTTTATAGCCCAGGTCGCATAAATGGCAGTCCTCAAGAGTTCGCCTAAATGCCTCCATTTGTCCATTAGCACGTGTAATAGTTCCACACTTTTCCGATAAGTTTAGAATTTCATTAAAATCTCCCATGCACAGCCATGGCTTGGGAGAGATTGTTGCTAAATGACACATAAGGGCCCAAGTTTCCTTCCTCTTTGCAGTTTCCGGGTTGCCATATATTCCCAAAAATTTCCATTCCGTTCCATCCCTCCCTCTTGAGATAATTGCATTTATATGTCTGCAGCTATAATTTTGAATTTCAAGTTTAATATCATCCCTCCATAAAAGAATGAGCCCCCCACTGCGGCCAACACTATTAACAACAAAGATATAATCAAATTTCAACTTTATTCTCAAGAAATCCATGTCTTTATTACATATTTTGGTCTCCATAAGGAAAACCATGTTGGGTCTTTTTTCCTTCACCATTTGGTGGAGGTCTCGAATTGCTCGAGGGTTCCCAAGCCCTCGGCAATTCCAACTTAAAAAACTCATTGTGACTGGCGGGGCTATTCAACAGCCTCCGCCGACTCATTGCTCCACAAGTTTTCCACCTCCATGTTGGGTTTGTTACGTTTTCCTCCCTCCTTGTCTCCTTCAAGAATTTCCCCCTGCATCTTCCTCTTTCCAACTTGCTCCACAACCCCCTTATTTCCCCCTATCATATTCAATTGGTGCGTGACAGTATGGTTCCCAGCTTGAGATAATGTCCCTGTAACCACTATTGCCTTTTTTCCTTTTTTCCTTTTCGAGCTCTTCATTGTGCCTCCCCCATTTACTACCTTGTCTGGTGTGGAGAAAGAGTCCGCGTGTTCTGCAGTAGCCCCATATGTGTTACCCGATACATCATTCCCTTTCTCCATAACCTGCCACGTCATCTTCTCACTAATGTCATCCCATTGACCAATATAGACATTCTTGCCTTTATTGGAAGATATTGTCTCTTTATTCTCCATAATTCCACCATTTCCTTTAACTGCGCCAACATTAATAAAAGAATCTTGTTTGACAAAATCATCTTTTATTCCCATATTTATCTCCGTTCCTTCCTTCCTTTTTTTCTTTCCTGAATCTTCCTCGCAATGATAACGTGACCTCCTCATTAAAACTCATAAACTTTCCTTTCAGGGCTGCTGCTGTCGCCGGCGAAGAATCCGACGAGCCATCGCTCCTGCTCTCCTCCAAAGAACCATCGTCTCCCCTGCTTTTGACTTCCAGCTTTGCAGAAATTCTAAGAGTCGATTTTATGGCGGTTGAGCGATTCCGATTTACGATCTCCATTGAATTTCCCACGTCCCCCTCCTTCTCCTCCACCGTTTCTGCTCGATGAAGGAACTCTCAACCAAGGCCCGAACTCCTGCATGTTTTCATTCTCTTTGTAGGGTCTTCATCTGGTACCCACGCTCCATGTCTAATTACTTACACTTAGCAGAACTCGGGATCCTTTCATATTGAAAAGTGATCCATGTGGTTCTATCTCTGAGCCTGAGGAAACATCCCCTGGAGAGGGGTTTTGTTAAGTCTAGAATGATGCGGACTCGTAGAAACTTGCCCCATCCCACATCATCCTCATCAACATCCACATCCACAACTGTCCCCATTGAAGCTCCTATTCTTTGACCCATCTCCCTGCTCATGCATGCTAAAGGCATATTCAGCATCCTCACCCAAAAAGTAGCCTTTTCGAACTCCAGTTCAGAGGGTGGAGTTCGTCCATCAAAGTCTACCATGGAGAACAGATCACCATCTACCTTCCATGGCCGCCCTTCCATTATTTGTATTTTGTCCTCCTCATGCTTGAACTCAATGAGAAAGAGATTGGGTCCTAAATTTTTAAAAGAAACCCAACCTGTCGGCTGCCAAGCTCTTATTAGAGGAGTCTTCAAGACCTCCTTCCCCAAAATTCTGTCTGCCAGCAGCTTCCGTACGACGCACGCCGTTCCCCTGTTCACCAAGGGTTCCATCACTGCATCGGTAGCCTCCACTTCTTCCGTCTCTGCGTCCAGAAGATTGAACCTCTCCCATTGCTTTGCTAGATCTTCCTCCATGTCCACCTTCCTCACCAGGTTTCACAGAAAATTTCGTTAGTAGACGCGGCCGCCGCCTCTCATCCTTAGTACTGGACAGAGGTGTTCTGCTTCACCTCTAGGTTTTCAGAGAGAAAAAACTAGAGAGAAGATCTCATTTTTAATTAATTAAGTGATTAAGAGTGTATAATTGACAAGTCAATTACTAACTAATTAAATTGACAAGTCAAACTTTTTGCTTAATCATTTCACAAATTTGTGAACTTTACTTTGATTTTATTATAGTAGCACATGCTCATGGGAATCAATGATAGGAAGGACCTGGATGGTGAAAAATCATATGCACTCTCTCAAAGTGGTTGAACCATAGCCTAACTCAGCCTCACAAAAGACACTAACGACACCCAAGTTGGCGGTATGAAAATAATTTCAAATGCTTTCCATTTAAAAATTTGACTTAGAGACCTTCCACCCATAAACCACTAAGAATTAGTCCGAATACTACTAGATAGGGGTGTTAAGTGAGCGAAGCCCCTTACGAATAAGCTTGGGCTTAGCTCGTATAAACTTGGCTCATACTCGACTTGATTATTAAATGAGATATTTCGTGAACATAAATACTGGCTCGAATATTAAACGAAGCAAACTCAGCTTGACTCGGTTAGGCTCGTGAGCAGTTCGTATAAAGCTTGAATTGATAGTTGTTCATACAATTGCTCATATTAATATTAAAAATTGATTTTTTTTTTTCTTCTAATAGCATCCTTTTATTATAAAATAATGCATATCATCTCTTTTTGAAACCAAGTGTCTTGCTATATTGACTTAAGCTCCACACTCAGCTAACTAAACTAAGTAAATACTTATATGCAAGTTAGCTTCTTGAGCCATTTAAGAGTATTTGAAGTTTAAATTTATAATAAAAAAATAAATTAAATTAAATATAAGAGCCAGCTCACGAACTGGCTCTACTCAGCTTGACTTATTATGAGCTTGAGCTCGATTTTTTGGCTCGTCCTTGAGCTCGGCTTGAGTTCGGGTAAAATTTAAATAAGCCGAATCCAAACAAGAAAAACTTGTTTAAGCTCGACTCGTTTACACCCCTTCTACTAGATCACCATCTTCGATAGTAAGTGGTTTGTAGTTTATGAGATTCAGGGCTTAAATTCACAAAAGTGGTGTATAGAAGATTAGGAAATGTAAATTAAACTATTAGAATCAATTGGCCAATATATTTGTTATTTGATGATAATAGACTTATCATGAATCGCATGTAATGTATTATTCAATCCTGCCGTTTGGAAATATAGAATTATTATTATTTTTTTTTTAAAAAAAAACACTGTTACTAATTGCCTCTAATCCACTTAAATTTCCTTTTTTTTTCTTTTTTTTTTTTAACGCATATTGTCTAAAAAATTGTTGTCTTTGTGGCAACGATCAGAGCTGTTCTGATTCTTCTGAACATTGGGCTAGGAAACCTGAACCTCATCACCTGATGGGCCTCTGATCACAAAAATAAGCGAAGGTCCATGATCAAATCAAATAGGATAATTTCATAAATGGTTTGAGTTTGGTTCCTTGAGATCAGGACGGCCAATTTTAGATATGGTGAGCAAATTCGACATAAAATTAGAATATTATGGTTTGACATAATCAATTTTGGGTCACCAATGAGTCAAAATTCGACCCATTTAATAAGCAACCAATCACAGGTTTACTCGCTTAACTCACTCATCTTCTCTCTCACTCTCTCTCTTTACAATTTTGTTTCTTTTTAGAAAACACTAAACCTAAACTAAAAAACTAAACCCATAGTCATCGTCCTGCAATGTTGGAATTTGATCTTCCAAGTTTATTGTCTCGAGGGTACAGTGCCTTATGGAAAAAATAAATAAAAATGAGTAATGATAATTGTCATGTCGTCATAAGTGAATAGTCACTAATGCCAACTTTTTTTAATAAAAAAATATTATTAAAAAATAATAAATAATAATATTTATTTATTATAAAAAGTTGTTCACTCACGCCGGCATAACAATTATCATTACTCAATAAAAATACTTCAAATTGATATATATAAAGATTCTTTGTAGTAAAAAAAGTTAATTTATCTCCACACTAAATTATGGTCCTTCCACGAATTTTATAAAGTAAACTTATTCATAAAAGAGAGGGAAGAAATGTGACGCCACATATAAATTAGTGTTCTACCACGGACCACAAGTTATTCGCCTTTTCCAGAATTGTAAAGCAAGAATGTCCAGTTTCTTTAAAAAATCATTAAACTTTTTCCACACGTTGCATTTATCAAAAGCCAAAAATAATGCATTTAGCCCTATTTTTAAATTTAAAGAAAATTAATAGTGCATAATTCTAGAAAGAGAGATTATAGTGTAATTTGGCAAGCCTCAATTAAGGTTAATATCATTAATTTTTCCACTAAAATAAAGTACGTTTTTTTGGCGCATTTAGTTCATCCGGGTTCCTTTGTTCATGAGTCTCTCTTCTTTACTCATTATATCTGGTCGTGACTGTGTGCGACGTGAGGAAAGAAAGAGAGATTAAGAATAAGAAGAAGATTAAGAAGGAGGAAGAGAAGAAGAACGAAGAAAATGAAAAAAAGAAGAAGCTGCAGAGAAAGAAGAAGAAGGCGGCAGCATGAGTTAGTGTGGTATCATAGGAGTCTAGGGTCTTTTTTCTTTTAAATTTAATTGTTGATCAGCAGGACAGGCCAGTTCGGTTCGGTTCGGGTACCCACAGCCCAAAATGCAACCCATATCCACATTTTTATTAGAGGAAATGGGCGGGTCGGCTCGGTACATTATTGATTAAACACAAACACATACACACAGATTCACAATCCTTGCAATACAGCATGAATATATATATGTCTTACAAAAACAAACAAAAGAAAACCCCAATTAGAATAGGATGTATATTGGAGAACAAGTACATGCATTTAGCTAGCTGAAAGGAAACGCAATTAATTGTTAAGGAGTATGATCATCGCAAAGACTGCTGCCAGAGGATATATATTCACTCCCTTCGTCTTATACATGACTTCCATCTTACTACCCTTTTTAACTTTCCTTTAAGTAGGGGTGGGCAAATACTCGTCCAACCCACTCCGACCCGCCAAATTTTTTGTCGGAGAATAATTCGCAATTTCCACGTTGATCGATAGTAAACGTACATGGCTGTAAATATTAGAACCTCTCAAATCTCAATTCGCAGATGGTTGTGGAATGAGTCAACTTCCATGTCTGCTCGTGCATTGACCTCCTTTATTCATTTTGTCCAATAAAGTAGAATAAAAAGTTGGAAGAAAGTGATGAGAAGCTTCTAGTGGATAAAAGGCAGGTATCAACAGTTGGTTGGCAGGTTAATATATTTGTAGTCGGTTAATTTTTCTTCACTAGGAAACAGTTGTTATTTGCCAAACTGCAAGTAGAAGCTTCTAATTAAGGACGCATATGGGGATGGATTAGCCACATATCGAAGATTTACTTCAGATTATTGAACTCGTGTGAGACACTAACAATAATCTTTAGTTTAGATTTATTGCTCTCATGATTTCTTCCTTCTCTTCTAGGCCTATTAAGGATTGGGTTCTAGCCATTATTTATCTTTTTAGTAGACTTGCTATTTGCAACTATTTGAACTCTCATTTTGGATTTTATTTGGTTGTCCAGGAATAAATTGATTCATGAGGTGTTGCAACCTGACCCAGGAAAGGCTATTTTGTAGGTTTAGATCAACCTAGATTCTCATCTCACTGCTTGGCGGGCAACTGCTTTTTCTACCCTCTGGTTCCCTCCTCGGATTGAATGCATAAAAGTGAATTTTGATGTTGCAATCAGAGACAATTTTGTGGTGACAACTGTGGTTATTAATGATTCTTTAGGGAATATTATTCTTAGAGTTACGAACTACACTTCACTAATGTTCTCTTAGGAAAAACCACGATAGCTCTTTTGGCCTCTCGACTGGCTTCAACTACAAGGTGTGGTTGTTTTTCTTTGAAAGGGAATGCACTTCTAGCGATTCTTGTTGTGAATTAACTCAATTTCTTTTCATTTTGGCCGTTTACCTCTATTGTCGTATATGATATTACTTTTGATCTCTCTTCTTGTATTTGGTAGCATTTTCACATGATCCTTTATTTTCTTCCATTCGAATCAAGAATGTAAAAGATCCGTCACTCCTGTAATTTTTTTTTTCTTTCAATTAGAAAGAAAAAAAAAATGAATAGTAGTTTGGAGGAAATATATATTTTTTTTTCCTAAAAAATACTATCAAAATTTTTTTAATATTTAAAAATAAATTATAATAAAACAATTCCGCCAATCGCGGTTTATGGGGGTAGTTTAACTTTATGGTTGGAACAAAAAGGAGCTTTGTCCTGTATTGGAACAAAATCATCTAAAGAACAAAAGTCCTCGCGCGAGGGTTGAATTCCTGTAGTTAGAATTTGACTTGAGCATTAATGTATCCTGATCCTGTAGCTTAATTAGCAAACAATTTCTTTATATATAGAACCACAACTCCCAGTGAATGATTACGATTTACGAGAGTCATCATTCAATTCAATCTCTATCTTTTGTGCTAGCTCTCTACCGTAGCTGCCATGAAAAACCTCTCAATGCTCACCCCTATCTTCTTATTCTGCCTTTTTTCTCATGTTATCTCTTCAGTCTCTACTTCAACACCTCGTTACACCGCTGCTGATAATATTGCCATCAACTGTGGCACTCGTGACAACTCAACGGCTATGGATAAGCGCCAGTGGGTCGGAGACATACACTCCAAATTCACTCCCATTGAAGAAGGTGATCACAAATCTAATACCTCTACACCTCAAATCCAAGACAGCTCCGTAAACACTGTCCCCTACAAGACTGCCCGTTTATCTTATTCACAATTCATGTACGAATTTCATGTCACCCCTGGCCCCAAATTCGTTCGGTTCTACTTTTACCCGGTTTCTTACTCGGGTTTTGAAGGGTCTCATCAAGACTTTTTCACTGTCAAAGCCAATTCCTTCACCTTACTTAGCAACTTCAGTGCTTCCATCTATATACATGCTGATTCCTTAAAAGAAGATAAAACTCTTTCTAAGGAGTTCTGCGTCAACGTGGAAAAAGATCAAATATTGAATTTAACATTCATCCCATCTCCAAGCACAACTTCTAGTAAGTTCTATGCTTTTGTTAATGGAATTGAGATTGTTTCCATGCCAGAGAAACTCTACTATGGGGGTGAAGGTCCAGACGTCCCTCAATACGTCGGCCAAACTTCCCCGTTCCCCATAAACTACGATACGGCACTCGAGAAGGTTGCTCGATTAAATGCAGGCGGTGGCTTCATATCGGCGGTGGATGACACTGGGATGTTTAGAGCATGGTCCCAGGACGCTGATTATTCATTGGGTGGAGGCGTAATCCCTCGTAATCCATATTTGAAACCCATATACTCGATCATACCAAATTACACTGCACCTGATGATATCTATAAGTCCGCAGTGTCAATGGGTCCAAACAGAACTAAGAACTTGCTTTCTAATTTGACGTGGCGATTACCCGTTGATTCTGGATTCTATTATCTTGTGAGGCTCCATTTCTGCGAAATAGCGCCCCAAATAACGAAAGTTGGCGAAAGGCCATTCATGATCTATATAGACAATAAGATAGCCGATGACAGGGCTGATGTACTTCAGTGGAGCAAAAGGAGTGAGACGCCCGTGTACAAGGACTATGTAGTAAGGATTCAAGGCAAGGCTATTCTCTACGTTTCTCTACACCCAAAACTTGTTAGCTTTGCTATCAACGATGCCATTCTAAATGGTATGGAGGTGTTCAAATTGAGCAATTCAGATGGCAACCTTGCCGTTGCCGGACCTGATCCTGGAAGTGTGCCCTCTCCACTGCCGGCCCAACAACCTACTTCAACAGCCAGAGAGTCCAAGACAAAGAAAACAATAATCGCTGCCACCATTGAAAGTGGTGCAGGCTTCTTGGTTGTGCTCACTCTAGTATGGTTTTGATATTTGTCACAGGTGCATTGTCTGGTATGTTAATAATATATATTCTGAATGGGAATTTTATAGCACTTGTATGGTCATCCTTACGTATTGTGTTCTAGACCATAATTTTTCTCTTAAAAAACTACCCAATGTTATAATAATTAAAACTCCTTAAAACTACTTAAATAACTCGCCAGAGTTTGAATTGAAAGCATGCATGGCTAGCAATTTTTACCCCAAACCTGGGTAATGAGACCAAGAGATCACCATCATAGAGAAATCTATTCTCTAATTGTAATATCAAAATTGATTTTAATCCAATTTTCTAGGGGAGAGTCCATTTATATTTGCTTCTTAATTGAGGGACGAGATTTCGATTTTTTCCGTGCTTTAATTAAAGTGCTCGAGGATGTACTTTTATTTTTGAGAAAATTAGGCATATAGACTCTCTTCAAACAAATTTGGCTTAAGTGCTATAAAAAAAACTACATCATAGATGATGTAATTTTTTTAAAGGTTCATTGAATTTCAGGTATTTCATGAGAAAGAGAGAAACTGAAATTCAACCTTGACACTTCAAAAGTTTTGGCATAGGCATTGTACAGCACCTAAGCCACTTTATCCTTCTCAAACTACCACCCAATTATTAATGTTTCATCAAATTAAAGCTTGCGTTAATGTCTCCATAAATTACCAAAAATTGGCATTGTCCCATAATAACAAAAATACCCTCAATAATTTTTTTTATATAAAAAATATAACCAAAAAAAAAAAAGAAAGATCGGCGACCAAGTGGCCAAACCAGCCCATGCCACCACTCAATTTTTGTTTACCATATACTGCTCTCAAATAGCCTAAGAGCTTATTTGGAATTGCATTGAAAATTAAAGCTTTTAAATCTAAAAATATTTTTTTTAGAAAAAGCTTCATTTTTAAGATTTTCTCAAAAGTGTGTTTTGAGTTCTTTTTTTTAATTCAAATAAGTAATTTTAAAGGTTTTTTACCAAACAAACTTTTTTTTTTTTGGTCTTGCATAATTTTTTAGGCATTAAAATACTTCTTAAGCCCTCTAACGCAATTTCAAACCGACTTTAACAGTGATTCAACCACCCTCTCGGCCATGTATAGCAATTGTTGACCTAAGAGATTTATTTGGGCCATTGGACGTCACATAACATTAATCTATGGTATTTACCTCAACAGAAATTTTCTCTAAACAACCTATTTTAATAAGTACCAACTACCAACTATTCTTTAACATGTGAGAGACACATATTTTTTTTAATATTCTAAATAATCATTTATTCCCCTTCTACCAACTTAAGAACCCAAACGTATTAAATGACACTTAACAATATTTTTTAAGATGGGTTAAAGAAAAGAGAAAATGATAAAAGCGCAACTTTTCTCTTATTTTTATTTTTTAAAAAATATATAAAAAAAATTGAAGCAATAATATCTTATGTCGTCCTTTTTTTATTTGTTATGAAAAGAAAATACATTTTTTTAAAAAAAAAATACTAAATAAAAAAAAAGGATCACATAGTATGCATGTTGTTGCTTCAAATTTTATTTTATTTTATTTAAAAAAAATGATCACATAAGAGAAAAGTTTGGTCCAAAAATTTGTACCTTTATCATATTTCTAAAAAAAAAATGTCCATATTAAAAAAAAAAAAAAAAATTGAGAAAGTTGATCAAATGACTTTTGCCAAAAGCAAGGCCTTTTTTTTTTTTTTAGTCTTCTCGGTTCTAGGCGCTTATGTCATATGGAAATATTTTTGACTATTATAAGTGTTTTAATTATTAATATTATCTCGTGTGTATATCATCCATGTTAATAAATTAAAAAAAAAATTAACAAAAAAAAAACCTTTGAGAAAGTTGATCAAACGACTTTTGCCAAAAGCATTTTTTTGTTTAGGAGTTTTCAATTTAAACCCCAAAGTTTAAAAACTGACACTTTACCCCCTTGAAGTTTCGAAAACTGGCAAAATAAACCTTCCGTCAACGTTTTCCGGCAACTTGGACGGAAAACAATGAAATTACAAAACTGCCCTCAGGCTTTTTTTTTAAAATTTCCATCTATTTTAACGGAAGGTTTAAATTGTCATTTTTTGAAACTTCAGGTGGGTAAATTGTCAATTTTAAAACTTTGGAGTCTAATTTGAAAAACCCCTGAAACATCAGGGGGGTAAAGTGAATTTTTTCCCTTTTTGTTTTAGTCTTCTCGGTTCTAGGCGCTTCATATGGAAATATTTTTGACTATTATAAGTGTTGTAATTATTAATATTATCTCGTGTGTATATCATGTTTCCCTTGAACCTTTTTAATAATAATAAAAAAGGCATATATTATATATATTGCCAAATGAAAAAGAAAAGATTAGTAGGCCAAGTTCTATGCATAATGCACAAAGTGGTCAGAGTCATAGGAAAAAGAAGAGGTAATTACCTCTTGTCCTTATAAATTATAGTATCTTGATATTTTTTCCTTATAAACTACCAATTATGATATTTAATCCTATTAAATTATTATCTTATGACATTTTTTCCTATTCCGTTAGTTAAAGGAATTAAAACTAACGATCAACGATCATATGACTTGCATGTGCCATTTTTAATTTTTTTTCCTTCTATTTTTTCCTTCACTTTAGATTTTTTTTATTAGAGTTTATAAGGGTATAAGCGTTATTTTATTGATCTAAAGTGAGAGTAAAAATGAAAGAAAAAAAAATTAAAATGATTGACAGTTAGATTTAACCCATTTAGTTGGTAGTTCATTAAAAAAAGTCATATACAGTAGTTAAATGATAAAAGATAATTACCCTGAAAAAGAAAAGGTGACATCACTAAATACAGCAATTGAATATATAGGACCAAGTTCTTGGCATGGGCATGTTACAGATAATTGAACAAACATGACCCTCAAACATATGACCCATAAATAAATCTTAAATAACAACAAACTAAGATGAACAAAATAAAAAAAAAAAAACCAAAACCAAAACCAAAAAAAGCAGAAGAAAGAAAGCAAGCGTCCTTATTCAAGAGAGAGACTCTCTCACTTCCAGCGGAAGCAACGGAGTTGGAGGTCCAATCTTAGTGCTGCTTCTTGCCCATCAAAGGGGGAAGCTGTGTTTCGCGGGAAATGGAGGCGGGTCAGAAAGTCATTGGCAAGTGAGCGGGTCAAAACTCGGGGACAAAGATCTTCACCGGCCAAATGTTTTAAATTAACCTTTCCAGAACTCAAATGGATTAATAATGATAAATAACCTCTATAAATCTCTTGTCTAATTAATTGAGCGGGCCGGTCAAAACTCTCAATATAAATCGCCCTTATCATTGCCCCAAATCCATCTATTTCTCAATGAAAAATGAGAAATGATAAAAAAATATATATATATTCTTTATTTCATTTTTCATCAATTTTTGTACATTGGAGTGTTGAACACTTCATCATTAAATTTGCAAGACAAACATGTGAGTCCACAAATCCAATGGTAAATTGGCAAAAGAAATTGTTAAAATATGATTAAAAAATAACGAGTAACCATTCTTATAAAAAAAATTAAAAAAATAAAAATAAAAAACCTTTCTATTTGCTTGCGCAAAAATGAAAAGTATTTTTCAGCAAGCATATGCTTGGGCCGGAAAACGAGTACTCAACAAAAAGGTCAAAAATAATAATGAGGCCTGTTCAGATGGCCTATCATGGCCCGGCTAGCTCAACAGCTATGCCAGTCCGTTGACCATAGAACTAAACTTTGGGCTTACAACAAATGTTGTTGGGTGATCAGGACTGTTCTAAAGCATAATTCTGGGCCTTGACCACCATTTTGGCCTCTCCAAACATTGGGCTAGGGAACCCAAACCTCATAACTTGATAATGGGCCTCGGACCACGACCATCTAAAAATTGATAAATCACATAAAGAAGCAAGGCCCATGATCAAACCAAAAAGGAGGATTTCATAATCAGGGCTATAAATTTATAAAACAAACCCAAGTTATTCATTCGTAAACGGTTTGAGTTTGATTCGTTGAGATGGTTTTTTTTTTTTTTTTTTATAAGTATTCGTTGAGATGGTTGTTTGAGCTTATTTACGAACTAACAAACTAAGATCGAGCTCAAATCTTTTGTACTTCTTATGTGTAACTTTGAATAACAATTGGTCTAAAACACATTTCTTATTTCGTGTTTTAGAAAAACTATCACTACTGAAAGGTAAATGAATTAATTAGTAATTTCTTAGAGTATAGTTTGATGGCTAATATATACTAATAAAGCTTAAATATAAATTTCTTAAGTATAAATTCTATTAATTTAATAAGCTTGTCTTCTTTACCTTTTTTCTTAGGGTTTTTTTTTTTTTTAATTTATAATTTTTTATTTGAGGATAACAACAAAACCAGAAGAGCCTGATCTCTCTTAATAAAAAACCAACGAGGATTATTGCCCAACTCCGCGCGTGGGGTTCCAACACTTGTTCGGTAAGACCATTAGTTGTGCTTACTGGTCCCAAATTCTATCCATTTATGCCCATGTGCTGATGTTCTCGGTCTCGATCAGAGTCAGAAAAGTTAAATGGTATCTCCACGTACACTAAATTATTGTCTTTCCATGACTTTTATAAAGTAAAGATTATGCATAAAAGAGAGTTAAGAAATGCAAGCCAACATATAAATATTAAAGTTGACGTGAAATTTTTGATGGAAGACCTAAAAAGTGGAATGAGAGAGAGGCGTGGATCACGTTAAACTGTAAAATGTCAGGCCACTTCATTCTGACCGGGCCTACATTAGCATGAACATGGGAACAAAGAGGGAGAATAAGTACATTAAAACAAAAACAAAAACGATGATATTGCAGCCTAATAAAAACCCAGTATAACCAATTCAATGTTGAAAAAACCTAAAAATTATTGAGATTTGGCCCATTGAATTCTTTGTTCACAGGCCAAAAAATCAGCCATCTAAAACACCAGTTTGTAAAGATAATCCAAAAGCAGATTTACCAAAAGCAACACATACTACAATAATAAACAAACTTAAAAACTATGGGATGGAGGAAAGCATTGGTAGTGGCTAGACCAGCACTACCATCGGATGCAAAAGGTATATATATCCAACGAAGCTTTGTCGACACTGCATCTAGATCGCTGAAATCAAGTCGATCACCTTGATTAATAATTATCCTCTTCTTTTCATCATAACAATCTTAATCATTTGTTTAATTTTATTGGGGTACCAATAAGACAACATGGTGGAAAGTTAGACTTTTCAAAATCTTGAAACTCAGTCTGAGTACTCCAGCAAAGTAATTATTATGAGTTTTTTTCATCTCCATGCTTCAAAATAATTTTTTTGCTACACTAAACTGTAACACTTATGAGAGTTTGAAGGCTTTTTTATTCTTTTCTCTACCTTCTCTTTCCCCCTCTCCCTCTCCCTTCTTTTACTCTTTTATTTCACTTGAAAAATAATATTTAAAAAAAAATAGAGGATGAAATGACTAATTTATTAGAATTTGTATTGAAAAGATAGTAGTTAAAAAAAAAAATAGTTAAAATAACTATTATTATTTGGAGATGGCTCTAAACAACTTTGTTTTTGTTTTGTTTTATTTTTCCCGAGGTGGAGGGAGTTTCATCCTGTATAGTTGGATCTATATATACTATCATATCTCTAACATGTAATATCATGAGCGATCTATAGGGTGAAACTTTTAGTCTCCTAGCCATTGGGTCGAGGATTAGATCGGTGTAAGGAAATTTCTCTTACGGCTGAAAAATAATGGTTGGAAAATATAACTAATTGTGTCTTAGATTTAGTCCACCCAAGAGCAAATCTGTGCATTAACCGCAGTTGTACATGGATTAGCAAAAAAGTTGAGGTCACAGATAATACGTAATTGTAAGATTTGTATTGTATTTATATCTGTTGAGAATAATGTTATATATTGAATCACACTGAATAATGTACAAAAGGGGTTTATATATAGGCTAATAATATAGACACCATATAAAACATAAATACTAGTAGGACAATACTACTTAAACTCTAATAGCCCCCCTCAAGCTCAAGGTGGAGTGTTAGAGACCAACTTGAGTTTGGACACAAGATCATGAAAATGCCTAGGAGGATGTAACTTCATAAAGATATCTGCAAGCTGATCACGGGACGTGACAGAATGAAGCTATAGTGAGCCCTGAAGAAGATGATGTACCAAATGACGATCAATCTCAATATATATGTTTGGTTCGTCCATGAAAAATATCATTATGAGCAATTTGAATAGCACTCATGTTGTCACAGTATACATAAGTAGCATAAGAAAAGGAGGCACCCATATCCTGTAACAGCCATCGCAACCAAAGAAGCTTCATAGTAGTATCAGCTAGAGCACGATATTCTGCCTTAGTACTAAATCCAGCAACAACATTTTGTTTCTTACTTCGCCAAGAGATAAGTAAGGTGCCAAGTAAAAAACAGTAACTAGTGATAGAGCGACGATCTATCGAATCACCCGCCTAATTAGTATCAATATAAGCATGCAGTTGAAGAGGAGATTGAGAGGAGAAATAGAGTCCGTGAAATAATGTCCCTTCAGTACAAGGATGCGGAGGACAGCGAGAAATGAGAGTGGAGGAGAGCAACCATAAATTGAGACTCACCGATGGACAGATACAAGATATCGTGTCGAGTGATGAAGGTAGACAAGATCGCCGACTAAATGCCAATATAAGGTAAAATCCCGGAGAGGCTCGCCATCATGAGTGAGATGAGTATTGAGCTCAGTCGGTGTGTCGACAATCTTACTATTTGTGAGATTGGCCTTAGAAAGCAGATCAGAGATTTACTTGGCCTATGCCAAATAATAACCATCAGAAGAAAAAGAAGATCTCAAGACTAAGAAAATAGCTAAGAGGACCAATATTTTTCATCTCAAAGTGCTGACTGAGAAATTATTTAAGTTCCTGAATACCAGTGATATCATCTCCAGTGATGATCATGTTATAAACATATAGTAAAAGAAGTATGATACAACGGTCTATACGTCGAATAAACAAGGCTGAATCATAAGAGCTGATGGAGTAACCAAGGCGAGAGATAATGGCGTTAAACTTATCAAACCATGCTTGAGGAGCTTGCTTAAGTTTATATAGAGCTTGACAGAGACGACAATCCTTGTTTGTAGGATGAGATAATCCAAGAGGTAGCAACATATAGACTTCCTCACTTAAATCACCATTAAGGAAGGCATTTTTGACATCCATTTAGAGGTCGGAGCAAAAGTCTCCTCATAATCCAGAGTAAAAAACAAGTCTTGATTTTGTAGACCCATTTACAGACTTTCTAGAGGCAAGTCAACCATATCCCAATGTATTGTTCTTGTGTAAAGCATCAAGTTCTCTTCATCGCAGGCCAAAAAGGGTTAGTGGAGGCCTAAAAGAGTATGCAAGGTAGCTAAGGCATGAAAGCAATGAAAATCTAAATGGGATGGAGAGATCTTACCGTGGATGAAGGTCGTGGTGGAGTGCACCGGATCCTCGATGAATGAACACAGGATGCGAAGTGTCGGGCATCGATGACTAATGTTCAAGCGGAGTGACTCGCAAGACATTGCTAGTTGAGTTGGAGAAAGAGAATCTCAAGAAGGGTAGTAAAGAGAAGGAAGGATGGCATGTTGAATTTGCCGATCTCATGGAACAGTCAATGCTCCCAAAAGACTACATGACGAGAGATGCGAAGACGACAAGGCACTGGATCATCACATCGGTAGCCCTTTTGTTCCTCTCCATATCCAAGAAAACAACAAAACCGAGAATGAGGTTCTAGTTTGATGCGCTCAAACAGGTAGAACCAAAGACATAAAGATGGTGATATGAAGGGACAGAGCCAAATAACCGCTCGTGAATAGTGCAATTATCAAAAATAGGGGTAGGCAACCTATTAATCGTGAAGACAGCTATGAAAGTGGCTTCACCCCAAAATGGGGTAAGAACAGATGTGGAAATGAGAAGAGCACGGACAGTCTCTAAAATGTGCCTAAGTTTACGTTCAGCTCAACCATTTTGTTGTGAGGTGCCTAGACACGACAAGTGAGGAACAATGCCATAATGTATGAAGATGGCTTGAAAATCATGTTGAGTATATTCTAAAGCATTATCAGAACGAAAAGTTTTAATGGGTTTTGAAAATTGAGTTTCAACCATTTTGGCAAAAGTATGATAAATGTCCAATAATTCAAAACAAGATTTCATTAAAAACAACCAAATGTAACAAGAAAAATCATAAACAAAAATAACAAAATAACATGAACCACTCATACTAGCAAAAGAAAAAGGTCCGCAAACATCAGAATGAATTAAATCAAAAGAAGCAATAATATGAGACTCACTATTATTAAATGGCAAAGCCATTTGTTTACCAAGTTGACATTAAATACAATCAAGAGAACTATTGGACACTGAGCCTAATAAACCTTTTTAAGCTAAAAGTTGAACGCGAGAGGCAGATGCATGATCAAGATGCGGATGCCAAAGTGCAAGAGATGGTAATGAAGAAAGGGCAGCAGCAGAGACAGAGGCAACAACAAAGACGCTAGTGGTGGAAATATGTAAGGATGAGAGTACGAACATACACCCAATTCTACGCCCAGTCCCAATGGTCTAACTCATACAAGGATCCTGCATATGCACACCAGAAAAGTCAAAAACAAGTTTATATCCAAGTTCACATCGTTGCCCAACAGAAAGAAGATTGAAGGACAATTCAGGCACATGTAAAACTTTAGGAATAGAAAGGGAAGATGCATTGATAGTGCTTATATTTTTAACAGTCATAATGGAACCATCAGCTATGTGAATCAATGAGGAATGAGGTGAATGTATAGATGTGGTAGATGAAGTAGGGTGAGGCATCATGTGATTGCAATAAGTAGAGTCAAAGAGCCAAGGGAAAAAGGTACCTGACAAGATTGAGAGGATAGAGGAAGATGCATTACCAAAAAGAGATAGGACAACCTGGTTGACTATTGTCTCAAAGTCAACTACAAATAAGCTGATATTAGATCATGATGCGTGGCCAGAGGGAACAACTGAAAAGGGAGCAACTAGAGATGAATCACTCTCAGTATGAGCAACAGCTACTGTAAATGCATTAGGTGTTCTCTTACTCCAACACCTGTCCATAGTGTGCCCTTAACATCGACAAAGTTGACAGTAATAGTTATTGCAAGACTTAGGAGGGGTCGAGGAGTATTCGACCTATCAAAATGCTTTTGCTGGAATGACAAAGAACCAGATGATGGCGCAGCCAACACTGTATGACTAAACTGAGAGCGTATAGTCTATGATCTATTCTCGGCACGAAAAAGTTCAAAGATGGTAGTGTCCAAAGTAGGAAGAGGAGAACGATGTAAAAGTTGAACACGAATAGGCTCGAAATCATCACGCAAGGCCATCAAAAATTGTTGAAGGCGATGTTGATTTCTACATGCAACATATATCTCAACATCAGCATGATCCTTCCAAACAGGGTCAGAAACATCAATTTGGTTCCATAAAAATTGCATGTGAGCAAGAAAATCATTAATACTCTAACTAGATTCCTACCTCAGATGAAAAAGCTCAAACAGAAGCTGATACTTGTGAGCACAATCCACAAAAGAATAGCGAGAAGCAAGCATATCCTAAGCACCCTTTGCTTCATCAAAACTGCCAAATAGTGTAGAAATAGATGGGATAGTGGTGTTACAGAACCACGTAAGAATCTTGTAATGATTACTATCCCAATCAATAAGACGATTGGTAAAAGCCTCATATGTTTTAAAAGTCCCTTTAACTAGCTTTTTAACCTCCACAATCACATAAAGCCAAAGCTTGCGGTCTTTAAGAATGCTACGCATAGATAGGGACCAGATCATATAATATGTGCCATCCAATACAATATGAACATGATGAATAATCTCATTTTGTGACATCTAGAATGGTCAAATGCAAAAACAGGCCAGAAAAATGAAATCAAAACGAAAAAATAGAGTCGAAAGCACCTGGTCAAATCTAAAGTCAAAGTCAACGATCAAAGTCAACAATTAAAGTCGGGATGATGTGGCAAGGCGGCGTGGCTAGGGCTAACGTGGCAACATGAAGATACTTGGCATATGTGGTGCACAGCTGAGAGGCTACCAGCGTAGTTGCGCGTGTAATACAAGCATTTAAACTGAGGTAGCGCGTGCAACGTCGAAACAAAACATTCTTGGTGGATCTAGACTCCTTGGAAGAAGATCTGTTGATTGGCGGCCCGTCAAGTGAGCAGACGAGTGCACCTAGGTGGTGTGAGAAGGCGGTATGTGAGATGCGTATAGAACTTCTAGGGGTGCGAGAGGATCTCGGTGAGGCTGTGTGCAACGGCTTTGGAACAGTCATCTTCCTAGGTTTCTAACAGTATAGTTAGCCACTGAAAACTATGATAGGAAGAGAAGGAATTGAAAAGAAAGATTCACCTGAAAACGCCCAAAAAAATATAATTAATGCGGAAAAGAAAAAGAAAAATTTTAAAGGTGATTTAGAAGAGCCTGTGCTTTGATACCATGTTAAGAATAATGTTATATATTGAATCACATTGAATAATGTACAAAAGGGGCCTATATATAGGCTAATAATATAGACATCATATAAAACACAAACACCAGTAGGACAATACTACTTAAACTCTAACAATAATGTTGTAACCTCATAATTTTGGGTTATAATTTTTCAGAACTTTATGTTATGTGATGTAATAATTTTATGCTTTTTATCTTATTATCAAAGAAATTAGAAAAATTCCCGTTAAAAAATGAAAAGAAAAGTAGGACTGATTGTATTTGTATCCAATATTCATTATTTTTTTTTTCCTAAAGGAGGCACCCGAAATAGCGTCCGAACACCTTATTGTTTTGTTTTGTATATTTTTTTTTAATTGTTCGAACACTTTACCAGCAGGCCATCACTGCTTCCGTAAGCAATAAAGAGAAAAAGAAAAGTTAAAGAGAGAGAGAGAGAGAGAGAGAGAGAGAAAAGAAATATGATCCACTTACAAAGCTAAGTATGTTATCGCATGAAATTACGTCTCGACACTTTAAACTTTAAAGTCATTGTCCAAACCTTTGTTTATGAATTATGAGCATATCCTTCAATTAATTATATATTTTGAAATGTAGGGTTAAACATATAAATTAGAGAAGTATTACACATCCATCTATTGTTATTTATTTATTTTTTTTCAAATTTACCTTTATATATGTGGAATTTACATGTAAATTTGGTCACAAATATTTGGTAAATTTGCTTATCTCTTATGTAAAAATAGACATGAGATGGGCAAAAGATGAGTACTAAACATTTCTCTATAATTCCATAAACAATATTGACTCCTTCTGGCTTCTGGTTACCAAATGCACTTCTTTTTTGTTTCTTTAAGTAATAATGCCGAAATAACTTTATTATATTTTCTTCACCAAACTCCACATTTTTATGGATAAGAATAGAAAGAATTTCTTCACGACAATTAATGAGTATTCTTAGGCTCCGTTTTGCTTCAACGTGAAATGTTTTTCGTCGAAAAATAACTTTTAGAGAATTTTTTTTTAATGTTTTTCACTAAAAATATTTTCCGGCATTTAGCTCATACAGAAATTCACAATTTTTTTTTCCATTTTATTCAATCATATTAACTTATAAAAATTAATTTTTACTGACAATATATAAAATATTAATAACCTAAAAAAATTTGAGTTACAGCGGGTCTTGTGCAGGGTTCCGACAATATCCTGATAGACTCCCAATGGTATCCGACAAGGTCCCAGCGGAGGCCCGACAGAGTTCCAATGGTATCTGGCATGGTCCCATCGGAGGCCTAGTAGAGTTTGGGTGGTGTTGTAGCCGTGGTCAAGCAATTTGAAAAAGATAAGTTCAAACTCGGAAATGATTTAAAGTTTTAAAAAATGAAAATTATTTTACGAAAATTAAAAAGTTGTCTTTCAGTCAAATCGAAAATGTTTTTAATTCAAAATTAAAAGACTTCAACTATTATTTTCAGTCGTACTAAATATTACAAAATATAATAAAATATTTTTCAAAATCTATGTTAGGCCAAAATTCACATTCGGGCTTGAAAAGAGGATACCGATTTGGTGAGGAATAAAGAGAAAAGGAAAAGTTAAAGAAAAAGTAAATGACAAAAAAAAAAAAAAAGAAGAAGAAGAAGAAGAAAGAAAAAGAAAAAGAAAAAGAGGACTGTTCTGAAGCATAATTATGGGCCTTGCCCCCTGTTAAAGATAAAACAAGCAGCCCAGGTTTACCAACCCAAACACCTGGACAACAAGCAGCCAACCTCCTGCAGAATGCCAGCCTCCTGCAGCAGTCAGCATCTCACCTTTTCTGCTCCCTGTTTTCACGGCTTGCCTCCTCCTGCACAGCACATCAGCACAACCTAGTGTTCCCAACAGCAGCATGATCGGTCTCGACTTTTGTATTTAATATATTACCTTTGTATTTTGTCATTTTGTATTTTGTCATTTTGTATTTTACCTTGTACTGAACTTGTCTATAAATATCAATGGAACTCTCTGAGTTGGTAACAAGCAAGTTTACCAAAACAGAGCTTCTCTTAAACATTTTCATGGTATCAGAGCGAATTGGCTAACGCCCTTGTTCCTAACTTGGTTTTCTCTCCTTCTGGTGGCAGCACCGCCAGTGTGGGCTTAGCCCACAGCCCACACTGGCAGTGCCTTGAGGAAGCTCTACAAGAGCTGCTCTTACAGACCTTTCTTCGAATCGCTCACCTTCATTTCTTTTTCTCCACACATACAGAACACACAACATAGCCCTCCGTCCACTCTTCTACACCCAACACCACAGATGGACATTCCTCCAAATATCTCCCAAATCACATTCCTCTTCCACACCAAAAAAAAAAAAAATCGTTTATCATGCTTACCGATGGTTTATTTTCTTCTCAAATTCCTTGCCTGTTACTATATCCGCCTAAAATACCTCCACCTTCTTTCTCTCTATCACTGGTTCTCTTGTAGCTTTGTGGCTGGAAGACCTTGTTTCAAGTTTTAAGTCATGGAGTGCTGAGTGTTGTCATTTCCCTTTCTACATCCCATTAGACAAAGAGTGTCCAAATTTGATCTAGCAGGCAATTTTGGTCATTCTCTTTCAAAAGAGACAGACGAGGTGTGCGAAGGTTCTAGCTGTGATGGGTTCTCGCACTATTCAAATTTGTCACCTTGCAGTTGTGAAAGTCTCCATGTGGTCTTGAAGAGAGGTCTTGTGCCTACAAAAGCCTCCTTTCTTTCTTTTCATACTACAGAGGCATCAATGTGCCACGTGAAAGTTAGTCAAATATAAGGTGTTTCTTGTTGACACGTATATTGGTGCAACCTGCAGGCTGTGGGAAGGTTATATTCAGAGTTGTGAAAAGCTGCTGAAAAAAAAAAACTGTCGAAGAGGAATCTCTGGCCATAGTTGGCCTTCTCTCTCCGGCCTTCCTTCTTTTGATCATTGGCCCATATGTTTGTGCTGAATGGAACTTTGGGGGATTTCCTGTTTGGCTGAAATACCTCCTGAGCAACTTACACCCGGGTGTAACAGCCTTTACCCGGGTGAGTCCTACATCCGGGCAGCCAAAAAAATAAAAAAAAAAAAAATCTCAGCTTTCTCCTCTTTACTTAAGCCATTTGTTGCCCCCTTTATGTTGGTCCTCTCTTCAAGCCCTGTGGTACAGTTCAAAAACCCAGGCTCATGTTTACCATTTGATGGCTTTGAGTTAAAGTTAAATACTCAAGCCTCTCTCTTGTCTTTCCTTATTTCTGGCATAGAGGTAATGTTTTAAGACCTATGCCATTTACTATAGCCTTATGGTAATGTTTAAATGCCAAGGCTTGTCTCTTCTTGGTCCATAGTTGACCTAAGTAAGATCAGGCTTGAGGTACAGTTTGAAAACCCAAGCTTTTCTCTTCTGGCTAAATAAAATGGTTCTCCTTCTGTTTTGACAAACTGATGGAAGTTGCTGTAAAATATACAAAATGAAGATGAAGAGATTTGTGAAGAGGGAGAAGGAGATCCGTAGAAGAAGATGATATTAAAGGACTACATTTTGTCTTTCATTCTTGATCATTATCTTGGTTACAAGAGAGGCATTATATAGAGTTAACAAAAGCAAAACAATCAGGAAACATGGCACAAAACACGGAGAGAGGAGTGCGGCTACATGTTTTATGAACAGTTGAGCAGTAGCTTCAGATTTGTCAGAGATAGGCGTGGGTTCATGGTGGCTTGTCTGGGCAGTGAGGCACACGGGCACAGCTTGGTTTGGAGGTCTTGTAGCAGCACATGGGTTGGCAGGGCAGTATACTTTAACACCCCCACCATTTGATCTCTCTAAACATTGGGAAGGAAACCTGAACCTAATCACTTGATCATGCGCCTCGGATCAAGACCATCTTAAAATTGATAAATCACAGAAATAAGCAAGGTCCATGATCAAACCAAATTATTGTACGGTTTGAGTTTGGTTCGTTGAAATGGTTGTCTGAGCTTGTTCATGAACTAAACAAACTAAGATGGAGCTTTGAAGAACAATTGGTCTAAAACACATTTCTTATTTCGTGTTTTAGAAAAATTATCACTACTGAAAGGTAAATTATTTAATTAGAAATTTCTCAGGGCATAGTTTGATGGTTAATTTTCTTAAGTATAAATTCTATTAATTTAACCAATTCAACAAAATTAGAAAATAAGTTCAAGCTTGTTTTCTGTTCTTTTCTTAATTTTTGTTTGAGGAAAACAACAACAAAACCAGATATAAAAAGGAGTAATGATACACTTACACCCATATATTACTTTTTTTTTTATTTTTTAACAAGTTCACACAAGGGTAAAGGAAATGGGATTCGAACTTGTGACCTCCGCTTTATAAGGTATAGTTCATAGCTGATTGAACTATCTCTTGGACACAATCCATATATTACTCTATACTCATATATGACTCTTAAAATAACCATTAAATATGAGCTTAATTTTTAAAAAATTTTAATCTAATAATAATTTTTTTAAATGATCTAATAATAATTTTAAAAACTACTTATTATAAGGGTAAATAATGAGTAGAAATTTTTTGTTCTCTTCTCTCCAAATAAACCAAAGGGGATAAAATTCCTGTGTAGGGTCCACTACTTATTTAGTTAGACCATTGTTGGACTTAGGGCTGAGAGTCGGTCAATAATGTTGGTTTTAATAGAAAAATTGAGTTTTTGCATTTTTTACCGATGATGTTGATAAAGTCAAAAATTTCATTGACTTATTTTGCCAACTTTTTGGTCCGTCACCAAATGCCAATCGATAATGTTGGCAAGTAAAAAAAAAAAAGAAAATTAGTCTGCAAAGTCGTTTGATAAAATCAGTTCAATTAAAAAAACATCTTCTATTTATTGCACCAAAAAATTAAGAATAAAAAATCTCATACCACCTTCCATTCATCAGTTAGGCGGTCACAATTAACTATGATCAAAGCTCAATCACAGCGAGTCGGTTAACATGCTCAGCCGTTCGGTGAGCACTACCACGATGTTCACTGAGAGAGGTATAGAACGGAATAAGTTTTGTCAGCATTGGATCCACATCAGATTAATAATTATCTTCTTTTCACCATAAAAATCTTAAATCATTTGTTTAATTTTATTGGTACCAATCAGGTGAAATAGTGAAAAGTTGGCTTTACATAATCTGCAAAGTCAGTCTCATCACATGACTTGGTTCATCCTGTTTAGTATTTCTAAGATGTAATAAAAGCGGTTGGAATGATTACGTTTATACCCGATATTCATTATTACTTGTTGGTTTGTTAAGTGCAATTATAATGAGCTCTTTTTAGAGCCGGTCTAATCAAATTTTATTTACTAAAATAATTTAAAATATATTTTTAATTATTTTAATAATTCGTTACTTTAACAATTATTCTTTCTTTAATTTATATATTTTTTAATGTTCGTTAATAATCTATTTTAAAAATATTATTTTATTCTAACAGTAATATTTAAAAAAAAATTGTAATATTTTTTTTATTTTCTTAGTTTTAATTTCTATTGAAAGAATATAATATTTTCATGATTGATTTTGGATTGGTAGTATCTTTGGCTTATTTCCACTCTTATATCAATTCTGACAAGTTTTTTTTTTTTTTTTGTTAAAAAAAATAAAAACAGGAATTTTTCCATCTTTACTATCACATTCGGCACTAATAATATTTAATGTAATTATATGGCATAATATATACTTTGATTTTATTGAAGAGGAAGAGAGAAAAAAAGAGAAGGGAGAGAGCTACTGAAAAAAAAAAAAAAAAAAGAGAAAGAAACAAAAGTAGAAGGGAAAAGATAAATTATATTTGTTTAATGAATATGTGAATAAATAGTAAATTTTAAGTATGATGAATATTATTCACCTCACTTTTTTTTTATTAAAGTGGTAAAGTTAAAAATTAATCATTTAAGCTATTTTGATTAAATTATCTTATTAAAATAACCAAAAACTAATTTTAATGAAGCTGCAAAGAGTGCGCTTCACTGCTTAATCTGTCTGCTTCTGCTTGCTTTGATAAAGATGTATGACCTCTTGTAAAGCTAAAGTCTGAAGATAAACCACTTTCTTGGAAAGATTGGACTGGGTGGTGTTTGTTAAACTTTTTTTTATACGTGTTTTTGTTCCAGAAATGATTGATATAATATAAATACGAGAGGTTCACCTCAGCTAGAGAAAAATAAAAAGAAAAAAGTTTTGAAAAGATTTTGAATTTTTTTTTTTTTTTTTTTTTTTTGAGAAGTGAAAAATAAACAGAAGAAAAAGGAGATGGGTTGCCAATCGGACCAATTTCCATGCTATATGAGCTCTGGAAATTTCATGCAAATAACAAGCAAATATTGTCTTTAAAAGGTAATTCAATTTCAACCATGCCTAATAAAATGAAAGTTATTAGTTCAAATCTTACTCCCTTCTTTTATGCAGACATGTCAAAAAAAAAAAAAAAAAGAAGCAAATGTTGGGTTACGGTTTTTAATGAGTTTTGGGAAATATATATATATATATATATATATTTTAAGTGTTGTCATGATATAAAAATAAATATATTTTTAAAATTTTAAGAGTGTTTTGTGTTTGTATTTTTTGTTCTTGTAAAAAGAAAGAAGGAAAAAATGAAAAATTACTCCATGAAGTTTGGCTTATTTGCAATTAACTCCTTATGGTATAAAAATGAACTTGAAGATCCCTGAGATATGTTAAAAAAATAATTTAGTCCTTACAGTCAAATTATGTTCACTAACTTAATAGATTTTGATAGCGTGAAACGTTAGAGTCAATAAAATTGTGATACTTATCCTGTTTAAGTCAGTATCACACTAACAAAATCTGTTAAATTAGTGGACAAAATTTGATTGTAGGGATTAAATTATTTTTGTGGCATATCTCAAGAACCTTTGAATTCATTTTGATACCACATGGAGTTAATTGTAAATCATATAAACCACAAGACTGATTTTGTATTTTTCTCAAAATCAAATTAGCGAACAGAACAAACGAAGCTCTAGTATTAATTTTTCTTTTACCAAACTCCATATATATAACATTAAATAAGTACGGAAAACCATATATAGGGAATAGGATCTTCTCCATTCCATAATAGACTAGAGAATATCTAGTTCATGACTAGGATTTCTTCTAAAAAATCTTAAGGCCATAAATGAAAAACATATCTTATTAATAAAAATAATAATATAATATAATATTATTATTTTTTTTTTTTTTAAAAAAAGACAAACATAAGGGGTTGCCCAATGGCCGGCCACCCAACTTCTTTTCTTTTTCTTTTTTTCTTTTTTATTTTTTATTTTTTTACTTTGCCTTTGGGGTGGCCGAACCACCCCCTGGCCCAAAGAGGGTGGCTCGAGGTTTTTGGGGGTTGTTCGGCTATCTCATTTTTGCAAGATGGGGGGCAGTTTTGTGACGTTAGAAATTTTTTGACCTTTCAATTTTAAAAGGTCAGAAAATGCGAGTTTTTATTTTTTATTTTTTTGACATGTTCACACAAGAGGGGGGAGAGAGATTCGAACTAGTGACCTTCACTTTATTAGGTATGATCTTAACCGATTAAACTATCTCTTGGGAACTAAGTGTAGGGGTGAAAAGGCGGTTACGGTTAGCAGTTATTGGCAAAAATCGCTAATCGTAACTGCCTTAGCGGTTATTGAATTTCACTAACCACATCCGCTAGGCGGTTAGCGGTTAGGGTTAGTAAAACAGTTAACTGCCCGCTATAACCGCTTTTTTAAAATTGAGCTTTTTGTGCCTTTTTTGGGCTTTTTTTAAGCACTATAGCATTTTTCACTCTTTTTTTTTTTTTTTTTTAGTGTCTTCTTGGGCCAAATTACTATAAAAGAGCTCATATTAAAAAATAAAAAGTATTTGACCTAATTTAAATTTTTTAAAAAAAATCCTTAAATATGAAATCATAAATTCATAATTGGTTAACTTAAAATATATATATATAGAAACAAAGTTCAACAAAACATATAAAAAAATATAAAAAAAGTTCAATAAAACATATAAAAAAAGTTCAACATAGCATATAAAAAAATAAAAAAAAAAAGTTCAAATAAAACATTAAATGATACAAATAAAACATTAAAACTACAGATAGAGAGAGAGAGAAAGAAGTGATGAGAGAGAGACGGTCAGAGGTAGAGTCTGAGAGAGAGACGCCAACGGCGTGAGTGAGATAGGGAAGGAGAAGAGAATAAGATAAAATCTACCCTAACCCTTAATGCGTTTTTTTTCTCAAAACGACGCTGCTTTTGATGTGAAATTCATTCTTATTATTATTAATATAAAATAGACAATATATATGGAAAAATTAAATAAATAAATGCTAGAAGATATAAATATATACAGTTTCAAAAATATTTTATTCAATTACAAACTTATGTCTTTGATATTATATAATCATATGATCTCATTAAATTAGATCATATAATTAATGATTTAAATTATTATCATATTTACTAGTCTTTTTTTTTTTTGAATTGAACTTATTATCTAATGATAATGCTCAAACTCCTAAGTCGTAAATTCCTAATGATCTAATGGTCATACACTCATACTTAATTTAAATGATCATATTATCTCACAAATCACAATTCATATTAATATAATAAAATTATCTTAGATCTAAGAATCTAAGATAATGTGATATATGTTTTCTAAGTAGAAAGTATCTAATAATGCTTTGATTCAATTGTGATTATAGGTAACACATTGTTTAATTTAATTGTAAGTATCATATTATCATTATACATGAATAATATGAATCATATGATTAACTTGTAGACTTATAACTTATGAGTCATATTATATATATAATTTGTTATTATATAATCAAATGATTTAATGATCAATTGATCATGTGATTTAATCATTAATGATTAATTGATTAAGTTATGTGTATAAATATTATTATAATTATAATTACCAAAATATATTATATAAAAAGCGGTTAGCGATTAGTGGTTATTAAACCTAATAACCGCTAACTGTTAGGCGGTTATAACGGTTAGCGGTTAAGACGGTTAGCAGTTAAACAGTTAAACAGTTAGCGGTTATAGCGATTAGCGGTTGGCGGACAGTTATTTAACCGTCCGCCTTTACACCCATAACTAAGTGGATATTTCGATTATCGATAGGTATCACATGTGATATGCTGCCATTTGATAATGAGCCTTACGACAGTTACCAAAACGGCATTTAAAAAAAAAAAAAGAAAAAGGCTACAGGACCGAGAGAGGGCTAAAAAATTCATTTTGAATTGAAGAAGTGCGACCAAATAGTGAGAAAAGAGAGAAAAAGTTGGGCTCTTCACATATTCGTCACATATTCGTTTCAGTTAAAGATTGTAGATTAGTTTATAGCTTTGATCTTGCAGAAATTTCAGTATTTTATTCCCGACAATGAGAGATATGTATTAATTAATGTTGATAGTTGGATTTCATCTCCAGTTGCTTGGTTGCTCATATTCACTTGGTAAAATATTTTTTTTATTCTACTTGTTGAAACTACTCTTGAAGTGACAAATTTATGTTTTAATCCAAAAATATATGTACTCTTGATGTGTTGGTAGTCTCTAAAAAGTAAAAACTGCTTATATCTGTAAGCTCATTATTGTTAATAGTGAAAAGTTTTTATGGTTTTTTCCTTCATAACGGAGGTTTTTTCAAGTAAAAATTTTGGTGCCCTTGATTGGCATTCACCCCTAACAAAGTGGTATAAGATTTTTGGTAAATTGTACATTTTTGGTGCCCTTCCATCAGTTTTACAATGTCCCTTTGAATTGTATAGTAGGACACTTGACCCACCTTGTGACTCATGGGTTGATAAACTCATGGCCGTGGGTCACCAAACCCACAACGGGGTCACCACCAAACCCCACTGTTGGTTTGGGTGTGACCCACACTAGGTCACCTTATTTTATCCACTGTCACAGGTCACTCCATGACCCACGTTGTAGGTGTGTCAATTTGGTCCCGGTTCTTGGTTATTGACCAAAATCGGGAATCAGAACTAAGGTATCCGGCCTTTTAATTTTGGAAAATAGGAATCAGAACCGATTACCCGGTTATACAATAACCAATCAGTTTCGGTTGGTACCCGGTTATCTGAACTGAGTAACTGGTTTTTTTTTTTTAAAAAAAAAAAAAATCATTTTGGGCTTATTTTAGATATTTGGCATAATTTTTGAGCTTATTTGAGGTATTGGGTCTAATTTTTGTGCTTAATTTAACAATTTTTTGCCCATTTTTTTAAAAACACAATTAGCATATTTGTCCCAATATGTTGGGCTTTTGTTGTGATTGTTCCCAAAAAAAAAAAAATCCTAAAAAATCATTGTTTTTTGCTTTTCGGGCCTAAAAAAATAAAAATCCAATGTTCAAAAATGTCATCAAACTTCATTGTTTAAAAATGCCCTTAAAATCCAATCCAATGTTTAAAAATGCCCTAAAAAATAAAAAATAAAAAATATTATTATATATATCCGGTTACATTTATCAGGCTATAATCGGGTGCAAAAAATTGGAACTGAAACTTGGTACCTGATTACTGGTTTTTTCCAACCGATTTTTTGGTTACCGGTTGGTATCCGGTTTTTTTTAACACCCCCACCACGTTGGGTTATGGCATGACAACCAGACCCTACTGTGGATTTAGTCAAGACCCACATTGGGTCACATGCACTTTTATTTTAATTTTTAATTAGGAAAAAATTTGGAATTTTATAAAATTTTAAAGGGTATATAGAACATTTTACCCATTTTGTCATATGATTTAACGTCAAACTCTAACTAAGGGTACTATTACAAAAAATTAAAAGTTTAACAAACTAAACCAAGAATTTTTTAACTTTAAAAAGGCATTATAATAATTACAAAAATTTAGATAAATTAAGGCCTCGTTTCTTTTGACGTAAAATGGTTTCCGTCATAAAATATTTTCACGAAAGTCATTTTTCCTAAAAATATTTTCCGGTGAAAACATTTTACGGCGTCTAACGCGCATACGGAAAATCACAATATATATACATTAAATCATATTAAACTCTAAATTTACAAGTAGCTCTCGGGACCCGCCCAAGACTTGTCTGGACTTGACCAGGACCTACTTGGTACTTTAATAAGACCTGCCCGAGATCCGCCCGGGACTTGCCCAGAACTTGACCGAGACCCACCCGGGACTTTACCAAGACCCCGTTTGAGGCTTGCTCGGGTCAAGTCCTGGGTAACTCTTGAGCGGGTCCTAGGTAGGCCTCGGTTGGGTCCTGGTAAAGTCCTAGGTAGGTCTCAGTCAAGTCCCAAGCGGGTCCCGGTAAAATCTCGAGCGGATCCCGGTCAAGTCCCGGGCAGCTCTTGGCCAAGTCTCGGTTGGGTCCCAATAAAGTCCCGAGTAAGTCCCAGTCAAGTCCTGGGTGGGTTCTGGTCAAGTTCTGGACGAATCGTGGTAAACTCCTAGGCGTGTCCCGGTCAAGTCCCGGATGGGTCCCGATAATGTCCCAAGCGGGTCACAGGCAAGTCTCAGTAGAGTCTCAAGCAGGTCTTGGGCAGATCCCGATTAAGTTCCGGGCAGCTCTTGGGCAGGTCCCAGGCAAGTCTTAGTAAAGTCTTGGGCAGATCCTGGTCAAGTCCTAGGCAAGTCCCAGTTAAGTTTTAGGCGAGTCTTAGCAAGGTATGTCAATTTGAGAATAAGATATTCAAAATTGGAAAATGGTTTGCGGTTTTCAAAATCGTAAACCATTTTCTATAAATTAAAGAAGAATTTTCAATCAAAGGAAAAATGTTTTCCATCGACTATTATTTTACGATGCTTTAAATATCGTAAAATACGAAAATTATTTTCCTGAAAACCATTTTAAGTCGAAAGAAAAAAGGGCCTAAGTGAAGTAACCCATATATTAACCTTTGGTCGCAAAAAAGAGGGCACTTTCAGGTATTCACAAAACCGTTAGTCGTTCGCCACGCATTGCCCAACATGTCATAGATCTTTCGCATAATCGATGCCATATCCGTTTGTAAAATCACCTTTTTTTTTGGAGGGTGCCCTAATTGTTTTACGCATTGAAATAAACTTGAGCATCTTGAATTTCGCTAGCAACAATTCTGTTTGGAAAAATTCTAGGGTCTTGGCTCTAAACGTAAAATTGGGTACTAATAGGTTTTCAGCTGGATGAAAAATTGCAGTTCTTTTATATTTATAGACTTGGGAAGATAATAGATTCTTTAAAGCATTCTTAGTAGTTTTTTCGTAATTTTTTCTACATTTAAAGATTTAAACTATTTTTTGCTTATGTATATTAAAATACACTATAATAGCTTCTTTTAATCATTCATTATATCACTAAAATAATTTTTTTTTTACATTTTAGTTTTTACTCTCTCTCTCTCTCTTCAACCCTGTTCTTTCTTGAAACCACCTCATGCACCCTCCTCTTTGACAGAGTAATACACCATGACCATACCAATTCCCTCACATATCCAAATTAAAAGGATAAAAAAAAAAAAATTTCTGGGTTCCTGATCGGGGTTTTCTTGGTCTTTTGGAGCGGTCTTGCGCAGCTCCTGATCGGGGTCTCTCTTTGAATCTTCCTCTCGGGCGTCTGAGACAGTAAGTTTTCTGGGTTTTTGTTGATTCTTCAAAGGGGTCCGGCTCCTGGTTGTTGCTGGTGGTTGGGATTTCTTGGTTTCGAAAGCAGAAGAAATTGCTTTGAGTTTCAGTTTCTTTATGTTTTTTGGTGTTCTGAAAATGTGGAGGGACTCTAGAGCTCCTGCTGATTATTTCTACAAGGTTTGGACTGATCAATGCAATAATGTCCCAAAAACCCGCTTCAAGATCAAGGTCCAGTGGTTATGCGAGTGAGAGAAACAAAGGCGAGAGAGAGACGTGAGAGGA
Source organism: Carpinus viminea (assembly GCA_013348765.1). NCBI lineage: Eukaryota > Viridiplantae > Streptophyta > Magnoliopsida > Fagales > Betulaceae > Carpinus > Carpinus viminea. The sequence continues at coordinate 36,175,634 of CP054671.1, read as the reverse complement.
GAGGAGACAACTTTTATTTTTATTTTTCATTTTAATATTAATAAAGATCGGTAAAACCCTAAATATAAGATTTTGCTGTAGCAGCGGATGGTTTGAGGAATAATTTAAAAAATTTGTTGTGAGATATTTTTTGCGATATTTTGGACATATTTTCTACCGATAGGAAGGGAACGCTCTTAGAAAAGTATAACTATTATGGATTGGAGAGGCCAACAATGGTCCATGGGATTACATTCGGGATCTTCCATCAATTATTGCTAGACGTGTTCACTGCACTTATCCTATATATGCACGGATTTAAAGAGATTATCAATTGTCATACTGACGCTGTTTTATTTTTACTTTTCTAAAATATTCGCCATTTAAATATTAAATTACAGATGATTCTCAAATATGTTCCCTTTATCAAAAGAAGTAGGAATTTAATTACGTTAGTACCCAATATTTATTACTTGTGCACTACACTTATCCTATATATGCACTGCTTAAAAGATATTAGCACTTGTCAACCTGATGATGTTTTATTTTTACTTTTCTAAAATATTAGCCATTTAAAATATTGGTAAATTTAAATATTAAATTACAGATAACTCTCAAATACTTCTCCCTTTATCAAAAGAGAGGGGACAACTCACGAAATCTCGAGGATGACCATATACTTACACAACGCCTCTCGCAAAACTTTATGTACGCAGTTGGAATAAGGAGGAGCTTTTAACTTTCTCTAATTTTTATCTTCCTGAATCTGTTACTGTCAGATTTGTTGCTCCCATGAGGAACCTCTCAATGCTCACCCCTATCTTCTTCTTCGTCTTCTTTTTTTCTCATATCTCAATCGCTACTTCTACTCCTCCTTACGTTGCTGATGACGATATTACCCTCAACTGCGGCACTTCTGGCAACTCGAAGGGTAGAGATCAGCGAGTGTGGATCGGAGACAATGACTCCAAATTTGCTCCCATAGAAGAACCCAATCACAAATCTACCAGCTCTGAAGCGGAAAGCCAATACTACAAGGACCCTGTCCCCTACAAGACTGCCCGTATATCTACTTCTCAGTTCTCCTACGTATTTCCTGTCACCGGGCCTGGCCCCAAATTCGTTCGCTTGCACTTCTACCCGGCTTCTTACTCAGGTTTTGACAACTGTACCGACTTTTTCACTGTTGAGGCGGGTTCTTTCACCTTACTTAAGAACTTCAGTGCTTCCATCTATATCCATGATAATTCCTTAAAAGAAGAAACTCTTTCTAAGGAGTTCTGCATCAACGTGGAAAAGGATCAAGAATTGAATTTAAAATTCATCCCATCTCCAAGCACTTCTAGTAAGTTCTATGCTTTTATTAATGGAATTGAGATTGTGTCCATGCCAGACAAACTCTACTACGGGCCAGAAGGTCCAGGCGTCCCTTACGTTGGCCAAAATTATTACTTCTCTATAAACTACAAGATGGCACTTGAGAAGGTTGTTCGATTAAACGTTGGCGGGGGCTTCATATCACCGATGGGAGATACTGGCATGTTTAGAGAATGGTCCCAGGACGCTGATTATTCATTGGGTGGAGGCGTAATCCCTAGTAATCCATATTTGAAACCCATATACTCGATCATACCAAATTACACAGCACCTGATGATATCTATAAGTCCGCAGTGTCAATGGGTCCAAACAGAACTAAGAACTTGCTTTCTAATTTGACGTGGCGATTACCCGTTGATTCTGGATTCTATTATCTTGTGAGGCTCCATTTCTGCGAAATAGCGCCCCAAATAACGAAAGTCGGCGAAAGGCCATTCATAATCTATATAGACAATAAGACAGCCGGAGGCAATGCTGATGTACTTTTGTGGAGCGGAAGGAGTGAGACACCTGTGTACAAGGACTACGTAGTTTTTATTCAAGACAAGGGAGTTCATGACAAGGTTGATCTCTTCGTTGCTCTACACCCAAAATATGATAGCTTTGCGATCAACGATGCCATTCTAAATGGTATGGAGGTGTTCAAATTGAGCAGCTCAGATGGCAACCTCGCCGTTGCCGAACCCGATCCTGACAATTTGCCGTCTCCACCAGCGGCTCAACAACCTGCTTCAACAGGTAGCGGGTCCAAGACAAAGAAAACGATAATAATTGCCATTGGAAGTGTTGCAGGCTTCTTGGTTGTGCTCACTCTAGTGTGTTGTATGCTTCTCTGGAAATTGAGGAAGACCAACCGCTACGCTTCTTACCATTTGTCTACGTGACGTGAAGACCAACACTATTCTGCTCGACGAGAAATGGGTGGCCAAAGTTTCGGATTTTGGGTTGTCCAAAACGGGTAAGGATAGCACAAGGGTCAGTCCTATGACAAAGGGTACGTGGGGGTATTTGGATCCGAATTATGCACGGCGTTAGCAACTAACGGAAAGATGTGATGTGTACTCCTTTTCGAAGTTACATGTTTTTCCAGTGTGGGGTAGGCTAGGTAGGCTAGCTCTTATATGAAGGTCTGATTGATTGGCTTAAAAAAACAATAAAACAAAAACAAAAAAGAAGAAAAAAATATCTATAGAAGAAGGAAGTGTATGATAGTACGAGTGTGATTCAGGTCGTTTGATCATCACTTTTGCTTTTTTAGGCCATCTTATTCTGCACATATATATATAGCTTCTTTTTATTATTGCTAATTTATACGTACTGCGTTCTAGACCAGAATTTTGCTTAAATCTTTTTTTATTTGCTCCTTTTGTTTGTGGATTAGATTCAAAAAATAAAATAAAATTTACAAAGGGGTTCCTTTCCCCGTGTCCAGCCAAATTAAGGTAAAGAAGAGGAAAAGAATCGGTGGGCCGGAATGCTTCCTAGGAAACCGTAAGAGGTAATTATCATAACATGAGCGCAAGTATTTACGCCTTTAGGGACATGGACTGCTGACCATTTAGGAACATAAGATAGGAGTTAGAGAAAGTTTAGAATTTTGGGAGAAATCCTGCAATCGGATTACTAGTTGGCCAAAATTATAGTGAGAGAATTACCTAGCTAACAAAATAATTATGTGCTCCTTGCCAGAGTTTGTATTCCACGACTAGCCTGTTTTTCTTGATTCTAATCCAGTTGGAAATATGTAGGTGGCCAAATTTAATAGCATCCAGAGGTTAGAAAGATTAATTATCTGAAATCATTAGAAAAGTGGCATGCAAGGAATGTGTTCTAGAGTCTTTAAAGAGGGAAAAAGTTTGTCTCCCACCATATTAGGTTAGCTACGGAAGAAAACCCAATTTTTAGTGATAGGATAAGTGTGATTTTATTTTTGGTAATGTGGTAGGGTTGAACTTTGAAGTGGAGCTAGGGACAGGATGGAGAGCTGATTTGGCATTATGTGAGGCAATGATTATGTGAAAATAGTACATATGTGATTGGATCAATTGTTTTTTTTTTTCTTTTAACACATGTCAAAATGTCAAATGGCCTACTGACAAAAGTAAACAAAATGATTGATTTTACACCGGCAAAAAGCTTAATAACTAATTTTATCACTTTTGAAAATCTAATGATTAATTTGTTGATTGATACACAGCAAAAGCACTTTGACCACTTTTGTAGTTAACCCTATAAATTATTTTCTCATCAGCTTAAGCATTTAAATAAGTGGCAATTAACATGATATCAAAATAAAAAAAATCATAAATTTAAGGGAAAATTTCACTAAAGATCCCTAAACTTTCACCCGTTTTGAAATACCCCCTTAAACTTAAAAAACTTTCAATTTAGTCTCTTGAACTTTCAATTACTTTCAATTTGGATCCGTCAATCAATTTTAGCTGTTAAAAATACAAAAAAGACTAAAATATCCATGATTTTTATTTAATTTTTCTTTTTAAAAAAAACCATTTTTCAAGTTAAAATTTTATACAAAAGTAAAGGGTATAAACGTCATATAATATTTAAAATAGGGGTCTAAATTAAGAGTAATTAAAACTTCAGAGAACTAAAATGAGAGTTTTTAAACTTTAAGGGAATATTTCAAAATAGATAAAAATTCAGAGTCTTCAATAAAGTTTCCCCTAAATTTAAACCATAACCATGTTAAAATACTCCTGCTAAGTTATTTGATGTTTGAGCTCGTCCCATTCTGCACATGCACGAAAGCTTATTGGATCCCCTGAATCACTCAACCAAATCCCGTGAAATAATTTTCAACATTGTTTTCTCATTTGTATGTGTTTTTTAAAGGAAACTGACCAACTGGCTTTTGCTGCTTAAAAGATTTCTCCGCCCATTGAACATCGCATTAATCTACCTAATTAACATCAACTTTGTTAAAGTTAATGACTTTGCCAAAAGCAATACCTTTTTTGAAAAGCCTATGTTCTGTCTTAACGGTCTCGTGAACCATTTTTATTTAGAGGTATAACATTGACAAAGAATTACACCAAGTATAACTTGAATCTATTGTTTATTACCACCTGTCCATAAACTTAAACTAATCATCCATGTGTAAACGGCTTATTTTTACTTTTTTATGTATATGATACTATGTTAAATTATAATTTTTTTAAAAAATTTAATTATTTAATCAATACTTTAACAACCATATTACCAAGTTATATATATGATAGTCCTATATCAGTATACTGTTTTTTTCATTTTATTTGAATTTAAATATTATTTTTTTCAAAAGCTAAAATGTATATGTTATTGTTTAATTAAATTATGCCATCTTTTTAAAAAACAAAAAATATACCATGATTAAAAATTATGTCCACTTTTAAAACAAAATAAACAAGATTATTAGTCAGTTATTTAACATTTTTATCTTTACACGTGTGAAATTTTTAAGCATAGAGAACAATATTTTTAGTTACATTGGAATTTTTTTTTCTCCCTAACGAGCAAGAAGTGGTTGGTTGAACCGTTGAGGGTTCGATGAAATTAATCACCGGCTCAGAGAGGACAACCACTCATAAGTCATTAAGTCCTAAAGAAACCAGATCAGGAGTCTTTGTGCCTTAGGGCTTGTTTGGCAATGGATCCGACTGGATCAACACAAAATCCTAAAAAAAAAAATTCAACATCAATTCTAATATTCTTACTTTTTATATCATATCAATTATTTGTTATTACTATTTAAATAAAAAAATCATAATAAAACCAAAAATTTATTTTTTTATATAAAATATTTTTTTTTCCACATCAATCAAATATATTATAATATCAATATATTGCCAAACACAGCCTCAAATTCTCAAACTATCGGTGTGAATGAGAATGCTGAAGGCTGTGGTCACTGTAATGATTGATTAGCCAAAATTAAAGCAATATGTTGAAAAATGAAAAGGGAATAAAGGAGAAGTGAAAAGGAAAACAATATCCAGATTAGAATGGACGATAAAGCGTAAGGGTAGAGAGGACGGAAGAAAAGATGCCATGGCATCACGTGGCTGGGCCCTCGGTGAAACTAGTCTTGAATGTAACGTGACTGTTTTGCTTAGCATAAGTTCACGTTCCCAAACGCCAAAATGGACTGTAGCGATCAACTGCGAATCAACACGTGGACACCTGATTAATAGGGGAGAAGGCCAGGCTTTTTTGTTAAGTGACCAAAATAATCCTCTCACGCCCAAAGGCCTCCAACACGGAAGATTAATTAATGGAAGTTAAAAGACAAAAAAATCCTCTGATTTCCATACAATAGCCGTCTTCTTCGTCAGATATGGATAGGGGTAAAATGAAAACTTATGAGTGTTGGTATTCATAGTGGTAAAAATGAAAAATAATAAAATTAAACATTTCAAAACCTGTAAAGCTGCACCTGACTATTTGGTTTCTGCCATGAATAGTGCAAATTAAAGTGGGGAATGTGAACTTGGGGAATGTGAGGACGTATAACAAATAAGTCCTTGTTTGTTAAACAACTTTGCACTCCCCAAAGTACTGTAGCGAATCATCTCCAATCAACACGTGATTGCCTGACAAATACATGTTCAGACCATACTTTTGAGTCAAATGATCAAAAAAACCATTTTTTTGATGTGGGGTAAGGATAAAATGGAAATTAATGAGTGCTGTTGGAAAATTGGAAAATAACAAAATTAAATCCTTTAAATCTGTCGAGCTTTGTCATACAATTTCACTTTTTATTATAAACAGTACACATTAAGTTGGAAAATGTGTACTTGGAGAAATGTGAGGGGGTTTAATAAACTTCCCCCAAGTAATATAGGCCTCGTTTGTCGAACGCCGTTCCGAACACTTTACCGCTATCAGCCTATCACTGCTTTGGTAAGCAATAAAGACAAAAGACAAAAACAAAAGTTAAAGAGAGAGACAGAAAAGAAATATGACCCACTTGTAAAGCTAAAGTTGGAAGATCAACCACTCTCACCGGAAAGTTTGGACAGACCCCTGTGGCTTCACGTGGATAAACGTTATGGACCCCAATGGTGAATTAAATTAAAAAAAAAAAAAGGTAAAAAATGTATCGACTCCCCCCGGTTAGTGTTACCCAAAGCTTTTCTTTTTGTTTCTTTAAGTGACAATGCGATAATAAAGAAGTATGGATAAGCATAGAAAGAATTTTTTCTTGAGGATTACCGAGTAATTACTCCTAATGAAAACATATAACACATTTGCGCTTGAAAAGATGAGATGATACCGATTAACTGATTAAGCATTTCCATGTAACAAATCATGGATATATGACACCTTGCTTTTACTCAATAATTTATTAATTATATTCTTTTTCACGTCATTAATTGTTAGTCTGACGTTGGTATGATCATCCATACCAAACAGAATTATGATATTGTTCAAAATGGAGAGGTCCCTAATTCTTGTCTCTTTATTTCATTTGATCATAAAGTTGGTACATCATAATTGGGTAGAGCTTAATTATTGAAGCCAGGAACCTACTCCTGAATATGGAAATAAATGCAATTACAGTTCTGCCGACAATTTGCTATTGGTTTCTCCTCCATAAAAGCCACAAGATATTATTAACCTATTGTTATATATATGAGTAGTGCTCTTATTTTTATTTTGACCAAAAAATATCCTTAATGGATGGCATGTTGAGTAATTTTAAATACTCTCTTATATTATCTTTATATTATTGAGTTGATGTGATACGGTTAATAAGCCTTTATTTTATGTTTTCAATAAAGACCGATTCAATGACAGATGACAGTGTCATGCACATCAGTTCAATAGCATAAGAATAGAATATAGTAGAAGATGAATATGTATTATTATTCATGACATGTAAGCCACTAAAATGAAAGAATAAAAAAGAATTCCGCAAAAGAACGACATATGTGATGGATATGGAATCATGAAATCAAATTACACGTCGATCTTTGGTAGAGATACTATTTTAAAATTGTACTATAAGTTTTTCCATTATTTTTTATTAGATAATAATTTTCAATTGAATTCCCAAAAATTGTACATTAATTATCCTCCGAGTTCAAATATGAAATATCTATTACGTATAGAAACCAACAAATATTTTTGCTGATCATGTAAAATTTTTTGTTGAGAATATTATATTAAGTTATTTACTTTCTTAGGTATTTTAGGTCTACTAGATTTACATTTTCTTTATCTACTAGATTACTTGTATATCACTCATAGCATCTCTATAAATTGAGGCATTTGTATTCATATTATAAATTAGAATCATTATAATATAATATAGTCCATTACATGCTTTCATTCTCTCTTTTCTATCTCATTCTTCCGCTCTCTACAATATATTCAATAATATATTTAAAAATCTTAATTAGAAATTGGTTAAAATATGTGAGATACTAATTAATTTACATATTTATAAGAATTATTAATTATTGATTACACTAACAGTTTTTACTCATAAACTCAGTAATTGTAAAGCATTTTGCTTAAGCATGTGATTGGACAACATAATTTGATTCATATTATTTCGTTTAGGTAATGACGACTCCCGTACGTCTCGACTGGCTATAAGTAGACCTCTCAAGGCACACAAATAATGCATCAGAGCGCGCGGTTCGTGGAGGGAGAGAGGGAGATCAGTTAGTTAAGAAAGGATCGAATACTAGTGTAAATTGTAATGGAGGTGCTCTACAGAGCGAAGGGATCAGGTATGTATCGTCTCGCATTATTTGTGATCATGGCAATACTTGTTAACGCATATTGTTGTGCATCTGCTGCTGTCCTTGTTAAGACCAACAGTACTACCACTTTCCGCTGCGATGGCCGCCTCGATGAATGCCTTGTCGAGGACGACCTGGAGTTGGACTTCCTCTTCAACCCCTACGTCACCCGGATTCTTGGTACTGAACAGGGTGGAACCAGTGGAACCCAGAGCCGTAATAATCCGGCTTGTAAACCGGGGAGTAATAATGCATATAACTGCAACTCTGCCTCCATGACGACTGGCCATAATCAATGCGGGAGTTCGTACCACCGTCCTCCTTGTTAGTCCCTAGTAAATTATTCAGACCTTATGTATGTTTGTAAGAGCTGAGAGCACATTTAATTGCTCATAAGAGGTAGGATTCTTTTAAAATTCTACCATATCTATCATTCTTGATAATTCTCATCCCACGTACTGTGTGTGTTTTTTTTTTTTTTTGAAATATGTGATGTATTTCTTACTAGCTACCAATTAATAATATTGTGTATCCATGTAATGTGTGCAACTCCCTTGATGTTTTTATGTTTCGTTGGAGTGATAAATAGCAATTTCCCCAATGTGGCAAACATAAGTAAATTAACCTTAACAGATCGTCGGGGAAGGAAGTCTGTTGTAAGGCTTCCAGGAGGGATCAATAACAAATCCTCTCTTCTATTTTTTTTCTAAGCGAATGAGAAATGGATACAAGGGAATTAAAACAATGAAGGAAGGGGTGGCGCCCAACAACAAACCCAAATTTTAAAAGCTGCAGTGTAAGAAATACAACTAAAACGTCGACAAAAGCATTTCCGAAAGGGCTGCTAAAAGCAGTTAATTAAAGAAGCAAGCAATTGACTAGCCATCCAAACGGATGCCAACGAAAGCAAGGCACTAATAGCAGGGGAGAATCGATCTCCAGTAGAAGAAGTTTCCAATACAAGATCACACCATAAGCGCACCGGGAGACTAAAACCCAAGTAACCAACAAAACAGAATATTAATTGGTAGTTGCACACATTACATGGATACACAATATTATTAATTGGTAGCTAGTAAGAAATACATCACATATTTCAAAAAAAAAACAGAATATAAAAAACACAAAACAGAATATAAAAACAGAATAGAAACGCAAAATACAGAAACAATAAAGCGACAAGAAGAAATTAAAACGCAAAACGGAGACGGAACTGCAAAACACGGCAGCTACGGCAATGGAGAGCAGTGGAGGAGGGTAGAGGCTGCCTCAAAAAAGAACACGTGCTGAAGCGTGTACATCACGTGTAGAGAGTAGCTTCTCCGACGGTTCTACGGAGAGAAGCTCTCATTTACTCTTTTAGAGCATTCACAATTGATGGACTAAATAACATTTTTATCTAAAATAATTCATTAAATTGATAAAATATCCTTAACATTGAATAAGATAAAAAAAATATAGAATAAATATTTTATTAAATGAGATAAAAAAAAAAAAGTTACATGTAGCAACATTATTCAAATAGCTATTTTTCTAAATTTTATTTTCACGTTTTTTGATTCAAAACTAAAACCTAAGAGTGAAATGTTAAACCTTTAGAGATAGTATTACTAAAAATGGATTTGATCATCTTAAATTTGGTGTTAATACTTCACAAATTTAGTGCTAATGCTTAAAAAAACTGGTACTGGAAGCCACTACAATGTTATTTTTTCTTAAATAATATTTTACGTAAAATTAGGAGAACATCAGAAAAACCTACGGGGAGAACCCCTAGCATTTTTCTTATTTTAATATATATATAAAAGCTTTCTTTCTTCTTTTTTTTTCCCCTTTCTTTTTTATATCATTTATTTGAAATAAATATTTAAATGTCTTTCTTTTTCTTCCTAATATTTATTTGAAAAAAAAAAAGTTATTTCAATGGTATATGGAAATGGTAAAAAAAGTTATTAGAGAGTTTATTTAAATAAATAAAAATGGGTTCCCTAAATTATATATATATATATATATATATATATATATATAAGGGATTGTACTATTACCTAAAAAAAAAATTCGGTTCCCTAAAAGACAATTTTTGACAGATTGTACTATTACTTCTAAGTATTCGGAGAAAATTATTGTGAAATTAACCTATTAGATAATAAACAACTGTTAAGTAGTTAATTACACAACTATGTCAAGAACATTATTTACATTGTAATCGGAGTGCTTATCACATAAAAAAAAGATTAAAAGAAAAAAAAGGGACAACTTCATTTATTCTAAAATGTCACGTCTTTTATAAATATCTCTTAAAATTTAAAAATTCTTATTTTGATGTATCGATGTTTTGATTTTCTTCAATTACTTCAATTCCATTAGAGAGTTGGGTTAAGTCAAATGATAGAAAAGGTAAAATGACTTTTTGTTTCTGAAATTTTAAAAAATTTTAAATTTATCTTTATTTATAAATAAAAAATTATTATTATATATATATATTTTTTTTAAAAAAAAATGTGACCATCGTGAGTCACTGGTGACCCCCGGCAAGTCACTTTCTGACCCAAAGCGTGCGTCACCAAAGACCAACGTTTGTGACTCAGATGTTTTATTTTATTTTATTATTATTATTATTTTAATATAATAATACAAATTTATTTTTTTAGTAGAAAAGCCTACCGACGGTGAATCACAAGCGGAAATCCAATCGTGGGCTGTCGAAATAGGTGAACCGATCGACCAGGTCAGCCCAACTGGTTTTTAAATAGCCCTAGTTTTTAAATATTTCTTTTCTGTACTTTTTTAGATTTTTTGTGTAAATGATGTCAGATTTCAATTGGATTATTTTAATATATTAGTTTAGATTTAAATTTTGAGACTTCTACACTTTTTTTTCGGAAATAATAAAATACGCTCTTCTTATTAAAAATTTGAAAAAGTGAAAAAAATAATAAATAAGGTGGGTCGCTAATTGGGGATGGCCGTGAGCAGTAGAGTGGTGGCTTTGAGGATGGCCAAATAATTGTGAGAAATGTTATAGATAGTCTCACAATGTTCATTTCCTTTTTTTTTTTTTTTTAAATGTACGCACAAAAAAATGAGAAAAAAATTCAAATTAATGACTTCCATTTATTATATATAATTTTAATCAATTAAATTACTTTTTAAGGACTACATATTCTCACATTTTTAAATACATACATTTTACATGCTAATAAAAAATACTATTAGATTTTAAATTTAATAATAATTTTTATTACCGCTAAATTTTTTTTAAAAAAAATAAATGTGGGAGGATTTGAGAGCGGGAGCGTTTCTCATTACTTAAACAACGCCGGTTACAAAACTATATGTGGCTGGAATAAGGAGGAGCTTCTAAACTCTCTCTCATTTTTATTTTTCTGAATCTGTGAACAGTCAGATTTCTTGCTCCCATGAGGAACCTCTCAATACTCACCCCTATCTTCTTCTTCGTCTTCCTTTTTTCTCATATCTCAATTGCAACTTCTACACCTCCTTACGTTGCTGTGGATGATATTACCCTCAACTGCGGAACTTCTGGCAAGTCAAATGATAGGAATCAGCGGGAGTGGATCGGAGACATTGGCTCCAAATTCACTCCCACAGAAGAACCAAACCACAAATCTACCAACTCTGAAGCGGAAAGCCATGACTACTTGGATGCTGTCCCCTACAAGAATGCACGTATATCTTCTTCCCAATTCACATACGTGTTTCCTGTCACCCCTGGCCCGAAATTCGTTCGCTTGCACTTCTACCCGCCTTCTTACTCAGGTTTTGGTAAATCTATCGACTTCTTCACTGTCAAAGCGGGTTCTTTCACCTTACTTACAAACTTCAGTGCTTCCATCCATGCTAATTCCTCGAAAGAAAAAACTATTTCTAAGGAGTTCTGCATCAATGTCGAAAAGGATAAAAAGTTGGATGTAAAATTCATCCCATCTCCAAGTAATTCTGGTAAATTCTATGCTTTTATTAATGGAATTGAGATTGTCTCCATGCCAGACCACCTCTACTATGGGCCAGAAGGTGTAGACGTCCCTTACGTCGGCTATAATTCTCGGTTCTTCTTGACTTACGACATGGCACTCGAGATGGTTGTTCGATTAAATGTGGGCGGGGGCTCCATATCACCAGTGGATGATACTGGCATGTTTAGAGAATGGTCCCAAGACACTGATTATACATTGGGCGGAGGTGTAACGCCTCATGAAACAAAATTGAAACCCATATACTCGATCATACCAAATTACACAGCACCTGATGCTATCTATAAGTCCGCAGTGTCAATGGGTCGAGACAGAGCTAAGAACTTACTTTCTAATTTGACATGGCGAATACCCGTTGATTCTGGATTCAATTTTCTGGTGAGGCTCCATTTCTGCGAAATATCGCCCGAAATAACGAAGGTCAGCCAAAGGCCATTCATTATCTATATAGACAATAAGACAGCCGAAGGAAAAGCTGATGTAATTTCGTGGAGCGGAAGGGGCGAGACGCCTGTGTACAAGGACTACGTAGTACGGATTGAAAACAAGGGAGTTCAGGACAAGGTTGATTATCTCTTCGTTGCTCTACACCCAAAATATGATAGCTTTGCGATCAACGATGCCATTCTAAATGGCATGGAGGTGTTCAAATTGAGCGACCAAGATCGCAACCTTGCCGTTGCCGGACTTGATCCTTCCAATTTGCCCTCTCCACCGGCGGCTCAACAACCTGCTTCAACAGCCAGCGAGCCCAAGACAAAGAAAACAATAATCATTGCCATTGGAAGTGGTGCAGGCTTCTTGGTTGTGCTCACTCTAGTATGGGGCGTGGTTCTTTGGAAACTGAGGAAGACCAACCGCTACGGTTCTTACTATCCACTATCCAAGTGCTGCTGCTGGCCAGAGCCAGAGCCAGACAAAGGAAAGTCAACAAGGACAAGAGCCTCGTCATTGCCGGAAGAACGATGCCGCCACTTCTCGCTAGACGAAATCAAAACAGCAACCCACAACTTCCACGAAGAATTAATTGTTGGGGTCGGTGGCTTTGGCAGTGTGTATAAGGGCTTTATTGACGGTGGTACAGTGATCGTGGCGATCAAGCGCTTGAACCCAGAGTCAAAACAAGGTCTCGGTGAGTTCCGGACAGAGATCGAGATGCTCTCTATGCTTCGCCACGTCCACCTCGTCTCTCTCATCGGATTCTGCAACGAGGAGGGCGAGATGATCCTTGTCTATGAGTACATGACCAAGGGGACTCTCCGCCAACACCTCTATGAGACCCAAAACGATCCCCTTTCATGGGAACAAAGGCTCAACATTTGCATCGGAACTGCGTCTGGTCTGAATTACCTACACACGTGCGAGAAGCAACCCATTATCCACCGTGACGTGAAGACCAACAATATTCTGTTGGACGACAAATGGGTGGCCAAGGTTTCCGATTTCGGGTTGTCTAAAATGGGTCAGGATAACAAGGCAGTCAGTACCATGGTAAAGGGTACGCCTGGGTATTTGGATCCGGATTATTTTAAGCGTCAAAAACTAACGGAAAAATCCGACGTGTACTCCTTCGGGGTGGTGTTGTTTGAAGTACTATGTGCCCGAAAAGCACAGGATCAAAAACTTGAGGCCGAGCAATGCCACTTGGCCAAGTGGGCCCAAAAATGCATTAAGAAAGGCAACATTGGTGAAATTATTGATCCGTATCTTAAGGGTAAGATATCTCCCGACTGTTTCAAGGCATACGTGGAGGTCGCAGAGAGCTGTGTACGTGATCTGGCGAGCCAACGGCCCACGATGAATGATGTGATGGAAAAGCTCGGGTTTGCGTTGGCGCTACAGCAGAGCGCGGACGTCGCAAAGGAGAAAATCAGTCCCGGTGGCCGTGAGCATAGCTACCCGGAAGTGATATCATTCAGTGTTTCCAGTATCATTGATGTTCACAGCGGACACGTGTTGGAAGAGGATAGTGGGACCGGGTTCACCTCGACTGACAATGGATTGACGTGCCCGAGTCTTGATTCTGCTATCACTAGTCAAGATGTCTTGACGAACACCACCAACTCTAAATCTTAGGGTTTGTTAAGTATTTTTCCATAGTATGGAGCAGTAGTTATACGAGTAAGTGTATGATAGTATAGTATTCTTACCAAAAAAAAAAGTGTATGATAGTATGAGTGTGATTTCAGGTTTTCTGCTTTTTTAGGCTATATTGGAGTAATGCAAGGGACTTTATTCTGTACACATGACTACGTATTTTTCTAGGGTTTAGGGTTTAGAATTTGAGAATTTTATGCACTTGTATGGTAATTCTTACGTAGTGTGTTCTAGACTAGAATTTATTTCTCTTATGAACAATGTATAATTGGTTTAAAGCTTAATTACTATGAAGCCAATATATGGGTTGCATTTTTTAAAGCCGACGGTAAAGAAAAGGAAAAAGATCCATGCATGTCAAGAATGTAGAGACTGAATCTCCAATTGAGCTCCTTGTGCTGGGTGGCCAAAATTACAGGGAGATAATCACTTAACAAAATTATGTTATCGAAAACAATTGCTAGTCACGTACGTTTTGTTATTCTAAAAAATCACTCAATGTTACGAGACTTAGCACACATACAACACGAGCTAGCTCTTACAATCCCTCCCATCTAATGCGAAACTTGACTTTCCGTGTTGTAACATTGAAGCTTCCTAATCAGCAAGCAAAGCACCCCAAAACTGAGTAACTAATGAGACCAAGACAGTTACGTCAAACAACCACCATCATAGAGAAATCTTCTCTAATTGTAATATCAAAACTGATTTTAATGCAAATTTCTAGGGGAAGTCCAGATTTGCTTCTGAAGGGGGAACGAGAGTACAATATTGAGCATTATTTGTTGAACAAGTCAAATTGTTAGTCACAGTGACTACCCAAATAGAGAACTGTTTTCAGTATTTTTGTTTTACTAGGCTCGCCAATGTAACCTTTAAACTATTTTGATTACCCAGTGTGAGTTCCACTAGATTCATTCATTGCATGTGCTCCAAAAATCTGAAAGAGATGGATGTGGATTCTTGATCAATCTGGAGTAATGATTCTTTTTCTAAATTCTTATCCAGTGGGCAACATGTAGATGGCGAAATATAATGGTATCCAGAGCTTAGAAAGATTCTCTCTAATCGATAACCTTAGGACAGTGGCAGGCAATGAATAATTAAAGTGTTCTAACGAGGAAAAGAAGGTCTGAACCTGATTCCTGAAGATTTTGTCTCCGGCCCACAACTTAACTTTTAGATTTTGGAGTTGCACGCACTATTCAAACTAAAACATTAAAACTGATAAATATTAATCTACTGTCCCAAATAACAGGAAATTAATATTTAATATTAATTTAAGCTTAGTTAGTGGGTTCTTGGTGAGATACGATCCCCTGAATCACTCAACCAAATCACATGGAAATTTTTTCCACTTTGTTTTTTTTTCTCATTTGTTTATGTTTTTGAGAAATTTCCATGATTTGCAAATGCTGAGCAGCTGCCATTAAGTTTCTGCTTTAAATATTTCTACCTAACATCGACTTTGACAAAGTTGATCAAATGACTTTTCCAAAAGCATTGCATTTTTTTATTTATTTTTAGCCTGTGTTCATTTGTTCTCCTAGTCTTTATGTATGGTCCTACTTCTGTCCTATGGAATGGAAATGCTTTCTAGTCATAATTGTTTTTTTATTTTTATGTCTCGTATATATATATATTATATCATTCACCCTTTTTAATAATTTTTATTTTTCGTACATATTATGTTTCACGTGAAACCTTTTAATAATAGAGTCGTGCTAGGATTACTATCGCTTTTGTCTTCTAGCAATACCTAATCCGCTTTTGTCTTCTAGCAATACCTTTGACGATTATAATTATTATGGAAACTCCACAAAAAATTTTGTCAACTTCTATTGAAATTATTCTTTAAAGTTCAAAGATTTTTAATTTATGGTATTTAACTTCTAAATTTTTGTAATGTCTTTCATCCGATAAATTTTTTTATTAAATCTTATCAAAATTTTTAATATATCTATAATTTTTTATTATAAAACATAAAATAAAAATTACAAGATTCAGGTATTGGTCGAAATTTAATAAATTTTACAAAAAATGCCTAAGCATGAATATTTTTCAACGAAAAGTCGAACCATTTTTCTCTGATCAATTATAAGGTGCTATTTCCTGATTATTTCCTGATTATTTTATCTTATTGAACCTTCTTGGAATCATGAAATGAAAGATAAGACTTAAGAGTCATCCAAAGTCTTCGTAGAGACTCCACTGTCAGTCTGTCTCGACCAGCGTCCAAAAGCTGTTGTATGCTTTTGCAAAAGCCGAAAGAGTGGGAGCAGTTCAAAGGCCTTTTTCCACGATGGCTGACAATATTTAATATTTCACAAGTTGAGTTGTTACAATTTACAAAGAGACCTAAAACTGTCATCGATCTGTGTCATTCATTTTATTTTATTTAAAAAAAAATCGAAAAATAAATATTATTTTTTAAAAAGCTAAATTAATGAATATGTTATTATTTTCTTAAAGTATACAAGATTCTTTGTCGGTTATTTAATTTTTTTATTTATTTTTCATTGGTACTCGTGTGAATTTTTTTGAACCATAGAGAACAATATTTAATTACTAGGTTTTTTTTATTAAAAAAAAAAATTCACTTTTAACCTGAACTTTCTTCTAATTATCCTCATAAAGTTCAAAACTTTTAATTTAATATATAAAAAATCACCCCTCCTTTTAGGGTTTAGAGTTAAATCATACTAAGTGAAATGACTTTTATATCTCTGTAAAATTTGGAAATTACAAAATTAGCTTAATTAAATAAATTTTTTATAAAAAGAAAAAAAACTATTTTGGGATTTTTTTTTTTAAGGCTTTCATTAAGATTTAACAAAAAATCTTAATAAAATAGTGACATTATAAACTTTTTAAAATTTGATACACAAAAGAGTGATTACAAAAGCAGGATAATTCACTCCATCTAGAGAGGGAGCCCGCAAACCACTCCTAAACAAACCAAACACTATTCAAACTAAAACATTAAAACTAATCGATATTAATCTGCTGTTTCTCAAATAACAGGAAATTAATATTTAATAGAGATGTGATATAACCACAACATAAGTACAACAAAGACTCAACTTATCTCCTACCTGTTATTTAAAAAAAAAAAAATGAATTCAAAAGATTAAGTCTTTTTTTTTTTAAATAACACATAATAGAAAAGTTGAATTTTTATTGGATTTATATTGTAACTTTAATATTATTCTATTTAATATTAATTTAAGATTAGTTAGTGGCTTCTTGGTGTGAGACACGATCCCCTGAATCACTCAACCAAATCACATGGAAAAAATTTTCCACTTTCTTTGTTTTCTCATTTGTTTATGTTTTTGGAAAATTTCCATGATTTGCAATTGCTGAGAAGCTGCCATTTGCTGCTTAAAATATATCTACCTAACATCAACTTTGAGAAAGTTGATCAAATTACTTTCCCAAAAGCATTGTATTTTTTTCTAAAGTCTTTGTTAATTTGTTCTCTTTTTTAAGTCTTTATATATGGTCCCACTTCTGTCCTATGGAAATACTTTCGAGTCATAATTGTCTTTGTTTTTATGTCTTGTATATATATTATATCATTCACCCTTTTAATAATTTTTATTTTCGTACATATCATGTTTCACCTGCACCCTTTTAATAATAGAGTCCTACGTGCTAGGATTACTATAGCTTTTGTCTTCTAGCAATACCTTTGACGATTATAATTATTATGAAAAACTTCACACGATGTTTTTCAATTTTTACATGTTTTGAAATTATTAATTTAAAATTTTTTAATTTTGAACATTTAATTTTTAATTTTTTGTAATATCTCTCATTTATTAAGATTTTTCATTAATTTTTTTCAAAATTTTTTATATAATCATAATTTTTTAGGGAAAAATATAAAATTAGTCCTTGTGGTTTATTAGATTTACAATTTCTCACGTATCAAATGAACTCAAAAGTCCTGCAGATGCAAAAAAACAATTTAGTCCCTACAGTTTAATTCCATCTATTGACTTAACGGATTCCGTTAGAGTGTCATGTCACATCTAATTAAATTATGACACTTGTCATGTTTTATTTATGACTTTTAAAAATCACACTTGGATTTTCCACATCATATTATTATGCTACCACGTCAGCTTTTTTTTTTTTTTTTTCACGTTAAACACATAAGATAAAATATTTTTAAAAACCCTAATTCTACCAAATTATTGATCTAAAAACTTAATTCAAAAGAAAACAAATTATTCTTCTTTTTCCCTCCTCTTCTTCTTCGTCTCTTTTTCTCTGTCTTCTTCTTCTTCTCGTTTCTTTTCTTTCTTTCTTCTTCTTCTTCTTCTATAACACAAAAGTATATACAGTTGACATCGGAAAACCAACAAAAACTTCAAATTGCTGTTTTGATTTATTCAATTCATTTGTCTTTTCTATATCTTATCAGGGGTGTCTGCAAAGGTTTTTTTTTTTTTCCTCTGTCTCTGTATTGCCCCTTGAATGTTGCCAAGAAAAAGAGGAATTTCGACATAGGAGAAGAGCATAAGAGAAGAAATAGAAGATAGGAAGAGACAGAAAAAAAAAAAAAAAAAAAAACCACGACAAGAAAAAGGAAGAAGAAGAGATGGAGAAAAACCATGACAAGAAAAAAATGAGAAAAGAGAAGGAGAAGAAAAAAGGAGAAAAGAGAAGGAGAAGAAGAAGAAGAAGAAGACAGAGAAAAAGAGACGAAGAAGAAGACAGAAAAAAGAGACGAAGAAGAAGAGGAGGAAGAAGAAAATAATTTGTTTTCTTTTGAATTAGGTTTTAGATCAATAATTTGATAGAATTAGGGTTTTAAAATATTTTATCCAATGTGTTTAATGAAAAAAAAAAAAAAAAAGGCTGAGGTTGAAATATTAGTTGGCGTAATAATATAGCAAAATCCAAGTGTAATTTTTAAAAGTCATAAATAAAACATGTTACGTGTCATAATTTAATTGAATGTGACATGACACGCTAATGGAATCCGTTAAGTCAATGGATAGAATTTAACTGTAGGGACTAAATTATTTTTTTTACACACCACAGGGACTTTTGAGTTCATTTTGATACCACATGGAGTAAATTGTAAATCAAGTAAACCACAGGGACTAATTTTGTATTTTTCCCAATTTTTTATTATACAAAATAAAATAAAAATTACAACATTCAAGTATTGATCAAAATTTAAGGAAATTTGCCAAAAAATGCCTATGCATGCATGAATATTTCTCAACAAAAAATCAAACTATTTTTCTCCGATCAATTATAAGGTAAGATTCTTAGCCAATTATACTATTTACTAATTATTTTATCTTATAGGAGTAGCGTACACCAAATTATTGAACTTTCTTGGAATCATAAGAGTTATCCAAAGTCTTTGTAGACTCCACTCCACGGTCTCCACCAGCGTCCAAAAGCTGTTTGTGTAATTGGGTGCTTTTGCAAAAGCCAACAGGATGGGAGCAGTTCATACGCCTTTTTCCACGATGGCTAACAATTTAATATTTCACAAGTTGAGTTGTAACGAAGACCCAAGTCATCTCATCTGTGTCATTCATTTTATTTTATAAAAAATCGAAAAAAAATATTATTTTTTGAAAAGCTAAAGTAATGAATATGTTATTATTTTCTTTAAATGATGTGTTTGAGAATGAACTAGATTGGAGGAAGTGAATTGGTATTATAACAAATTTGATTGATGTAAGAAAAAAAAGTAATAATATTTTGTATAGAAAAGTGAAATTTTTTGTTTTATAGTGATTTTTTTATTTGAAAAGTGATAAAAAGTGATTAATGAAATGTAAAAAATTAAGAATATTGAAGTTGATTTTGAGAAAATTTTTGAGAAGTTTGTCTGGAATTAATCACGTAGTCAAGAGGTTACCAAACTTAATTTTTATCATAGAGAACAATATTTAATTACTAGATTTTATTTTTTTAACTTCACTTGAACCTATGGTCTCAGTTCAAAACTCACAGTTTAATATATTAAAATATTACTCCTCTTATTAAGGTTTGGGTTCAAATCATTCGATAAAGGGGTAAAATGACTTTTATATCTTTCTAAAATTTAGAAATTAGTAAATTATCTAAATTAAATAATTTTGTTGGGATTTTTTTTTAAGGCTTTCATTCAGATTTAACAAAAAATCCTAATAAAATTGTGACATTGAAAACTTTTTATTTGAAACACAAAATTAAAAAAAAAAAAATTGCAAAAGTGAAGATAATTCACTCGATCGAGAGAGGGAGCAAACCACCCGTAAACAAACCAAACACTCTCTAGTGCCTCATTCTCAAACTATTAATATTGCGGACGAGAGCCCTCTTTTTTTTCTTTTTCTTTCTTGAGGGAAATGACAAACACTTCATTCAAAGAGAAAATTGGAAAGGCCTAAGCCTTACAAAGATAGAGCCATCTGCTCTAAAATAACAGTAACTAAAATTAGGTGGTTCCTCCAACCAAACATGTGAATTTGAATTCATAGTAGCAAATTTTGGTTCCTCCAACCAAACATGTGGATCTGAATTCGTAGTAGCAAATTTAGAAAGCTCATGAGCTGCTTTGTTGGCATCTCTCTTCACATGCCTAATATTCCATCATCCTAGGGATCCCAAAACCCATTTTATATCATCAATAATCTGCCAATAAGAGAGCCCTCTTAATTTAATTGAAATGTTTAATATTTTTGGTTAAATAATGCTAATATGTAGGTTGAACATCATGTTTCTAAATATTAGATGAGCCAAAGTACTCAAACCCAGGGCCTTGAACTAACAAAAATTGACATGGTTATCAATATAATTGTGATTAACGAGTCAATTAATTAACAACTTTGAATTTGTCTCGCTGTACCCATGAATGTGAATATGATAAGAAGGTTCACCAAACTTAACCAAAAAAACAAACGATTTCATATAAAAAACAGTGAAGTTTGTCTGGAGCATTAATCACGTAGTCCAAGAAGGTTCACCAAACTTAATTTTTGTCCTACTTCTGTCCTAGACTCCTATGGAAATACTTTCGAAGTCTTTGTTTTTAACTTTTTATGTCCCGTATATATATTATATCATTCACCCTTTTAATAATTTTTTATTTTCGTACATATCATGTTTCGCGTGCATCCTTTTAATAATAGAGTCCTACCTTTGACGATTATAATTATTATGAAAAACTTCACAAGATTTTTATCAATTTTTACATGTTTTGAAATTATTAATTTAAAATTTTTTAATTTAGAGTATTTAACTTTTAAATTTATGTAATATCTCTTATTAATTAAGATTTTTTGTTAAATTTTTTCAAAATTTTTAATATATTCATATTTTTTTTATTATGCAAAATAAAATAAAAATTACAACATTCAAGTATTGATCAAAATTTAACGAAATTTGTCAAAAAAATGCCTATGCATGCATGAATATTTCCTAACAAAAAATCAAACCATTTTTCTCCGATCAATTATAAAAGGTGAGACTCTTAGCCAATTACACTATTTACTAATTATTTTATCTTATAGGAGTAGCGTCCCAAATTATTGCAGTTTCTTGAAATCAAAAGAGTTATCCAAAGTCTTCGTAGACTCCACTCCACGGTCTCCACCAGCGTCCAAAAGCTGTTTGTTGCTTTTGCAAAAGCCAAAAGGATGGGAGCAGTTCACACTTCACAGGCCCTTTTTACAATGTTTTTCCACGATGGCTAACAATTTAATATTTCACAAGTTGAGTTGTTACGAAGACCCAAGTCATCACATCTGTGTCATTCATTTTATTTTAGAAAAAATCGAAAAAATATATATTATTTTTTAAAAAGCTAAAGTAATGAATATGTTATTATTTTCTTAAAGTATACAAGATTCTTTGTTGGTTATTTAATTTTTTTTTTCATTGGTACTCGTGTGAATTTTTTTGAACCATAGAGAACAATATTTAATTACTAGGATTTTTTATTTTTTTAACTTCACTTAAACCTATGATCTCAGTATAAAAACTTAGTTTAATATTTAAAATATCATCCCTCCTATTAGGGTTTAGGGTTATATCATACGATAAAAGGGTAAAATGACTTTTATATATCTGTAAGATTTAGAAATTAGCAAATTATCTTAATTAAATATTTTTTTTTTTAAAAAAAAGAAGCTATTTTGGGTTTTTTTTTTTTTTTTTTAAGGCTTCCACTAAGATTTAACAAAAAATCCTAATAAAATTGTGATATTGTAAACTTTTAAAAATTTGATACACAATTTTTTTTTCTTTTTTTTTTTTGATTAATTCATTCAAAAGAATAATTCACTCGATCCAGAGAGGAAGCCATCTGCTCTAAAATAATAGTATTTAAAATTAGGTGGTTCCTCCAATCAGACATGTGAATCTGAATCCGTCGTAGCCAATTTAGAAAGCTCATGAACCGCTTTGTTGGCATCTCTCTTCACATGCCTAATATTCCATCATCGTAGGGATCCTAAAACCCATTTTATATCATCAATAATCTGCCAATAAGAGAGCCCTCTTAATTTAATTGAAATGTTTAATATTTTTGGTTAAATAATGCTAATATGTAGATTGAACATCATGTTTCTAAATATTATATGAGTCAAAGTACTCAAACCCAGGTCCTAGAACTAACAAAAATTAACATAGTTATCAAGATAATTGTGGTTATCGATTCAATTAATTAACAACTTTGAATCTGTCTCGCTGTACCCATGAATGTGAACATGATAAGACGGTTCACCAAACTTATCGAAAAAACAATCAATTTCATATTAAAAACATTAAAGTTCATGTCAAAAAAAAAAAAAAATTGAAGTTTGTGTGGAGCATTAATCACGTAGTCCCAGATTCCTTTATCTTGGTCGAATATTAGAAAGGTTGTGGCCCCCATTTTGAGCCTGTGTGATTGGCCAAAACAAAAGCAAGATGTAGAAAAAGGAGAAGTGAGTAAAACGAGAAGTGAAAAAGCAAAAGATTATCAAGATTAGAGTGGAAAACAACAGTGATCGAATAAAGAAAAAGTGTCGACAGGACAGAAGAAAAGATGCCATCACGACATGTCTCGGTCCTCGGCTACCAAACTTGCGCGATTAACATGAGAGGGGTATGAACGCATCGAAGACGACAAGGGTGAATTATTATTGTCTTGGTCACCTCCCAAAAGCTATTCTAGTTTTAGATTCCCCACGTTATTCACCTCTTAATTTATATCATTTACGACTTTTGAAAGGTAATTTTATCTTTTTATATTATTTGTAATAGTGAGACCATCCATTCCAAAAGTTGTGGACCATTTCATTCAAATGGACCAAGCCCATTTGAATGAAATGGTCCACAGCAACTTTGGGCCAAAATGCCAAGGAGGCCATAAGATCTTTGTCAATGAACCCTGTTGGTACCTTATGATGGGAAACCAACATTGGAGGGGCTGAAGTAGTCATTCAGAGACCCAAGAAAGCCCAATGAAAATGCAAGCAGGTGGAGCCAGGCCCAGTGACCAACACAAGAAAAAGAAATTCCCATAATTGAACCCTTTTGGTCCAACCAAAGGAATAGAGGGGAACCCTAGAGGGCCCATGAAGTAACCAAAAGGCATGAAGAGATCCACAAGACTCAAATCACGAGATGGGCTTGAAAAGCCACGGCCAGGAAAAGCTCGCCATGGACCACCACTTATATAATATCCTCCCACATTGTTGTTTCTTGAGGGTGTGTTTGAGAATAGTAGAAGTGATGATATTGTAGCAGTTTGATTAATGTTAGGAAAAAAGTAAGAATGTTTTGTATAGAAAAGGGAAATTTTTTGTTTTGTAGTAATTTATTTATTTGGAAAGTGATAAAAAGTGATTGATGTGATATAAAAAAGTAAGAATATTGGGATTGATTTTGAGAAAAAAAATTTGGGACTTACAAAGTCCAATCCACTTATTATTCCCAAATGAAGCCTGAGGGACCGGGACAAGGAGATCCTTCCTCTCAAACTCACATAAAAGGACAAGCAACTCTTGTAACAACTAGGTATTCCAGCGGAGGCCGTACATCTAATGGACAAGAGAGAGGAGTGTCCCGTCAACAAGAAGCATCTCTTACGAATTATAAAAGACGAAGCAGAGCACAGTGGAAAGTACATGATATAATTTACAAACTCTCCACTCTCTCCCTCTTCAACATAAATAGCAAGTTCACCGAGTCACTAGTGAATCTCTCTAACCCTTCTACCATACTTGTACAAGTCATTCCTTGGTAGGCTAGTCATGAGGCCATTGTTAACCCATCAATACCTATTGACACTAATAAACATGTTATACCACGAAGGACTTATGACCTTGTCAATGTCCTACAACAAAGGGCTCATAGTCTAGTTGTTACTTTACTCATAAGGGCTAAAAACTCAACCAATTTGGGCCATGGTTGATTACCTATTCTATACTTTACTCAAGAGGATCGACAACTCAACTTATACACGCTTTGGTCAATTACCTATCCTATGCTTACTCGGGAGGGTAAATGACGTAAGCTATTCGTGCCCTACCCATCTTATACTTTACTCATAAGGGTCAATGACCTAGCTTATTCGAGCCATAGTCATTGACCTATCTTAAACTTAGGAGGGTCAAAGACCTCGCCTATTTTAGCCCTAATCACGTGGATATATCATGTCATGCAAAAGTGAAAATATGAATTAGTTCAAAATATTTTACTTACAACTTGTTAATCCTTCTAGTATATACTCTTTTGGTTTGCAACCTTGTTCCTTTGCATATATATTACAACTATTAATCAGTTATTGCTTTTGTTGGCATGACATACTAACGGAATATGCTAAATAGTAAACTAATTGTATTGTAAATCAAGTAAATTGCTTAGATTGATGTTGTGTTTTTTCCTAAAATATTTAAGGACAAAGTTTTTCTTTACACTGTGTTAGAGTACTAGCAGCAGTTACTCAACCATTTTTCCTAAGTTTAAAGATTCAAACTACTTTTAATTCTCTATATAAATACACACCACAATAGATTTTCTTAATATTTTCCTATTTCATTCAAATAATATATATATTTACTTTTACCATTATTTTTTTTATTCTAAAAAAATCTATTCTAAAAAAATCTTATTTTCTTTTCCGCATCTCTCTTCTCCGTCACCATTTCTCTCTCTCCTCTTCTTCACAATGAGGGCCCTACCCCCTCTTGCTCCACCTCCTCCTCCTCTTCAAGCGTCAACCAAGCTCCCACCTCCTCTTCTTCCTCTCACAAGGTGACCTCCCCATCGATTGCCAGGCGCACTCCTCCGCCTCTGTCACCTCCAATGTCCAACCCCAGGCCGGTACCTATACCAAAGAGGCCCTCCTCCAACTCCAAAAGAACACCCAAACACTCGGCCCTCCTCTAATTCATTTCCTTAGGCATTGAAAACCCAAGGATTTGTTGATTCCTGACCAAGCTACCATTGAAGCGATACGTGTGAAGCGGGGGTGGCTTCAAAAATCGCATGTGGCCGCATTGGACTACATCTCATTGGATGGAGGCAGCAATCACGACAAGGAGGCCGAGGATTGAGCGACAAGGAGCCCGAGTTTCGAGGCTGAATTGCCATGTTTGGGGAGAAAAAGAAGACCGAGCCCACGAATACAAAGAAGACCAAGAAGGGCGTGTTTGAGGACGACGACGGCAACGAGTGTACACTTCGTGAAGGATAGCAAGAACGGTGAGAGTGCTGTGATTTGTGAAGAAGAGGAGAGAGAGAAAGAGCGACGAAGAATGGAGTGGAAATGGGAGAGGAGAGAGAATGTTATTTTAGTATTAGAATAAAATAGCCCCTTAGGTCTGAACCATCTGTGAAAGGGCTATTTTACAGCCTCCAATCCCCTTTTGACACGTCATCATCTGAAAATAAATAAATAAATAAATTGCAAAAAATTAAAATGTGAAAAAAAAAAAAAAGCAAATCAAAGTAAGTGCAGGGGTCATCTTTTCTTTCCATTTCTGTGGACTCGCCAAAGAAGATGAAAAGTGGAGACCCACGGAGAAGATGACCCACCGGAGAAAGACCGGGTTCGGCAAGTGGAGACCCATGGAGAAGATGAAATCAAAGAAAGGCCGGGTCTAGTTAGACCCACGCATGGGTCTCGCCGTGAACAACCACAAAATGTCGTAAAATCGTCTTGACCCCCTTGAAACCATTATGACCTATCTCAAAATCCGATTCTAATGTTTAAAACTTGTTTTTTGGTTTAAAACTAAAACTTAGAGGTGGAAAGTGAACCCTTTAGAGATTTTATCATCTTAAACGCCATAAAAAATGGCTCTGGCGTTGGAGAAGATGACCCCACAACGAGTCTGGCTATGACTCACCCACAGTTTGGGTGACTCTTTTGAGCTCAAAATATTGTGTGTGTGAGTGTATGATATTTTTGTGGAATTGTTTTGTGTTTATTTAGGTGTCAGCTTGTGAATGGTATCTGTAAAATGTGTGTTTTGTAGTTGGACATGATTCAAGGTTTCTCTTAGAATAATTGATGGGAACACTATAGTGTTTTCCAATGCATTGAAAAAGCACTGTAGCAATTCCAATATTTTACATAATTAGGAAATCTGTTGTAGATGATTTTTTGTGATTTTTTTGACATTTTCTTAAATGAAGGGAATAGAACCCCTTATAGAAGTCTACTGTATTAGTGCTTTTATAGAAATTTTATTCAACTTAATCTAAAATTGCAATGTGTGTTTCATGAACATGTGTGATGTATATAATTTTTTAATAGTACAATCAAAATTAAAATAATTTTATAAAAATTACGACAATTTACCCACAAACTACCAAAACAATGACAATGTACCCCTTGCGATATATATATATATATATGTATTTTTGTTTTTTAACAAACATTGCATTAAAAACACAATAGAAACATACAACCCTTCCGGGGGAAAAAATACATCAGGTGGACCTAAGCCACTACAAAAAGAACGATATAGATACATCTCTGCTTCTTATCTCTTATTTTCTTTTCTTTTGAGCTTGTTCCAGTCTTTATTATTATTATTTTTTCCTGTGCCTCTGTCATATCCGTACCGCTACTTCTAAACCTCATCACATCGCAGTTGCCAGCGAGTCCACCCAATTTGGAAGCGGTGCGGGCTTCTTGGTCGTGCTCAACCCACTGTGTCGCATGCTTCTCTCTGCAAACTGATAATGACGACCAACTGTTTCTGTTGGCCCAGAGGAAAGGCCGCAAGGACAACAGCCTCGTCCCTGCCCGGACAACTATGCCGGCAGTTCTCGCTCACCGAAATACAAAAAGCGACCAACAACTTCCACCAAGATCTGATTATCGGCGAAGGTGGCTTCGGCTACGTATACAAGGGTCTAATCGACAACGGCAACACGACCGTGGCGATCAAGCGCATGAACCCGGAGTCACGGCAAGGCGCCAATGAGTTCAAGACGGAGACCATCATGCTCTCTCAGCTCCGCCACGTCCACCTCGTCTCTCTCATCGGATACTGCAACGAGGGGGGCGAGATGATCCTCGTCTACGACTACATGCCCAACGGGACTCTCCGCGACCACCTCTACGAAACCCGCAACGATCCGCTCCCTTGGAGAAAGAGGCTCGATATTTGCATCGGAGCCGCGAGTGGGTTGCAGTACCTCCACACGGGCGTGAAGCACCCTATTATCCACCGTGACGTCAAGACCACCAATATTCTGTTGGATCAGAATTTGGTCGCCAAGGTTTCAGACTTCGGGTTGTCCAAAAGGGGTCTGGATAAAACCGCGGTTAGTACCATGGTGAAGGGCACGTTGGGTTATTTGGATCCGGAATACGCAAGGCGCAGGCAACTGACGGAAAAATCCGACGTGTACTCAATTGGTGTGGTGCTGTTCGAAGTGTTATGTGCACGAAAGCCGCTGGATCAAAAACTTGCCCCGGAGCAATGCAATTTGGCCAACTGGGCCCGTAAATGCATGGAGAAGGGGACGATCATTGAAATAATTGATCCCTATCTGAAGGGAAAGATTGCTCCCGAGTGTTTTAAGT
The DNA here is from genome assembly GCA_013348765.1 of Carpinus viminea. Taxonomy (NCBI): domain Eukaryota; kingdom Viridiplantae; phylum Streptophyta; class Magnoliopsida; order Fagales; family Betulaceae; genus Carpinus; species Carpinus viminea. The sequence goes on along the minus strand of CP054671.1, from coordinate 36,147,386 downwards.
TATTCGTGGAGGTGGCGGAGAGTTGTGTGCGTGACGAGGGGAATCAACGGCCCACGATGAATGATGTGGTGGAAAAGCTCGGCTTTGCACTGGAGTTGCAGGAGGAGGCGGACGCCGAGAAGGAGAAAATCAACCCCGGTGTTGACTACACCTATCTAGATCAGATGTTATCATTCCGTCTTGCCGGAACTACAGGTGATAATTCTCATAGGTACGATAACGTTCAAGGTAGACAAGTGTCAGAATCGGGCGTTCGGACCGGGTTTACCGCGACGAGTATCGGGTTGACCTACCCAAGTCTTAATTCTGATACCACCACTACCCAAGATATGTTCATGGACACCTCCAACTCTAAATCTTAGGGTTTCTTTTACGTTTTCAAAAACGTTTTCAAAAACTTATTGGGTTGGGAAAAGTAAACAAAAAATAAAAGGTATGCAAGAGTGTGATTAAAGCTGTCGTTTGTTTGTCTGATAACTTTTGTTTTCCAGAAAATGTTGGATTACTACTGTAAGGAACTATTTTGTGAGAGTTCGATATGTTAATTATATATGTGTATGCAGTCGTAAAATATTCCCTGTATACTGGTGTTATACCAGAATTTTGCTTCATCTTTTTTCATCTTTCCTAGTGAGCAACAGAATTTGTTCTAGGCTTAATTAGAATGAAGCCAATATAGGCTGGGTTTTTCTTCTTCTTTATATATATATATATCATTTTTTTTCCTTATACAGAATTTATATACATACTATAAAATTAATTTTATCTATTTTATTTAAAATAAAATAAAATTTGCTTACTAAATATGTTAAATTTTGTACCCCAAGAAAACAAACACATATGGAACTTTTAATTAAAGATGATCACAATGAAGTTTGACAACTTATTCATGATCAATAAAAAGTCGTTGTTGATATGTGATTTTTAGTGACGACTTTTTTAGTTGCCCCAAAAATATGGTCGCTCTACTGTGGTTGATATATAACTGCTTAATTAAAATAGAAGGCTATATTGAACCTATAATAATATCTAAGGCTATTCCCTGTCTGGAGGACAGAAATGCATTCACAAACACATTAATTCTACACTTTTTTATTATAGAATACAAATCAAAGGAAAATGTTTCCTACTTAATCGGCAGCAATGGACATGATGTGGCCGGTGAGGGTGTGGGTGCATGTAATCGCTGGTTCGTTAATTTGATGAGTTGGTCGTTCCAATTTTAGGTTGTTTTGGCTATAACAGTAGATAATGCTTTCAATTTAAACTAGCATAAAAAATTTGTTTCAGATCATATATATTTAAGTTTAGACCAGACAATGTACAATTAGTAGCCTCTTTTCACTAAAATATTTTAGGATTAGAAAGCTTTTTATGCTGAATCAAGCACTGCCTAAATGCTATAGTTCTGAGTATTTGATTGGTTCATGGTTTTTCCAACATCAAAGTTAGAAATTATAATTACAACCCTATTTTCTGGTTAATTAAAAATGTACGGTTTAAAAGTTTTTTTTTTTTTTTGACATGTCCACACAAGAGGGGGGAGAGGAATTCAAACTAGTGACTTCCACTTCATTAGGCGTGGTCATAGCTAATTGAGCTATCTCTTAGGAACGTTTAAAAGTTAATTTAAGTAGCTTTCTTTGTCATTATGTTATATATATTTAATATAATGATAGGGGATCGTTGGTCTGCTTGTCATAGACATAGTTTCATGAAGTGTAAGTTTAAACTTGCCTTTTGTATTTGAATGTAAAGGGCTCTAGCTAGAGATAGAATTTCCCTATAACAATGGTATGTTACATTCAAAATGGTAGAATTTACATGCGGAGAGTAATATTCTTGCTCAAGCTAGCTCCAGGTTTCCAGTAAGAAAATTCGGTCCACCTGCATAATTTATTACCCATATATGATATAACCACTTTTCCCTTTGATTTAAGCCTTACTCAAAATTTCACCCCCCCTATTTTACCTGAACATGCTGAATAGCCTATGTGAGATTGAGAATAGTTATTTTTGATTATATAAACTATCCTTAATCGTTATGATGTAAAAGAAAACCCATATAAAACTCAAAAAAAAAAAAGAAAACTTTATTTACCCCATGATCTTACACACTTTTTGCAAATACCTCTCTAATATTCAAAATCTCTCACTTTGATGTATATAACTTTTGTTTCGTTCCAAATACCCCCTACTATTAAATATTGTAGTTAAATTAAGCGAGAAATGATAAAAATGACTAAAGATATTTTAGTAATTTCACACCTTTATGTTAAGATTTAACAAAAAATTCTAACTGAAGGGAGAAAGTGGAAGGAAATCAAAATTTGATATATCAAAGTGAAAAATTTTAAATATTAAGAGAATATTTATAAAAGACACGTAAATTTATGGGGATGAGTGAAATTTCACCCAAAAAAAAAAAAAAAAACCCTATCAATCATAATCCTGAAAAACAGATGAACGTACAATCCAAACTTTAACCCAAGAAGAGAGAAATTTGGACATTTGTCTCACTATCATTCATAACTAATTGTAGGCTTATTGCTCTAAGGCCCAACTCGCTCTCATCTGGACTTTCTTGACAACTATCAAATTACAAATCTAAACCATTTGAACAGTTCACTGTTGGTGTGGAATTTTGACCTTTGAAATGCGAAAATGTGAACATAAATTTGAATTGTCAGCAATTTGTTATATGCATTACTAGTAATTTGAACGATAAATGTGAAATTATTAATATGAAGCTCGCTTGTTCAGATACTTCAATACCAAAAGAATATTCTTTTTTGCCACCATACATCTATAATTAAAGGACATGTTAAATGATATAAAATTCAATTATGTTAGAAGATAAAATCAAATCAAATCTAACATATGCAAGCAAGGTAATAATTCCATGATTTTTTCTTTCATGTTTCATAAAATTACATATTACTCTCCATCTATAACAGTCCCTTAACCCATGATTCACTCCATAATTTATAAGATATTTTTCCTTCATATGCCCATATATTATTCTTTCTGGTAACATTCAAATTACTAAATAAAAATGTTGTCCTATATTTATATGGGTGTTCTTCTCTTTCTTCCCTTCCTTCTTCTTTCATTGCAAACTTTCTTTCCTTATTCTATATTTTTACATGTTGCACAAGGTCACCACAGCTTTATATGTTAGCGGTTTTGAATTAACCGCCAACAAAGATTGAATTACGGGCCTCCAATTTTGCTGAGATGCCACGCGGAATATTAGTGAAACCGAAGGTACACATGACCACGCGGTATCGTCTTGTTTGGCTTGAGAGAGGGCCATTGTAAGGACAATCATTAAGGAATACGAAGTAAGAGATAAAGTGAAACCAGTAATGTGGATTTAATCAAGCATTTTCCTTAGCGGCAGAACCATGCACTGTTTGGGAGAATTGAGAAAAAAATAAACGCAAAGATTTGTATGTATATAAAGGCATATGCGCTTTAATTAATTGAGAAAAAATCAAACTATTTTTCGGCGAGCATCCGACAACTCAAGCTAGGAGTCTACAAGTGGATGGTTATTACCCGCTTATAATCACTAACCACTAATTATAACTAACCATTAGTAACTGTTTCTGTATGCTGTTGGAAAAAAATCGGTTAGCGGTTAAAAGTTTTATGAGTAGGTTAGGACTAACTACTTGCCCTTATATATAATATATTATATATAAAAAAATTATATAAAAATAAATAATAATATACCAAACCGAGGTTGTTTTTATGTTTAATACTGTTTATAATAGGCAATAAATAGTACTCCAAAATATTTAAAATAAGCTCTAACTAAAAAGATGCTCAAGGTAGGCCAAAAATGTTAAAATGGGCCCAAAAAGCCCATACTTCAAAAGTGTTTATACAGTCTTGGATTTCAATAATAGCCCAATGATGATTACTTCAAAGCCGCTAACTACCTAAGGCTCTGTAGTTGCTATTACTAAAATTTAACAACCACTTAATTAAGATGGTTGTGGTTGCAATTATAAATAATAATCACTAGCTGTAATCGCTTATATTCCTTAACTCATGCTACTATAGCTTTTTACGTGCCAAATCTAATAGTCTAATTCTTCTCTATATGTCAAAAATCAAATAATTTAGAGAAGGTAATTTTGTTTTCATTTATCCTACTTTAAATCACTAAAATGAGATAGTTTCTAAAATCATCATTTAATTAAAATTGATAATGATCTTACAAAATGATGATTTGACTAACAAAATATCGTCATTTTAATATAAAAGTGATACAAAATGGACTTATAGTATAAGTTAATGATAGATTTGTCAAAATATCCATTTAATAAAAAATTATTAAAAGATGTTTTTAGTTTTGGGCAGTGAATCTGGCGTCAAGGCCGCGTGGAAGAAAGGTAGTTTTTAATTAATAACATCTACTTGCTAATAAGGCGTGATTATAGCAAATTATTAACTTACCAAATAATAAACTTTGTCAGTAAATAAAGGATTGAGGTCTCCAAACCTTGGTCCTAATGATATCATAGATTCAAAGGTTTAAGCCACTTCACGTACTCTATTAGTCGATCCTTCCTAAAATTAGAGGCATGTTATACACTATCTTTCAACTATATATTTTTTAATTTAATAATAGATTCATTTGTTTATTATATAAAAATAATTAAAAATTATTGAAATAATGAATTTTATTATTTATCTAAAAATTGTGATCTTATATTATATTATATTATATGTTTTTCCAAAGGGTAGTGGGCATAGTAGTGGCGTTCTACAGGTCTAAGCTAGGCTTTAATATATTCGTTCTTTATGGTAAGTAAAGCTTCAGCGCAGACACTGATCGATCGAGTAGGGTATTAGTCGCAGTTCCGCGTATGATGTAACCAGTGGCTTAATTTTCTATTCCACGGTGACCAAATGAGACAGACCATATGTTGATGTTGATGTTGGAGACGTGTTACTTTAAAGGAGTCGTACGTCAACTCTTTGAGTCTTGACACTCACCAATAATGCTACTGGGACTGAGCTTTCCAAGTTTTCAGTCTGACTCACTGCACACGACAACTAAGAATTACCCAAAAGCAATGCCCGAAATATTATGCATGAAGGATTGAAATTTGCTTTTGTTAGGACAAACATGGGCTTATTGTAAAAGCAGATTCTTGGTGAATACTGTTATAGATAAAATATATTCCTTTAATTTGTATGGTATTTAAAAAAAGAAAGAAGACGTTAACAAAGCAAGCAATCAGCTCAGGCGAAAGAAGACGAGACTACTAAAGATCCAATAGAGAGCAAAAGCCACACGCAGACATGAGTTGACAAACAATATATGTGAAGCTCAAAAGCAAAAATACGACTTTTCAAATTAATATTATAAGTTGTTAGAAAATAATATGGACAAAATATGATAAAAATATTAACTTTTAACATTTCCCTTAATTTATAGCTTGATCAAAATGTTGAGGCCTAGCTACACGTATAATTCTTTTTAAAACTACTAATGAAGGCAACAATTACTTATTTTTAAAACGAAGTTTGCTGACTTTTTGGGTAATATTATTGCGATAAATGTCTACATCGGTCAATTGAATCACGTTTAAATATTCCTACAAAATTGTCTAATTATTATTATTATATATAATCCATTATTGTTCTCCTGTTCTATTTTGTCACCACCTCGCGTGCTTAATTCAATTAAAAAGTTTTCCAACCGAAAAGGTTGAGTTTTCCGAAAAAAAAAGTTGAGTTTTTTTATTCAAAATTGTCATATTTGATAGACGTCACTGCGCGTAAAGAGACCTACAGGACCCTTCCTTGTTTCTATAGTCTATATAACAAGCATATATAAAGGTAATAGGAAATTAAACTATTTTTATTTATCTATTCAAATGAATTATATAATCAATTTTTTTTGTCCTTTTTATAAATATTCTTTAAAATCAAATAATAATAAGAAAAAAAAGGCATTTAAATATTATTTCAAATAAATGTTAGAAAGAGAGAAGAAAGAAAATTTTATATTAAAAGAACTAAAATTGTTACTTAATAGATTTTTTTTTAAAGAATTTCTTATATATATATATATTTAAAAAATGAGATTTAAGAAGCTATACTAGTTCTCTTCAAAAATAAAAACAAAAACAAAAACAATGCCCAGCAACAACCAAACTATATTTTTTAAATTGCTAGTTTCTTTATTTGGCAATGAAGGAAAGATTTGACTCCTGTAGACCATAGTCTTATTCAAAAAGAGAAATTAAAAATTCTCGCACGTGGTCAGTTTCCACGGGCCAGAGTATTTTGTAAATTAGTCTTCTTTTGACTCTCGTGCGGGTGAACTTTCACTAGTTTATCGACCAGACCGCGAGTCGCCTGCCCCTTGGGTTTCAGTGAAGCTACAGCCAAAGCCACCAAGAGCCAAGAGACCCTATTCCCCAATTCTCAAAGTTATGTCAGTGACCAAAGTGAAATAAATTGGAGGCTTCCAGTGGTCCTCCATGGGACCCATTTCTTAGTCTCCCATGGGCCACGCCCCACCACTTACGCGTCCACTACTCGGATTCGCCATATGTTTTTATACTTCTCGCAGCTTTGCTCAAACCCACTCATTCAATTTCACTACCTAAATTCTACTCATTCTACTCATTTCACCATGCAAAGCTCATGCAAATCATACGTCTACTTCTTCTTCTTCTCTGTTTTCGTTTTCCTGAATTGTCTAACAACCGTAACCGGTAAGGCTAAGCGCTCCTCTCGTTATTCCGGCACCGATAATGTCGTGCTTAGCTGCGGTTCCTCTGATATCTCAACTGACCTGGATGGCAAGGAGTGGACCGGAGATATTGGCCGAAAATCTCGGTTCCTTTTCGAAAACAGGAGTACCGCTCCACCACAATCCCACCCAGAACACGACAAGCACTCAAAACACATAAAATTACTCCCGTTCCTTGTCATTTTGGGGGCGTCCCTAGGTGTCGTAATCGTCTTTTTCCTTGTGGGCTTAACAATTTTCTGGCAGAGGAAGAGAGCAGAGTCCCAGAAGAACCAAATATCAGTAGCTGATCTTGAAGGATTGTGCCGTCGCTTCAGCCTGGAAGAGATTCGTACTGCCACAAACAACTTTGACAAGAATCTTGTCGTTGGAAGAGGCGGCTGTGGTTTAGTGTTCAAAGGTTACATCGGTGATGAACTCACCCCGGTAGCCATCAAGATCTTCAAGCCAACCTCGAGACAAGGGTTCCACGAGTTTCGAACGGAGATCGAAATGCTATCAAAGCTCCGGCACCTCCACCTGGTCCCTTTGATCGGGTACTGCAACGACGAGCCCCACATGATCATTGTGTATGACTTCATGGCCAGAGGAACGCTTCGCGATCATCTTTACGACACGGATAATCCTCCGTTGTCATGGAAGCAGAGGCTGGAGATTTGTATTGGAGCCGCTCGAGGACTATTATACCTTCATGAAGGAGCGGAACATGACCCGATCATACACCGAGACGTCAATACCAGCAACATTCTGCTGGACGAGGATTGGGTTGCCAAGGTTTCGGACTTTGGGCTGTCTAAACTGGGCCCTAAGAGCCTATCAGAGAGCCACGTCACCACGGATGTGAAGGGCACGTTCGGGTATTTGGACCCGGAGTATTTCTGGACCAATCAACTGACCATGAAATCCGATGTGTTTGGGTTTGGGGTGGTGTTGTTTGAGGTGTTGTGTGCTAGACCTGCGGTGGATATGGGTCTGGATGATGAGCAACAGAGTTTGGCCCTATGGGCACAGCAGTGTTTTAGAGATCGTACACTTGATCAGATTATTGATAGCCGTCTGATTGGTCTAATTGCGCCGGCGTGCTTGAAGGTGTATGCAAAGATTGCGTATAAATGTTTGTATGATGAAAGAGATCGACGGCCCAAAATGGCTGAAGTGCTGAAGGCCCTCGAGTTTGCAATGGAGTTGCAGGAGACTGCTGATGCTGGGGCTCATAGCGTGGTGATTGACGAGGAAGTTCCATTATGCGGGGAGGGAATCTGGTGGGTCAAGCCCAGCGGACAGTGGTGATCTCGTGCATTCGTGTCCAACGTTTTGGAAGAGAAGTCTATCTCGTAAGGAACTTCTAAGGCATTTCAGTGAGAAGGCACTTCAATGGGTTAAATCACCAAAGCCCAGTTGTCTAAAGGCGTATTGTTGTGGGGCTGCCGAGTACACTGGCGTGCCACGTGTCCAGGTGCAAATGCCTGATTTAAGTTGCTGCGGACCATATACGACACCGGATAAGATATTAGTTGAGATTACGAACATTTAGGAACAATAATTGTAAATTAAAAAAATGCTACTTGCTGGCTAGGTGTCGGACCTTCTTAAATGCCTTGTCTGTGAAATAATGTGGAGCACTTTTGTCTTTTCCTTATGGCTGACGTAGACATTCCAAGGAAATGGAAATACTCTGGATAGAAAAAGCGGTTTTTTATTTTAATTAATAGTTTAACACTTTTTTCGTATATACATATGAATTTAAAGTTTTTCTCAACAAATATGATCTAATATATAAAATATTTTAATTAAAATAAAAATTACTTGCGGATTTGGAATTCAAATTTTATGGAACGTTTAGTATGCAAAATAATTTTTTCATTAAAAAATGAATAGTTATTAGCCTATTATTATGAATATAACTAATTCATATATAAACATTAGTTTGGTTGTTACACTAGAATCAAACGTGAATATGTATTCACTGTTTGGTACAGTGAAATATGCTCGTGAATGAAATCAGATTATAATCAAATTTTCTAAAGCACTCTTATAATATAATTCAAAAAACGAGGTTCAATCCCTGATTTACATTATATTGCATTGTTCTTTTGTTTCTTGGGCTATCTGGAGACTGCCTTCGGGCTATGGGCTATTTTTATCACTGGACCTTATTATTAGCCAGGTTCTATACAAACATGTAATCAAAAAAAGCCCAAACGCCAGGCCGACATATAAAATGGAGGGCATCAGCATGATTCAACTTCCTATCTAGGGGCTGAATCTATCTTCCTTGGTGGGTCTGTGAGGGCAAGAGTTCTTCTTTTCGTAGTTTTGGGTTGTCTGTCCTTTAACCATTGAGATAAATATTCCCGTTTGAAATGTAGGCCCAATACTCTTAGAAGCCTGTTCATGTTTTAGGATTCTTATGATGTTAAACATTTGAACCTGTTGATTGATGAAGGCATGGACGACTCAGAGAATTAAACTCGTTGTTGTTCTTGTGAATCTTCTGCAGATGTCTAGCTAGTTACAAGAGACAATACAAAGCTGAGTCTTTCAACACGACTATACTATAAGGTCACGGGTGGTTGTTTTGGACACCTAGACAAGGACTTAAATGCGGCATATTAGATGTAATTAATTATGGGCCTAAGTGTTTGGATTATTAACCTACTGTTTTGCTTATCTGTCTCGTGAAGAGTAAAGGACACATTGTCTTGAGGTGAAAAGGTAGTTACAGGACAATAACGGCTAACTATAACTGCCTAAACGGTTATTAAATTTTATGAACCGTATCTGTTAGACGGATAATAAATAACGGTTAATGATTAGTAAACATATAACTGCTCACTATAGTTACTTTTTTCAAAGTTGAACCTTTGAGCCAATTTTCAATTTTGGGCTTTTCTTTTATATACCACATTGGGCGAAATGAGCTATATGCTCATGTTGATAGACAATATACCTGACAGACATGAGTTGACAGACTATATCTGAAGCTCAAAAGCAAATACGACTTTTCAAAATAATATTACAAGTTTTTAGAAAATAAATAATGTGTATTTATTTAATGGCCATGAGCCAAACTAAAATCTTTTGGCCAAAAAATGTATATAGAACATTTCAACATCTAATATAATAATTTTAGAAAATTATCCTATAAAATCTCAAAAGTAATTAACATCAAGTAAAATTGATATTAGTTTATTGAAGTATCGTGATACTAGATTATCACCATATATGATATTATGTTTTAAGTAACAAAGGTGGGTGACAGGGTGGAATAGATTGCAAGTTCTTGTTTCAATTGATAGTCTACATGGTTATTATATTTATTATTTTGCACATCGTTTGTAATTTGCATTATTTTGCAACATACAAAAAGTTATTATCATTCATCATTTATTTACTAAAATGATTTTATTGTCAATATTTTTGTGGCTCTTGCAATTGTAACAAAGAACTAAAAGGCTGTTTAACGTGTGAAATCGCCGCTTGATTGAATGTGGAAGAGAACTTAATTATCAAATTACCACTTTTCCACGTGCTATAGAGATATTTATATGGGGTTCTTATTAATGAGTAGTGATTAACGTAAAGTACATCGTGAGTGAACAATGCTCACACTAGCCTTATTTTTATAATAATATTATTAAAATATTATAAATTACATTTATTCATTAAAATAATAATATTATATTATTAAAATAAGGTTATGAATACTGTTCACTTACGTCATCTTTATGTTAATCGTTGCTCCTTATTAATATATAGATTGACCAAAATGTTGAGGCCAACATGCATGTGTAATTCTTCTTAAAATCATTAATGATCGAAGGCTAGATTAATTATTTTTAAAAAGAAGTTTACTGACTTTTTGGGTAATATTATTGTGATGAATGTTTATATCAGTCAATTGAATATACCTCGCGTGCTTAATTCAATTAACAAGTTTTCCAACGAGAAAACGAAAGGTTGAGTTCTATGGTTCAAAATTGTCATATTCAGTAAAACGTCACCACGCGTAAAAAGACCCAGAGGACCTTTCCTTGCTTCTAGTTCTTTTGATTCAAAATTGTCATATTCGATAAACGTCACCACGCGTAAATAGACCCACAGGACCTTTCCTTGTTTCTCTAGTCTATATAACAACCATAAAGGTAATTTAGGAAATTAGACTCAAATAAATTATATAATATTTTTTAAGGGTAAATATATTATAAGTCTATGAGTTAACTCTTTAAAATTAAAATCACCTTAATTGTTTTTTTTTTTCTTTTCAAAAATTTACTACTTAGGTCAATCAAAATACCAATAAAATTATTACTGTCAAAATTTTCTAATCGTCATTAGTCTCAATCAAAATGCATAATTTTACTATATCAGCATACTAATAAAAAAGTTTGAAGGGGTGACCAGTGGTGGGGCTGCCACTCCTTCAACTTTGTTTGCTCGCTCAAAAGATTGAGTGAGAGATGGGAATGAAATTTTTTTTCCAGATTTCTCTGTTAAGAGAATTGTTTCAATTATCAATCTACAAGAAAACATCATACAACAATCAACAAGTTTTTATTTCTATTTTTTTTAAAAGTTTTTATTTATCAAATTCATAAAATAATATATATATATATATTTTTGTAGTTTTGGTGGGTTGACTCAAGGACTTATAATATATTTATTATTTTTTAATCTTTTTCTAAATATTTTTTAAAATCAAATAATATGAAAAAAAAAAGAGAGGCATTTAAATATTATTACAAATAAATGTTGGAAGAAAAAGAGAAAAAATAAACTTTTTTATATTAAAAGAACTAAAATTGTTACCTAATAGATAATCTTTTAAAAGAATTTCTTATGTTTTTTAAAAATATATGAGATTTAAGAAGCTATACTAGTTCTCCTAAAAACAAAAACAAAAACAAAGCCAAGCAACAACCAAACTATATTTTTTTAATTGTTCGTTTCTTTATTTGGCAATGAGGGAAGATTTGACTCTTAAAAGTCTTACTCTCTTTTAAAAAAGAGAAATCAGAAATTGTCGCACGTGGTCAGTTTTCCACCTTGGGCCAGACTATTTTGTAAATTTAGTCTTTTGTTTTTTACTCTCGTTCGGGTGTCCTTTCACTAGTTTATTGACCAGACCGCGAGTCTCCTTCCCCTTGGGTTTCAGTGAAGCTAAAGCCGAAGCCACCAAGAACCAAGAGACACTACTCTCCAAATTCTCAAAGCTATGTCAGTAAGACAGTAACCATGTGAAAAAGAAATTGGAGGCTTCCAATGGTCCTCCATGTGACCCCTTTCTTAGTCTCCCATCCCCCAATACTTACGCAGTTACGCGTCGACTACTCGGATTCCCCATTTGTTTTTATATATACTTCTCGCAGCTTTGCTCAAACCCTCTCATTCAATTTCACTACCTATATTCTACTCATTCTACTCATTTCACCATGCAAAGCTCATGCAAATCATACATCTGCTTCTTCTCTGTTTTCGTTTTCCTGAATTGTCTAACAACCGTAATCGGAAAGGCTAAGCCCGCCTCTCCTTATTCCGTCACCGATAATGTCGTGCTAAGCTGCGGTTCCTCTGCTCTCTCAACTGACCCTGATGGCAAGAAGTGGACCGGAGATATTGGCTCAAAATTCATTTCCTCACAGCCTAATCAAACCTCAACAGTGTCAAATTCCACTTCCCAATCCAAATCCGTCGATCGTGTCCCTTACACTACGGCTCGGATCTTTCTTTCTCAATTCACCTACTCGTTTCGTGTTAGTCCGGGCCATAAATGCATACGTTTCTTCTTCAACCCAGCTAAATACCAAGGTTTTGACAGGTTTAAATCGTATTTCACTGTTACTGCTGGACCTTTCACCTTCCTTAGCAACTTTAATGCTTCCCTTACTGCTCATTCTTTGGGCGCAGAGGTTTTTGTCAAAAATTTCTGCGTAAACGTAGAAGACGGTCAGAGAGTACTGAACATAACCTTCACCCCCTCTACAAAAACTTCCATTAATAGTGCGTATGCATTTATAAATGGGATTGAGATCGTCTCGATGCCCACCAGCCTCGATTACAGTTGTATTGGAGATAAAGGTGTACCACTTTCCGGCCGAAAATATCGGTTCCTTATCGAAAACAGCGGTGCCGCTCCATCACATTCCCACCCAAAACACACAAAATTACTCCCGTTCCTTGTCATTTTCGGAGCGTCACTGTGTGTCGTAATCGTTTTTTTTTCTCTTGGGCTTAACAATTTTCTGGCGGAGGAAGAGAGCAGTGTCCCAGAAGAACCAAACATCAGTAGTTGATCTTGAAGGATTGTGCTGTCGCTTCAGTCTGAAAGAGATTCGTACTGCCACAAACACATTTGACATGAATCTTGTCGTTGGAAGAGGCGGCTATGGTTACGTGTTCAAAGGTAACATCGGTGGTGAACTCACCCCGGTAGCCATCAAGCTTTTCGGCCCAACCTCGAGACAAGGGTTCCACGAGTTTCGAACCGAGATCGAAATGCTATCAAAGCTCCGTCACCCTCATCTGGTCCCTTTGATCGGGTACTGCAACGACGAGCGCCACATGATCATTGTGTATGACTTCATGGCCCGCGGAACGCTTCGCGATCATCTTTACAACACGGATAATCCTCCGTTGTCGTGGAAGCAGAGGCTGGAGGTTTGTATTGGAGCCGCTCGAGGACTACTATACCTTCATCAAGGTGCGGAACACCCGATCATACACCGAGACGTCAATACCAGCAACATTCTGCTGGACGAGAATTGGGTTGCCAAGGTTTCGGACTTTGGGCTGTCTAAACTGGGCCCTAGAGCCTATCAAAGAGCCACGTCACTACGGATGTGAAGGGCACGTTCGGGTATTTGGACCCGGAGTATTTCTGGACCTCTAAACTAACGGCGAAATCCGATGTGTTTGGTTTTGGGGTGGTGTTGTTTGAGGTGTTGTGTGCTAGACCTGCGGTGGATATTGGTCTGGACGATGAGCAACAGAGTCTGGCCTTATGGGCGCAGCAGTGTTTTAGAGATCGTAAACTGGATCAGATCATTGATAGCCGTCTAATTGGTCTAATTGCGCCGGCGTCCTTGAAGGTGTATGCAAAGATTGCGTATAAATGTTTGTATGAGGATAGAGATCGACGGCCCAAAATGGCTGAAGTGCTGAAGGCCCTTGAGTTTGCAATGGAGTTGCAGGAGATTGCTGATGCTGGTGGGGCTCATAGCGTGGTGATTGACGAGGAAGTCCCATTACGTGGGGGAGGGAATCTGGTGGCGTCAAGCCAAGCGTACAATGGTGATCTCGTGCATTCGTGTCCAACGTTTTGGAAGAGGAGTCTATCTCGTAAGGAACTTCTAAGGCATTTCAGTGAGAAGGCACTTCAATGGGTTAAATCACCAAAGCCCAGTTGTCTAAAGGCATATTGTTGTGGGGCTGCCGATTACAATGGCGTGCCACGTGTCCAGGTGCAAATGCCTGATTTAAGTTGCTGCGGACCATATACGACACCGGAGAAGATATTAGTTGAGATTACGAACATTGAAGGACACATTAAAAAACTGCTACTTGCTGGCTAGGTGTCGGACCTTCTTAAATGCCTTGTCTGGGCAATAATTCGAGCACTTTTGTCTTACCCTTTTAGCTGACGTAAACATTCCAAGGAAATGGAAATACTTTAGATAGGAACGCGATTCTTTGTATTTTAATTAATATTTTAACACTTATTTTATATATGAGTTTAAAATTGCTCTAAATAAATATGACCTAATTTATAAAATATTTTAATTAAAATAAAAAAATTACTTGCGTAGTTGAAATTCAAATTTTAAGAAACATCTAGTATGCAAAATAATTTTTTATTAAAAATATGAATAACTATTAGCCTATTATTATGAATATAACTATTCATATATAAACTAAATTCAAACCGTGAATATGTATTCACTGTTTGGTACAGTGAAATATGCTCGTGAATGAAATCAGATTATAATCAAATTTTCAAAAGCAATATTATAATATAATTCAAAAAAACAAGGGTTCAATCCCAGATTTACATTATATTGCATAGTTCTTTTAATGAGACTGAATTGTTTACTTTAAAAAAAAAGAAAAAAGAAAATCACCCTATCTTGTTATTATTGACAACAACAACTATAATAATAATAATAATAATAAGGAAAAACTTCACTTACTCTCACGAACCTACGCACTTTTTGTAATCATCCCTCTAATATTCAAAATATCACTTGGTTGTATCGAACTTTCTTTTTGTTTCAAATTCTCCTTGCCGTTAAATATTGTTGTTAAATTAAACCAAAAAATGAGAAAAATGATTAAGGATATTTTAGTAATTTTACACATCGGGAGAAAGTAGAAGAAATCAAAGTTCAATATACCAAAATGAGAGATTTGAACAAAGAAGAGGTGTCTACAAAAATCGCGTAAGTTCGTAGGAGTAAATAAAATTTTCCTAATAATAATAATAATAATAATAATAATAATAATGTGCATATATAGCTTATTAAAGCATTATAGGGTAGAAGGGAGAAATATCATTTATTATGAAACATTAACCCAAATACGTGAAAGCTTTAGAAATTACATTAAAAAAAAGGGTTAATTACACTATTAGTCCTTAGGGTTTTCAAATTTTATTTTTTCCTCCTTAAGGTTTGGAAAGTGACTAAATTAGTCATTGTGATTTTGAAAAGTGACCAAATTAATTATTTTGTCAGTTGACTGTTAGTTGACTTAACAGACTAACACCTGAATCAATTAGAAGTTGACATATGGCAACTTAATTAAATTTTTATTTTTTATTTAAAAAGAAAAAAAGAGAAAAAAAATTTGGACGAAAGGGGGTGGCCGAAACCACCCCCAATGGTGGTTTGGGGGTGGCTATTGATATTATAGGCTACAAGAATGGTGGATTCTGTGCAATTGACTATGACGGGAACCTTACACAATTTGAGTTGAGTCCTGTTCCTAGTGCCAAACAAATCCCAACTAGAAAAATTTATGATAGTAATCATAAGAGTTCATATTCCTACCTTGTGGAATTGCTGTGTGGGGATTTGTTGCTCGTTAATAAGTTTAAGATTTACAGATTGGATTGGGAGAAGATGGAGTGGAATGAGATGAGGAGCTTGGGTGATGAAGCAATTTTCTTGGCTCGTAACCAATCTGTGTGCATACGAGCCGATGAATCTACCGCACACAAGCGTAATTGCATCTATTTTACAAATGGGGTATATGACATGGCAAATAAAACCATCCATAGCTTCACCTCGCTTATTTCCGGGTTACTTTATTCTACGCTACCAATGGTTGTCTTAAACCAATTTTCCAGCAATCAAACCAGCAATGGGACTCATATAGTACCCCAATGCCAATGCTTGCTAAAAGAATTGCATTCCATGAATTTGATTTGAAAGCTTCACACACCTTCTCGTCTTTCTTCTTGTATTCCAATTTTTCCCAATTTTTGTTTCTTTTTTTTTTTGGGGAAAAAATATATTTTTAAAAAAATTAAAAATTTAATTAGGTGGTTACGTGTCAACTTAATTAGTCTACATGTTAATCCGTTAAGTCAATTAACGGTCAACTGACAGAATGACTAATTTGGTCATTTTTCAAAACCATAAAAATTAATTTAGTCACTTTCTAAATCCTATGGAGAAAAAAGTAAAGTTTTAAAACCCTAATGACTAAAAAGGTATTTAACCCAAAAAAATATTAGACCTATAACTAGTGGCGCAGCGGGAATTCAACTTTGAGTGGTGAAACTAAAATAATAAAATGAAGAGGGTTTTTTTTTTGTAAGGAAATACTTTTTTAGCCCCAATAGTTCGTACGTTTATCAAATAACTACCTCAATTTCCAAAATTATCCGAAGCGGTGAGATTTCCATCAACTTTGCCTTTTTAACCCAATTATCTTTGGTCTTTTTATTGAGTATATATGTCTCCAATAAATTATTGAGTATATATGTCTCCAATAAACCCGTAAAGTTTGCTTTCGTCTCCTGAATTGGTGTTTTGTTTTTAATCTTATTATTTTCTAGTCTCATTTTTTAATATGCTTTTCACATCCATGACAACAAAATAAGAAAAATAAAAAGATATTTTGTTAAGCCAACTAACTTCTTTTTTTTTTTTTTTTTTTTATAAGCACATTGGTAAAACCAAGAGCAACAAACCAAACTACAAATTGAAGATAACAGGATCAATCCCACTAGATAGAGTGAGAGTAGTAGAGGTGGAATAGGAAAAGGGAATGCTGCCAATATGAGAATTGGCTGCGGCCCAACGTGCCACTGAATGGGCACAGAAGTTTGCACTTCGATTAACCTTTCTAGCTTCCCAAAAAGAAGTAGAAGGAATATTGTCCAAAGAAGTCATAATGATGGGAGAGATCCGCCAATCTGAAATTGAAGAAGTCTGGTTGAGAGCTTGGATAACAACAGTAGAGTCACCTTCAAGAATGAATCTATCAAAATTTAAAGAACAAGCTAAAGAAATAGCCAATTGTGCAGCCAATGCTTCACCCTCATTGACAGTACATGGAGAGCTGATGAGAGATGATAAATGTAAGATTTTCCCATCCGAGTTTGACATACAAATGCTTGCCGAGAATGAGTCTCAATTAACATATCAAAATTAATTTTGACCCGGTTTATGAGGAATCCATTTTTCCAATGGAGTAAATGAAATAGATGCCAGCTTGAAAGTGCTCTGACGCAATTTTATTTATGTGCATCGACACATTCGTGCCTCAAAATATTTCCATTATGAAAAGCTTGATTCAATAGTACCAGAGTATATCACATGCCACCGAAGCAAATATCTGAAATTTATGACAATCAGCCCGAGGGATACCAAGAGAATGACACGGAGAAATGATTAATTTGATCCAATCCACCATAGACGAGAAATTAAACTTTGTAGAATCCAGCGGCCAAAAAGAATGACGCCAAACAATCCTAGCAAAAGCACACCCAAAAAATAGATGATATAGGGAATCTTCTGCAACCTTACAAAGGGCATGAAGAATCCAGATGGACATTAAATAATTGACCCAATCGCTCTGTTGTAGGGAGAATATTCCAAGCTATTTTCCACAGAAATAAACGAAGCCTATCATTAAGCTGCATCTTCCAAATAGAATTCCAAAATTGAGGCCGAAATGGAGAAATGGAAGTATTTGTCTTGGATCCAAGAATAAAATTATATGTCAATGAACAGAGAATTTCCCAGAAAGAGATGGAGTCCAAAAAAAATTTGGAGCGAATTCCGTAGAAATACGAGTATTGAGAACTGCTTGGGCTGAGGAGGTATCAAATAAAGAAGTGACAGCAAGAACCTTCCAACGAGAGAGAGTTGGATCTATCAAATCTCGAATTAGAAGAGCTCGAGGATTCTTGTTGGATGGAAATTTAGGTAAAGGCCTGAAAGAAGGAAGCGAAGGGACCCAATTTGTCGACCATATAGAAGCAGTAGAATTTCTGGAGACTATGAGACAAGCGCCAGCCGAGATAATAGGCTTGATTTTTTGAATACCTTTCCAGATCCAGGAAGAGGAAGAAACATTTGAAGAAGATATAAAATTTCCATACTTGATATATTTCTTCTGAGTTGTTAAACCCAAAGACAATCAATTTGACAACAACTTCAACCCAACTTTGAAATAAGGATGATTAAAATCATGCATACGTCGAAACCCCAAACCGCCTTCTTCTTTTGGTAAACAAATAGATTTCCAAGATTTGAAGAGAGATTTCTAGCTTTGTCCTTGGAAAACCCACCAAAATTTTGAAAGTTCGATCCAAGAAGAAGTGCTAATAGAAGTTGGAAGCAAAAAGAGCTCATGGCATAAGAAGGATAGTTGCCATACGATTTAATAAGCGATCTGACTTGAGATAAAGTCTTTGCTCACCACCCTTCAATTTTCCCAGATACTTTCTCCAAAAATATCCTTAAAAGCTGATGTTTTGCCTTACCAAATAAAAGAGGTAAACCCAAATATTTGGAAGAAATAGATGCCCTTTTGAAAGGGAAAATACCACTTATAATCGTTAATGGTAGAGGAGATAGTATTTTTACTAAAATGAATTGAAAACTTTGAAGCAATTAATAGCTGTCAGACCAACAATATTTATCCATCAGATTTGAAGTCGGCCTCCACGAGTAGCTTTTGCAAAGAGAATAAGATCATCCGCAAATAAGAGATGAGAGACCGCAATACAATTACGAGCAATTTTGATACCTTTGAGAAGATCATGAGATTCTTGCCTAAAAAGAAGGCGAGAAATAACCTCCGTACCCAAGATAAATAGAAAAGGAGATAAAGGGTCTCCTGACGTAAGCCTCTTCCGGAGAAAATTTACCAAAGGGCTTCCATTAATGAGAATAGAAAATGATGGGGAGGTAATACATATTCTAACCAATTAACCCAAGTTGGATGAAAACCCAATTTGATAAAATGGCTAAAATAAAAGTTCCATTCCATACGATCAAAAGCCTTTTCCATATCAATCTTTATAGCCATCAAACCTCCTCGTCCCTTTTTTGAAGTTAATGACATTAAAGAGTTCATGAGCCATAATAGTATTATCTTGAATACTCTGGTAGGTACAAATGCTGATTGATAAGGTGAGATAAAAAGATGGAGATGAGCTTTAAATCTATTAGCAAGAATCTTTGAGATGATCTTGTAAATGATATTGCATAAGCTAATGGGTCTAAATTGATGAACAGAAGCACCCAATTGTTTAGGAATAAGGGCTATAAAAGTATGATTGTGAATCTTGAAGAAGCCTATTATTTCCAAAAATCCCGGATACAGCAAGAACACCTCTTAACAATATGCCAATATTTCTTATAAAAAAAGAGCTGAAACCATCTGGACCGGGGCTTTGTAGAACCCATACTATCAAGACAATAAATATTTCTTGCTTCGAAGGAATAGCACATAGAGAAATATTAGCCTCATTTGAGATACAAGAATCAAAAAGAAAGCATTTCATCATCTAAAGTAGGAGCAGAAGAAGAGAATAATTCTTTGAAATGAGCAGTGAAACTATTACCAATCGTTTGCCGTTCCGAGGACCAGATCCCTGAGGGGAGCTTGAGAAAATCTATAGCATTACGTCTTCGTCTAATGATAGTCGAAGTATGAAAAAACTTTGTATTCAAATCTTTACAAGTAAGCCACACCTCTCTAGATTTATTTCGCCACAAAGATTCTTCTTGAATAAGAAGATCATCTAAATATTTTGAAGAAACCCCTGTTCAAAGTGACGTGAAGGAGCAGATTCTTGAAGAAAATCAAGTTGACGCAGAGAGGAGGAAATTTTTTGAATATTACCAAAGTGTTGAGAATTCCAAAATTTGGTGATTTAGTAGCCTTGAGTTTCTTCAAAGAATAAAAGCATAGGAACCTTGAAAATTTTTCACCCAAGCCCGAGAGATGAGGAGTTGCAAGAAGGATCAAAAGTCCGAATTCTTCAAACCTAAAAGGCCGAGGAAGTTAAATCATAGAGACGAATCCAATAGGATAGGATTGTGATCGAGAGAGTTGCGTAGGAAGATGGAGAATAGCAAAATGAGGAAACAGATGGATCCATTGAGAGTTCGCAATACCACGATCCAGATGCTCTTTAATAAGGTGATGATTTTGGCGCTTATTAGACCATGTAAAAGGATTTCGAGAAAATCCTAAATCAATCATACCAAAAGAATCCATAAAAATGGCGAACGGAATAGAAGAGAAACAAAACGGTCTACCCCCATATTTTTCATCCTGAGATAAAATAACATTAAAATCACCAATGCATAACCACGGCCCAAGATAATCTTTCCTCTCATTCAAAATCGAGTCCCAAAAATTGAGTTATTAAATTTTTTGGGTCCATAAATGCAAGTCAACAACCAGGTTTGTTAGGCGGATCCGAGTAACACCAAGCATTTATCATATTAACGTAGAAGAAAACATTCTAAATGCACACCATACAAGTCTCCAAGCCAACAAAAGTCCCCTTTAGAGCCAATAGGGAAACATACATCAAAAGTATCCTAGATTATTTAATATTACAATAGCAAGTAGATTGAGTTTTAGTTTCAAACAAAAAAGGATCTCCGGAGAGTGCTTCAACCAAACCCTTTAAATCGAATTGCGAGGCACGGATAACCCTTGCAATTCGTGCTAGGAGTTTCATACCTGAGGAGGAGGCCTCAACGGGCTCTCCTCCAAAATATCCATAGCAGGCTGAGAAGGGACTGCAGTAGCTTCAGAAGACTGAGTCAAGGCTGCAGGAGAGGTCAACAAACGTCTACCCCGTGAGGCTCTAACAAAACGACGTTGACAGACCTTGAGAGATCCACAGGTGGAGGAACCAAGTAGTCGTGATTCAACCATAGAAGCTTGTCTAGCAAAACGAGGCCCCTGCAGAAGAGAAAAAGCTCCACAAACAACAGGTGGAGAGGACTCCTTGGTGGGGAAAGTGGAGCCATCACAAGAAGAAGCAAAACCTCCTTCAGAATGAAATTCCAAACCACGGCCAGCAATACCACCACCATAAGGAGGCATAAATTCCACCAATTTGCCATGACTATCAAGTATAGGAGAAGTTAGAAATTTATGAACAGGGCACTTAAAAAACTGATCACCATGAAGCTTTGTGAGGGATAGAGCAGCACCCTCAATATCAGAAAAAGAGCTATCCGAGTCTTGCTTAAGAGTTTTTAATTTTTTCAGCTGAACCAAAGAAAGATCATCATCATTCAAGAGCAGTTTTGATTTTCCTTTTCCTTTGGAAATAATGGCAGGAATCTCGAAGGAGAGAAGTGGTTTAGAAAGGCATTTGGGAGCAGGTTGAGGTATTAAAAGATGATGGAGAAATGGGGGAAGAAAGAGCCACATGGGGATCGGCCTGAGTGAAGAGGCGTGGTATGGAGCAACGGTGAGGTTGGTTGGGAACATCTAGAATATACGGATTGTGCTGTTTTAGTGGGTTGGGAAGAGGATGAAATGGTGTTAAGTGGGCGAAAGTCTCATAAGGCGAAATCGTGAATGTTTATGTGGAAAGTTTCTGCTATGTTTAAAATCTAATGGATGAGAAGAAAAGGGCTCAACAAAAGATGGAAAGGAATGGGCAGCTTGGGAGCCCACTTGGAATGGATAAAGGGACAATTTTCAAAGACTAGGATTAGTTGGGTTTTGGGCCCAATTATGTAGAAATGAATTGAAAAGTCCAGATGCATGAGGCATAAGGGAAGAAAAGAACGCATGGGAAATATCAAAGGTGTTGTGTGGGATGGCTTCTAGAAGATGAACTTGGCGCCAGCTGGGTAGTAGGTGGCATGAATTGATAGAGATATGGTCTTCTGGCAGCATCTTTTGAGGAGGGATAAAGCCAATCAAATATCTTAGAATTAAAAGAGATAAGATTGGAATTACCTTTTGAGGGAAAACGACTTATGGGATGCTGACAAAGGGAGGGTTCACACTGATTTAGTAACTTACTTGATTGAGATGGAACTAAACTCCCTGAAGAGGCCACGTGGTGCAAACTTAGCAAGTTGGTAGAGGAACCATGCGAATCCATCTGGTTACGTGAAATGAGTGACCAAAAGCTATGCATGGAGAATCTAAATGACGTGAATGAGATAAACAACTAGGAGAATTCCCACCATGCCGGAAAAAGAAATACGTAGTCATCTTGTTGAGGTTGAGGCATCAAACAGGGACGAACATAAGGGGCAGCCCGTAAACAAAACTTATATTTTTCTGGAGTTCGTTTATCGGGAGGAGCAGAACAGAATTTTTTAATATGGCCAATAAGACCACAAGATAAACAATACTCATCCAGATGTTCATATTGATAAGCTATCCACCGAGGTTTAGTTCCTTCACAAGACATATAGAATCCCGAAGCAAGAGGTAAAGAAGTGTTAATATTGATCTTCAATCTAATAAATGGACAACTAATAATTCCAGAAGAATTATTATTGTCCAATTCCAATATATCACCAATAGTCTTACCAATCCGGATGGCATTCTTTGTGGTCATGAATTGCCTGGGAAGATCATGAACTTGCACCCAAAACCCACAATATTGCAGCTTAACTTCATCAATGGCCAGCTCAGAGGACCAGGGTTGAAGCAACATTAAAGAGCCTTTTATAGTCCATGGGCCTAGCTCAAGAATACGTTGAAAGAAACTCTCCTGAGAAACTGTAAATAAAAACTTATTTGGCTCCAGCACCTCCATAGAGAAAGGTTTAGCAAAGCTCCACACAGACAAGAGAGTTGAACGAACATGAGACGTGTTATGGGATTTTTGAGCCAGCAGTTTCCCCACAAAAGCAAAACGATCAGTCGAAGCAAGAACCCCATCATGAGGCACCAAAAAATCAGGCTTATCCCAGCCCAAAGCCTCTGTTTCAGCGATGAGAGCTTGAAGATCACTTTGATTCATCATTTCAGAAGCCATAAACAGACCCAGACCAGAGGAAGACGAAACCCAGAAGAAGAAACCAAGAAAAACCGATTTACAAACCAAAGTAACTGAAGAGTGGGCAGAAAGATGAGAAAGCCATAATGTACGAAGGAAAGAAGAAATAGGAACAGGAAGTCTTTCAACAAGAAAGAGAGAGAAGCCAACTAACTAAAAAGTAAAAACACGTTCCATCACCTCCACTTTCACCGTTGTCTTTTATCATTTAACAAGCAAGCAAATTTAGGATTTTATCTCTTTTCTCTCTAGTCACTAGAGACAAAACCAAAACCCAGCAACCACAGAGGGGAGGAGGGTTGGCCTTTTAGCTACCTCCCTCCTCCCCTCATCCTCTTCGCTTCGGTACTAATTATTTACCTGATGTCCTAGTTTTGGTGCCTCCTCTCTTCCCCTTTCTTGCCGCTCCTTACCCCCTCTGCTTTTAACATTTTCCCTGCCACTTTTCTTCCCCTGCCTTCCTTTTTTTGCAGCAACCTCCTTGACCTGTTTGTTGCTCTCTAAGGGTTCGGCTTGTGGGGTTTTTCACTCAAACTCTCTCTCTCGCTCTTTCTCTCTCTCTCTCTCTCCCCCCCTCCCAGATTTTGTTTGTGGTCACCATTGATCTGTGTCACCAATTCGCCGCTCGCTGTTGGGTCTTTTCACGTGTCTCCACCGAGTCGAGCTTCTAACTCCCCTTCCACAGCAGTATCTGGCCTGCACAAGTTCGACTCCTCCAGCTACCATTTTACCCACTTTGGGCTCCTTCTAGCTTTTTTCCTATTTTGTTGGTTCTTTGTTATTTTATGTTTTTTCCTATTGGTGTTTGTTTTTAGGTCCTACGTCGCTGGTCTTCTCTGCTCTTATTCACCGCCTACTGTCCACAACTAAGCCTTTTCCCGCGTACCCACCGCAATGAGCTTTCAACATCCTTTCCATTTTTGGTTCCCAGCTTGTGCACAATCGATGTGTGCTCTTTCTGTTTTTTTATTTATTTTCCTATATTGTTGCCTTCCTTTGATTGTATTTGTGATTTTCGTGTGTTTTTCCTTGTATTATTTTATTTCGCTATTTTGTTTGCATGTAATAAGGCTCTCTCCTCTGTCATTCGAATTATGTTGCCTTCGGGTTCTTACCTTTGGTCCTAACTTTTGGGTTGTGGATGTAATCGTTATCCTGACATTTGGATCGAGAAGGAAGAGTTTCGGCATGAGAGTCTTTCTGCTATCAAGGTTGAGGAATAATAACTATCCGTGCATTTGGTTGAGTCTATTTGGTGTAGATTTAGTACTAAATCTGAAGTTTAGTCATGGGTTAGCGGATTGGTCTTGGCTGTGGATTGTATTTGTCATTTTTTACACAGGTAATCTTGTTGTTTTATGCTATGATTGCTAAAGCTCTGTGATGTAAGAACTATATGCCCATGTTATTATTGAATGGAATGTTATGTTTCCCTTCAAAAAAATATATATATATATATATTCCATCCGGCTCAATAAAATGGCCATCAAATTGCTAAGCTGTTGAGCACTGTAGCTCAACAATGTATATCATATACTAATTAATTAATTAATTATTTTTAAAATCCCTCCTCTAATAAAAACAATTTTATCATCTCTCTTCTATAAAATGAAAAATCAGCATCCGTCTTCTACCTCTTTCTCTTCCTACAACGATGAATAATGCTCAACAATGAATGCTTTATTTTAAAGCAATATGATGGTTAATAAGAAACTTGGTATTAATGTTACTGAGCTTTCCAAGTTTTCAATCTGACTTACTGGACACAACAACTAAACATTACCCAAGAGCAATACGGTAAATATTATATTGAGAAATATTACGGGTGATTAAATTTTTTATATTCTCTTACAAATTTAATAGATTAATTATTAGATTTGTGAGGTTCATTATTGACTTAAGTGAAATTTACGTAAATCTATAAATTTAATAGTTGATTTGTAAGATGATATATATACGCCAAATATGAAAAAAATAAAGAAATGTTAGGAGTTAATATGGATAAAATATATTTCTTTATCGGGTGAATTATGGTATTTAAAAAAGAAGAAAGAAGACATGAAGACATTAACAAAGCAAGCAATCAGCTCCGAGCAAAAGAAGACGAGACTACAAAAGATCCAATAGAGACCAAAAGCCACACACAGACATGAGTTGACAGAATATATCTGAAGCTCAAAAGCAAATACGACTTTTCAAAATAATATTATAAGTTTTTAGAAAATAAATAAATGTGTATTTATTTAAGGGCCATGAGCCAAACTAAAATCTTTTGGCCAATAAATGTATATAAAACAAATTTATTTAGAACATTTCAACATCAAATATAATAAATTTAGAAAATTATCCTATAAAACCTAAAAAAGTAATTAACATCAATAAAATTGATATTAGTTTATTGAAATTGAAGTATAGGTGATACCATATTGTCTCATATATGAGATTATGTTTTAAGTAACATGCGAGATAGGTGGAATAGATTGTAAACTCTTGTTTCAACTGATTGTCTATATGGTTACCATATTCATTATTTCGCACATCGTTTATTTGACATTATTTGCAGTATCAATAGAAGTCATTATAATTCATCATTTTTCTACTAAAATGATTTCTATTGTCAATATTTTTTGTTTCTCTTGCAATTGTAATGAAGAACTAAAAAGTTGTTGAATGTGCTGAAATCGCTTGTATGATTAAAGTTTATGAGCTTGAATGTGAAAGAGAACTTAATTATCAAATTGCCACTTTAACACGTGCTAGAGATATTCATATGGGGTTCTTATTAATATATAGCTTGACCAAAATGTTGAGGCCAACATGCATGTGTAATTCTTCTTATAATCATTTTAGGTGAATGTCAAATCGAGAAGATGTTCTTATATGGAGAGGTACAAAAAATAGGGTTTTCTCGGTGAAGAATGCATATATATCACATGTAAAAGGAAGTTGAATGTCGAAACAAAGCAGCTGGGTCTTCTCCCAAAGGCAGTAGGGATTTTTGGAAAAGGCTATGGGCTTTGCAGGTGCCTAACGTCGAAAAAAAACTTCCTATGGTGGGCTTGTCAAAACATTCTTCCCACTTGTGAGAATCTTCACAAAGGAAAACCCTCTCGGATCCGCTTTGCCCGGCGTGTGGTCTAGAGGTGGAGACGGGTCTACATATGTTATGGGAGTGTGCTTTAGTGGCGGATGTATGGTCGTTGGGGAATGCAGGGCTCCAAAAATGCTCCTTTCGGGGAGAAGGTTTTCTGCAGCTGATGGAGTGTTTGTTTGAGAAATGTGATGATGAGGATATGCGCCAGTTCTCTGGCTTGGCGAGACGTATCTAGATGCGAAGAAACGACGTCATTACATGGGGGTGCTTTCTCAAACCCGGACGTGATTGTGCAGCTGACCTCTAAGGCTATGATTGAATTTAGCCTGGCCAACGACAAAGGGATGCAGCCGAAGCCTTCACTGCAGGACGTGAATGTGACTCGTTGGAGAGCTCCAGAACTGGGTTGGTTGCAAATGAACTGTGACGCAGCTTTGGACAGGCAACTGGGTCGGATGGGGCTGGGTATGGTGGTCCGTGATTCTCAAGGCTGTATGTTGGCGGCGTAGGGAGTGGTCCGGGATGGGTGTCTTGCGGGCCTGCGGCAGCAGCTGCTGAGGCATTAGTGATTCTCTTGGCCATTCGATTTTGTCGTGAGATGGGATTTACGAAGGTGCTCTAGCCCTGTGATTTTAATGAGAAGCCAACTATTCTATCAAAAAAAGAAAAAAAACTTCTTAAAGTCATTAATGATCGAAGGCAAGATTACTTATTTTTAAAAAGAAGTTTGCTGACTTTTTGGGTAATATTATTGCGATAAATGTTTATATTAGTCAATTGAATCACCACCTGTGCTTAATTAATTTAAGGGTTAAATCTTAATTCTACAAGGTTTGAAAATTTTATTTTTTCTTCCAGGGTTGAAGTGACAATTGGTCTTCATGGTTTTGAAAAGTGGTTAATTTAATTAATTTTTAAAAATTTAAAATATATATTTTTTCTTTTTTTGAAAGATATTTTTTATAATAATTAATTCAACGAGAAAACGAAAGGTTGAGTTCTCTGGATTCAAAATTGTCATATTCAATGAACGCCACCACGCGTAAAAAGACCCACAGGACCTTTCCTTGTTTCTAGTTCTTTTGATTCAAAATTGTCATATTCGATAAACGTCACCCCGCGTAAATAGACCCACGGGAGCTTACCTTGTTTCTCTAGTCTATATAACAAGCATAAAAGTAATTTAGGTAATTAGATTCAAATAAATTATATAATCATTTTTTAAAGGGTAAATTATTATAAGTCTATGAGTCCATCCGTCAAGATTAAAATCTAAGTTGTTTTGTTTTTTTCTTCGAAAATTTACTTCATGAGTCAATCAAAATGTCAATAAAATTTGTATTGTCAAAATTCTCTAACTGTCATTAGTCCCAATCAAAATGCACCGTTTTGTCAAGATATTAATTTAATTTAAAAATTAATTCTACAAATTTTTTTTCAAAAAAAATTGAAAGGGTGGCTCTATTTGCTCGCTCTGAAAATGCAGTGCGATCGAGATGGGAATGAAGTTTTTTTCCAGATTTATCTGCTAATGAAACATAAAAGAAACGATGAATACTAGCTCAACAAGTATTTCCAGATTTCTCTGTTAAGAGATTTTTTTTTCAATTATCAATCTACAAGAAAACACCATAGAGCAATCAACAAGTTTTTATTCATCAAATTCGTTAAACAAAATAAAAAAAAAAGTTTTGACGGGTTGACTTAGTGACTTATAATATATTTACCCTCTTTTTAATCCCTTTTTCTAAATATTTTTTAAAATCAAATAATTTGAAAAAAGAGAGGCATTTAAATATTATTTCAAACAAATGTTAGAAGAAAAAGAGAAAAAATAAACTTTTTTATATTAAAAAAACTAAAATTGTTACCTAATAGATAATCTTTTAAAAGAATTTTTTATGTTTTTTAAAAAAATATGAGATTTAAGAAGCTGTGCTAGTTCAGTAGTTCTCTTTAAAACAAAAACAAAGCCAAGCAACAACCAAGCTATATTTCATTAATTGTTAGTTGCTTTATTTGGTAACGAAGGAAGATTTGACTCTTAAAGTCTTACTCTCTTTTAAAAAAGAGAAATTAGAAATTGTCCCACGTGGTCAGTGAAGCTAAAGCCGAAGCCACCAAGAACCAAGAGACCCTACTCCCCAATTGTCAAAGCTATGTCAGTAACCACGTGAACAAAATTGGAGGCTTCCAATGGTCCTCCATGTGACTCCTTTCTTAGTCTCCCATCCTCCACTACTTACGAAGTTACGCGTCGGCTACTCGGGTTCCCTTATGTTTTTATATGGAAAATGTTAGAATGCAATAAACTATTTATATTTGACTCATAAATGTTTATGTGGTATTTCAAAAAAACATTTTAAAATATCTTTATAGTGAAAAAACAATTCATAATCTGATAAGCGAATGATCTGTAAAACTTTTATGTAAATATGTAGTTTATCGTTCTAGATTTCTTTTTATATATACTTCTCGCACCTTTGCTCAAACCCTCTCATTCAATTTCACTACCTATATTCTACTCATTCTACTCATTTCAGCATGCAAAGTTCATGCAAATCATACGTCTGCTTCTTCTCTGTTTTCGTTTTTCTGAATTGTCTAACAACCGTAATCGGAAAGGCTAAGCCCTCCTCTCCTTATTCCGTCACCGATAATGTCGTGCTTAGCTGCGGTTCGTCTGCTCTCTCAACTGACCCTGATGGCAAGAAGTGGACCGGAGATATTGGCTCAAAATTCATTTCCTCACAGCCTAATCAAACCTCAACAGTGTCAAATTCCACTTCCCAATCCAAATCCGTCGATCATGTCCCTTACACTACGTCTCGGATCTTTCTTTCTCAATTCACCTACTCGTTTCGTGTTAGTCCGGGCCTTAAAAGCATACGTTTCTTCTTCAACCCAGCTAAATACCAAGGTTTTGACAGGTTTAAATCGTATTTCACTGTTACTGCTGGACCTTTCACCCTCCTTAGCAACTTTAATGCTTCCCTTACTGCTCATTCTTTGGGCGCAGAGGTTTTTGTCAAAAATTTCTGCGTAAACGTAGAAGAGGGTCAGAGAGTACTGAACATAACCTTCACCCCCTCTACAAACACTTCCATTAATAGTGCGTATGCATTTATAAATGGGATTGAGATCGTCTCGATACCCACCAGCCCCGATTACAGCTGTATTGGAGATAAAGGTGTACCACTTTCCGGCCGAAAATGTCGGTTCCTTACCGAAAACAGCGGTGCCGCTCCATCACATTCCCACCCAAAACACACAAAATTACTCCCGTTCCTTGTCATTTTCGGGGCGTCACTGTGTGTCGTAATCGTTTTTTTTTCTCTTGGGCTTAACAATTTTCTGGCAGAGGAAGAGAGCAGTGTCCCAGAAGAACCAAACATCAGTAGTTGATCTTGAAGGATTGTGCTGTCGCTTCAGTCTGAAAGAGATTCGTACTGCCACAAACACATTTGACATGAATCTTGTCGTTGGAAGAGGCGGCTGTGGTTACGTGTTCAAAGGTAACATTGGTGGTGAACTCACCCCGGTAGCCATCAAGCTTTTCGGCCCAACCTCAAGACAGGGGTTCCACGAGTTTCAAACCGAGATCGAAATGCTATCAAAGCTCCGTCACTTTCACCTTGTCCCTTTGATCGGGTACTGCAACGACGAGCGCCACATGATCATTGTGTATGACTTCATGGCCCGCGGAACGCTTCGCGATCATCTTTACAACACTGATTATCCTCCGTTGTCGTGGAAGCAGAGGCTTGAGATTTGTATTGGAGCCGCTCGAGGACTATTATACATTCAACAAGGTGCGGAACACCCGATCATACACCGAGATGTCAATACCAGCAACATTCTGCTGGACGAGAATTGGGTTGCCAAGGTTTCGGACTTTGGGCTGTCTAAACTGGGCCCTAAGAGCCTATCAAAGAGCCACGTCACTACGGATGTGAAGGGCACATTCGGGTATTTGGACCCGGAGTATTTCTGGACCTCTAAACTAACGGCGAAATCCGGTGTGTTTGGTTTTGGGGTGGTGTTGTTTGAGGTGTTGTGTGCTAGACCTGCAGTGGATATTGGTCTAGACGATGAGCAACAGAGTCTGGCCTTGGCGCAGCAGTGTTTTAGAGATCGTAAACTGGATCAGATCATTGATAGCCGTCTAATTGGTCTAATTGCGTCGGCGTCCTTAAAGGTGTATGCAAAGATTGCGTATAAACGTTTGTATGAGGATAGAGATCGACGGCCCAAAATGGCTGAAGTGCTGAAGGCCCTTGAGTTTGCAATGGAGTTGCAGGAGATTGCTGATGCTGGGGGGCCTCATAGCGTGGTGATTGACGAGGAAGTTCCATTATGTGGGGGAGGGAATCTGGTGGGGTCAAGCCCAGCGTACAATGGTGATCTCGTGCATTCATGTCCAACGTTTTGGAAGAGAAGTCTATCTAGTAAAGGACTTCTAAGAGCATTTTCAGCAAACTCTTTATAATAGAGTCTGTTTCCTATGTATAGGGAATATGTCCAAAAAATCACAAAAAACACTCTACAGTAGATTTCTTATATGGTTCTCTAAACATTAATATGCTATAGTAGAGCCTTACATATAGGAATAGGATCCGCTCCATTTCAAATGAAATGAAGAATATTCATTTAGTGTAAAATGAGGGATAATATTGTAAATTTAGCCATTTAACTTTAATGTTAAGACAATACTACCCCTTATTTTACACTAAATGGATACTCTCCATTTCAAATCGTTCAATTTCAAATGAAATGGAGAATATCCATTTAGTGTAAAATAAGGGATAATATTGTAAATTTAGCCATTTAACTTTAATGTTAAGACAATACTACCCCTCATTTTATACTAAATGGATACTCTCCATTTCATTTGAAATGGAGATGATCTTTTTCCTTATAAGGCTCTACTGTAACAATCTTTATGGTTATTATAATCATAAAAAATACCATCTCTCTCCTCTCACATCTTTCTCTTTCACACGGGTCCATCATTTTTCTCCCTTCCTCTCTGTCCGATCTTCTTCATCTAAACTCTTTCCCTCTTTTCTCTCCCGCCGATGATCGGAAAAATGGGGGATCATCACCTCCAAATCCCGCAAAACTCGAAAGGAAATCGAAAAAGAAAAACAGTGAATTAGAGAAATAAAAGAAACCCAAATTGAATCAAAGAAAAAAAAATAGTGAATCAAAGAAATCCATTTCCAAATCAGTTCGATGTAGAGGGAGATGGAGATGAGTGAGCCGATGCAGTTTGAAGATCGGATGGACCTGGGCATGACCCGTCGTTGAGCTCAAGGAACACGAATGCATCCTAGTCGGCCTTCCGGCCCGTCTTGACACATCCTCCAATCCGGACCCGGTTCCCCGCAAGCCTCGCACCGCTGTCGGACAGGACACGATGGATCGAATCGGCATGCGGTCGAAACAAAATCCTTCTCGCTGATCTGGGAAGGATTTTGTTTGGGGGCTTCGATTCCCTCCTCTCCAATGAGTTTGTTGTAACCCAATTAAAGAATTGTGAGAAATGTCAAGGGATTGAAGGCGGTAATGGAGGTAGGGATTGAGTCGGAGAACGAGTTGGATCGGAGAGTAAGGGTCTGGAGGTTAGAGAGAGAGAGGAAATGGAAGGAGGGATAGCGCCATAGAAGGAGTTATTTCAAAGAGGTTGAGGGTGGCGAGCTGGGAAAGCTAGGATATGAGCGGTGGAGCCTTATGGTTTGCAAGAAGACGATGAGAGAGACGAAGAAAGAGAAAATACAGGAAGAAAAAAAATTAAAAATAAAAATAATATTTTAATGCTATATGGAAGCATTTAGAGAAATTGTTGGAGTGTATTTTGACATAGGAAAACAAAAAATAGTTTAAATCCTTGAATGTAGAGAATGAGATGAAAAAGCTGCTAAGAAGGCATTTCAGTGAGAAGGCATTTAAATGGGTTAAATCACCAAAGCCCGGTTGTCTAAAGGCATATTGTTGTGTGGCTGCCGAGTACAATGGTGTGCCACGTGTCCAGGTGCAAATGCCTGATTTAAGTTACTGCGGACCATATACCACACCGGAGAAGATATTATTTGAGATTATGAACATTGAAGGACGCATTAAAAATACTGCTACTTGCTGGCTAGATTTGGTACGTAAAATAACTTTTCTATTAAAAAAAAAAAAAAAATAGCTATTAGCATATTACCATGAATATAAATATCCATATATAAACATTAGTTTGAATATGTATTCAACTGTTTAGTACAGCGAAATATGAAATCAGATTATAATCAAATTTTCTAAAAGACTCATATAATATAATTCAAAAAACAAGGGTTCAATCCCTGATTTACATTTATATTGCATTATTTCTTTTGTTTCTTGGGCTATCCGGAGACTGTCCTCAACTTTGGATGGGCTATGGGCTATTTTTATCATTAGACCTTAGTATGAGCCAGGTTCAATATAAATAAGTAATCACAAAAAGCCCAAATGCCAGGCCGACAGATAAAATGGGGGCATCATTCAACTTCCTATCTTGGGGGTGAATCTTTCTTCCTCGGTGGGTCTGTGATGGCAAGAGTTCTTCTTTTTTGTAGTTTTGGGTTGTCTGGTCTTTAACCTTTGAGAAAATATTCCCCTTTCAGAAGCCTTGTTAAACCCATAATGTTGGCCCAAAACTCTCAGAAGAGCCTGTTCAAGTTAAGGTTTCTTATGACGTTA
Organism: Carpinus viminea; assembly: GCA_013348765.1. NCBI lineage: Eukaryota > Viridiplantae > Streptophyta > Magnoliopsida > Fagales > Betulaceae > Carpinus > Carpinus viminea. The sequence continues at coordinate 36,114,278 of CP054671.1, read as the reverse complement.
AACATTTGAACCATTGAGAAAAATATTCCCGTTTGAAATGTAGGCCCAATACTCTTAGAAGCCTGTTCATGTTTAGGATTCTTATGATGTTAAACATTTGAACCTGTTGATTGATGAAGGCATGGACGACTCAGAGAATTAAATTCGTAGTTGTTCTTGTGAATCTTCTGCAGGTGCCTAGCTAGTTAGAAGAGACGAGACAAGACAAAGCTGAGTCTTTCAACACGACTATAAGGTCACGGGTGGGGTGGTTGTTTTGGATGCCTAACAAGGACTTTAGTATTAATGGGCTTAAGTGTTTGGATTATTAAGCTACTAGGTAGATAGCTACACATTGTTTTGCTCAAATGTCTCGTGAAGAGTAAGGACACATTATCCAATTGTTGCACCGTTTATTCGCAGTCCTCTGGCATCAACTTTCGGTATAATTTTTGTTTTTTTGTTTTTTTTGTTTTTTTACATGTCTTTAAAATGGTAAGAGAGGAGAATTTTAACTAATAATTTTTACTTCATGAGGTATGGCACACAGTCGTTGAGCCATTCCGTATGCTCTCATTTACTTTTCTTTGATTGTTATTCTTTTTATCCTCCCATCATTAATAAGTTAAGAATACGGCCCTACCATATATGTGAAATTAGCAAGATAATATAACAAATATGAGATAAAAACAAAACAAAAAAAAAACAAAACAAAAATACTTCTATGTTTAACCAAAAAAACACTCACCAAGTTGCATGTATATCATATTGAAGAATAATTTCACATATTCTGTGGATAAGATATTGAGCATATTTATAAGGAATGGGCAACCATCTTTTATTGAACCGGTTTTATGAAATGAGTTAGGTCCATAAATTTCTTCATATCATACATTCTAGGTGAACCTATATCTACTGAATTTTGGTGAAGGCTAAGATGGCGGGAAGTGAATTCTTTCTAGTTCATATGAACTATAAGGCATTTTATTAATTATATTTTATGAGTATTTTTGTTTTTTATCTTTTTAGAATACAAAACTACCTCTCAAGTATAACTAACTGGATCTTCAATATAGCAAGCTTAATTAGTGTTTAATTAGTGTAGTGTAAATTATTACCTAGATTCATTAAGTTCCAATTAAACCAAACCAAGTACCCACTGGCTAATAGAGTTCGGTTCTTTTTTTTTTTTTTTTGATTTTGAAGTAGTGTCTCATAGGAGTCGTCAAACATCGGTGTTTGCATATGTACTTCTAATTAACATCAGTGTATATAGTGTTGTGTAGTTTTTGATTTGTGAAATAAAAAGTTTCCTTATCCCAAAGTATTTGTAGCACGTTGTGAACTCAGAATCTATTATCAATTGATCACGTTTTGTTTTGGGTCATCTTTAGCCCTTGGAGACAAACTATAGAAAGCAGGGTTGGCCTGGGCTGAGAGTGCGACTCTTGTTGGGCGATCTATTACACTATTACAATGCTAATCCATCTCATACGGTTAATATAATAATAACAACAATAATAATAGGAAAATTTCACTAATTTTTCTGAACTTTCGTAATTTTTGCACACTCCCCCAATATTTAAAAGCTCACTTTGGTATATTAAACTTTCGTTTTGTTTCAAATATCCCATGCCGTTAAATATTGCAATTAAATTAAACAAAAAAAAAGAAGAGAAAAATGACTAAGGATATCTTAGTAATTTTACACATTTCTGTTAAATTTAACAGAAAATCCTAACGGAAGGGAGAAAGTGAAAGAAAATCAAAGTTTGATACACTAAAGTGAGTGATTTTAAATGTTAAGAAAATATTTGCAAAAATTGTAAAAGTTCAAGAGGAGTTAATGAAGTTTTTCCATAATAATAAGTTAATAACACTACGACAACAACAATAACAATAATAATTAAATATAAAAAAAAATGTTAAGACTTAGAGCGAGCTAGGAATTCAACATTGAGGGGTGCAACTAAAATAATAAAGGAAAATGCTAGGGGTTCTCCCCGTAGGTTCTCTGACGTTCTCCCAGTCTTACATAAAACATGATTTAAGAAAAAATAAAATTGTAGTGGCCTCCACCATTGATTTTTTTATGCATTAACACCAAATTTGAGACATTAACACTAAATTTGTGAGGCATTAGCACCAAATTTAGGATGATCAAATTCATTTTGGGTGATACCATCTCTAAAGGATTAACCTTCCACCCTTAGGTTTTAGTTTTGAATTAAAAAAACAAGTTTTAAAGCATTCAACCTAACTATTAACTCATAAAAATTAATCGGTTGGCAAAAAAATGGTACTACAATTTTATTTTTTCTTAAATCATGTTCTACGTAAGACTGGGAGAACGCCGAGAGAACGCCAGGAGAACACGACGGAGAGAACCCCTAGCAAACCCCAATAATAAATATAATGCAATGGTTGTGAGATAGGTTTTTTTTTTTTTTTTTTTTTTTAAAGTTAAACGTCTATTTGGTCCGCTTATTAAATAAACATCTCAATTTCCAAAAGGGATAACGTATTTGAAGTGCAAGTTTTCCATTGACTTGGCCTTTTTTAGGTCAATTACATGCCGTCTTCAATAAACCATCTCAATCCGTGCAAGAAAGAGAAAGAAAGAAAGAAAAAAAAAACATATGACCAGAAAATTGACAAGAGAGATAAAATTTGATTTTTTTTTTTATATCTTTTTTATTATTTAGGGATACGGAAGAGTAAAAATTATGCATTTTTATCATTTTAACTCTTCCAAATTGGAATTTCTCTACAATTCCAATTTTTAGTATTATTATTATAATTTGATGAATTCTCATGGTTAGTTTTGCCACAAATTAAGGGGTGTAGCATACCCACTTGATTTACCAATCCATGATCACGGAAAAAAAACCATGTTGCTTTGAGACATGGCATTGGCAAACTGTCTTTATTTTCATGACTGATGGAACATCTACGGCCTACTGGATTCCCTACCTCAACAGGAATCTACATGGAACTACAAGGTGCATATCCATTCCAAGCATAGAAGAAGCCCAGATTCAATGCTACTGAAACGAAAAAAAAAAAAAAAAAAGGCGACAGGAAACTTCAATCTAAAAAACAAAACTGAAAAATGTGGTTTTGGAACAATTCGTGAGGGATTGTTGACAAATAAGGATGCAAGTTGTCAAGAGAGTCTCAAGTTCACGTTAAAGCAACCAAGAATTTTACACACCTAATTTAAAAAATAAATAAATAAAAAATTATTTTTCACATAATGAATTGTCTCAGGTGATTTTTTCATGAAGGTATCCTCAAATTAGTCTTTGTTACAAACCACATAAGGGTTAGCAAACTTTTCCACTTTCTGTTTCATTTTCTTTTTCTTCTGTCATTTTCGATCAATTTCTCAATGTCATGATCTTTTTCCCACCAGATCCCACCAGTAATTGCCCACCGGCTGCCTTCACGTGCCTGCAAATTATGGTTGTCATGATATCTCTCTGTCTCTCCTGCATTATCGGTCTGTGTACGTCTCGTGGCAGAGATCGAGATGGGAGACGAAATGGCCCAGCATTCTGACTGATTTTAACTAGTGGTCAGTCGTAAAAACAATTTTCGTGTCCGTTGGGTGTTGCAGTAACGTTATTGACGATCAGCTCTCAAGGACAATCTTACAATAAAAGTTTTTTACGAATCACAATCTTCAAGTAAATAATAATTAATAATAATAATTGAAGAAGTTTTCCTCTTTTTAGTGGATGCATTACAACCACATGTATCAAAATCACATATACTTTTTTAATAAAAATAAAAATCTAAGTGATAAAAAATTAAGAGTTCAAACCCTAAGTGTTTTTAGTATTTAATTTTTTTTTTTTTTTTTTAAAAAATGATATGTTATCCAAAAATTCAGGTACCATAACACGTAGTACCCTAAAACTACAGGTACCACGCCACGTATAAAGGTGATGTGGCATTCCATTGAAAAACCTAACAAAATATTGACGGAGGTACTAAGTAAGTTTATTTGCTTACTATTGATACCATTTGTGATATTTTTAAAAACATATGTAACTATTTGATTTTGGTATAAACCATAGATACTGAAAATATATTTAACCCAAAAAAGTAAGGGTGTGTGAGGAATTTTGTAAAAAAAATAATATTTTAATGGTATAAGAAAAGGTAAGGAAAACTTTTGTGAAATATATTTTTATAGTGAATCAAAAAGTAATTTTGTCCCATACACTTGTGAAAAATCAAAGAAAAACTGCTACTAATACTCTAATAAACATTTGATTCAATATGATTGTCCTTTATTTTGAGTAAATAACAATAAAGCCCTCCAACACGCCCTGTGGGGGCCAACAATAGAGAAATGATGGAAATACAACTTTTTGACACAATTTGGTCTAATTTTTCTCTTATGTGGTCACTTATTTATTTAGTATTTTTTTATAATTTTTTTTTTTGTTTTTAAATAATATCCATAAAGGATGAGAATAACACTAAGAAAACACCGAAAGAGCACCTATCATTTTTATTATTTTTTTTGAAAACTAATTGTTAAATTATTATTATTATTATTTGTTTGGAAAGGAATCATTAAATTGGCTTAATGATTAATTTTCAAAAAAAAATGATGAACAATGATAGAAGAATGTACACCAAACGTGATTAATAAAAACATTAAGGGGAGACTTCACTGAAACCTCGAATTTTTATCCGTTTTGAAATACTCCTCTAAACTTAAAAAAACTTTCAATCAACTTAGTCTCATGAAGTTTTAATTGCTCTCAATTTAGACCTATCCATTAGATTTTAAACATTACATAATGTTTATATCCTTGAGTTTTATATAAAATTTCAACTTTCAAAATGTTTTTTTTTTTAATTGAAAATTAATGATATTTTGGTATTTTTTAATATATTTTTATTGGCTAAAATTGACAGAGATGTTCAAATTGAGAACAATTGAAAGTTCAAAGACTAAATTGAGAGTTTTTTTAAGTTTATGGAATATTTCAAAACGAGTAAAAGTTTAAGGGTTAGTTTCCCCACACATTAAATATATGGTTAGCTAAGTCCTCAAATTCTCAATAATTATGATGTAGTAGGTTTTTTTAAAATATATATATTCAATGGAAAATATAAAAAAGCCTCCTAAACTATTAATTACCGTTTGCAGTATAACCTCCCAATGTTCAAAATGTAATAAAGTAACCCCTCAAACTATCAAAATGTATAAAAAAAATGCCACTTATTTTTATATATTCTTATAATACTCATATTCTTTTAACAAATAAAATAATTGAAAAAAAAAACTAAACAAATTTTAAAAATACAAAAAAAACTAATGGGCTAATACATACCAAAAAAAAAAAAAGTTTTTTGGAATAAATAATTAGTCATTATAGTTGGTCTAAATTACAAATTGCTTCATGTTGTATTAAAGTAAAATCAATGAATGACTAAAAAAAATAATAACAAAATTAACAAAATTTGATTATGAGACTAAATTGTTTTTTTTATTATTATTTTTATATATTTCATAACTGTACCTTTGATTTTACTTTAATGCGACATAAATAGTTACTTTAATGGCCTAATTTATTTATTTATTCTTTTTTTTTTTTTACATTTATTTGCCTATTGATTTTTTTGTATTAAAAAAAATGGTTAAATACTAAAACCCCCTAAGGTTTCACTTTTTTATTTTTTTCCCCCTTAAGGTTTGATTTTTATCACATGAGGTCATTGTGATTTTAATAAAGATCAAATTGGTCCTTCCGTTTATTGATCGTTAGTTAACTTAACGCAAATGACACATAGACCAATTAAATCTTGTCATGTGTTATGTAATTTAATTTTTTTATTTTTTTATTTTAAAAAAAATTGGGGTAGCTAAGGGTAGGGGTGTTCTAGCGGTTTTAACTGGCTGTTATTTGTAATAATCGTCTCTGCCTTATCCAGTTATTGGATTTTTAATAACCGCCTCCGCCTAGGTAGTTAACAATTATTTTATAACTGGCGGTTAGCAGTTATTCAAATCGCTAACAAGCGGTTATAACTGGTTTTTTAAAAATTGGCTTTTGGTTTTTTTTTTTTATAATATTTTTGGCCTTTATTTTCCATATATTTTAGGCTTATTTTCCCATATTTTTTGGGCTTATTTTGCCCTATTGGCAAAAAAATATGCTATTTTTTGGGGCTTATTTCACATACATAATCATAATGTCCAAATCCATTAAATGACCAAAAATAGCATGTTTTACCTTTTGTTCGCATAAATCACATTCTTTCATTTGCATATTATTATTTAGAGAAATCTTGAAAGCATTTCTACCATTAATTGAATCTATGAACAAAATCTATTGGTTAACATATCATCATTTCTAATAATTTTTGTTGGCTTTGATTCTGCTTCTTTAAATACTCATACAAAGGCATTAAAGTTGCAACAATAGGCCTTTTTTTCCCCCAATATGGCATGAAAAATCACGTCATTACCTTATGTTCATTTTCTAAAACTTCAATTCTAGCCAAAAGCTTGGGGTATTCCAGATATTAGGCTCTTTATACAGCAGCATTTGAAGAAGGGTTAAAGAAATCACAATATTCATTTGCGTAAACTGCTTTCGGTAGGCAATGTCCATACGAAAAATTATTTTATTCTTTGATGAATTACATAGCCAAGCCAGAGGATTCAATTGAGTTGTCTAAAGCAAATATGTCAAATCCATATTCAATAAGCAGAAAATTAGTTACAAAAAAAGAATTAGCAAAGAAATACCATGGGAAGTATATAAATCTTCCCAGGATTTTGGGGGTTTTTTAATATTTTATTAATGTATATATTTTATGCAATTATATATAATAAAAGCGGTTAGCGGTTATAACTGTTTTTTCATACCCCTAAAACTGCTATCCGCTTTACAAAACGGTTAACGGTTAGTAGTTACTAAAAGCGGTTATAAACGGATCTATAACTACCCTTTGAACACTCACCTAGCTAAGGGTGGCCAGTCACCTATTGAGCAAAAGGGGTGGCCAAAACCACCCCCAAGACCCAACTCAAGGAGCCAAGGGGGTAGTTGAAACCACTCCCAATTTTTTTTGTTTTATATTTAAAAAAAAAAAAAAATGAATTACATGACATGTAACAAGATTTAATTGATTCATGTGTTATTTTCGTTAAGTTAACTAATGATCAATGAACGGAATAACTAATTTGGTCTTTATCAAAATCACATGGACCTTCTATAATAAAAATAAAAAACTAAGGGAAAAAAATAAAAAAGTAAAATTTTAAGGGGTTTTTAGTATTTAACCCTTAAAAAAAATTGTTTGATCTTTTTTACAATTATTGTGTTTATTAAATGAATATAGATATTATAAGAATATAAAAAAATAAGTGACATTTTTTTTTATCAATTTTAATAATTTAAAGGCTATTTTGTTACTTTTTCATCATTGAAAGATTATATTATAAATAACTGATAATTTAAGAGTTTTTTTACATTCCTCCCTATATTCAATTATGATGTAGTAGGTTATGTGTTGCTTTAACGTATGGAAGGGGTTAAACTGGGACGAGACCCTCGTGACATGGCTGCCCGCCTTCCAGTAATTTGAGTCAGCTTTCACAAAGAAGGTTGTCCATCTCCGTGCAGTTGGACTTAAATACTATGAGTTTTTTTCTTCTTCTTTTTTTCCCCTGGATTATTGATAAATGCATAGTTCTGCAGTGAAGTGATGATGAATAAATACGTAGTCCCATCTCCGTCCAAGTTCCAACTAAGCATAGCAGATAGTAATTATTATTTTTTAATGATATTTACGTACAATTTTTAGAGTGTGTATTACTTTAAATTCAATTATGATATGGTAGGTTATGTGTTGCTTTAACGTATGGAAGGGGTTAAACTGGAACGAGACCCTCGTGACATGGCTGCCCGCCTTCCAGTAATTTGAGTCAGCTTTCACAAAGAAGGTTGTCCATCTCCGTGCGGTTGGACTTAAATACTATGAGTTTTTTTTTTTTTCCCTGGATTATTGATAAATGCATAGTCCTGCAGTGAAGTGATGATGAATAAATACGTAGTCCCATCTCCGTCCAAGTTCCAACTAAGCATAGCAGATAGTAATTATTTTTTTATGATATTTACGTACAATTTTTAGAGTGTGAATTACTTTATGATTGTTGATAAATAAGGATGTAGCTGTTGAGAGAGTCTCAGGTTCACGTTAAAGTATTTATTACAGACTCTTTAGAATTACTTTTTTTGTTATTTTAAAGAAGTAGTTTAACTAAAAATGCTTAAAATGTCATTTTTTAACCTATTTATTTTAACAAAAAAAATAAAATTATGATAAGTAAATTTTCAAACATAAAATTTACTATTTATTTTCTATTCATTAAACAAATATATTTTCTCTCTCCTTATTATGTCTACCTAGGTTTCATTTTTGTTTTTTTTTAATAATATTTGACTGCTTATAATTTTATAATTATTTTGTTATTTATATTTCAAATTTTATTTAAAAATTATAAAACTCATTTGAAAAAAATTAGCAATGTAATTATTTGGGTTTGTTAAGTTATGTTTTACGGTTTTTGAGAAGTTTCTAGATTTTCCTTATTTCCTTTCATTTTCTTGACTACCAAACAATGGGTAGATGTAATAACACAGGTACATATAGGGTTGTAAGCGAACAAAGCTACCCTTGAGCTTGCCCGGACTCCGCTCGACAAATCTCAACTCGTGCGTGACTTGATTATTAAATGAGTTGCTCGTGGACATGAAACCAGACTCGATTATTAAACAATACATACCTGTATAAAACTCGACTTGCTCGTTTAAAGTTCATGAACATACTTGTATTAGAGTCGCTCGCTTATTAACGCGACTCGTATATATTTATTATATATACATATTATAAATTTAATAAAAATAATTTATATAGTATATTACTTATTATTTAATAGCAATTTAACAATAGTCAATGTATATTAATTATTAAGTATTTATCAAAAAAGAATAACAATAATTAATTGGTATACAATATATAATTATATCTATGATTATCAGTAAATGTATAATATATAATTGAATGACAAAAGTTAATCATATGGTTATATCTTAAATAAAATCATGATACATTGATACTTAATCATATTATTCATATAATCATATTGATTAATATAATTCATATCATATAAAATGAAAATGTAATTAGAATAATCCCAAATGGAATGATTAGAATTATAAATTTAAAATTGACAATAACAAATTAACAATGCATGTAACGTCATATAGTTACGAACTAAGTATTGACATTGTCATTTGAAATTTGGAATTGATAGCATGAGATATTATTGTTGATAAATTGTCTTAGCCGAGTCGGCTCGGCTCGCCTGGCTCGACTCGTCTATTAGACGAGCTTGAGCTCGACTCGCACAAGAAATTTTCCTTAATGAGCTGAGCCAAGCTTAAATTTTGAGCTCAGCTCGAGCTCGAGCTCGTGAAATTTTTAGATAAGCAGGCTTGGATAGTCCTGGCTCGCCCAAGCTCGGCTCGTTTACAACCCTAGGTATATACATCGATTAGCTACATTAAACTTTTAGAACACAACAATTTTAATATTTTATTGGTTTCTTTTGTTTAACATATCATAAGAATACTCTTTTTAAAAATATTACCGTTAGAATAAGACATTCGTAAAATAGATCATTAGGAAAATATAAAAATATAAAAAGTTTGAGAAAAAATAAACAAATCTTTGAAAAATAATATTTAAATGAAATAATAAAAGTGAATTATTAAAGTAATGAAGCTGAAAATGGTGCTCTAAAAGAAAAGTTAATTAAATAGTAAAATTTCAAGAAGCTACTGTGGATGTTCTTAAGGCAACCAAGAATTTTACACACCTGATTTAAAAAAAAAATAATAAGAAGAAGAAGTTATTTTTCACAGAAGGGGTTGTTGTCTGATTTTTTCATGAGGTATCATAAAATTAATCTTTGTTACAAACCACATAAGGGATAGCAAACTTTTCCACTTTCTTTTTCTTTTTCTTCTGTCATTTTCCATCAATTTCTCAATGTCATAATTCCCCACCATTGCCACGGATCGGGATCCTCTCATATTAGTGAGAATATGAGATTCTCATATTCCTCAAATTTTGGCCATTCAATTTAATTTAATGGCCCATGTTACTCCATGTGTCTCATACTAAATTAAATATTAAAATATTAATAAACATTTTAAAAAAAAATTAAAATTAAAATATAAGAAGAAAAATCTTGGGGTGGCCGACCACCCCATATGATCTTAGGGGTGGTTCAACCACCCCCTAAGGCCAAATAGGGGATGGCCGAACCACCCCCATGGCCACAGGGGATGGTTTGTCCACCCCCTGTGGCCATGGGGTGATTCAGCCACCCCTTAAGGACAAACCCAAAAAGATTTTAAAATTTTTTTTGGCCTAAAGGGTGGCCGAAGCCACCCCTAGGCTCAACTGGTTGGCCAGTCATCCCATCTTTTTCCTTCTTTTATTTTAATTATTATTTTCTTTTTAAAATTTAATTTAAGTGGGACAAGTGACATAAAATGAGACTTTGGATTAAATTTAACGGTTCAAATTAGAATACAAGACTCTCATATTCTCCCTATAATATGAGGGGATCCGGATCCATTTTCCATGGCCACCACCAGTTGACCATCGGCTGCCTTCACTTGCCTGGAAATCATGGTTGTGATCATGATATCTCTCCTGCAATTATTGGTCTGTGTACGTCTCGTGGGAGAGATCGAGATGGGAGACAAAATGACCCAGCATTCTGACTGATATTCACAAGTGGGTCAGTATAATAACATTTTCACCACACTGGGTGTTACAGTGAAGTTATTGACGATCAGCTTCCAGTGATAATCTCACAATAAATCAAAATCAATAAATAAATAAATAGAATAAGTTTTCCTTTATTTAGTGGATACATTACAACTTGCACAGGCTTTTCATTTTCAGAGTCGCCCGCAAACAGACAATATAACTCAAACGAAGAGCATATACCAGACAATATTTAAGCAGAGCTGGACAATAGATCTTACAATTAGTAGATATAAATATATTTGTGTCTAGCAATTGCGATTGTAGGTGTCGCAGTTTTCTCCTTTGGGTATACTGTTTTTCTGGGGAAGGCAGCTGTCATACCGTGGAATTCTCGAACAATCAACCACAG